>CM062518.1:31753446-33003446 GCA_031439585.1 Pterocarpus macrocarpus | reverse complement strand
GAGGAGATGGAGAGCAGCAACAAGGATGACTTCTTCGCCAGGTTAACTCACCGGTTGAGTCCGCATCCTTGTTGGGGGTTTAATGTTGAGGGTCATCGGCGGTAGGTTGTAGTCGTCGGCGATGGGGTCGAGGCTGCGGTGGTCAGTGGAGGCAAAGGCATAGCAAAGCATGGCGGTATTGGGGCTAAAGAAGTGAGAAGTGGTGTAGGCCGGGGGAAGAGGAAGAGAAAAAAATTAGAGTGTATCACATGTGATTAAATGCATCAATACACTTTTATATCTGACCATTGGATTATAATGGTGCGTGATGCACCATTTAGATCAAGGTGCGCTAAAGAACGACCCCTTCTAACAACACGAGAAGTAATTCTTGTAATTTTGTTTGGTAAGTGGTCCTTTTGTTAGTTCTCCATTCAATAAATACATTTTCATCCTTGAAATATAGGGAGTATAACAAGTTTGTCCTTGAATTAGAAAACACATATAATTTGGTTTATGTTTTTATTTCTTGTGTTTCCCATTTTTAAGATTTTTGGGAAGGAAATAGTGAAAATAAGAAATATGCTTTTATTATTTTTACTATTTTCACTTTTTTCTTCACAAAATTCTGAAAATAGAAAATATAAAAAATAAAAATTGAAATAAAATCAGAAACCAAACATGTCATCTTAAACATAAATTTATCTATACTACTTATAAAACAAAAGACATTAAGGGAAGTTTGTCCATATGTCATTTTCTGGTAATTTTGATTTTTTTGAAATTTAAATTCCCTTATTAAAAATATAATTAAAGTATATTTCACAACTCATATAATTTGCTACAAAATTTAAATTTTAAATTCAAAATCATTTTCAAATCAATGCATATTATTCTTTCCTAATCCACCATAATAAATAACAATTATTATTTTCCAATACACTTTCTTTCATTATTATTCATGCACACTCCTTTTTTCAAAAAATGTTTTTAATTAAAAATTTAATTTAATCTACTAAATGATTATTAGTGGAGATTTAATTATATTAGTTGTATAATGAAAGCCTTTTGAAGTTTGAAACTGTTAGAATCTTAGCCACCGTTCTCTTTCTCCAATTCTTTCTCATTTTTTCTCATTCTTTAACGTTTCCATTCAATTCTTTTTTACTCGATAATCCTTTCTATCCCATGTGCATAATTTTTATACTCATTATCATGATTTTTTTCTCTGAGAAAGTCTAACTCCTATATAATCTACTTGATAAGAAAAGAAGCTAATCAAGATTGTATTCTGAAGATTTTTTCACCAATAGTTTTTTTTTTTTCATGTATATGAATTTTTGAATTGATCTCAAGATCATATGCTTGAGAGACCTAAATCCTTTCTGTTCGGGCTAACACATTGTTGGTTAAATTTAGTTATTAACATCTTATAGTTATTAAATTTATTTATCAAAAAATAATACAATTAATCTTATTAATTCCATTATCCTTATAAAAAATTAAAATTAAATTGTAAGCTCAAAGTTCCAATAATCTAAACACAAATGACAAAAAAATATATTAATATGATTTATTATGTTTAACCAATTTTCAAATTAACTCAAGTTAAATATTATTATGTAAATAAATTAACTTTGACAAGTTTATCTAATTGATAATCCATATTTTATAATATCAAATCATTTTACTCATGAGTTATTATATGACACCAAATGTTGCATTGTTTATTTAAAATTATTTTAATAGGAGGCTGAAGAACAGGGAGGGAGGGAAAAAGAAATTGAATGATTTTTATTTTCATTTATTTTTAAGTTCAATCCTCACTAAAAAGTTGCAAGGTAGTATCTTTTTATGAAAAATTGTATTTTCAATAATGAGTTATATGAAATTGTTTATTCCTCTATATTTAGCTAAAACTTGGATGTATATATTTTTATAAAACAAATTATATTTTTAATAATGATTGACTATATGGAATGATTCTATATAATTCTTTTAAAATTACATTATTAAGAGACTAAAATAAGGGAAGAAACATGTAAATGGAATATTTTTTTTCTAAGTTGTTCAATTCTCATTTAAAAATTGAAAGTAGATATCCTTATAAAATGAATTATACTTTTAATATTAATGATTTGTTATTTGAAGTGTATCTATAAAATTTTACTTTTCAAGTTACTTTACTATAAGGCTAAAGGAATAGGAGGGAGGGAGAAATTTTTTTTAGTTGTTCAGTCATTATTCAAAAATTAGAAGTACATATATTTATAAAAACTAATATTTTCAATAATAAATTATTATATGAAATAAATTCATAAAAATATTATTTAAGTAATTTATTCAATAAAAATTTCATAATTATACTTTTTATTTATGTAATTATTTCATTCCACATAGTTTTAATTTTATAATATTTTAAATTAATTTATGTAACATATTTTAATTCAAATTTTATAATTATTTTAAACTTATATAATAAAGTAAAATTTTGACAATAAATTATTACATTAAACTATATTATATATTTTACATAATTTATACCTGTGTGCATCGCACGAATGAAATACACTAATAAAAATATATATGGCAAAATTTAATTTATGAAATATAAAATTATAAAAATTAAAATTAAAATTGCATGTAAATTGATAAGATTGTAATTTTAAGATGAGATGTTTTACGATATTATTTAATGATACATTGTGATATCATAAAACTCATGTAAGATATTAAACTCCGATAACACAAGGTTGAAATGACGATGTACCACTATTTTATTTTATTTTATTTTTAGGTACAAGATGTACAACTATTCTAAGCGTCAAGAAAACCAACGTTGCTTCCCATCAAATAGCCAGTCTGCACAGCCTGATTATTTTCAAAGAGATATTGTTAAGTTGATGGACTTCTGCGACTCATTTACAATACATGCACTTAATCCAAGGTCAAAATTATTTGCAATTTATATTTTCAAATTTTTTTATGAGTTTAATTATGGTATACTGACAGTATAAATTCTACTGCTCATTTATAATAAATGCACTTAATCCAAGGTCAAAATTATTTGTAATTTATATTTTTAAATTTTTTTATGAGTTTAATTGTGGTGTACTGACAATGTAAAATTTTTTTATATTATTATTTAATTAAAATCTTCTATTTATATGATTATTCAAATAATAAGTGATTATATCAATAATTTTTATTCATGTAATAATATATGATTGAATGTCTATATAAAAAAATTTTACATTAATAATATACTCAAATTAAATCCTTTTCTTTTACCGAAATCGATGATAAAAATATCACGGTATGTCGGGTTTGTATCGATTTGATATGTGCAAGTTGCAACAATTGTTTCTCATTTTCAAAATCCTTCATTTTAAAATACATGTTTACTCAATGAAACACTCTTTCAAATTTTGTTACCAAAAAAAAAAAAAAAAACTCTTTCAAGTCTTAAAAAAATGGGCTAAGAGTGCTGACGGGTCGGATCCTGACCCGGTTGTGTTGATTGGAAAGTCCATATATAAAACGACGCCGGCGGTGAATACTGAGTATTGGTTTATTCGAAAGTAGAAAAAATGGCGGGCTCTCTGACCGTGATACCCAGCAATGCCGTTGAGAACTCAACATCCACCACAACCGCCAGAGACCAGTGGGAGATCTGCTTCGCGCGCTTCGTCCCCTATCCCACCACCACCACCACCACCACCACCACCACTTCTTCAACCTCCGTCGGTCTCCTCCCTCTCCCTCCTCGCCTCCGCAACCGCCCTCCCCGCGGCAACTGGATCTCCTCCCCTTCCGTAGCCTTCCTCCGCCTCCTTCCCGATCTCTCCCTCTCCGACGTCATCCTCACCGTCTCCTTCAACGCCAACCTTCTCGTCAGTCCCTCATTCCTCCATTCCTCTCTCGTCATCCGTTTCACTACTATCGCGTTTAGCGTTAAATGCTGCCGTTGACTTCGTTCTGCGACTTGCAATTACTCGTTAATTTGTTTCGTTTGTTATTTGAGGCGATTCAGCTTTTGTCGATCGAGATTCGTTTAAAATTCCGAGTTCACTTCAGATCCTATTTCTTCTTCTGCGTTTTTTTTCCCCTTTTCATGTGTCGTCAATCTATTGTGATTATGCTTCATGTGTGTAGTTTATTTTATTATTCTCTATTTTTGGACGATTTTCTTTGGATCGAAAGTGATTTTGGCGGACGATAACGTTGTTTCGAATTTGAAATTCTGAACAGTGCTGTATAACTTTTGTGGCAGGAAGAGCACTACGTTTCGAAGCTGCATTTTTCGTGGCCTCAGGTGTCGTGCGTCTCTGGATTTCCAGCTAGGGGGATCAGAACTGTGCTAGTGTGCTTCAGAGATTCCGTGGGCGAAGTAAAGATTATTCTACATGCTTTATATTTTAGTGTGTGTACGACACTCCTTTGGTGACCTGAGAAGGAAGTTAGATTGAACTCATATTGGTTTTGCATGGAGTTACTGATACAACACATTTTCGCTAGAAACATGGAATGAATAGCAGTAGATTGTATAGTGTAGTCTTTCTTGTTAATTGCCTCTCTAACTTTATAGCAATAGCGTGATAAACTTTTGTAGATAAGTGTCATTCCACTGCTTATCCTCAGTGATGACTGTCCTGTCTCCATAATATTATTCCATTGTAATTGTAATTGTAATTGTAATTTGTAACGTCTGTAACATAAGCCACCGTTGATTCTAGCTTTTCTGATTGTAACTCTGCATAAATGTGATAGTTGGGTTTCCAGGGTGTGACAGTATTGTTAGTTTATTAGGCTAACTGAAAATCTGGTAGCGCACATTAGTGCAAGCTTTACATTGCTACTACTTTTCCCTCTTTGGCAGATTCAAAAGTTTGCTATGCGGTTTCCATCGATCTATGAAACACAGTCATTTATCAATGTTTTGAAGGTGAATCCACTATTACTTCCCATAATTTAATAATCTTCAATCACAAGAGTACATGGAACCTGGGGCTGGACTCTTGAAACCGTATTCTCTCCTTGTCAATTCTTGATGATTATGTTGCCTCCCAGGGGATCCTGAAAGATGAGAAGGGCCCAGAACCTTTAAATACGGACTTTGGATCTCAAATTTCATCACAGTCAGAGTTCATGTCATCAAACAAGCACTCCCACAGGTATAAAGGAGTTTTGTGTGATTGTTAGGTTATATTGGGAGGAACGTGAGGACGTGGCTCTGAGTAATTATGCCTTGATGGATTTTTAATTGTCATTCTATGCTTTGTATGTAACCTCTCACTCCTAACGCATAACCTTTCATTCCTCTGTTTCCATTTTCATGCACATCATTTGTTCTTTTGGTATTTTTCCCCCATTTTTGTCCAGAGAAATTATATGTTTCTCACGAATTATATCGAAGTACCAGTTGACTTAATTATGATGGCTGCTGGAGACTATATACTGAGCCTTGCTGTGTTTGTAGACCTTGTGAGGAACCCAGCTTTATGACTTCGGTTGAGACTTACATTCCACAAATGCCACAAAGTATGAACACTAAAGGAGAGCAACCTTCAGGCACTCAGGAAAAGGAAACACCACCTGGTTTCCACTTTGAAGGCATCCTCCCATCCTTGCCACCCAGTTTTACCACACTGCTGATGGATTGCTCTGAGATCAATCACGGTGGGTGAACTTTTTTGTTTTAATATATATTTGTTCTAAACTCACACCACAAGCTATTTCATTCGAATAAAATCATGTCTTGCAGCTCAACCAACCGTTTCCCAGGAAATTGATCTCAAGTCCCAAATTATGGTACATATCTTGAATTTTGCCTAAGATATCTTTGGCTGATGCTTTTGATCACCATAATTATGGTGCTCCTTAACATATAAAATATCTCTAAGGGTGTGTTTTGTTGGGGGGTAAAAATGGGGTGGAAATTTTCATGCATGAGTCCTATGTGTAAATACACAACCAAACACACCCTGAGGAGAATGTTTGGGAAGTACATATTCTCTGCTGATCATTTGTTGTTTCTTGTTATTCCTTTTCCTTTGATGCAGAGGTACATAGAAGATTCTTCCTTCCAAGGTAGCAATCTCTCTTTCTTATTGGTTATTTCTCTTTCATTTGTTAAATACCATTTGCCGTTTGTTTATTTAGTTCTTTTGTCTTTTTTGTCTTCATTCCTAGTGTAGAACATGAGTGCAAGACCCTGAAAGCTTCTTATTCTTCTTTGGCTCGATTATGGATATTTTTATGCGCCATTTTGTGTACTTCAATATCACTGGCAATTTTTAGTCGTGCTCTTTATGCTAACATATTATTAGTGGTCTGAACTTGAACTTGCTTGTGCTGCATCCATTCTTTTGTTAATGTTGCATGGTCTGCTAAACTTTTTGCAGAATACTTATGTACCGTTTTCATGTTACTAGATATGTTGGTTAAGGTGGAGAAAGTTATCAGCGAATTAGGGGGTGATATGTCCCTGTAGTTGTCCAGGGCATTGAAAATGACACACCGAGCAGCTTAGCATCTCTTCCTGGTTGCTGAAGCATGGTGACCTTCGCCACATTCTGCCCAAACAATGCATCGTGGCTTTCTATCTCCTCCTTTCTCTCTTAACCGCAAAGCATAGAATAACTATAGAACAACTAAGTGATTCAAGGTTAAATTTTAGCTTCTTCTACTGTTCAGTAAATGGCAATGCTATAACCAGGCAATGCATGATCAGCATTTAGCTATTCAAATCATATCAAGTGGTTTCTGTATAAGAAATTTTAGTTAAAAAAGCGGCGTCAGAAAAATCTAAATAAAACTGAAAAACAATCTCCACCTTGAGCTTTCTTCCACCTTGTCGCCATTCACCAACGGTATGAAGCCTAGCAAGATCGAGGCATCGCATACCTGTTTCCAGTTGCGGCCAATTTCGTTTCGAAACTCATCACGCTACAATTTCCAAGTTATTGTCATCTCAATGGCACTCAAAATGGTTGAGTGAGAATTGTGGACTAAAAGGAAGGTTTACATGATTATATGGTACAGCAAATTTTCCTTATGATTATTTGAGTGCAAAGAAAGTGAACGATGTTTAATTATTTGGAAAAAAACTTACGCCAACGAAGCAATCGTGAAATAGAAGATGTATGAGGTCACCCACTGCGCCGTGTCTTAACAATCTCCGCAAGGGTTTTTAGCGACAATTTGTTCTGCATTTGGGACACGGAGAAATTTAAAACATTTGGGGGTCCTACAATACAAAGCCCTGTCCCTGGGTAACTACCTACCAGCTAATTATAGTTCGAGTCGAGGATTCAATTCTAGAGATGCTCTACGAAGTTTAGTTCTCAAAATCTTTTATTATCATAGATATTTTTGGAAATAGGTTAGTTTTAAGGTTCAATTATCACAATAAATATATTCACACGCTTCGGAATAGATTGGAAAATTTGAAACGATGAAAATAAAGCGGAGAACGATTATTACAAAAAGGCATGAAAAGTTTTTAAAAAATTGAAAGCAATGATATAAAAGAGATATGCATCCATCAACAAGCACGTGAATCAGCATAGGGGTATTTTAGCTTAATTAGAGATTTCAAATTCGAGTTTTAGTTACGCAGCTAAACTTGAAATGGAAAGTTTTGCCAAGTAAATAATCTTACTCAATTCAAGTAGGGTTGCTTTAGGTAGGAGGAGAGGATATCTGTGGATTTGATTTATTAAAACAAAAAAAAAAAATGCTTTGCATCTGGATTTTCCAAGGCTGAAGCTTATTATTTTAACGGCTGAGGCCTAAATCATTTTGAACTTTCACTAATAATTGGACCAATCTGATGCGCAAATGAATCCAACAAATCACAACAGCTAAGACAAACAAATGAACCCAAACAATGTACGTCAACTAGCCAGCTGCCTAGCAGTAATTCTCAATGCAGATATTGCTGCCGACTTGTAGTGACTCAAACTTATTAAAAAAATATGGTCAACAAGGGTTTGCATCACTCGTCACCTGTCTAGTGAAAGAAAAGCATGCATCACTGGAAGCAGCCAAGCAGGCGGGGTTGGGGAAAACAAAGACAGCGGGCCTGACAACTTGGTCCCAGCTTATGCATATGAAGCATTCCTGAAGAAATTACACACTCCATGATTTAAAAAAACTTCAAATGTTGTCTAGATTGTAAAATCCTAAACTTATCACTATTATTATTATTATTATTATTATTATCTGTTGGTTAAAATATATATTTTTATTTGAAGTTTCAAAATTTTATTATTACCCAAGTGTAGTGATAATTTGAGTTGCATTCTTATAGAAAGGTATAAGATTCAACTTGTAAAAAACGCAATTGTTGAAAATATCTCTTAATAGTTTCACAACAACACTTGTGGATATATCTGGATGAAGTCAAAGTGAACTATAGTCCTAAAATGACCATAGTGCTAAACCTAAAATAGAAAATTGTTGGGAGAGCATTCTAATGGTAACGTCCAATGGTTAACCTTACATCAATGACATGGTTAAAGACTAAAAGTTACTTGGGAATTAGGGAGGTTGGAGTTAAGGGTGAGAAATTTTGATACTCAAATGTCAAACTTTACAAAATGAAAACCCTTCTTCATATTAATTGTGCATTACCATCAAGCTGTAAGGATGAAAAAGCATGCTAATAGACTAAAAGAAAATGAAATGGCCGTTGCCATGAGTTTCATAAAATTGAACTTAATTGAGCACTTACTTCAAACAAATATGTTTGTTGAAACGTGTTTTTCATCCTTTAAAGTCAGAGTAGTTCATGTTATAAACACAATCAAGCTCGAAGAATGATAGACTTACATCAATATAACCCATGATACTACTGTTAACTGAAAATCAAGATTCAAGTGGCACTAAACAACTTGCATGGAAAAGGAAATTGCCGTTATCATATGACTAGTGATACTGATGGCATCATATTTGAAGGAATATAACCCACAGTTCCTACTTTCGACTGGCTATGATTTGGCTGGTATTGATGCCGGCTTAGATTCCAAAGATGCTCCCATCCTAGTAGGTTACAGAAGGGCACTATAGCCTGCAAAGAATTGTAAACATCGAGCAGTAGTTTGCAAATTCCAGGGTAACATTTAACTCAATACAGTTCAGGGATAACATATGGTTGACTCCATAGTATATAAAACTATATTATAAAAATCATTATTACTGACTAATGCTGAGTTCGACATCTATTTCAAAACCTATAAGAAAAAGGGTCGCTGATTATATCAATCTAGGGGACTAACAATGTTTGTGTTTCTCGAAAGAAGCAACAGCAAGTGATGACAAGGGCAAGTGGTGCACCTTGAAACTTATTCATTCATTGCATTCCCCCTTCTCTCTTTTCCTTCACCAAGGAAGTTTCATGATCACAAACAACTATGGCTTCTCTTACTAAGTTTCTTTGTTTTCTTTTCTCTCATTTGGCAGCCTTATTTATTGGAGTTTTTGCCTTTCAAGTTTCAATCAAAACAACATATCTGGCTCCATTGAGTTGCTCTGAGAAGATCAGGACATGTACTGCCTCACTCTACCATATAGGCCACGGTTTCGGACTTGAAGAAATTGCATCTTTTTACTCAGTTAATTATTCTCAAATCAAGCCTATAATGTATGGCACAAAGCAAGATTACCTCATAACAGTGCCTTGTTCTTGCAAAAACACCACAGACCTCAGAGGATACTATTTCTATGATACAACCTACAAAGTGAGGCATGGTGACATTTTTGTGAATATATCAAACCTGATTTACAGTGGACAAGCCTTGCTAGTTAATGGTACATTACATCCAGGTGAGAATTTACCAATACACATTCCATGTGGATGTTCAGAAAATGGGGCTCAAAGAGTCATCACCTACACAGTCCAGCCGAATGATACAGCAGAAAAGATTTCCCTTCTGCTAAATGCTACACTGCGTGCCATGCTGAGCATGAACACAATCCTGGCTCAGAACCCTGCTTTCATAGATGTTGGTTGGGTACTATATGTTCCTTTGGAATTGAATAGGGTTCCTCCACCTCCCAGAGAAAGTAAGTTGTCAGCCTCAACTGCTCCATGATTTCATTATGCATGATATCTACTTTTCTAGTTTATTCTGTAAATTGTGTGTGAATTACATATGCTGCCGCTTTTAGAAATTAGAAACTACTTCATGATGATTCATAACACAAAAATTGCAATAAGCTTGCACTGGTATAGCAAGTATTGAACCTTGATCAACAGCAGTGATATACTTCAATTTGAAAACGAAGCCCAGAAATAGAACTGGTTATATTTTGGTTAACCGTTAATGCTACCATAATTTTGCATTTTGAACTTTTGAAACTGATTGGTAAATATAAATGACAAGTATTTCATTCATCTATTTCCACTTCATATGATAATGTTTCTCATGGATCAAATTCAATCCTAGAAAGTAGCTTAAGTGGGTAATGGACCTGAATGTTTCACGAAATGAAGTTCACTGACCAGGTGAATTTTGGGGCAGGATATTTTGCATCAGATGCATTGGTGCTGGCAGTGACTCTAAATATCAATTTCTTTTCTTTGGTTTTTCCCTTGTTGGCAGAAAAGAAACTTGTGTGGCCAATGATCATCGGCATCTTAGCGGGCATGATGTTACTTTCGATTATCATAATCATCTTTCTCATTCTCAGGAGAAATAGAGCCCACCAAATCAGCAAAGAAGATTCAATCATTGTCTCTAAAAGATCAATTGCCAATAGAAACACTTCCTTGCAGAACTCTAACCTTTATAAAGAATATGTGGGAGGTAATTTACAATGTAATTTTGGAAACAAACAAGCTTATTATTCAAACACAAATTGTTGAGTAATAGCCACTATAAGGAGACTGAAAGAGAGGGACTACTTATTCATGGTAAATATTGGTGCAGATGTAATGCAACTTGAATCAGAAAGACCAGTAACATATGAACTTGAGGAGATTGAAGAGGCTACAAATAACTTTGATGAAGCTCGAAGAATCGGAATTGGTGGATATGGAAGTGTTTATTTTGGAATTTTAGGGCAAAAGGTAGGCAAATCTAATGAACCCAATAATACAAGCATGTCCTTTTAATGTGCTAACTACGAACTTGGAGAATTTTGATTTAACTACAGGAGGTTGCTGTGAAGAAGATGAGGTCTAATAAAACTAAAGAGTTCTATGCAGAACTCAAGGCCTTGTGTAAGATCCATCATATCAACATTGTAAGTAATACCTCTTAAGTGTTCTTTGACATACAAATATCCAATGTTTGAATATATTACAGATCAATCACTGTGGCAGGTTGAGCTATTGGGATATGCCAGCGGAGAAGATTACCTCTATTTGGTGTATGAGTATGTTCCAAATGGATCTCTCAGTGATCATCTTCATGATCCATTACAGAAAGGTACATGTTGGGTCCAAGGCATCCTTGCTTGTCAATAATTAAACGTAAGAGATTAGTTTGAAACTGCCATACATGCAGAAGAATTTGTAAAGTGAATGAATAGTAAAATCACAAAGGTCAGAAGGGCAGACCAACATAAAATGCAGATAGCAGGGATTTCTTTTTTTTTTTTTAAATCTACTTTTGTTGTGGTAATTTTAGCATCACAAAATGACGATATTTTACTTGTACTTACATGTAAAATGAAAGCTAACATAAAAATTAGGAAGGATATTAAATATTACAACATTAAATTAATGTTCGTAAGGCCTTGTCTGAAGGTTCGACCCAAAAATGCTCTTTAAACTACTAGTTCGAGTGTACTATATTCCTGTTAGTACAAGGAAAAGTCAAAGATTATTAGGTATATATCAACTATCAAGAAATCTAAAGCATGGTACTGGAACAGGCCACCAGCCTCTTTCCTGGAGTGCTAGGGTTCAGATTGCACTGGATGCTGCAAGAGGTCTTGAATACATACATGATCATACAAAAGCACGATATGTGCACCGTGATATAAAGACCAGCAATATTCTTATTGATGAGAAGCTCAGAGCAAAGGTACTTATCAATTGAGTTATTTTACTCAGTTCTGATTAAAAATGCTTCTCTTTAATCTTTATTTTCCTTTTAGAAAAAGAATTCAATTTTAATACACTTTCAGTATAAAAAAGTTAAAACTGGAGTATGGACAAGTAACAAAAATTTTTATATTAGGGACGTTAACCTGAATCATGTGTTATCTAGTTGCCATAATATAACATGCATACATAGTTTAAGAACAAGGATGCCCTTCAACTATTATGCTTGGACTTCAATTATACTATTGTTTCTTCTCATCATAAGAAATACAGTTATACAGCTAACTAAAGATTTCATGATTAAATGCTGGATATTGAGTTATTTCAATTATGCATAAAGTTAAGCCTTGAAAGTACCATGGCAACGATTCTGTGTACTTCATAGTTCTCATCGTTAACTTGATGTTTGATACAAAGGTAGCAGATTTTGGACTTGCAAAGCTGGTGGACCGAACCAACGATGAAAATTTTATAGCAACAAGGCTAGTTGGAACACCAGGCTACCTTCCACCAGAGTAGGTTTCATGCTTTTCAACCACAAATAGACTCTTGGTGCATTCAATGGTTAGTTTTTCTTCTAATGTTCTTTACTTTGGTCATTTAAGATCTGTGAAGGAGCTTCAGGTGACACCAAAAACCGATGTGTTTGCATTTGGAGTAGTTCTGTCAGAGCTGATAACAGCGAAACGTGCGCTCTTTCGGGACAACCAGGAAGGCTCCAAAATGAAATCACTTATTTCACTTGTAAGTGTTGAGAAATTATATAAAGATGAGGTTGTGATGATTGGGTAATTGGATTCAAGCCTGAAAGTATTTTACGGTATTTAAATGACATGAAAAATTCTTTGGTGGAAGTGTAGTTCAATCTCATTCATAGAAACCTTACTCTGCGGTTGACTGGCTACTCTTATAAGCGGCTGTTTTACTATTTTATGAGAAAGAAATATGAGCTTTCTTTTCATCTCATTCAGGTACATGAAATATTCCAAGATGCTGACCCAGAGACTGCCTTAGAAGATGTCATAGATGGGAATCTTGAAGCTAGTTATCCGATGGAAAATGTCTACAAGGTTAGACTCAATCTAGATACATATAAGAAGCCAAGCAGTAATCAGAAGTTTATATGCCTTAAATTAAGATATTTGGTATTGTATCTGTTGGTATATAATGAATCAGATTATGCTTTAACTGAAACTTCATAGACAAGGTAAAAAGATCAGGTACTAAAAGAGGGAAAAGACTTAATACTCTAACACGTTATTCTTAAACCAGTAAAACAAGCAAAATGGCATAAATGTTAGGAAGAATACCAAAATCATATGAGAAGGGCAAGGGTGACCTGCTCTAGCTAGATTCAAACAATAAAGCAGCTTTATCATTTGTCTGACGACTATACCAAATTTGCTGTATGCATATTAAATGCTTGTTCTTCTTGGCCATGTTTATTTTATATCCATATATATATATATTTGTCCCTTTCTGCATATACATATATATACACACCAATATATGCTTCCATCTAATATCAATGGTTGCAGATGGCAGAAATAGCTGCGTGGTGCTTGCAAGAAGATCCAGTGGAAAGGCCTGAAATGAAGGATATCGTTGGGGCATTGTCACAGATTGTGCTGTCCTCCATAGAGTGGGAAGCATCACTAGGTGGAAACAGCCAGGTCTTCAGCGGCTTGTTTGATGGAAGATGAAGACTCTTTTGTTTGTAATTACTAATTACTACTTGAATTCACTAGTAAGCCAATTGTTGTAGGCTGTTGTACTTACTATTTAGGCAAATGTCACGCTAACAACATTATATTGAATTGAATAAAATAGAGATATATAACTAGTTTTTTTTCCACTCTAGAGATAAAAAAAATCACATATGTGTTTCTAATTCTAAAATGAATTAAAGATAATAGAAGAAGAGTAAAGGGTTATTATATAATAATTAAGGTTAAGAAAATCGGACTGAACATCCAATAGTCAAGACACTAGTTCAAAGATTTAGAGGTCCAACTAGTTCGACCATGATATAATAAATAAATAAATAAATAAATAAATATATATATATATATATATATATATATATATATATATATGTAATTAGAAAGCAAAAAACTATATTAAGTCATTAACAATAATATAATCAATACAAAATAACATTTATCATGGGACATTTTATTAAACATTTCAAGTATAAAATCCATTTACTTTAATCTTCACTTCTATTTCTTTTGAAAAATATTCACAGACAATACAACAACTATTTTTAGTTTTTTATTTTAAAAATTAATTTAATAATATATAACAAATAAACATACTAAAAGAATCAAGGTTCTAAAAGAAACAAGTTTTTGTTATAAGGCCTTTTGTTTTTTTTAAGAAACAATAATATTTTGACTAAAATGTAAAAAAAAAAAAAAATGAACCAGTTAACTAGTCCAATTCACATCGGTTTAGGCCCGTTTGTTGCCGATTTAATGATGATGACTGGACCGGCTTGGGGCTAGGTTTCTAGTCTAATTGGTCCGACTGATCGGTCCAATCCGTTTTCTTAACACTAATAATAATGTTATGCTAAAGTATGAGAATAAAAAAGTAATGTTAATCACCAATAAAACATGTCAATTACTTATCCAAAAAAAGGGCAAAAAAGAAAAGAAAAGGAGTAAGCTAACCTGGATGTCACTCTTATTGCAATATAAAATAAACTATTAATGCCAATGAACTATACCTTAAGTAGTATCTCCTCTTATCTATATGGTTAGGGGATTGTTGGCTTTGGATCAGAGATTTGATTCTCATTTGCCCATCATCTTCTCCATTTTTTATAGTTGCATCTCTAAGAGTTTCACAATACCCCAAAAAAAAAAAACCTGTTAATATAACATGATCTTCCTATTAAATCACATATTTTTATAAGTGATGCTTGAGATGAGAAGAGTTTATGCAATTATACTTATAAAAATGTTTTTAAAATTGAATGGAAATTAATTTTATAAAATATTTCGCATTTCAAAAAATATTTTACAAATTATCAACATCGTCGAATTTAAATAGAAATTATGGTTACCTGGCAATTTGTTTTGTTTATATTGCATTACTGGTTTTGTCTCTATGTCTATCTATGTAGATCATGTTAAAACAAAATATTTATATTTTAATAAACAATTTTTTGACAAACAAAAATTTAAGAGTGAACGGAGACTCTCTTTATTCCAACGATAAGGCAACCTTAATGTTGGCTAATATATAGTTATTTAAGAAATAAAAATAAAATAAAATAAATCAATAAACTTTGAAGAGTGAGACTTGTTGTGCAAGGAAAACAAAGAAAGAGCTTTGTTAATGTTAAAAAATGGAAAGGAAACGACACGTCGTTTGGTTTCCATAATGCTCTAGTCCATCATTCATTTCTTGGTCTCGAGACGGCGTCGTTGGGGTCACACTCGGTTACTCGAAGCACATGTCCTGTTAGCGCTTTTCATTTCAACTCGCCTCCCCACGAATCGAAAGAACGCCTTCAGCTCCAGCCATTGCAAGAAACAAAACACGCGAAGCTCCAATCCGTAACTGCACAAACACGAACACAAATAGAAGGAATCACCTTATATCTATCTATCTATGGTTCAACTTCCAAACAAGCCTCGCTGAACCCTAGCGCTTTTCTTCTTCTTCCTCTTCGCAACGGTGATCTGATCCAGATCCTGATCCGGTTCTGATTCGGATCCAAAATCTGATCCGATCTAGAAATGGCGGGGGCAGCCTCTGCTCTGTTCCTACTCGACATCAAAGGCCGCGTCCTCATTTGGCGCGACTACCGCGGCGATGTCTCTGCCGTCGAGGCCGAACGCTTCTTCACCAAGCTCATCGAGAAAGAGGTCTTCACTTCTTCTCCTTCTTCTCATCACTTTCTTCTTTCTTCTGATTCCTTTTTTTGCTCTCATCGCATCACTCGAATTCAGCTCGCCACAACTAGCGCCTCAATCAGTCAATTATCTCTACCTGGTTTCCGATCATGTTTTCAACAATTCGAATATGCTTTTTTTTTTTTCATTTAATTTATTCGGTCTATTTATTTATTTATGCAATTGTTTACGTGTGCGATAAGGCTTGGTTGAATTTTGTGTTACTTGAGGTGGAACTGGAATGGAGAATGTCTAACTTTCCGTTTGTTTTCTGATTTGTGTTTTTTTCGAATCAGGGGGATCCGCAGTCTCAAGATCCAGTTGTTTATGATAATGGTGTGACCTACATGTTCATACAGCATAGCAATGTTTACCTCATGACAGCAACCAGGCAGAACTGCAATGCCGCTAGCCTTCTTTTCTTCCTGCATCGTGTAGTTGATGTGAGCGTTATTCGTAATAATGGTTTTGAATCTTTTGAATTGAGAATGTGTATAATTTGAATTTGTGTAGTTTGTGTGATAATGATTGATCTGGATGATCTTTGTCTCTGTGGCAGGTGTTTAAGCATTATTTTGAAGAGTTGGAAGAGGAGTCTCTTAGGGATAACTTTGTTGTTGTGGTAAAATGCCGGTGTAGCTTTGAATTCAGTAATTTGTGAATTGCATTATTTTGTTCAGGTCTGTTATTTGTCTAAAAGAAGATAAGCAACCTTGCTGATTTCTTGTGTCCTTGGCAGTATGAACTACTTGATGAAATTATGGACTTTGGCTACCCCCAATATACCGAGGCAAAGATTCTTAGCGAATTTATCAAGACGGATGCTTATAGAATGGAAGTTACGCAGAGACCTCCCATGGCTGTAACAAATGCTGTGTCCTGGCGCAGTGAAGGGATAAACTACAAGAAGAATGAGGTTGGCCATTAAGAAAGCCACAGAGATGTATCATTTTGAATTGTAATTTTAACAGTCTGAGCCACCAATGGCCATTATTATTTTCTTTTATCTGTTCAGGTTTTCTTGGATGTGGTGGAGAGTGTTAACATACTCGTCAATAGCAATGGACAAATAATTAGGTCTGATGTTGTTGGGGCGCTGAAGATGAGAACATATTTGAGGTTTGTCTTCTACTTTCATTGAAAACTATTAAATTTCAAGATATTAAGATTGTTTGCTGGTTAAGTAGGTTAGCAATATGGTCTAGCTAGAATTTGAGAAATGCAAATGATTGAATGGATTAACAATTTGAAGTATGTTGTTTTCTTTGTTACTGATTAGACATGCTCAGACTGCCTTATTCATTCAGTACTTTTAATGCTTTCTTTAGGAGCTGGTGTTAAACCTTACACCATTAGTTATATTGCATATGGATCCAAAAACTTGACCCATTGCACCCTAGTTTTACAGCTGAGAGTGGTTTGGAAGACTGTACATTCAGTGTAAAGTATCTATTTATCTAATCAACTTCTTTTCTTTAGTATTTATCTGAATACAAAACCATTTTTGTTATCTAATGCAGTGGTATGCCTGAGTGTAAACTTGGCTTAAATGATAGAGTATTATTAGAGGCACAAGGCAGAGCAACGAAGGGAAAAGCGATTGACTTGGAAGACATCAAATTTCATCAGTATGTATGCTTGATTCTTTTGTCTATACAAACTGTTCAGTCATCTGTGGTGCAGATTTTTAATATACTTTGTGCAAACATGTTTCTCTATTTTCTTGATTGTGATTTTTAAATTATCTGCCGACACTTGATGCAGGTGTGTGCGTTTAGCCCGATTTGAAAACGATCGAACAATTTCCTTTATACCACCTGATGGATCATTTGATTTGATGACATATAGGCTCAGTACACAGGTTCATCTTCTCTAGATATGTAATAAATTTATATTTGAGTGGTGATATATACATTTTTGAAGCATCAGTTGATTCTAACATTTTTGGTTTCAGGTTAAACCTTTAATTTGGGTGGAAGCACAAGTTGAAAGGCATTCAAAAAGCCGGATTGAGATTATGGTAAAAGCTAGGAGTCAATTTAAGGAACGTAGGTACTGATATTATCTATTCCTTTTTCTCCTGTTTTTTTTCTTTTTCTCGATGGAAGATGGGAGAACCACTTGCCTTAAATTTATGTACTATGAGTGGTTTGCTCTAGATTTTAGATGACCCTAAATGTCTTTACTTCCCCAGCTGCTCATAGAATTCAAATTTTCAGCACTGCCACAAATGTAGAGATTGAGTTGCCTGTGCCTGCTGATGCAACCAATCCAAATGTTCGGACTTCAATGGGATCTGCATCATATGCGCCCGAAAAAGATGCATTAATCTGGAAAATAAGATCCTTTCCTGGGGGCAAGGTATTAGTTCACTTGGAAATGGCATTTTACCAATTATTAACATCTGTAATTCGTACCTTAATATGATTGTCATTAATGGATTTGGTTCTCTTGTTTGATGTGTTCAGGAGTACATGTTAAGAGCAGAGTTTCGTCTTCCCAGTATAACAGATGAGGAAGCAACTCCTGAGCGAAAAGCTCCTATCCGTGTAAAATTTGAGATACCGTATTTTACCGTTTCTGGGATACAGGTATTGCTACATGTACAATAGATTTTCTTATGTCCTGATTATTGTTAGTTTGTTACACCAAATTTTCTGCATTAAAAATGATGTTTCTTCCATGCCTTTGTATGTCTGATTCGAACATGGATATTTCCTGTATTATACATCTTTCAACCTGTCCTCTCTGCTTGCCTGTTGTGTGTACTGTTAGAACTTTTGTCTCATGTATCATTCTGATTTGAGGGGTGATTTGTTAACTAGATGGATCTTTATTGTTTTTTGTTTTTTGTTTTTTTGTGGATAAAATACTAGATGAATCTATTACAATTCATATTGTTTTCAGTTTTCCCAATTGAGCTGATAGTCAGTTCACTAGGAGTGTGTAAGTATTGTAATATTGAATTAGTAAAGAATTAATAATGGGAAGAAAGGACTTGATGCCATAACAAGATCATAAACTTATATACATAATTTTATAACCTTTTCATCGTTAATGATTTTGTGAAGCATTTGAAATGCATTAGACTAGATCATCCTGAGAAGCATCAGAATCCAATTTATATATTTTTGAAATCTGTTTTGTTTGACGTTATTGTTCAGTTAACTGAAAGCTTTGATTATTTTAATCAAGAAGGTAATCAACATGTAAATGTTTTGGTTTGTAGGTAAGATATTTGAAGATTATTGAGAAAAGTGGGTATCAAGCTCTTCCATGGGTGAGATACATAACAATGGCTGGAGAGTATGAACTGAGGCTTATTTGATCTAGTTTCGTCATTTGGTGTTTGAAATTCACCAAATAATTGTATCATTCAATGATCAATGACTTTAAACTGGTGGATTGGGGGAATGGTCTTAAGAGTAATTAGATAGAATTAATTTGGCGAGCCATCTTTCTGTTCATGAAGGCTGTTCTGGCAGCATATAAGTTGCTCATTGTCTAGAAAGTTCGTGTCAACTGAAAATCATGAATTCCCAAGGGTAAGCCAGAACACTTGTAATTTTTTTGGTCAACTCTGTTTTTGGTTGGGAAAATGTTTGTTTCCTTTTTTATTTGGGGTCTCTCTGTATTCGCAATCTTTCCATCTGTTGACTGTCTTGAAATTGTAATTTGATTTACATTTTTACGAGAATTCTTGCCTTTTGTATTAGCACCAAGTAAATGACTTCTAGAGCCCATTCATGGACGATAAGACATAACTATTTTTAAATAGTTCCATATTGTTTATGGAGTCCAATTCGTGTCTGTATGAGCTACGACTACACCTTGTAGTCTTAATTCTTGAATAGCTTGTTTTTGGAAAGAGAGGAGGCTGGGAGCGTAGGTAGAATGATAAGAGGAAAGAAATTACTGTTCTTACATATAATTTGCTACCAATCTAGAATTCATAATTTCTTTATTTTTGAGAATCTTGTTTTTGCATGATTGCAGAATAAGTTAATATTTTGACCTATGAAATTATAGTTAGATCGCTCAAGAAATAGGAGGAATTCAACATTTGACCAAAATAATTTCCTTTATTGAGAAATTTCTTTGGCAAGGAATACGAGCTTCAGTAAGACTGGATCTCTATGATACTTTTGATATCGGATTAGCTGACATATATACCATCATTTCAATACATCTAATCACTATTCCTTATTAGCATTTGACAACCTAATTAACAACTCATCGAACTCGTCGTTCGTGCTCAACGTGCTAATCCTAGCAAACTTTGGACCAACACCAAATAACTTCCCTGATCTTGCAAGTATCCCCAATTTTTTCAGATAATTCTCACAATCTTCTATGCCTTCCTCGCACTTCAACCACGCAAAGGCTGTAGGAGTTAGCAAAGCAGACATATATATTATAATCATACTATAAGCTATTAAGGAATGAGTATTTGAATAAAAAAGGAAGCTCTAGGCAGTGAAAATGTACCAGAGTATGTTTCATATGACTCATTGTTGAAGTTACAGTAGGCCCTTGGGGGCTTGGCCACAGTGAAGACCTTACATTGTTCAATTACTTCCCTCATTTTCTCCCACCTCTTCCTCATGAGGCGTTTGCTATATTCAAAGAAGAGCTCAGATTCTATGGACCCAAAACTTTGGTAACCATCGCATATCACTCCCAGGATCTTAGCAGCTCGAGTCTGGGATTCTGTCGACACACCAATGGTGCTCAGATTTATGAAGTTGGCCATCTTCTTAGCCACTTCAATGTCCTTCACAATAGCCCACCTTCAGAGCACAAAACCAATAATTAATTTAGGCACAAAACGTATGAGTTTTTTAGACTTCTTCATGATAAATATCACATATGGCAAATGGAAATGAAGTTGCTCACCCAATGCGGGAACCAGCATGACCAGTGCATTTGGAGAATGTGAAGAGCATAACATCATGGTCAGCCTGATGAGTAATGGGAGTGTAGTGTGGCCAGTAATAGGCTAAATCATGAACCAGCTTCCCTCCAGATGCAGACCTCACCACAGGTCCCCGGATGGCACCATCAGGGTTGTTGGGTGAGGTCACTATCTCTATGTAAGGTTCATCTTTATCATACACAGTTGCATCACCGGCCCATCGGTACAGCCTTGAACGCAGAATATCAACCTCGTCTTGGTATGCCTGCAAATTGGATCAAGAAAACATAAAAGTAAATTGTTAATTAATTCTTAAGGCGAGTAAGTGTTAAAATTGTCGCAGTGGCTTTGTTAAGGTACTAAACAAACAGTTATTGACTATCCACCTATTCAATTGACTTTGAAACATTTTGTGACATGTCCCAAGTTTTAACATAATTGACCGTGATACGTAGACTATCAACAGGAATCCAACCCAAGATTTTGTTATCAATCAACTAGTAATCAATAAATATTTAACATTTGACTTAGGAACGTGACCGCATCAACTTCAGAAAAGAAATTGAAGTATCATAGGTCGTAACCTCAATATTTATTTGATTCAAGGTTAGTGTAAGGTGCATAACAAAAGCTCACCGAATAGTAAGGAGCAGCATTGATCACGTTAACGGGGTGAGAGGAATCCGAAGGAGAGAGAGCATACCAAGAAGCATGCAAGAGCTGCGTGGAGCCCGTTCCCACCACGATATGCTTATCTTCCATCACAACATTACCAACCAAACAGTGTATCCTCTTAATGGCGTCTCTCAGTTCTGGCAACATGTAGCTGCACACCTCGCTGGGATCACTCTCATAGCTCATAAACTCCCACCCTTCAGTCACCGCCCTACACTTGTCACTCATCTTCTTCCAATATGGTGCAAACAATGTTGGGTCACCCCTGTTACACAATCGCATATATTATTAATATATATACCATGATCAAGTTTAGTCCAAGAGATCTTAAATAATTCAAATGTCCTAATAAAACATGCAAGAAGACTTGACAAAATAAAATAAAATAAAATAAAATAAAACTGAAAGAGCTAATTACACTTCAAGGTGGAGAATAGGCGTGGATGAGGGTGTGTCGAGGGGTCTTGTGCTAGTTGTGCCACCGGTAGAAGGCGAGCAATTTTGGTTGGCAGGAGCAGAAGCCCCGTCTGAGGTGCACATAGTATGTTACTTGAGTGCGCTTGTTTTCGTTTACAATAATGGGAGCCTCACTCTTGATTCTCTTCCACTTCTCTGGAATTGGCTTCAGTACTGTGTGAAGTGCATATATAGATGGATTGGGTGCATCACGTACGTTTGAAATCTTGATTTGTTG
This sequence comes from Pterocarpus macrocarpus, assembly GCA_031439585.1. Classification (NCBI taxonomy): domain Eukaryota; kingdom Viridiplantae; phylum Streptophyta; class Magnoliopsida; order Fabales; family Fabaceae; genus Pterocarpus; species Pterocarpus macrocarpus. The sequence goes on along the minus strand of CM062518.1, from coordinate 32,981,223 downwards.
GGTTATCTGTTGGATTAGATTATATCCAATGCAAACGTGCGTTGGCTACAAGATATTGAAAGGAAGTAGGAACTTCTTTTCGTTAATGGAAACTTCTTTTCTTTGGTGGGAGCGTTATATGGAAATCTATACTGAAAGGAAGGAGAATTTCAACAAAAAGACAACATTTGGGAACATATTTTTTCGGTCGTTTAACACTTTAACGTAAAGTATTGGCCGAGACCCGAAAAAGAAAAAAGTACTGGTATATTGGATTAATAAACTTCCATATTAGTTTGAAAATTTTATTATATATACCATTTAGTTTCGCAGTTATTTAATTTTAAGATTTATTTCTTAAACTATTTGAACGCATCATTTCATGTTGGTTCTTTTTTTTTTAATATACTTTTTTGATATATCAATGGTAATAAAATTTGAATATAAGATTTTATATAAATTACCCAAATTTCTCAACTATTTTGCTTTTTGCTCATGCACTATCATGATCTATAAATAGCTTTGCAAATGTGACACTAGACTAGAATGAGCGTTTTTCTCAATCTAAACTTTAATATGAATTAAAAGTAAGAAATAATTTGATTTCATAAATTTAATTGTTTTGTTTTGAGAAATCTATCAAATTTGATAGGATATTAAATTTTAAATTTATAATACAATAAAGTTAAAAATATAAATAAAATTGATTTTTAATTTAATGAGTTGTAAACAAAAAATTAATTTCTAAATCAATTTAAATCAAATCAATTTTTATTTTTATCATTCTAAATATACTCTTCGAGTTATTTGACCATTTAAGCCTTTAGGATCGTACATTGATGAGATATTGGAGTTTTCTCTTGTTGTTTAAACTTTATAGTTTAAGTTTGATCAATAAGATACTTCTTTTGATTTTGTTTATCTGAAGTCATATACACAATGATTAAGAAACCCACAATCAAGGTTATAAATATAGTGACTAAAATATCTTTATTTAATTTTTAACGTGCATTTAATTCATTCTATTAAACTCACATCACGTTTATTGCTTAAAATTATGTATAAAATTGTATGAGGGATAAAATTAAAAAATTAATAATAAATTCTCTATTGATATATAAAAATGACAAATAAAATAGACCAAAAAAAAATTAAAACCTAGTAATAGATAAAAAGGAGAGTATTTGAGATATTTGATCAAAAGTTTCTTTTCAAAGGATTAATCTGTCTATGAGTAATTTGTCTGAAATAGTAAGTTTAAAGCTTTTCTTTTATTATTTTTTTCTTTTTTTTTTTTCGTGTTCTCGCGCCCATTGAACCCAAGATATATTAGTATATTATCACAAAAATCCTGTAACTCCTCCCTGTGTTCCTAAGAGATTCCAATTTGGGCCTCAAAAGCCCACAACGGGGCCCAACTTGGGCCTCGAAGCCTAACTCTCCTTTAGCTCAATTCCTTCTTCACGTCCATCTCGGAAGAACAAGGGTTTTGGGTTTACTTGCTCCGAACGTGGACACTTCCAACATTTTCCGATTTGCGGGATCGTGAAGCAGAAGCAGCAACAACGATTCGACAATGTCAGTGATGCAACGCTACGGTCGCAGCAAGAGCGTGGTGAAGCGTTCGAAGAAGTACTTGGAGGAAGCGCTTTACGTGAAGCTCTTCAGGGAAGGTTCCTCCGAGCTGAGCGTGCGGCAGCAGCTGAACCAATTCATCAAGAGCGGAAAGCGCGTTTACAAATGGGAGGTCGGCGATACCCTCAAGAAACTTCGCCAACGCAACCTTTATTACCCTGCTCTCAAGGTTTCTCTTGTCTTCTCTCTCTCTCTCTTAATTATTTGGTAGTTGAAATTTAACAATTTCTAGGTCATTTTGAATTCGTAATGTTTAGACAGAGAGCATGGCCATGATTAGTGACCATATTGATCTAATACTCTAGTATCTGGTATTTAGCAAGAATTGTTATTGTTGTTGTTGTTAACTGTTAGTTTCAATTTTTTTAACTAGTTGATGTGTCTTGGATGTGAGATTGGGCAAAAGGGATAGTGCTGATGTGAATGTGGTTGTTTAGAAGCTTTGGATTTTGAATAATAGTGATGTTGTTGTGATATATGAATGTGGATGCATCAAAGCTAGTGCTGCTGGTTGTGGAACCATTTGTCAACGGGTTGGCAGTGAACTAGTGATAGGAATTGGCAGGCAACTTGCCCACACCCCAAAAAACATATACGCAGAAGAGCGGTAAACTTGTCATCGTATTTCTAAGGAAAATGAGAGTATCCAAATAAAAATAATATAAATGTTTCACTTTGTATGAATTCTTTCAAGTTTGAGTGATTTATTTGCGACTTGAATTTTATAATGTGCTGTTGTTGAGTTTGTGTGCTGGTCCAGCATGAAACTATGCTAGAACTAAATCTAGACATCGTAGTTGGCTGACAATGGTTTTCCTTAACTTTAATTTATGGAAAAAAAATGTGCTTTTTCTCTGGTGTTACAGCTATCGGAGACCATGGCTAAGAGGAATATGAACAAGACAGTCAGTGACCATGCTATACATCTTGATCTGCTTGCTAAAGCTCGAGGCATTGCTGCTGCTGAAAATTATTTTGTTAATCTCCCTGAACCGGCAAAGAATCATCTATGTTATGGTTCCCTTCTCAACTGTTACTGCAAGGAATTGATGACTGAAAAAGCAGAAGGTCTCATGGAAAAGATGAGGGAGCTCAACCTTCCTTTGAGTTCCATGCCTTACAACAGCCTTATGACTCTTTATACTAAAGTAGGGCAAGCAGAGAAGATTCCATCCATCATACAGGAAATGAAGGCTAGCAATATAATGTTGGATACGTGCACATATAATGTCTGGATGAGAGCTCTTGCTGCTGTTAATGACATTTCTGGTGTTGAAAGGGTTATGGATGAGATGAAGAGGGATGGTCGAGTCACTGGAGATTGGACAACATATAGCAACTTAGCGTCTATTCTTGTTGATGCTGGCTTGTTTGAGAAGGCAGAAGTGGCACTGAAAGAATTGGAAAAGAGAAATGCTTGCAAAGATCTCTCTGCGTACCAGTTTCTAATCACATTGTATGGGCGGACAGGTAACATACATGAGGTCTATAGGGTCTGGCGTTCTCTTAGGCTGGCATTTCCAAAAACTGCAAACATAAGTTATCTGAATATGATTCAGGTGCTGGTTAATTTGAAAGATCTCCCAGGAGCCGAAAAATGTTTCCGGGAGTGGGAATCTGGCTGCCCCAAGTATGATATACGAGTTGCAAATGCTCTGATAGGAGCATATGCAAAATTAGATATGCTGGAGGAGGCTGAAGAGCTCAAGGAGCGTGCCCGCAGGAGGGGGGCCAAGCCTAATGCTAAAACCTGGGAGATATTTTTGGATTACCATTTGCGAAAAGGAGACTTTAAGTTGGCAGTGGATTGTATAGCCAAGGCAGTATCAATTGGCAGAGGGAATGGTGAGAAGTGGGCTCCATCATCGGAGACCATTGGTATTATGATGAGGCATTTTGAGCAAGAGAAGGATGTTGATGGTGCAGAAGAATTTATAGAGATCTTGAAGAAATCTGTGGATTCCCCAGGGGCAGAGGTGTTTGAAACCTTGATTAGAACTTATGCAGCTGCTGGTAGGACCAGTTCTGCTATGCGACGGCGATTGAAGATGGAGAATGTGGATGTCAGTGAAGAAACCCAGAAGTTGCTTGAGGCTATCTCTGTGGAGTGATTCGTGATACTTTCATCCTCGAAATTTTGATTGCCGCAAAATTGAGATGCTGTGGCCGTTATATACATTTTCCTTTGGGAATAATATCTGGCATGCCAATTTAATTTAAACCTTTTGGGAGTGTCACATTTTTTCGACCATTGTGTGGTGATGGCAAATGGATTAGATGGATTTTGAATTCAGTAATGCGATTTGGTGCCAAACATTATTCACGAAGGGACGTACGAATTGGCATTGACCAATCAAGTTTCAGCATAATAGTGTATCAACTTTCACCTTATTACATGTATCAAACAAAATTATATTAAACAATATGCTTATTTAAAAATTTGAAGGACTCCCTCCCGAAATAAGCCTAAAATTAATGTCAATTTTATAAGTTTAATTTGTTTCATGATCAGTACGCTCTCAGTTTGAACATCAAGTAAAAACAATTGAATGACTTCGCTCGTTTTCTTTGTTTTGGTTTTTGTTTTGGTAAAAGTAAAACCAAAACAAACATGGGACAAAAGAGAAGCAGCAACAGCAGCCATGTCCCGGTTTGGTCTTAACGGAGGTCCACGTTAGATACTCTTAGATGGTCCAGGAAAAAACTGTCGGTTTGTATTATTCATGACCTAATGCCTTAACTATTACATTGAAATATACTGAAAAGGGGAAACCATAATTGCCCATAAAATTTGATATATTAAACTCTCTAGGATAATTTTTTTTTTCTTATTATGGGAACTGAGAATTTCTCGATCGACATAAGTCAAAAAGCGGTGTTTTCACATGTCAGACATTGTCAGCAACAGGTTGGTGTGCTCAATTAAGAGGCTGCAGAAGGGCATCTAGAATTGGATTCCCCATGGCGATGGATTTTAATCCACAGAACAGTAGAAAGGAAGCTTTTCTCTGAAGTTAAGTCGATCATCAGATGCAAGCAACACTCCATCAGGAATGACATGCACCAAGTCAAATGTGTACCTATACGTATGAAAAATGATTTTTATATCACTTTTTGGGATATCTTTTAAGAAATATATCGTAAATTCCTTTAAACATTAATTGAAAATGATTTACAATTTTTCTTTCAAAGATATTTGAGGATGTCCTTTTAAATATATTTAAAAAGTGGTTTAAATAACATGACTCTATTCATATACCTCTTAAAGATAGCATCGCTTATATTTTTCAGGGCTAAACCCGTCTCCTACGCATTCGCTTGCGGTCCAAGTCATTTATACATATAGCACTCAGTGAATGTGAGATCTAGAGTGCGTAGCGCCATAAGTCAATGACTTTCTGCAAACGATCTGGGCCACTACCTCTGACTTATAATTGCCGTCCAAGTCAATTGTTTCTTTACTCGATTGTGCTTAATTAATAATTAATCGGTGCTTTCTTTATCTTATTCATTATCACATAGTATATCATAGTTATGATGTAGACTACGTATAGTTGAGAATCAAGCACCGATAGAATTAATTATATATTACACAGAGGAATTAACGGGAGAGTATAATTATGTTATAATTTTGTTCGTATTTGTGCAGAATATGATTGCTTGTGTGTAGCACCTTATCAGAGAGTGATTATCATTAGCAAAATCCCAGTTGTGTGAACACATACAATAGGCAAAGACTTTTTCCACCGATAGATAACAATCATATGATATACATTGCCTGAATGATGGCTGCTGCTATGGTAACGTAATCTTTAAGGAAAAGATAGCCGGTAATTAATGCAGGCGACCACGCATAAATATGAAGTTGGACATATTCACGTGGGAGCACTACCCTAATTCTCCCGGGAAATATGAATGTGCGCATACTTATTAAAATGGCCAAAGTATTGTCCTACTAATTATGGCTTTGTTCTGTGACAGTATGCAGAATAACGTTATCAATTGGTGTTATAGCATGTTTGGATTTTTGTTTGGCATTTTAAAATTATGGTTTGGGCAAAAGCTATCGGAGAAAAATTGTTGCTCAAACTATAGTTTGGAGTTCTTCAAGCAGAAATCTAAACACGCTATTAGTTTGCTATCTATTTTTTATGGGAATGGGTGTTCTTGTCTCAGCTCAGATAGCGGTGAACACCATAGGGGAGCTACCAAAAGGGGCTTTCTGTAGGGTGCTAGGTGGTGGAGCTTGCAAAGAAAGGTTGAGTGAAGGAATGCTCTGGTGATGGGTGGTGTGAGTAGTCTTTAGGATGAAAGTGAACGTTAATAAAGCTAATGTTTATGTGGTAATTATAGGGTAGTGGTGACTTAACGGCATTGGGATGGGATTGAATGACAGATTCTAGACTTGAATTCATATTAGATTCTCTATCATATGCATGGATTGTGGGAGAAAATATAAGGAGGGCGAGAGCCACGAGCGACAAAAGAGGTGCCCAGGCTATACATGGAAAGAAATATTAGGGCTATGGGATGGTATTCGAGCTAGGAGAGGAATGGGAGATCGTGATAGTCAAGTTAGGAGAAAAAAAAGACATTTACCCTTTGCTTGAAAAAAAAAGAGAAAAAGAAAAAAAGAATAAATAAAGAGAAGAGAAAAGTGTATTTTCTCTCCTTTCACTTTGGTAAAGAGAAAATTGAGGGAAAGAAAATGTGAATATTTCTTTCTCTTGATTGGTTGGGGAAAAAGTGAGAAGCAAAAAAATATAATTGTATTAAATAACTTGTTTATCTTTAATCTAACATACTATAAAGATATAAATAGGGATAAAATTGATATTTTAAACAAAGTTTCTCTTTCCATTAGTTTTCTTTCTTCTCCATAAATGGAGAGTAAAGTTTCTGGTGCACCCTATATCTATTTTTTTTTTCTATTCTTCTTATTTTCTCTCCATATTTAAATAAAAGAAAACATCAAAATTTTCTCATTTTTTCTTATTTTTTTCTTTTCATTTTCCTTTTAACCAAGCAACGAGTTAAATATATAGGATAATACCCAAGTTACAAGAGAGAAGAGGAATCCAAGCTACAAGATGGTACTCAAGTTAGGAGAGAAAAAGGGACTCAAATAATCTAATAGGATAATCTAAATTTAGAGTATTATTAAGAATAGATTACGAGTTCCTAGACAAAACACGCTCCCTATTTCAGCTGTTACAATGAAAGTTTTGGAATTCGATATCTTTTTACTGGTACATATATTAATTTGAAAACCTCAAGGATTGTAAACATTCAATCATTATAACTACTCATTTGGATCACAAGAAAATAAGAGAAAAGATGTTGGGGGAGGAGAGAAGTGAGTGAATCTTGACTTTTCTCTTGTTTGGATCAGCATAAAATGCAAGAGGGAAGAGAAATGCATTGGTGGACCCCACGCAAAATGTTTTCTGTGCTCATAGGAAGAGAAAACTGGGAGATTAGAGTATGAAGTGTGTCAATTACTGATATGCCTCTATTGGTTGCTTTTTGAAATTATAAAGGATAACAACATAAAAGTCATTTCCACATATTTATATTTTCTTTTCTTTTCTTTTTCTACTCAACCAAACAATAAAAGAGAAAATATATATTTTTTTATTTTCTCTCTCTCCATTTTCTTTTTTCTTATTTTCTTTCCTTTTATTTTCTCTTCTCATCCAAACAAACAATCCGTGATTGCTACACATAGTAGATATGTGTCACTTATCACAAATAAGTCAACACGCACTCTATCAAATTCATATGCTAATAAAGTGCAATCTCTCTTCAGATGAAAAAAAACCCAGCAATATCCATGTTCCCAAAAATATAAAGTGCAACCTTCCCTCTACCAAGGCTTTTTGTGCTTTACTTTAATTCAATTTTTCAATTAAGTTGCTTATATTTTATTTTTCTTAATTTGATTTCTTACATTTTAAATAGTTTTTAATTTGATTCTGAATTATTGTTTCATCACATAATTGATAAAAAATATTAATGTGATTGTGTTACGTTATTAAGAAAATATTAACACTTATGCTGTGTTGGTATTTTCTGTTAGTTGTGTGACAAAACAATAATTTGGGATCAAATTAAAAATATTTTGAAATATAAGAGATCAAATTGAAAAAAATAAAAGATAATAGGCCAAATTGAGAAATCAGATAAAAAGGTAAAGGGTAAAAAAAACCTATTTTACCCTAGTAGATAATTAGATATTTTTAAGATCTAAGATCTGCCAACTCTCGCGTACATCCGTCATTGACTTTCTACTTTAGAATTTAGATACATCCATAGCGCTATGGCACGAAGACTTAAGTGTTTCCAAACAGCAGTTACTTAACATCCTTCCACAAAAAGTTTCCATCTTTTTAAGAACAAATGGAGCATTTGGTCCTGCGGATAAATTTTACGGAGAAAATAGGACTTCGTTGTTTCTTTTTTCCTTTGATGTGGCAAATATAATTGGTGGCTTGTTAGTTTTATAGAATAATATCAAGTTGGCTACAGTGTTTAGCATTTCAAAGTTAAATTCGTACAAAAATATACCCTTTCTTTTGTCTCAAAAAGAAAAAAAGTAATGCTGCAAAGTGTGTAATTAAATTGTCTCAACTCATATTTGGAAGAGATATATGATCTTTATTTATCATAAAGGTATATACAAAAAATAAAAATAAAAAATTCACCAAAAAAAAAAAAAAAAGAAACTATGGCCCTATAGACGTTTCCGACATTTGCTTGGTTCTTTTTTTTTTTGGTGTCAACACATACACTCGGGAGTGGGGGAAGGGGGCACAACGGTCTTCGACCGCGAGTCGAACTCATGACTCTACCCCCAATATGCACCTGGTCAAGCACTGCATGTCCAGCCACTGAACCAAGCCTTGCGTGCATTTGCTTAGTTCTTGAAGTTATATATTTCTTCGATGCCAACAAATTGGATATGGGTTTTTAATTTGAGCCAGATATTGGTATAAAATTATAGGGACCCCTTTGCAAGTATCATCACAAAAGCAATTGATGCATAAAATAGAAAAATAAAATAAATAAAAGAGGGAGAGAAAATCAATGAGGATGAGGGAAACATAGGAAAATAACCCACTATTGTTGGGATTAAAGAAGGGGAAAGGGGATACCAAGAATGGTATTATATTTACTATTTCTTTTGCAAGATTTACAAGAGCTCAGGAGGTAAAGGTATGATCAATGGATGACCTGTTAGTAAAAAAACAAAAAAAGAAATCAACAAATAAGAACTTTAATTTAGATATAAGAATAAATGACCCAAGCTCACTGAATAAGCCGTATCACCAAAACCCAAAAAAAAAAAAAAAAAAGACACAAAAAAAAGGTTCACCTCTATCTATAATTCTATATCATTCATTCCCTTAGGGACACTTTACGTTTCTGCCAGGTCCACCATAGTAAAAGTAATTCCCCCACACATTATTAATCCCTCCTTGTATGTCATAGCAATTTGGGTGGTCTGCTAGAACCCTGAGATTGGACAAGGGAATCAAGTTGTTATCCCAATCCACAACTTGCAAATTCCTAAAGTATGATGCTTTTGCAAAACCCTCCTCAGCAAAATGTCCACTACCCATTTGGGTACTAGTGTGAGACCCTGAAGACCTTGAGTTCACTACTTCTCCACCAAATTGAACCATGCTTGCGTGGTCCCCTAAGTGACTGAATAGGAAGGATGGCCAGTACCCAACCAGGATCCCGGATCCGAATTCAAGCCACCAATTCCCATGCTTTGGATCCTGTCACAAAAAATAAATTAAAAAAAAAAAAGAAAAACATTCAATGACACCCTTTTGTTTTTGTGGCAAAGCAAAGCTACTCAAACATAGACATAATCATTAAGAGCAACATGTTAGCCAGCATGAGAAGAAGTGAAATGGGTCAAAAAGAGAGGCAAGAAAGGTGGTGAATGAAATATCCAAAATACTGGGATTTTGCTAAAATAATAGTAAAATGAGGGGTATAAAAGAGTGAGGAGAAGAGAATTAGAAGCTCTTTAATTTGAAAAAAGGAAGAGAATCTTGAAAGAAGTATATCGTAAGGGAATTTACAGTACATTATTCGAATTCACCCAGTGCATGCGTGTAATGTTCCAAAGTAGTAAAGCGAGTAAAGTGGTGCATATATTAACTAAGACGGGACACTAGAAAAATTTGTGCACTTTAATTTCTTTTCAATTTTTTATCCCAATTTTTTCACATTTTAAAAATATATATATTTATCATGTGAAAATTTTATAATAACCTTGCCTCTGCTTCTAATATAATCAGTGTAGTAAAATTAGAAGGCATTGCGAGATTTCCAAAATAGTGGAAAACCCCACCATTGAGGCATTGACCATCTTTTCAGTTAAGATTTTCCTTTTCTTTTTGGCTACTTTGTTTGCCTATGAGATTTGCATATTTTGCTGAACTTGAAAAAAAAGTATTCAAATCCAATGGTAGTCGTCAGTCTTCTTCTGACATGTCTCGTCAAAATAAAATCTTTTATCCTTCAGGTGGGATGGGACCCATAATCTGATATTGTTTAAAGTACTCATTCTCTCTCAAAAGACTATACTGTAAGCCAAGAAAGAGGTAAGCCTTAATACGCTTTATGTGATTTGTGTGACAAAGCTTAACTTTCCCCGTCAATAGTAAAAACTAAAAACTGCATGTCAATATGTCATAAATAGTTTTTTTTTTCTTTTTTTCCAAATCTTCTATAATTTCCCAAGGTCAATTTGGTAATCCGAGCAGAAAATTTACCTTCCAAATGAGTAAGCTAATATCAAACTGTCCACCATTATATGAAGAAGTTGGAGAGATTGCCGCCCCAATTGCAATTTGATTGTTAACTTGAACAAAGCCTGAGCAAAGCAAATTGTAGCACCCAGTTGCTTGGTATGCATCAGTCTGCAAAAGATGGCAAACAATAATGAGAATTATTATCACTTTTCCATGAAATGTCTATTACTTGGTATCTTACATTTGAAGCAAAGATAATAATACAAAGTATACTCCATAGCATACTTTCCCACGTCCTTTCCTTCAATTAACTTACTTACCGTCCAATAAGTAAAGAATCTAGGGTAGCTGTCCCCATAGAGCTCCGGGCTGACCTGCATGAAATTTACTTGAAATTAGCTCAATTAGCTAAAATATAAAATTAAATATATGAATGAAAATGAGAGGTAGGTAGTTGCATATGCATATGCTAGCTAACTTATGAATGCGTAGTCAAATAGGAAGCATTTTAGAAAATATTTGAAAGATAAAAGAAAAGATAGCATAAAGTAAGTGAAGAATATTAATTAAGGTACAGTAGTGACAGTAACATGCCTGCCAACCAGCTTCAATGGTGTTGAGATCATCCCCAAATGAACCAGAGATGACCCATATTTGAGACAAGCTGAATTCATATTGATTTTCCACGAGGGGTGCCCACACATTTATGCTAGCCTTTGCTCCATAGTACTGATCCCCACTCACATACCCGACAGCATGCTGTGCAGTGTGCAGCAACATTAACTATTTGTTAGTTCAAATAGCATAATAAGGTTCAAAAGAAGAAATTATGTTTCACAAGTTGGATTTGTTAAGTTTCTATAGAGGAGATAAAGGTAGTTAGAGCACAGACACAAATGAAAACACTCTCTTACTTTGGAGTTTGGAGCAGGTGAAACAATACTGAGAAACCATGGAATTCTGTGATCGCTATAAATAGAAAAAGGGTGATGTTTCACTATCAAAAGAAAAGGACATATCTATATATATATATATATATCAGAAGCATTTTAAAAAAAAAAAAAAATTATGAGAGGATAAGGAGAAGTTCATCACCATGCTCAGTTCACAGTTCAGAAGACAAATACATGTTAAAGTAGGTGAAAGATCAGTTATTTTTAATATTCTAATATGCTTTAATTTAATTATCTTTTAAAAGCATATTATGAAAAATAAAAAATACGTACTTAACTGCCATCTGCTTGCTAATTAGTTGCTTTACCAAATAAATAAATATTCTTCCTTTACTAAAGTCTATTATCGGTTTCTGTTAAGTTGTTTGTTTATTTCTTACTTTACTTCATTTGAAAATTGAAAAAAAAAAAAAAAAACAAAGAAGAAATTCTGGGTTTCTGTGATTGCTCTAAGTGCATACCTCATGTCCATCCCCGCTTGTGTCCCTTTTGACACCACTCATTAATTTTCTTCCGAATCTGCTAACAGAGCTAGCTCTTAATATGTCTTGCTCTGTTGTTCTTCTAATTGGAATTGTTCCTTCCGGACATGATTCCCCAGAAAAGCTCCAAAATTGAAAATTCTCACTCATTTCACCCATATGGTTATGTCCTCTGGGTCTTTCCGGAGGATCCTGCATACATATGCATGCAAAAAAAAAAAAAAAAGTCCACATTTTAAGTTGAAACTTAACTAGCTCAGGTCCTAAAAACAATTCTAAGATTACCCTTAATGCAATAAAATAAAATTACCAATGGTTTCTGTCCTTTCAATAGAGGATGATCAAAAGCTGGTTGCTTATGAGACACAACACAGTCTATTATATCACCATCAGGACTCTGCAAACGATGAACAACAGAAGCACAAGCACACACCAATTATGGTCCAAAAATACATGAACTAATTAACAAGGTGAAGTCAGAAAGCTCAAGATTTCCTGGTACCTCGATTGTCTTAACAGCCGGCTTGTTGATCTGTTGAAGACGATTTCTTATGGTCTTCAACTTGTGCAACTCCTCCAGTGGCCTAAAAGTCTGATTGGCAACTGGGTGGTTTCTCACTTCTGAGGAACACACAGGACAAACCAAAGAAGCAACAAGAACAAAACGTACAAGGAGGGTTATGATTGGAGAGTTCAAAGACCAACTAAAATCCATGCTTGAGAAGCTTCTTTTCCTTACTTCTGCTGCCAAATCTGTGTGTGCTTGTTCACATTTGTGTTGTCTTCTTCCATCAACAAAACTAGAGTTTTTATTCCTACACTTTGGTTTTGTCCATGGAAACACATCAACCACCATATCCATCCAAGACATAGTTAGTGTTCTAAGAAACATAATCACTCTTTCACCATTTTCAATGCCCTGGGAACTCAGAACAACGTCCTATATTCTCTCTCTCTCTCTCTCTCTCTCTCTCTGTGTTGAGTATTGTGCTAAAAGCTTCTAAAGCTCGGGGTTGTGTTGCTGACAACTTGAACTCCCAGGTGCTAGCTGATTAAATTACACAGACGGGGTCGGGTTTTTCTTGAAGTTTGGCCATGTGAGTTGGAAACGTTTGAGTGCTCGTAATAATTAGAGATGAAATGATCCTAAATTTTAAAATCTATGCAAGAACAAAGAGGATCTATTTTATGGAAAAACCTTAAAGACAGCTTGCCAAGTGGACTTTAAAGGTCTCAGTACATGTACCTTGATATAATTGAAAATTCTTAACATTTAAAATGGTCAGAATTTCATATTTCTTCTTTCATAAATTGTTTTAGCGATGAGTGCTATTATTTGTAGGTAGTGATGGTAGATACATTTTTTTATATATGTAGAATTATGTATAAATAAATTGGAATTTTAGTTCTATAAGTTGTGAATCTATTTGTAAAAAAAGGAGGAAACTAAATATTACTGATTGTGTATTTTAATTTTCTAAGTGATGAATCTTGTTACATACATTATTAATTATTTTATTACATTCAATACATTTATTAAAAACTGAAATTTTCAGTTATTTACACATCAATCCCCATATGTTTAAAAAGATATCTAAAATTTATGTATAAATAATATTTTCTTTTAACCATTACTTTTGATTGGGGGGAGGAGAGAGAAAAAGAATAAAAATAATTGAAGGTGGAGAATTTTTCGCAAATAAATTCTATTGATATGCCTTAAATGTGGATTGTGGTCAAAATATTAAAAAATACAACAAAAAATAGCCAATATCTAAATATTTGTATTATTAATATATAAATACATTAATGCAATCTTGATGGAAGTGATATTCCTAACATGATATATATATATATATATATATATATATATATATATATGAGAGAATCTATAAGTATTTATACAATATTTAATGAGAAGAAGAAATTTGTAAGATATGATGTCATATGCCACTTTGATGTGTTATCTATGTCCCATGATATAATTGAGAGTCTTAATATGAAATAAATAAAATTCAATTAACATACGTTAAATGTAGGAAGAAACACTACAAGAAATTCGTGGATCAGCGGAAAAATTTAGCGAGAGAAAGTTAGTATAAATGAATTAATACAAGCCAAATCTAAAAGAAAAAGGGGCCTAAAACTACAAGAAAACTTTTTCAAGACACTAAAAATCAATAATCTTAATATGGAAATACATTATGAAAATAGTATCAAAGTTCAAAGACATGAAAAGCACTTGTGAGTTACTTCTAAGGCATGGTTTGATACTGTTATGACTTTTTAAAAGTTATTGAGCTCTATTAATTTTCTAAAAGCTACTCTAAAAAAGTTATAATAGTATCGTTTAATAAAATAATATAAAAATTACTCGTAATAAGTAGAAATCATAAAAATAGTATTTACTAAAACTATTCTTAATATCTAAAATATCTATAATGGTTATAAATATTAAAGAGAATAATTTTTATTTTTAATATCATTAAATAAAGTAAGGTTATATTAGTCTTTTAAATTTTGGAGAGCACAAGTTAGTTTCAAAAAATATCCCATAAGGGCTCTTGAGAGTATCCCTGGCTCCCAAAAACCAGGAGCAAAAGTATTTCAGCTTTTCAGTTTACCAAACAGAAAAAATTAACTTATGTTTTTCATAAATTAGAGCACTCTTTCGAAGAGCACTATCAAATTAGGCCTAAGTGAGAGAGAAAATATCAAAAATTAAAAAGAAAATCTTTAGTACTAAAATCAATTAATTAATAGGAAATGTTGATATGAGATGAGAGCATATGATAGCTTTTCTTTTTGTTTGAAAATAAAAATTAGAATGGATTTTGTTTTTGTTGGTTTCTTTTTTGTTTGGGGGTGGGTATTATGTTATTCTTCGTGATGCTTGCACATGTATATTAACTTTCATGAGAGGTTCATATATATATATATATATATACTAAATTAGTGTGTTGAATATAATTACTATTCATTATGACAATTCTATTTAAAAATTTATTTTAAAGTAAAACCTTCGTTTGGCCTAAAAAGTCAACTTGCGTTCACTACTAAAATATTGTGTTTATCACTTTAAATGTATTCGTATCGTTGCATCATTTAAGATCTTAAAAATCATAATATAAAATTTATTTCCTTAAAAATTGCTAATAAGTATTTTTAAAGAACGGTTAAAAGAAAAAAAATAAAAAAAAAATCCGTTCATTCCATAATAGTGCTCATTTTGAAAAAAAAAAATTCATATTATATATATTTTTAGAATTTCAACAAAGCATTAATTATTCTATATTAATTTTTTTCTTTATTTTCATTAATTTTAACATTTTGTCTCTTTTTATTACTTTCTTTGTTGGTCAATCACAATTTTTTATTTTTTAATTAATATAACTTAATTAATGTGATTTTTCAATAAGTTAAAGGGAAACTTAATATTTTATATTTTTTTCAAAAGCTAAGCCTAATTATTTTTTTTATTTTCTACCTAGCATGTGAAAGACTAATCTCTTGCAATATAATCAGGTGTTTAAACGAGAATTCCTCCCAACGATATTTTTTCCATGCACATGAACTTTGGGATCAAATCTGAAACTACATGATTAAGGGATCTATACCCCTTCCACTCATACCAACACTTTGTTGGCAGCCTAATTGTTTCTTAATCCTATTGTTATTATTTTAAATGACAATTATGGAATAGGGAAAATATTAAATAAAAATAAAATATTTATTTCATTGAAAATTAAAAATATTCAATACTTATTTTTGAGTAATTGAAATCATTTAATAGAGGACTTTTTTTTTGTCGAAACCACAGATATTCTCCTATCGAAGGCAATCCTATTTGAGCATTTGAGATTCAATATAGGGCATGACTCTTTCAATATTAATTATTCTATACTTAGAATTCAAACCTAAAATCACTAATTAAAGAGAAAGAGTATCTACCACTCAAATCGACCATGTATTGGTTTTAATAGAGAGCATTAATATGTTCATTAATAATTTTTTAGAAAAATAATCGATTCCAAGATGGCAAGATCCATACATGGGATCCATGGATCATATATTTTAAACTTAATTAAAATTCTATTTTTTATTTATTTTCTTTGGTTAAAACCGTTTTTAATGTTAACTATATACTTGTCAAATATATAAAATATTATTATTATATTTTTAATTGAGTAAAATATATACTATTGTTTTCTGATTAATTAATTTTTAATAGATATAAGAATTCGTGTTGGTAGGAAAATTTAAATTCGATTTTTTTGAACCAAAGTATAATTTTTTCAAAAGGGTAAGTTTTGCAGAGAGTGATGATTTCATTTTCGATTTATTATTACTTAGATAATAGAAATATAAAATTATTCAAATATTTTCATTTAATTAATATATTAAACTTAGGGTGTGTTTGTTTAGGATTTTTTTGATAAAAAATTATTTTTTATCGAAAAAATCAATTTTCATATATTTAGATAATTTTTAAAAATTAATCAGATTTTTAAAAAATTTATTTTTAATTTTTTCATAAAAATTAAAAAGAATAAATTTTAAAAAATTAAATATTAAAATTTTTTATTATATATAAAATTTAAATTTTAAAATTATTATTTTTTAAATTAAAACAAACGTACCCTTAGTCGGTAATGTTCACGGTGTCCAATACAAGGACCGAAACTTTTTTGCCCGATCATTTGAGAGTCTCAACCGAACAAGTGACGGGGGGAGCAGAGGGGTAACACAAGAATTAAAAACTGCTAGCTACAACATACTTTGACTAAATGCTAAAAAACAATTCAAATAAAAAGACCGAAACTTTACCTTTTGTAATTCGCACCGATAGTTTTATAGAACAAAATGGTACTGATGATTACTCTTATTCTTCAGGTATGAAGGCAGATGGAATCACAGTTGATTCTTTTTCACTTTCCAAGCCGAACTACTCGGAGTCAGCTATTGATCCTTTTTTATCTCACATATTTATATACCATTACATTACATACTATAATCTTGAATAATAAATAAGGCTAACCCTCCTTGATTTCTTAATTAATGACTTTTTAAATCTAAAATTTTTGGTTTGGTATAAGTTGCCAAAAGAACATTACATATGCTAGAATTTATAAATGTTACTCCCCGTCTCTTATTTTGGCCTCGGTGAAATGAAATGAAGCACACCAATTAGTGATTAGAATTTAATTTTGATGTATTATTAGTTTGAATACTTTTATATTATCATTTAATTATATATTATCATATTACTAAAAATATTTAACTCTCATATCAACTACTTCAAAAATTTAATAATATATAATTAAATATCAATATAAAACTCTTTATATTAATTATCAATATATTAAAATTAAACTCTTAATAATTATGCTATAATTGAGGAACAAATAGTTATGATTTTCAAGAAGCCGAGACATGAAAAGTTATTTATTTGTCTCAATTCTTAAGAGAAATAGACTTAATGTGCAAATGTTTTTGTTAACTGTGAAATGACATTACAAAGGATATTTTTGATATATCAGTTATAATGATTTTTGAATATATGACTTTATATAAATTATTCAAGTCCCTTACCACTAACCCACTTCTAATGTGGCTTAATTACAAAGGATATGATCCAAGGAGATCATTAATGAATTATTTTAGTCACACCTTATAACTTTTATCTACCCTTATTTTACACAGCCAATTACTTATGTATAACAACCTCATTAAAACAGTTTGAATCTTTTCCTAACTACTTTAAAAACAATAAAATATAAGACATAATTAATTGTAGTATACATATATATAAATGTTTATTTATACACGCCATGCATTACATGGACTATGTAACTAAACGTGTTTTTGTTGGTAACTTGGTACTATAGTTAGGAGGGATTAGAGTAAGATTTGTGCACTTACTTATCTTCCTAATCCGATCAAAGACAAACCATTTGTAATCATAAGGAAAGTACATTCGATTTGAATGTCGAGCTTTCTATCAATTATAAAAAAAAAAAAAAAAGTAGCCCCATTTGCTTGCTTGGCTTCATAAATGTCTTAGAAGAATCAAAGTGGTCACTCAAAGAAGAGAAGAGAAGAGTGAGGGAGAAATGACTGACAAAAGGAAAAGCGCTAGGGTTTCTACAGAATTCTTTGTCTGCAGTGACCCGAGCCTTGAGACCACTTTGTCTAACCAATGACTCTATCATCTTGACTTGTGTTGCTTGAAGGCAACATTGACTGAGACCAATTCAATTTGTTCTTATGTTATGGACTAATAACTAATTAGATAAATAAAGAAAGAAACTGAGAATGAACTTTTCAGGGTTCGATTCCTTGAAACCTAATGCAAGGAGCGACGCATAACACAAACAAATTCGAAATGGGAATGAAATTTTGAAAGAATTTTTCGAAAAGTAATGTGATTAATTTAAGAATATAATTCTCCAATTCCATAACTCAATTAACCATCAATTTCTTCTGTGTCCACCAAGTTAGTTTGACTTTCTGACCGTCATTTTGTTTTTAATATTTCTTTCACCAACCCTTAGTGCTGCTTGTACATTTTCATTTACATCTTAAAAGGAAATCAGCAGCTTGTTATCATGACATGGCTGTAATTCCTTGACTTCTTCACTTAGATTCAGAAAAGTGATCAATCCATGTCTTGCCCTTATATACAAGCCAAGGTAAAAGTTCTTGGAAGTTGCTTGCTCTGGTCAGCTTGTGGGGCTTCAATTCAAAGTCAAAAGAACTACCACATTCTTCTCCATAATTACATGTGCTCCCACTTAAAAATAAAATATGTCTTCATTAAGGATGCATAATATAGGTTAAGAGAGTAAGATTTTTGAATAAGGTACATATATTCCAATAAAAAAATTTCTTCAATCCTTTACTTGGCCGTCAAGATTATGACTATTTTTCCTTAGCAATTAACTGGAAAGTGGCATAATGATAGGCAAGAAACTTCAGCATTTTCCTCCGTATTCTAAGCTAATTTACAAGCTAATCACAGATCATGAAACATTAATTAAATGGAGGACGACACGTCTTAAGGATAGATCATATAGAAATACATTCTATTCCATGTCCCCTACCTTTCCCAGCGTATTGTATTCCATGCTGGAATAGCATGAATGCACCTAACTTTAGAATTTTCTCTGTTCAAAAACTAGAATATTAGTAAAGTGACCATATGAAAAGAAGAGAATAGAATCATGTGATAAAGAATGGTAGGTGCTTGGGTTTGAATGATGAACATAGAAGAGGATGCTTTTCTAATTATATGCATTGGCTTCTCTGAAGTAATTGTCTGTGAGAAGTGACACACTTACAATTTCTCTCCCTCTAAAACAAGTTTAATTCGATTCTACCCTATCCTTTATATGTGCGTGAATAGTATAATATTCAAATGCCAAAAGGTTCATGACCAAAAAAAAATAAAATGCCAAAGGGTTCGCGAAAGGGGCGCAGACAGAAATATATTAAAGGTTTCCAAGCATGGAACAGTGACGTTTAGCAATGATTTTGTATAAGGAGCCTAAGGGGCACAACCTGCTTTAGAGTTATATTTTATTGATGTGTTAAGTGTTGATAATGTGTTGTGTGTGCATAGAGTGTAATGTCCATGGTTTTTGTGTTTTGTAAAAAACCTCTTTTTTTAAAGATTGATTGATGTAATATTTGCTCCACTCTTTATAAGTATCCAGTTATCAATTAATTATTAAAAAAAAAAAACAATACAACTTAAATTTTATAGATAATTGGTCTTTGATATGGTCTTATAGTATTCATCATATGTTTGAAGTTCAGACTTTCACTTGAGAAGGCATATTAGAAATATAACAATGTCATTTATGTTTCTATGCACGTTATGATGTCATGACTTTTATAAGTAAGTACCAGAGATTTAGTAATTACTTTTTCTCAATAAAAAGAACTCTCATATGAGAGAATGTATTAAAAATATAAAAACATCACATACTTTCACTTACCAAATTAAACTTATGAAAAAAAAAAAACAAACTCGGTCACATAAGTTCAAGTAAGTCCTAAACGGGTTTGCGATGAAGAGACAAAGCGATTAAAAGATGTTGCCAAGCATCTCGATCATTAGGTCCAATAGTGTGTGCATAAACTATAATTTAGGAGAGTGGGAATGGTTGGACAAGAATGTTCCCTGCCCATTTTCTTCACTTATGGTGCACTGCATGCTAGCAATAACTCTTGATCGCCATGATGTTTGCCAACCATATATAAATAGTTGGAATGGGAATTAGTGTTGCTGCTTATGGGGACAAAAAAATGATGATTAATCATGTGCTTCAAACATCACTTCACATGTGCATGGATGTCAAATAAACTGCTCCGTGCAGAAAGGCTCTTCCTAGATGGTGGAACATTAAAGGAGTTAGATGGGGATAGATATAAAAAAATGTGCTAACTTACAAAAGTTAACTTTCTGGACCATATTTGAATTAGAATAATCTAGAATCTAGATTTTGACTGTGTTTTGTTTTTGATTCATTATTTTCTAAACCTGCGCTTCACAATTTATTTTATAACATGTTTTGACAAATGTAAAAAATACTATAAGCTGAGAACAAATAAATACAGGAAAAAGTAGTTTCGTAACTTATACAGACTTATTTTTACTTTTTATGAAAATGTTGAATAATACGATCTGGAAAGTTTCTATTTTAGAGGCTCTTGTGTTTGCAATTTTTTTTTTTTCAATAAGCTCAGTTTATAGTACTTTCAATTTTTTAAAATATAAAGAATTATTTTATTATTTAAAAATTTTTTCTAAAAAAAACTCTGAAAATTTTATATTAGATATTTTTTAAACTTAAACAAATGGACCATATTCTTACTTTAGAATAATTTCGAATTATTTCAAAAGTTTTGAGAAATAATACCCTTTTGTCCTCAATCATATATATTTCGATCTCTACTACGTACTCTATATCTCTTTTGATAACTTAATACATAAAAATTTCTTTTATACAATACACACTCTTTATCTTAAAACTATTTATAAATTAAATATTTAAAAATTAACCTTCTCAAAATTAATATAACTAATTAACTTTTAACGTAATGTCTCCTCTATGATTAACCCAAACACATCTTAGATATTGAGGTTTTCAAGGCGTTGCCTCGACTTCTTCAATGTCCAAAACAAACAGTAATAATAATAAATAATAAAATATTTGAATAGTGATTCGATTAGCAATTGCTACTTAAAATAAGAATAGATGAAGTTAAATTATTTTTTTCTACCAAAACTTATTAAATTTAAATTTTTTTCTTAGCCTGGCGTATAAAGATTAATATAAAAAATCTTGAAATCATATTTGGAAGAATTGAACTCATGTACTTTATAGGAATCTAAATATGTTAATTAGATAGGAATAATCTGGATACATTTTATTTTTTAAAAAAATTCTTAAATGTTTCTAATCTTTCTTTATTAGGGGTTCCTTAAATGTTCTACTCATCCACTTATTTCTCTTGGTCGTGCTTAAATCTACAACTCAAAACGAACCCTCTTGCCTTACCTAATTTTTTGGTCATTCCTCTTGTCTTAGTCTCTTTTTGGTCAGGCCTCTTGTCTTACTTTGACAGACCAAAAAGACTTGCTTTGTAGCCCAATGTAAATCTGCAGGTCCGGGCAATAAAAGTGAGGATAACTGAGGCCCATCACAATGAACCACGTGGTGTAGGCTCAGTGTGAATTTAACAATTTGTAAGCCTGGGATAACAACCCGTGGCCAAGAGACCATAGTTACAGATGAAACCTTGATTTATTTTTCATGGCGAGGATTGTCTAACAAGCAACTGCTTAGGGTGGTGGATACAATGATCCGGGGATGTTTGGGACCATTAGATGGTCTAATGTTCCACTTTTTTGAACCATTAAATTTAGTTTAATGATAATTGAATGATCAAGATTAAATATGTGCGTAAATAGACCTTAAATCACACAAAGCATTGTATTCACTTTAAGAAAAAGAATCCTCCCTCTGTGTCTTCCAATTTGAGCAGTCGCTGCCGCAGCGACTAGAGCAGGCACTTCATTAGATTTGTATAGTTTGGATGAACAACTTCCTCAATAGCACAACGTAGCAGTGTCAAGGGAGGAAGAGAATGACCATAGCTGCTGTCTTGCAGCTCCCATGGAAACATCACAGGTTCTAACAAGGGATCTCTCTACCATTGAAGGCAAACCATAAAGTTCTCTTGAGAAAAGGCAAACGAGATTCCAATGTAATGAGTGTAAGGATTTGGCCATTAGGGTACCACTTGCACTTGGTGGCCCCAAATATTACGCAACAAGAACAAATTTAAGAGGAAGGGTGGGGGTTGTAGAAGGGCATGGAATGCATTATCTGAATGTTACTCTTCCTCGTTGTTGTCATACTTCTATATTTTCATTACTTGCTTTACAGGCCATGTATTGGCAGGGACTGCGACAGTTGAGGATTGTTTTTCTTGTCGACGTGGCAACGGCTACATGGATTAGAAGAGGAAGAGGGAGAGTGCAAAGAGGGAGGATTCTTTTTCTTGGTGGGGATATAATGCTCCTTGTGATTTGGGGCTCATCTATACATGTATTTAATCTCGCTCATTTATTTTTATTAAATTAAATCTAACGGTCCAAAAAAGTGGACTATCTAATGGTCCCAAACATCACTGGATCATTGTATCTGCCACCATTGCTTAGACCCAAGGGAAAAAAAAAAATAGAGAAGCAATTGCTCAGACCAAAAAGAGTAACTATTCCTTGCCATGACCCAAAGACTTGTGACCCACAAATAAAAAGGATAAAAAAAAGCTAGTAACAACTACACCCAAAAAATAAATTAAATTCAAATTACAAGGTCAGCATGACCAAAAAAATAATTTACAAGGTCAAGCATAACCAATTTTGACAATGGTATTTATTAAAAAATAAATAAAAATTGGGTTGTCGATGAGGCTATAATTTAATAGTAAGGAGTTACCTCGTAATATTATATTCATATGTATGGAGTTCAAACCCCAAATATTCCCCCTCCCTTGACTAAAGGGAAAATAAAAACAATTGCTCGATGGTTGAACCGCATATCATGGAGTTGAGTTCGACTCTAAACCCCAGTAACCCAAAAAAAAGAAAAGAAAATAATAATTGCATCCAAACCAAGAAAGAGAAAACTATTACCTTACTTTTTGTGTTTATTAATGCCATTTGCTTATTATTATTATTATTATTATTTAAGACTACAAGGTCAAGGTCTGCCATATCTCTTGGAGGCAAAATTAATTCCAACACTTTATGATTTTCATTTATCTTTGTTTTACTTTAATTTGGATATGAATCCTTGTGTCCACCTAGCGCACACAAATTATATAAAGTATAAACCAAATCAATCAATACTAGATAATTGTATTAATCTTTGTCCACACAATTATTTAATGATAATGTATCAGTTGTTTGTTAATTGGATTAGTTTACATAAGATATTTATATTGTACCAAAAAGGTAAGATATTTGTCGAAAAGAATCCCCTCTACTTGGAATTCCTACTCCTGTCCCATGCTTCAGTTAAGGCTGTCTTGTTATTCTCATTCACAGTAGTAAAAAAAGAAAAGCATGGTCATAAACGGACAATTGAGATAGGATGCAATGGTGTAGTTTGATCCATGTAACCATCCCATTTAGTGGAAAAAAACTTAGCTGTTATCGTTGTTGTTAAGTTGATTAATGAAGAAGAGGCTGTAGTTGCCAAAATATCTAAAAACGAGGTCATGCCTGTACCTGAAAGATCTTGGCCACACAGACCCGGAATCAGGATGGCGTCCACTAGACCAAACAGATATTAAGTTATTAACTCTTGCAACATACCAAATTAAAGCACTTCAGAATTTGATTGCCTTACTTAATTCCCTTACTGTGGGCTCTCGTTTACTGGATCTTTGACATGTCAAAATTCGTTTGTCTTTTACTTGGGAAGATAATGCAGAAAACTCATAGTGAACCATGATTAGGCATGGACCGTACCCAGTGAGATCGATCAAAACCTGTAAATCAGAGGTACTCTACTGCCCCACTTATGATTTGTTCTTTATGTGTCAGCTGGTACGATAAATGCTAATGGGGTTACTATCTTTGGTTTTGATGCTTTTAAATTAGGAAAGCATTTGTAGGTGTGCCACTCCAAAGGAGAGGAAGTGGGGGACAACAAAATCAAACTGTGAAGGAATAAAATCACTTATGAGTACATAATCCTGAATGTCATAATCACAATCCTAATGTTTATGCAGAAGACCAAATAGTTTGACTGATTGGCTGATCTCTTCAAAACTTACCAACTTCAGCACTTTATAATAGCATCATCAGGGGAAATGACATCTTTATGTATACCGTGGCAAGAAGCTAATTTTGTACCTTCTTCCAGTTATTGTTTGCAATACTACCTCAAAAAATGGTAAGAATGGTATTCATTTGCTCATTGACTTCGATATATTTTCTACCCAAGTTTGTGATTGTACAAGTCACTAGGCAGTTAATATAAATTATTCTAAAAATGATTTAGTCAAATTGTATATAGTATATAAAGCTTAGTGCTCCATTATTTTAACATACCAAAATTGATAAGAAAATTGGTATTTAATATGAAACAATTTTTGTACTTTTTATTAGAAAAGTGTAGTAAAAACTTGATTTTATCTTCACATCCTCTCTTTTTTCTATGATTTCTGTTACAAAACTAAATTTTATTGGCTAAAATTTCATTTCGTGCATTAGCTATTTATACTGAATAGCATTGCTCAATTGATAAAATATCGTAACTCTCACAACTCACAAATAAAGTGTGAGGTCTAGTGTATATTGTTTTCCACTTTTAGCTCTTTCTACAATTCTATACTTCTCTTTTTATACGTGTCTACGTACAATGTTAAAAAGCAGATATTCAAATAACTTTTCTGCAAATTAGCTATCTACGGTTACGTGACTTTTAAATTAAAAATGCTTTGTAGTACGGAAACATTTTGTACAAAAATGAAACAAATAAATTGGGAATGCTTTTTCATTTACGCCGAATGCTATGATGGTCTTTGCTAGCCATCATGCACTTTGTAAAGGTACATGTGTGTGACAAAAGTATATTTATATATCAAATACTTATAATATATTATAATAATTTTAAAATTTTAAATAGATTTCATAATTCTAATTAAATATATTTTAAAAATAATCAAAATTTATTTGTATGATTTTAAAATATCTTCAAAAATATTTATTTAATTTTAGAATTATGTAGATGATTTTTTTTTAATTTCAAAATTATACAGATAAGATTAATAATTATTTCAGTGCATCACATGTATTTTAAAAATAATTAAAATTTATTTACATAATCCTAAAATATCTCCAAGAAATTTGTTTACTTTCAAGATTATATAAATAAAATTTTATTTAATTTCAAATCATACAAATAAATTTTAGAAATTATTATGATACATGACAAATAAGGGTGTTCAAAGGACGGATTGGGCCGAGTTGGATCAAACCCAGACCGACCCAATTTTTGGATCGGATTATTATTTTTAAGTCCGAACCCGACCCGATTAGAGATCGGGTTATATCGGGTCAACTCAAATTTTAAATAACATATAAAAATTTGAATATTATACATAGTAAAATCATAAAATTTTAAAAGTAAAAAATAAAATTTAAAAGATATTATATAATACATATTTTAAAATAAACTATATCAATATAAAAATAGCATCAATTTATATAAAATGTACTAATTAAAGTATAAAATCTTATAATTTATTACTAAATATTTAAAAAAAAATAATTTATGAAGAATTATTTGATTTCGGGCCAGGTTTGACCAACCCAAAGTATAACCCAAACTCGGCCGAAAAAATGCATCCGGTCAAATTTTAGAACCCGAACCCGGCCCCATAAACTTCGGGTCGGAACAGGTTATCGGGCCGAGCCGGGTCTTAAACACCCCTAATGACAAATAATTAGTATATCAATATACCAATAAATCTCACCCATGGGACTAAGAAGTTGCATGGTGCAACTTCCAGGTGCACTATGCCAAAGACATCGCCTTCATTTACTCCATCGTAATTTCCCCTATTCACAAACCAAGTATCCAATAACATAAAACACATCAGTTTTGTCAATTTTTTTCCATTTTTGTCTTCTACAAAATAGCAATATTCCTTTTACCTATATTTTAATTTTAACTATATATGTGAAATCCAATAGCTGGAATTTTACTCTTATAATCACACTAAATCACTCGTATCACTTGCTACATTGCTCACACACACACACACACTAACCTCCACACCTTCGTGCAAGCTCTACATTTTATTTTAGACACAAAAATCATTACCTTCATGAATCAAGTTAAAATTTTATATAGCATTGTAATTTTGTTTTACTTATATTTATTACTCTAACTTTTCTCTTTCCTAATTAATATCCATTATCTACTATTTATCTCTATATCAATACTACTTTTTTATTAAAAAAATGATTTTTCTCCTACCTTATAATGCGTTGGATAAATATACTTTTAATATTTGTTCAATAAAATTATTTTTCGATAAGAGATTGTGAATCACATGCAATTTTTTTGTATTTATATTATTAATTTGGTAAAAAAAAATTTTAAGTCATATAAACATTTGAAGATTAATGTCGTGAGAACATCTTGACGAAAGCTAAAATCTATTTATATCTTGACAAAAACTAAAATATTTATAATTATGAGTGAAAGTTCAACTAAGTTATTAATAAAATTTTGGAATGATTGAATTATTTAGTTTTTTTAAATTTGATCGCTTCACATATATATAAATAAAATTTTATAATGTTAATTGTTTATGAATTTTATTAAATTAATATTAAAATAAATTTATCTAACATATAACAATATTACATAAATTTTTAATCACTTATATCATACTTAGGTAAGAGAAAAATTTTAAAAAGAAAATAATAATATTTATATAAAGATAAATAATGGAGAATAGATATTAATTAGAAGAGAGAAAAGTTAGAATAATAAATATGAGTACAACAAAATTATAATGCCACCAAGAATCTTAACTCGATTCATGAAGGAGAGTGATTTTTATATCCAAAATAAAATATGAAACTTGTTACTTTCTGCATGAAAGTATGAAGATTAACAATCTCATATATATATATATATATATATATATATATATATATATATATATATATATATATATATATATATATATATATATGGTTCAAATTAAAAAATGTTATGTCGATGTAAAAAAAAATAGATATTTTATTGGCATAACGGGAAAAAAGGCACAAATTTTTTACTTTTTCTCTTTTCACACCCACTGGCGACCTAAGATTTTGTGTGTGTGTGTGTGTTTCTCTCTCTCTCTCTCTCTCTCTCTCTCTCGTCGGTTTGTGTGTTATATATGTGGGATGTCTACTTTTGTATGATCAAATTATAATATTGCTCCTTGTATCAAAAGCATTTTTATAATGTCATTGAATTGAGGCTTAAGACATTGTACAAATAAAGTGGTCAGTGACGAAACCCCACTTCTTGTCTGAGTTGGCTCTGCCTATTAAAAGGCAGGGTGCAGATCATAATAGTTCAGGTAAAATTTATCAGGCTCATAGTTAAGAAAGACGAGGCAATCTTATGGAAACAACACTCATGTGCTTGCTTTACTGCTTGGCCATAGCAATGTGTGGCAACCTAGTGCATGCTACAGAATCACCAAAATACACAGTGATACAGTCTCAATCAGATTTTCAGATCAGACTCTACAATGAATCATCATGGATGTCAGCTCTTGTTGCAGGAACTTCCTTCGAGCAGTCCACCAAAAGCGGATTTCACAGGTCTTATTTAATTTCTAAATTTTGATTGATGCATGATAAAAGAACAAAATGTCATGACAACAGATACTTCACCATCACATAATGCTAGCCTAGCTTTCATCTTATAATTTTATTTTTTATTTTGAATTTTTGCATCAACACGTGTAAGATATTATGAGAACTTTGATTCTTCTTATAGCCCGTCCACTATAACTAATGCTGAAAACTAAAATTCTGTTCTTCATTTCCCTCCCCAATCATGGAATGATTCATTTACTATTGCACACAACTAATTTTCTTTTTCCTCTTATGCAAATTATGATTCTTCATCTCCCTTTTTATGTTAATCATGCCCCAGGTTGTATCAATATATTCACGGTGCCAATTTGAATTCTTCCGAACTTGCATTTACTGCTCCGGTCTTAACAAGCATCCCCTCATCATCATCATCTGGGGATCACTATGTTGTAAGGATGTATGTATCTGCTCACTTTCAGGTTAAACCTCCGCAGCCCAATCCTGAACTGAAGTTGCAGCTAGAGAAATGGAAACCTCAATGCATGGCTGTCAGGAACTTCAGTGGTTTTGCCAAGGATGATAACATTAACAAAGAAATTGAAGCTCTTGTAAGCAGCCTAAACAAGCGGCGCCAAGATGGAAGTTCAGCAACAATACGAGATAAGGGATCCTATACCGTTGCCCAGTACAATAGTTCCTCTCATATCACTGGGCGGTTGAACGAAGTGTGGATAAATGTGTCAGGACTCGCCGCAGAGGGTTGTCCACCTTCTCAGTAGAGTATCTTTTTTCAGTGTTGTAGTGCTTGAAGTCTCTTGTTTCAGTGACATAGTGTTTGGATTCTATTGTTCAAGTGACAATGTGTTTTTGCGTCTCTTGTTTCAGTGTCATTGTAATTGAGTATCTTGCTTTTGTGTCATTGTGAGTAATGTAAATAATGAGCCTCAAGAAAATATGCCTCGTATTAACATTTGGAGCGTTATGAAAGAATGAGAGGGAATGCTTAATGTTGGAGATAGTCCTGATATTTTCATATGAAGCAGAAGATTGTAACTTTCTCTGTGTTAGGAACCTGGCAACTATCATTTCGTACCATGCATTGCCTTTTCAAAATGCAAATTAAATTAACCATTAATATATGCCTTTACATAGTCCATCAAAGGATGGTGCACTAGTCACTTACAATATTTGTTATAAAAGACAAATTTCTTTTAGGCTTTGATTTGAACCGTTGTAATTTTTTTTATGTTACTTTGATAGTTACTTTCACACTTGTAGCATATATATAAAAGTTGATCTTTCATAATAAGGCAAAAGTTACATGCTTTTCATAAAAATGTCATAATCTAACCTAGCAACAAATTACACGTATGTGCATTTTAATCGTGGACTAAACCGGCTGACTGAACTACAGGATGCCACGCCGCCCAGTATACATGCCCAGGTTTAATAAACAAAACTTCAGTTCACTTAAAAGAAATGGATTTAGCTTATCCATATGTTAAAATTTCATTTTACTCTCCCGTGAGTTTTTGCGGTCAAAGTGCTACCCATTTCCTATTTTGTCAATGCAATTGAATCAATGTCATTAGCTATGAATTCTAACTTTTTGGTATATTCCGTATCTACTTCCCACAGTCGAGTTACAAAATATAAGTGAACATAGTGAAACCTTAAAATGCGCAAGTGATTAACATGAAATTGACTCAAATTAGATCATATGAAGTGTTAAGCTACCTTGAGTTGCCAAACAAACAAGGTAAAGATAAGAAACTGCTTAGCACTTTGCAGTTACACTACTATCATATCTCGTGAATGTATTGTGTCAACTAGTACAAGCTCTTGAAAAAGGAATAATTATCATCCAGCAAG
Source organism: Pterocarpus macrocarpus (assembly GCA_031439585.1). Taxonomy (NCBI): domain Eukaryota; kingdom Viridiplantae; phylum Streptophyta; class Magnoliopsida; order Fabales; family Fabaceae; genus Pterocarpus; species Pterocarpus macrocarpus. The sequence continues at coordinate 32,951,618 of CM062518.1, read as the reverse complement.
GTTGATCAACAATGCTAACATCAAATTCAGTGAAACTATCGAACAGAGCAGTAAACTAACGAGATTAGCTTGTGCTAAGCACAATTTAGAAAGGTACTCTGAATATAAATAGTAATTGAATAATGAATTCAATCACATATTATTGAACCTAACCATCGTCCGTAGACCTCGATTAGGAGGAAGAAACTTCAGATAATATAGAGTGGGTGAAAAGAATAGGAAAATATTAATTTACAATATTTCATGGTTGCACTTACAATTATTCCTTATTTTTAAATATCACTTACTTTAAATATATAAGCTATATTTGGTAATCGGCAGATCTACTCTCAGACTCGCAGAAGCTACCTCCCTCACGTTGGAAGCTCCATGTTGCACGGGGATGAGCATAGTTGACGTACGTGGATTTGGTGATACGGGTCTAGAGGCTTACATTTGCGGTCTGGTCTGGACAACATAGACTTTTCCATCCCTGATGACACCTTCAATGTCCTGAGGAGAGCCATACAACTCTTCAATTGCACTTCCTGCACGAGCAATGCTCGACAAGATTGACTGGCGAAAACTACCATCAGTTATCAGTTTGTCAGATGAGTAATCAAGCATCACCTTCTCCTCTTCATCCATTGGCACACTGTTCAGAGAGCAAACTCAATCAACCCGTGTCAGAAAACGTGAAAAAAAACATGAAACTGAAATTTTATACAGCAATTGCTAACAGCATAAACAGGATGAAGAAACTTGATAGTTTTCACACTAGGGTTGGCATAGGAAAATAGAAATACCAAAAGGTGAAATGCACTTCCTTAGTGTAGTATGCCCGGACATATAAGACTATTATCTTTACACAACATCTTTAAGCTAAAGACAAGTTAGGCTAGTCAAATTTCATGTTCAATTTATTTCAGACTTCTGCATCTTCAATAAAAGTTTTGCCAAATTTCATCTTATTTACAAGGGGAAACAGTGAACCACTCACTGAGATAAAATAAAACAACTAGATGCAATTTGCTCCTCAACTTTCTATTAATTAAATGAAAGATGCTCGTTGAGGAAAAGATATGTAATGCACAAGTTTACCTATCATAAAGGCCAGCTCCAGCATAACCTTCTAGGTCTTCACCGTTGGAATCAGATCGGAAAATAATTGATTGTCTGATAAACAGCCCGATAGGTTTGCTAGGATAACCCAAGACCTAGAGAAGCCCAAAACCATTATCAAAACAATGGAAGCTTCATGCATCAGATGCAGTACTGGTAAAGGTAATTTCCTATGTCCACTCTGATTTTCTTTTATTTAATTCATACAACAATGTGATTGTGTTGGTGCTAGGTTATTGCCCGTAAGCAACACAGTTTTTCTTATAGAAATGACATCATTTAATCCATGTAGCTAACTCCTATCCTGTGGGAAAAGGCTTGGTGGTAATGGTAACATAATCATAAAAAGAATGATAAGTAAGCATACACAATACTATTGAAAAAAGAAAAAAAAAAGGGGGGGGGGGGGGGGAGAGGAGTCATAAAATTACCTGAGGGGAGTCCAAATCATGTTTTTTGCAGATAAAACTCAAAGCACGACCAGGATAAGCCCCAACGAGTGTTTCTCCAAGTCCCTTTACCACCTATGTCAAAAGAATATGACCCTCAAATGTCTTTGCTTCTTTCCGTTCTTTCTTCAAATGGTGAATATGTTTCTTCAAATGTGTGGAAGCATAAGCCCAAAAACATGAAATCAGTTAATTATACCTCAGCATATATTTCTGATGAGTCTCCAGAAGATGGATTAATTGTGTGGATAACAAAAGCATAGTCAGCATTTATCACTTCCTGAACAAGGACAGCCATGGAAAGATAATCGTGGTCGAGTTTCACTTTTCTTGTGCTGAAGTAAGCTCTTTCATTCCACTTTGAGCCCCACACCTTTTTGTGAATCAAGCAAATCAATGAGCACTAAAATAAGATTATACAGGAGCACCACAAAGATTTTTTTTCCCTAAAAATTTAAATCAAGGTAAATAAACAATACGTCTAAAGTAGCCCTTTTGGAGCAAGATATACCAATAAAGTCACTTTTTAGTTAATATATCCAAGCATGAAATTGATTTTACCATTATCGATTATAAGGAAGATCAATTACACTTATAATCAATTATCAATTATTGAAATAATTTGAATTTCACAGCTAATCCAAATACACCTTAAACTTTAGTGAAATAGGCATCTACCTAATTCATGCAATATACTTTACACAGAGATAAACCTTACCTTTTTTATAGCCTTCCATGCTTGCTCCCAGCGTTGTTCACCTTCATCACCTGGCCAAGGCATTCCAGAACTCTTCATCTTAGTTTTCAACTCCTCTACCTGAAAATAATTTCCAATTAGGTAGGGTTGGCTACATAAATCAAATGATGCCACTGGGCTCTATCAAAAACTGGACTTTTAATAAATTCATTTAGAGTAAGACCTTTTTTAGGTCACATGCAACCATAAGAGTCAAAAAAAAGAAATATGTTTTTCATGTCATGTCACTGTTAAGACTACTGCTAAAAAGAACATACCAACGAGGGTGGTGCATTCAACTGTAAAACTGTTTCACGAATCTCCTTGAGGGCACTGAAATCTCCCTCAGTTAACTTCCTTTTCAGAACATTGATCTTATCAGCCACTGCCTGTTAGTTAATAAAACGTCCAAATTTTCATTAAACTACAAGAAAGACTTGCATAATAATACATTTTAAAAAAGTAAATTATAAAAAAAAATAGATAGAAGTAATAGATGTTGCACATGCATTTACACAATCTTAGAGATTGTTTCCAAAGCACAACTAAGCTTTAATATAAGAGTTTGCCTCTGCCAGAGCCTTATGTTAATACTCCTTGACCATAAAACTAAATTAACAACATCAAGCGCAGGGCAAAACTTCATTTTACAATAGTGCACTTGAAATATATTAAGAAGGGTTCACTTATCACAACATCATCATGATAATTGAATTTAGCATCTTAAAGTTCAAATTCAAATTTATGCTCTAATAAAGAGTAACTAATCTTTCAGTATACAAAGTGAAAACTGCCTTAGATCAAATAAAATAGTTTAGCAATTCAACAGCCAGAATCAAAAAGTCAATGTGTGTGTGTGTGTGTGTGTGTGTGTGTGTGTGTGTGTGTGTGTGTGTGTGTGTTACCAAATCACTGTTCTCATCAACAAAAAGAGAACTCTAACTAGTTGACTGATATGGTAAATCCAAACAAAACTACAAAATTTGAGATAAGAAATAACATGTAGAACCTGATTTGATTTATCAGAAAGAACATGTTCAAAAACTCCAAATGGTATGGCAACTGAGGTAGGAATTCCAATCCAAGAAGGTACTTTTCCTTTTAAATGAGCAATATTACGCGATTTAGCTCCAACCTGTGAAAACACAGCATTATGCAAAGTTATCCTGAAGGAACACAGTATAAGGAAGTTACACACAAAATGATATCCAGAACAACAGAGACATTAGCAAAAACAACTATAACTGTTTAAAATTGATGCTGCATTTTGAAAATCTAACCATTTCACCAGTGAATTCCTCAGACGAGATAGCATATCTACCCCTAAACTGCTTTCTGACCAAAGATATGGGTGGCACAGAATCAACTTCTTTCAAGTGAGTTGATTTGTCATCAATAAGTTCACCTTCCTTGACCTCACTGCAAGAATTCCCAAAAAATAAAGATAAACAGTCTAAGAAAGGAAATAAAAGTTAGCAATTTAGGTTTTGTAGCAGGAGATGAAGAGACTGTTCTATCAAAAGACATTTCATCTCACATAATGGGATATGGGCGTAATGTATAAACCAGTTAAACATCTTGAAGACTTGAAGCTTGTTGAAATATTATTTATATTACAGATATGTTGTGTGATTTAAGATGATACTAGTTGATACTCTGTAATTAGAATAGGAAGTAAATTATTCTTTTGCCGTAAATTATCAATCCCTAAAATTGAGGCATTGTTCTTGTAGCTTTCAATACACATCCATGAGGCTGATAGAGTTTCCTCTCAAGCAATTGTACACAAATCAGTCTCAGATTCAAGTAAGATAAAGCAGAAATGTTACCTATAAACTACATCAGCAGATGTAGGTTTTAAGCGCAAGAGCTTTCCTTTATTTGCTTGAATGTCACTCAAGATATTGGGATCAAAGCATGTAGCAAAACACACCTGAAAAACTTGAAACTTTAGTATTTGATAGTTAACGCATATGAAAATCTTATTAGCAACAATAATCCTATCATGCTAATAAGATTTTACGTAAAATCTTGCTTCTCACTCTATTGATATATCATCAGACATACAAATTTTCTCTATAAATATAATAAAATATCAACTATTTTGTAGCATACAAATATCAACTATTTTGTAGCATACTTCTTGTTGTATTCAATTTTTCTAAGAGTTGGCATGCAAGATCAACACGATAATTCTTTTATTATTTATTTGTTGAATTAATGAAAACTCACATTCTACAGTGGGTTAAGGGATGTCGCAAGCATGTCAAGTCTTACAACATTGATAATTGGTCAAATTTTAAATTTAACATCATATCAATTCAAGGGATATCACTGGTTGGATATTGAATCTAATGATAATCAAGTTCCAAATCAGCCAAACATGAAGCTAACTTGTTTCTAAGATAATTATTACAAAGAATTTCTTTTAAGATATAGTTGTTCATGATGCGTGGTAATCACTTAATTTTCAGTTTGACCATTCACTAAAATATTCATTATACTTAAAGAGTGACAGCATATTATTTGACTATGCATACAATGATCAAGCACCAAATTAAACCTGAAATACACAGTTCCATCATTTAATGGTAGTAGCCTTAAATATTTAGAAAAAAGCCTGGCTATCCAAACCATGATACCTTGCTATTTCTTGCTCGTACAGAAACATGAGATAGTACATCTGGCATGTCAGGTGTCAGCACAGCAACTGTACCATCTGGAATTTCTTCCTCTCCTTTCACACTCTTTGCTACCAAAACTGTAGGCCGCTCATATGATTTGTTCTGAACAGCAAGCAACTCATCCACAACCTCAACATATCCAACTGTTTCAACTGGGCTAATAACCTGCCAGCTGTTCCAGACCAGCTAGAGTTGCATTAGAAGGTTATTTATCACTATCAAAAAGACTGAATGATATGACAGTATAACATGCAAACCACGTTATAGTGAAGAAGATATGAGGGACTAAAGTTGAAAAGCATGATCAATTCCACCTTCCAAGATTAGCTGTCTTTCGGAGCACAGGATCCAGTCTATTAAGAAGAGTAGACAAAGAAGCAGCAGATCCAGCACGAATAATTTCTTCAGTAAATATTTCCACCTGCACGACGAAATTTAAGGAGAGAAACAAAAAGGGGTAGGGGGGCAGAAGACATAACATAAAATAACATAAAAAGACATACAGCCCATCTGTCCACGCCAAGTAGTGATCCAAGGTACTCTGCTGATGGTTGCAGAATCCGATGGTATGACTCTGCCTTGTTTGCAAGTGCAAGGCGTGTTCTGTCAAGGGCTGATTTTGCATACAATGCCCAATGACTGTCTTTACTCTTGCACATGCTTAAGGCAATATCCCATCCCTTCAAAAGAACCCAAAAAAAAATTATGGAGGATATTTTCCATTATCTAGACAAATAGATCATGAACATCTATATTCTATAACATCAAAGACGTTACTTCCATTTAGCACCACTATTGAAACAACATATGTGATCTTATACTATTTTCATCAGCCTTATATAATCAGTTTCGACAAGTACTTAATTTTGCTCAAAGCCTGAATCTATTCATAAACTGCTTCTGTTAAAAGAACTTCCCACATTTTTTGTATACATGAATTTAAATCATTATAAACTGTGTAATTGACTGAGAGAAAAACATTGTCACATAATGAACAGCTGTAGATAATAACAAAGGTCATGACAATGTCCAGAAACAACCGAGCCACACATCATGGATATAAATTTATTTATACTACTAACCTCATTGCTACTTTGCCACTGTCAATTAAATTCAGCTTGTGTTTAAGACAAACAACATGCTTAAAACAGTGTGTCAAGAACCAACTTTCCTAAAAGCTTAGGTTGTTAAATGAAGGCTCATCAATGGCTTTATATTTCATATACCCCCTCATGCAGGAGCCCTGTGGGCTTGAAGCATAGGCAATACACATCCCGCCTACCTTGTGTTGAAGTTCAACATTTTAATTAGAAGAATGAAGGCAACAAGGATTGAACTTTAGATCACTTAGTCAAAGGTTTTGACACCATGTCAGAAACCAACTCTCTACAAAGCTTAAGTTGTTAGGTGAAGGTTCACAAATAGGGCAGCCCAGTACATGAGGCTCCTACCTAGTGGGATCTGAGGAGGATAGATATATATAGCCCTACCCCCACAAGTAGAGAATCTATTTTCAAGATTTGAACCCGTGAACTCCAAGTCACAAAGCAGCAACCTTATCACTACGCCAAGCCTCACACTCTGAAGGTTCACAAATGGTTTTATATTTAACACAGTGCAAAATTCATCCCTTTGCTGTTATGTGAAAAAATTTCATCTGACAGACCAAAAATATAGTCTTTATAAGCCTGAATCTGCACCTTGGAAATGATAATAGAACTAATGAGCACAAAATAAAAATCAACATGAGTCTACAACATCATTATACCTTCAAACAGTAAATAAGATCCTCATTGTCATCAGATGAAAGTGCAAGATTTTCCAGAACCAAGCAAATGAAGTACATTATTTTCTGCATAGTCCATATATCAGAATATCAGAGTTTACATCTTTGCATAAGTTCTATCTAAAAAACTGATTTGAAATAATACATGACAAAAAATTTTGGTGAGCATAATTTAAGAACAATTAGGCCCTTAAAAGAGGGAGTCACCTCAGGTCCAGCATTGTTTAATTCCTCATATCCCCTTTCCACTGCTGTTCTAACCGTAGAATCAAGGGCAATATCTAAAAATACAAGATCTTTCAGACGAGTTTGTGATTTATGGAGTAATGGTCGGAGTTCTTGACGGGCCTCCAGCAAACCCTATTGCAAAAACATGAAAAAAAAAAACCGAAATAAAGATTATATGTATCAGAGGGAAAGTCAATGTTATATTGCAAACAAAAAATGAATATTCAATATATCCAAGAAGCATAAACCTCGAGAAGCGGTTCAACATTCTTATCTTCAACATGTTCCAAGACATACTGAAGTAATTCCTGCTTAGATGCATCAAACAAATAATTTTCATAATTCAGAAGGCATAACAGAATCACAAACAGTTTAATGAGAAGTTAGATACATTACAGGAAAACCAGATGGCAAACCAGGCACTGGATTTATCTGCACCCCAACCATGAAGCCCTGACCCTGAGGAACAATAAAATATAAATTAATAAGATGAAGATCTGTCAAAAAATATAGGAACAGGATGATACCCCAGGCAACAGAAGTGTTGACAGTGTTGTTACCTCAGCTTTGTAGCCCATGCAATTTGAAATAGCAGATTCAAGATCTGCACCTGAATGAACTGCCTGCACATGATGTAATCAAACCAAAATTATCACTCAGCAAAATATAATCCATAGGGTAAGCCAAATATGTCAAGTGTACCAGGGTAGGTAACACAGGATTGTACAAAACTTTCATATAAGACCTCCAAAAAGGAATGAAAGGTGGAACAAATATTCAAATAATCAGTAGCAGTAATGGGCTCCTGCATAATGCAAAGTAGAAACCCAATGATTCCGCCACCCCTACCCCCTCCCCCTCCCCCTCCCCCACTCTCTCCCCCCCTCGCAGCTTATTGTTGGCAACAACAATCCATATCTGACATGAATTAACTTTCTCGTGCTATCAGGCATATGTAGAGGTGTGCGCTGCAACATTTCTCTTGTGATCATATTCCAATGTACACACACCCACATTAGCACACCAGCAAGAACCATTGCAAAAGAAAAAGAAAAAGAAAAATAAAACAAAAAAGAACAATAATGTGCAATCACTGCTGGCAAGAGAAGAAAAAAGAATAAGAAAGAAGGAAAAACTGAAAACAGAATTAAGGCCGCGTATATGAATCCAACCTTCAAAGTCCTCATGTAGTGTCCTAGATCACGCAAAAGACCTTCCTTCTGATCTCTCCTGAAATTTGGTTCAGAATGGATGGCACGGTCATAGCTTAGCAGACGTTCTTTTGTTATTCCATTGTCTTTCAATGTTTTCCAGTAGACACCAACATCAAAGTCACTATTTATATAATCAATTAGTGCCTGGACAGATTTACCAAATTATAAAAGGTGAGGGTGATAAGGCAAGCCATAAGGAATAACAAAGAGATCAACAACTTCATTACCTGACAGATTACAACATCATCAGGACTAGTGTTATTGTGCAACTTCTGGTGCCATTCCTCCATCATTCCACCCTTGCAGTCATTATTTCTCTGCAAGTCAAACAGAAATATTCCATGTTATTTAAGATCAATAAATGTGCACAGGAGTCAGGCAGGAAAATAAAAATCATACATACCTGGATAACAAGGATTTCATCTCGAATTCGCTGTCCCACATCACCTTCACCTCCACGGCCAACAGTAGACAAGATCATCCTCACAGGTTCCCTGTACTGTGGATAAGTTGCATAAACATTCTGGAGCGAGTCTGTAAGCCTATCCTGTGCTTTACTTATCTCACTGTTCCAATAGGTAACCAATACTTGTGATTAGAAGAGGAAAAAGCACAAACAAAAAGACATAATCATAAAATATACAGCAAGTCAATTAGCTTGTTTACATTTAAAAAAAAAAAATGAAGAAGAAGCAGAAGAAGGAGGAGACTAAACTAACCAAACCTAAAGCAGAATGTCAGCTATTGTGAATCATATTCTAACTTTCCAGAGGGGTTAAAAATCTCTTTTGTCCAGAAGTGCATAAAACAAGTGATAATAAACATTTTATAGGAAGTCTACCGTGGCTTCACATTGTAATTTTTATTCCATATGAGCTGCCTTGTAGCCATGAATCTCATCCAGACTAAAATCCCCGCAAGACCCAGTTGACCAGCATTTCTGGCTTGATCTAGCAAATCTGATGCAATGTTAAACCTGAGAAAAAAATTGTATGAGTGGTCAACCCAGATCTAACTGAACAAAATAAGATCCTAAAAAATATTTTGGCGAGCACATTAAATCAGCAATGATGCTATGTAAGATGTTGATGAAGGGTAAATTTTCAACACCGACAGAAATCATCATACACATGGCACTTTGTTCAGCCAAATGTGTCATGGTTGGCTTTACAGTTGAAAAGGGAAACAAAAAAGAAGTTGTTGTCTATTACTTTTAACAAGCAATCATTGTTGAAATAACACCGACAGACTAATTACGTGAAAAGGAATCTACACAATGATCAGTCATCGAATGAAATTCCCAGAGAGCAAGAGTATGTATGTGAGAGTGAGAGAGAGAATAACCTAGGAAACTTCCTTTGTTTTTAAAATGCCTGATTACTTCTTTTTAAGCATATTTAGGAGAAAAATTATTTGCAGCCTTGTTCAAAACTTAAAATCAGGGAGAAAATATTTAAAGGTAGTAAGTAAAGCTAATGCTTATAGTGGACTGGCTGAATATAGCATATATCATAGGTTTGTTCACACAAAAGGTATGTGCTACCCCAGTTCCAACAGAATACTGGTGAAACCATGGGAAACAGCCGGGGACTAGAAGTTGCCATCTTATAGAACATAAATTTGAATTCAAGCATGCAGGAGGTTAAATATTTCTTTAAGGACATCAATAAAAATAATTATCAGGATAATTTATCACCTCATAATTAAAAATAGTTCCTATGTCTTTACAACCCCAGAAAAAATTACAGTTGCGGACTAGACTGTGGCCACTACTCTCATATAACAAAAGCAGTAGTGGATTTCCTTTAGAAGCCACACTTTGAAATCTGACACTAAAAAAGGATAAAATAACACAAATTCAAAAGCATTATGAGAAGGTGGTGATAAGATAAACCAATTAGATATTATTTCTATCTTCTTAGCATGGTATAAAATTTACAAAAGCTTCAAGAAAATAGGTGATATATTTATCCATTAAAATTTCATTACATATAAAAGGTTGCATACTAGATATTGATATAACCAAAATTCAGCTTAAAAAGCAAATGCAAGAAGTTTTGGATATTGTATATCAATAGAATCAGATAAGGCTTACTAGCACCACTATAAATTTGCACAAGCATCTATCAGCAACAACAATCAAGTCTTGTGCTACAAAGTGGGGTCAGCTACAAGAATCAGATGATGCTATAGCATCCTCTGATAAATCATCTCTATAGACAAATAATTAAAATCTAAATCTTTCTTAAAAATTTCACCTATATTTTTTATTGGTTTCTTTTTACCTCTAGTTATTTAGCTACTCTCTATTTGACCTACTCTTCTTATTGAGGCTTTTACAAATCTTTTCCACATATGGCCAAACCACCTAATGCGAAATTCTACCATCGTTTCTACAATAGGTGCTACCCCAACTTTTTCTCTAATGCATTCATTTCTAATCCTATCTTGTCTAATATGTCCACTTATCCAACGCAATATTCTCATCCCCACAACATTGAGCTTATTCTCTTGTTGGCTTTCTAACACCCAACATTCAATCTCATACAACATCATAGGCCTTATAGTTATGCAGTAAATTTTCCATTAAGCTGGAGTGATATTTTTCTATCACAAATGACACCTAAAGCACTCTTCCATCTCATCCAACTAGACTGAATCCTATAGTTTACATCCCTCTAAATTTTCCCTTCACTTTGTATAATGGACCCAAGATACTTAAACCGTGTGATATGGTACTGTATCCAATTTTCACCTCTAAGCTAGAATTAGTACGCCTCTTGCTAAACTTACATTCCAGATATTTCGTGTTACTTCTATTTTAATGAAAACTATGTTCCTCCAAAGCTTGTCTCCATAGCTACAACTTCCCGTTCATTTCCTCTCTTAATTCTCCAACTAGGACTATATCATCATCAAAAGCATGCATCACGGAACCAGCATCTATCACTTGACATAATTACATGGAAACAAAAAGTCAACACAATCAAAACAAAATCAAGTCATTTCACTTAAACTTCATGACCTTCTTCCTTTTAAAGTTTGAGATATGTCTCTAGTTTCCAATATTGCAATTCCATAATATGATTCCCAAGAAGATAGATCCATGATTAGTTCTTTCATGGATGCCAAAAATCAGATTAAAAGTGCTACTTCCAATACTTCGGTGATGAATATTTTCAACAAGCCAAAAGCAACTCAGTAACTTGGGAAAACAGATAAAAGGTAGCTCAACTAAACCTTTGATATATGCATGCACATAACACGGACATAATTTTGGCATTGGTGTTTGGAGGCTAAAGAAGTTCAATTTGCCTTTAAGGCTACAACTATCTATTGGAGATTGGAAATGAATCCTCGTGTGAAATTTTCACAAAATATGGTCATGTGAAAAGGCAGAGAAACATGGAAATTGGGAACGAATCCTCTCAAGTGAAATTTTCACATTACAAACTTATGTGAAAAGAGAGGTAGACAGAAGGTCATGTGAAGCAAGAAATAGACACAAGGTCACGCGAAAATCCCACACGAGAGGGTCCATTCTCCCTAGAGACCCAAGGCCATTCTTTAAGCCACATCCATTGCCACAAAGTACTAGCAAACCATTTTTCTTAAGACCCTGACCGTTAACCATATTTCTAGCATTTGATGACAGATGACAATAATCCAACAAAGCAGTAAAACTAAAAGTTTTTATGGGGTTACTCACCGATGCATAAAGGACTTTTGTGCCTCACCTTCCATTTCTGCTATTTTATCCAACAAAAACTTGGTTGTACCCTTGCCATCACCAAAATCCTATCAATGGAAAAAGTTAAAAAGAATTCTTGTCGATTTAAATGACAAGGTTACATAAACCAAGATAAGTTGATTAAAAGGAATCTCTAATACAATTTCAGAAAGTGTAACCTTTTGAATCTGCTTCTTCCCACCAAATTCAATATAAAAATTTGACCCATTGTTCTTTATCCATTTTCCATCTAAGTTTATAACAAATGGCATTCCTTTAAAAGCATCATCTTCAACCTCTATATCTACGGACTGGACCTGAAAATTTGATTGATATTATCAGATTTTTTAACACATATCTCAAAGGCCTAAGAGATTAAAACTACAACTTCAGATAACTTTTGTAGACACCTGATATGAAGGTTGAGATGAAGAGCTAGCTTTAAAAGGTGTTTCAGTAGCCTCATTCATTGTAACAGAACCAGGAGGCAGAGCACTTGCAGGTGGTACCTAAGATCACCATGACGTTTCATGTAGAGATATTAAAAAAAAAAAACAGAGACAATAATTTTAACACCCAAAATTATCCTGTCAGTTTTAGAGTTAACAAACAAATACACTCACCAACCACTCTCCAGGTGTTGTTCTAGACAAGGCCCAGTGAAGTGTAATAGGCAATTTGGAGTCTGTAGCCAGGTGAACCTTTATCTTACCAGCAGCCTTGGTAACGAGGACCTTAAAGATGTGAAACAATCAAAGTTAAGATCATCATCAAAAGAAGGCCCATTAGCAGAAAGAGATGAAAAGGGAAGAAAACATCAATTTGATCAAATTGTCTCACCAGAAGATCATTATCAGCAAGCTTGTAAATTGTCTTATTCAAAACAAGACCCTTATCATATTCTTCCCTTTCCTTGGCATAACGTTCAATTACCGTCAATTCCTTTGGAGCATCTATATATTGTTCAACTATATTTTCAGGAACATTTCTGTTGATAAGCTGCATCAAGTCTCTCTTCTTCCTTTGTATTCTTTCAACACGAAAGTATTTTTTGGTTTTCAATTGCTTGGCAACTTTAGTTTGTATCTCTCCTTTGATAATCTTGCTCCGTATCTCGTCTAGAGAAGAGCCCTTCTCAAGCTCAGCTAGCAGTTCTTTTTTAGCTTCCTCAAATTCCAACTATGTCAATTATAAGCAATGAGTGCAGAAAAGTTTAGTTAGATACAGAAAGCAATAAAATAAGCATTATAATTTTGAAATATAGGTAAATTAATACTCCAAAAAAAAAAAGGGAAATCAGAAAGAATATTATAAAGTTACAAGTTGTTGTTCTGGAGAGTAGTTAGGCTTCCCAGCTTTTTCCCAGCGTATAAAAGCTTGAATCTGTACAAGTTCATCAGGGATGGTCTTTGTTTCAGAAACAGAAGGCTCCTTTACTTCAGTGGCATTATTTTTTTTAGTTAACCTTGCACGGAGGTCTTGTATAGAAGTACCCCCAGCTACTTCTTCCAATAGTTCACGTCGAGCTGCTTCATATTCCTCCTGACATAATAGGGGGAGAAATCATATGCAAATTGTGGATGAGCAGACAAACAGCATTAGTTTTGACTCAAGCATTGAAATATATCAAGCTAACAGTTCTGTCAAATTCCAATATATCAAGCTAACAGTTCTGTCAAATTCCAACAACTACAAGAGAATGAAAGCACTGTAATAGCCATTTCTCAGATCATGTTAGATTATCTACACTTGGATCATACAGACAGATTTTGAACATTAATCTATAACCAAAGGAAAGAATTATGATTATCAAATTTCTATGAAAAATTTGAATATGTGTACATCTGCTTGATTACTGACCTTCTCTTGCTCTGGAGTGTACAACTGTTTACCCTTTCGTTCCCACCTAAGATATGCTTGAATCTGTACAAGGTCTTCAGGAACTGAAACTTGATGAACTATCTTATCTTTTACTGGTAACTTGATGTGAAAGTTCCCGCCATTGTTTTTAAACCTGTACTTAGAAGAAAAAAGAACAATGTTCAATATCACCATGAAACTGTGAATTGAATATAGAGGAGAAAAGAAACAATATTATGAAATGTGTACCACTTATTCTGAGCTTCGTCAAGTATAAGGAACTCAATGGCTTGTGCAGCAGGATCATCAATTTCTATTTTAAGGAAGGATCCTGAGGCAGACTAATAAGAGAAAAGTAATAGGAAAAAAATAGTCAAAAAATAATCAAATCGATATTTAAAACAGTCAAGTCAGTCTATTGATATCCCTGGAGAATAAACCTTTTCTCTTTTGTAGTTATTAACAGAAACTTACTTTCACAAAAGGAGTTCTAAGAGCTCTGTTCTTATAAACTTTAGTTCCATCTGGGCGACGAGAAGGAAGTACCCATTTCCTGCAAATAGGAAATAAGTGGAAAAAATCTCCCTCAAGTTACAAGGTTGATTAAAGGTTATTATTAAATAGTCCAAATACCTAAAATGCTAGAGGAATCTTTACTGAACATACCCTGGCCTATCACATATAACTCCCCAATGTAAAACCAGAGAGCCACTACTACTTGAAACCTGAATATCTACTAGTGTTGCCTCTTCTGGTGATGAAGAACTAACACCAACCTGCTCCATTGAATACAAGCATCCATTAGCTAATAGATTACTACATTCTCGTATTTATGATTAGTAAGTACAATTCAGTATTTTGGGCCAGCTGTATACCTGCAATTCAATATTTCCTTCAAGGTTGAACTTTCCTGAAAGCTGATCCGGGGCCAAAAATGAGTCAATACAACATTCAAGCTCAAGTTAACACATACTACTGTCTTAGATAAAAATATTTAACACCTCAAACCAATTCTCGTTATGCTTAAGCTTGAGCCACTCTCACTTACAGGGGTCCAATTTTTTGCTCGAAAAATTATAAAGAGTGAACAAGACTTTTCTTGAAGTAAAATTTTACCAAATCTTATTAGCCAAATTATGTCAAACAACACTGGCAGAAATTCGCAAGGTCCAAACAAAAAACACGAAGCAGTCACCCCTATTTTCGTAACATGCTTCAGCATTTACATTGCACTTAAAAAATTAAAAAAAAGAAAAAAAAAATCCCTACTGCTTCTCCCTCAAATAAAAAAAAATTTGAGCTGGCACCTTATAACATATTTGCAGAGTTGCATTCAACGCGGTAGATGATACTAACAACACATTTTCTCAATATCACACAACAAAGGGGGAAAATAATCACATTCAAACTAATTCCAATAACCACAATCAACATGTTTCACTGCTTATATAGGGTACCTGAGAAGCCGGATTCCTGGTTAACACCGCGCGTGGAACAACTGCTTCGTGCCTGTTCCTTCCCATGGCTAATTTCCGTTTCCTCACACACAGCCTGCTCCCGCGGAAATTTGTAGAGAGCAGAAACTTGTTCGGTTGCGTCGATCCTTTGTTAGCGCTCAACGCTTGGAATAAAGTGTTGGCCGGTATTCCGCTAGAACCAACCTTACTTTGATACTCCGCAACCGTTTGACAAAGCAGAGTCTGGTGAAAGACACTATGGCTCACACTGTTGCTCATATTATTGGATCCACTCCTTCTTCTACACAAATCCAAAAACCTCAGCATCAGCATGGCGATAATTCACGTAAATTCCACAACAAGATAACTAAAATTAGTAAATTAGACGATTATATTACTCAGCACTTGCTCAAATTCACAATCAGCAAATATCGAATGTTGAATCGAGTGAAAAACAATCGGAATTTGCAAAAATGTTGCGATGCGAAGATGATATGCGAAGAAAAGAAAAAGTCAAATTCGTGAAATCGTTTGGAAGATGGGAAAAGGAACCTTGTTGAATCGGTGAAAGGTGAAACTTAGCTTCAGCTGGAGCTCTTTGCGAGTACGATAGGAATCGTGTGAGAGAATGAGAATGAGAATGAGAATGAGAATGGAAAAGGGAAATTGCAAGCGAAGAAGAAGGAGGAGTGAAAGGGAGAGTTTGCTATGTTGGCGCTTTGAATTAGTAGTGTGAATGATGATAGCTGTTGCCTGCTGGTTCACTCCCTTGCATGACTCAAACGCCGAGCTACTAATATCAACGGCGACGAAAACGTGGCAGGATGTGATTGGATAGAGATCCGGGTTGGCGGGCTGTCACGTGCGTGTCGCGTGCAAACTCGGCTCGCGTGAGACAAGCTCCGTGGGGTCCGTGGGAGCTGATACTTTTCTCTTTATGATTTTTAAACTTTCTTCTTCCTTGATCGCCCCCTTCTTTTCAGTTATTTTCAGCAATACCCGTCCTTTTATGATATTTACTCAAACCCCTAAACTTTACAAAGTAAAACTTTAAATTAATCATCAAAAAAATTGTGAGACTATTAATTTGGTTTTTTAAAAAATTATAATATTAGTTTAATTTTTAAAAGAGTTATATTATCAATTTAATCTTTAAAAAATTAAAACTTATTTTAAGTTAGTGCAAAAAATTAAAAGAAATTTATATTAATTTAAAATAAATTTTAATTTTTCCAAAATCAAATTGATGACACAAACTTTTAATAATCAAATTGATATCTCACGTCTCTTTTAAAAATCAAATTAATATTATAATTTTTTCAAAAACTAAATTAATATCCTACAACTTTTTCAAAAATTAATTTAGGATTTTACTCTTTTCTTATATATAAAGAGAATTTTTAATTCAAATCTTCTAACTTCTTATCATCATGTCTACTTTGTTCCTCAAACTTAAAAATTATGCAATAAATCTTTATGTATGTAAATGTGTGAATTTTACACCTTCTTTCTTATTTTTTCGAGCTCTAATAGAGATTATTAAGCTTTTTAACATATCATGTTATTTTAATAAATAATATTCAAGAAAATTTATTCAACTTAGATTTATTGCAATAAAAGTAAATTGTTATTTTGGACAAACTTTATTTACAATGCCAATTCTAATATTGCCAGTTTGCAAAAAGTTTTATATAACCACCATTCTAGTTTAAAATTGTGTGAATAATTTTTAAAACTAAAAATATCTATTAAAATTTGATGAAAAATTAATAACATGATGAATGTCAACACAGGACCATCAAGCTTGTTTTTTTAACAATTCAGAAGCACACGAAGACAAGTTTGGAAATTAAATATCCAACAAAAAACAGAGGTGTTTCCTATCGAGGACTCTGAGAAATATTCTCCCCGCATGTGAAAGATTAAAAGAGAAAGAAATGGATATCCAACACGGGTATTACCTCTGTGACAATCCTACTGAGATAATCTGGCATGTGTTGAAAGAGTGTCCATATGCCTAAAGTGTGCAATAGGTAAGCAACATCAGATTGAGCCAAATTTCTGTAACTAATATTGGTTCTTGGTTATTGATCTCATAGGGATTGTTCCTATAGGGATTGTTCCAGAATTCCAACAAGGACACGTTAGAGAAAGTAGCAGCTATCTATGAAGCAATATGGAGACTTCGAATTGACATTTGGCAAGGAAAGGACATGAAAATGCCAGATCAATTAGTGAATCAAGTAATGGAAGCATTATGTGGGTTTCAACAAGCAAAGAGAAAGGACAACACTTACCTGTCTATAGAACTTACACATCACAAGTCGTAAAGACCCCCTCCAAGAGCACTAAAAGTGAACACGAATATAGCCATCTTCAAGCTGGAAAAAGCCATAGGTCTGGGAGCGGTAATCAGGAACGACTTGGGCGAAGTAGTGGCAGCAACAACACGGAGGTGGGAAGGCATCATCGATGTGATAAAGGCAGAGCTAATGGTTGTGGTGGAAGGGCTGAAGTTGGCGCTAGATGTGGGGGCTCAAGCGATCATCCTTGATGGAGACTCAAGGCTGGGGATGTAACGTCTTCCTTTGTACAGTACTATACTTAAGTCATAGTACCACACCCTGGAGTTGTTACTATTACTTGAGCAAACCTTATCTGACAGCAACTCTAACCGTCTTTGAAAATTTCTTGAACTATTTGGAGATAATACAGAAATAAACATAGGAGTGAGAATTATAAATTCTCAGTAGGATTCCTTAAACTACCATATGCCGTGTCATCATTATTAGTTCCAACTGCTTCTGTTTATTATGAAATTGTGAGCATGTTTACTAGGCTGTTCAGTTTTATAGTTTGAAAATATATTATCCGAAGCAGAGTTTATTTTATTTCATGCACTTGAGTCACATTGGCAATATTTTATAATGAGAACAATAATCATCGCATGAGTAGATAGAACAATCTCAGCATCAATAAAACATGGGATATAATTATGCAAATACTCATATTTAAACTCATGCACCAAATACTCATATTTGAATTCATGCACATGCACTGGTGCCTTCCTTTAACTTTCTTTGCTTTCTTTCAAGACATCTGTGCTGTTACATATTGCCATCCCAAGGGTACTTGCATATGTTTAATCTTTATTCTTTACTGCTTTTAGGTAGTCTGATCTAGGCATGAGTTCAACTCGTGATCGTCATCACACAGAACTAACCTACACTTCTAAATCACACTTAATTGGCTTTAAACCCACTTATTCGATAAAAACCGAACAATTCGGTTACTAACGATAAAATTCTTTGGACGTTACAGGGGATTCAGAGTATTGAGTCAAGCAACTAGGTCTTCTCCTATAATGGAAGTTTGGTTCATGAAACTAGCAGGTTAGGGCTTAGGTTCTCAAAGTTCAAAGTCCAATATGTCCTCAGGAACTATAATAAGATTGTAGATTCATTAGCCTATTTAGCTAAATTTTTTGGATCAACAGTGTGGTTTGGAGATGTCCAAAGTTATATTAGGGATCTTGTAAATTTAGAGCTTTAATTTGAATAAATGAGGTACTTTCATCAAAAAAATTAAAATTAACATTACTACACATTTTTAAATATTTATAACTAAAGTACATGTAAAATTAAGTTAAAAAGTAAATTATAAAATTTTATTTTTTCAACGAAGAAAAATAATTACTCAATTCATATTATAACACCTTTTAAACATGGACACTTAGATGGCCTTATTAATAATAATTTTTTTTCAATTCTTATAGATATTATCCATTGTAAGCAATCATATTCGAGATATGATTAGGCACTAAATATATGCACATTTTTCAATTGGGATTCAAACTTTGATTACCAGTTGTGAAGGACTAGTTTCTTCTTTTAGATCCCATCCTTGATAGTTAATAATAATTTTATAATATACTCTTAAAATTAAGGGATGTTAATTAAATAAACTTATAATAATAATAATAATAATAATAATAAATAGTTAATGTAAGTATTTTTCAATATAGGAGCTAACTTGCATCAAATCAAATTAAGTCATATAAAAGTAGTTAATCTCAATAGAAGTAAACTATAATATCAAATAAATTTTATTTGTAATATCAAAATTTTAATTTTTGAATAATTATTTTAAAGATAATTATATCTACTAACTGATGTTGAGTCTAATAATAACAAGATTAGTCCAATATAACATGATAAATCATAATATGAATCTTAGTTAAAAGTGTCATTTAAATTTATATATCTCATAATATTTAGAATAAGATTATATCTTATGAGAAGATATGTGTGAAAAATCTTAAAAAAAAAAAAAAAGGTGACTTTATCTAGTTATCAACTCTATTCTAAATAATATGAATACTTTTTAAAAAAAAAAAATCAAACTAACAGGAAATTTTCTTAATTTTATTAATTTCAGACACATATTTTATCAACTTATTTGAACTAATCCGTCAATCTATCCATTTTAACAGCTGTACTGAATTTGTACACACGTGCACGGAAGCCAGAGCAAACTTCTACCGCAAAATTTCTCTTTTTTTCTTTTTTTATTTTTTATTTTTTTATTGCTTTCGTTATATTTATCTTACACCATTTTTGTAATTTCAGTCACTTGACCACCCACTTCGGTAAACTCAAGAGACCGCTTTTCTGGACTCTGAGTACTTGAACGACCCAGGATGCACTAGATATTTGATAAAATATTATGTGATCCATTTCATTTAATATTTATATACATGCATGATTAATTATGGCATTGAATCACTGAATCAGGGTCGTACTCAAATATCCTATCCTTCACTGCATTATTTATATGCTATTGTTTTCCGAGGTTCAGTACATTCTTAATCAAACACGTTGGCAACGTTTCTTCTTTAGTTTTGTTCATTTTCATTTTTAGCTGAAAAGGACAATTTTCAAAGAAATTACTTTTAATTATTTAAAAAATTATAGAAACAAAAAATGATATGATATCATATAAACAAAATTATATCACTTGGTCTTTAAAAGCCCTTAATTAGTATCTGCATTATCACGGACAAAATGTGCATGCAAACAGAATTAGTTGTAAGCGTTACGAAAGGTGGGGTTGAAAATGAGAACTTTCACAAGTGAGGAGCTACAAAATAAAGCAAAGTTGATAAGAACGGGGAACACAAAATGATATGTGCCTAATCACATGAAAACGGACGGAAGCAAAACATTAACATGAGAAACACTTGCCCAACCACACAAGCAAAGCCAAACTTGCTGTTTGCTTTATTTTTGTTTAGGCATGGCTGCGGGGTTGTGATTCGCGTTCTTTTTGCGGCGAGCTGGATCATTTGGGGTCCGTGGGTCACCAAAGATATCAAAGGCATCTAGATTTTTCCATGGACTGATTTAAACCAGAGCATTCCTGAACTTGAGAGGCTTAAAACCAACCAAAACAAGGAAGAGGAGTGGAGAAGAAAAGAATCGAAAAATAGAATAAAAGGAAAAAAATAAATTATAATTAATTCTAATGCAATCATATACTTGTAAAGCGCAAACCACCCATCTAACGGAAAAATCAATGAACCGATAAGTATTCCTTATAAAATATTTTCGAATTTTGATAAATCTGATGAAAATTAGGTTAAATTGATTAATTTTCATTAAAGCGGCCACATTATTAATGCAATATAATTTAAAATATAAAAAATAAAAAATACTAGAAATTTTATCAAATTAATATAGCATGATTGTTAATTTTTAAATAAATAATTCATATTACTTTATTTTTTTGGTATAAACCATCAATACCCCAAAACTTACTAAATTTTAATTAATCTGACTCAAGTTGAATTAGTTTATTATAGAAATAAAACTCTTATAGTATTAATTTTTTGGGTAAATTACGCTGACCTTCCCCGAGATTCAATATAATTACACTCGACACCTCTCTATTTATAAATAATACACTAACCAAAGTGAAATTAGAGGGGTGCTAAATATAATTATATTTAATCTCTGGAGAGATCAATATAATTCACTCTAATCTTTTTATTTGAATTTTGACAATAATTTTGGCCAAAGCTAATAAGAAAATGGTAAAAATTCGATTGTTTGGATTGAGCTATATAAGCTTCTACTCTATTAGTTTTTATTGGGCCTGTAACTTTGTAAAGGTGGTTCAGGCTAGGCATTGCTACTGGCCCAAAATGGTAAATAGTGGAAATATCGTGAATTAATAACTATCTACCTGACAGGAAAAAAAAAGTTCCAGAACAAGAATCTGACCCCCCAAAAAAAAAAACAACCAAAACTACAACAACCAACAGAACATTGATAAAAAAAATAAACAAATTCTCTAGGGTTTAGGGTTCTAGTCTTCAAAGTTCAAGCATCCGAGGTAGAAAGGAAGTGGAAATTCCATAGGGTCGATTTAAAGACTGAGAGCTAGTTCACTGGTAAGTCAGAGAAGCTTCGGTTCAGTTTGTTCCTCTCTGGTTTCCATGTTCTGCTTCTAGCACATAGTTTGTGTTTGGCCGCCGAGAAAATGAAGTGAAAACAGAATGTTTGAATGGATTTGGGGCAATAAGTGCTGGATTAGAGTTTTCAGAAACAAGTCATGGCTCTGCTTTTGGAAACCAAACAGAGAAATGGAGACGACATTGTCATGTTTTATAAAATTCCTTTTATGTGTGATGAAAAAGGATGTCAAAATTTCTTTGGAATTTCTTCGAATACTTTTGCAATTATTAGAGTGCATTTGCTGGTATATCTGTAATGAGAGTAATTCTTAGGTAAGCATGGTGCAAATCATTATTTGACATGTGTATGGTCGTGGAGTCCATAGTTGAAGTGTGCCTATTATCAAGCTACTTTTACATATGTTAAATAATGATTTGAGTGCCTAAAAGATAATGAGGGATGCCGTGCCTAGCTAAGGATTTCTCATGTAACAGAAATACCTATTTATAGTATGCAACTATTTCTTACTTGTATTTGTTATTAGTGTTTACTTTTTTTTTTTGTGCATGGTGACGCTCAAGGTTGTATATTTTCCATTGCAGGAATTTACGGGTCAGATCTTAGCAGGGTGAGATATCAGCAACAATGTATCTTCAGTATTACATAAATGACAATGGTGACAAAGTTTACACTACCAAGGTAATTATTGGCATTTAGATTAATATCAGTAATTTGAAAACTCACATGTTTTTCTTTTGTTTTTTTCCAGATTAAAATCAGTAGTTTGAAAATTCAACATGTTTAATCGTTGATGCTAATTTAAAGTCAGAACTTGGAACCATAGAGCAAAATGGCATGCTATGTTTTCTCCATTTCAATTGGTTGTTGTAATAACATATCTAGAGAGTAAGCCCTGGTACAATGATAAGGTTGTTGCCTTGTAACGTTGTGGTTAAGCGTTCTAGTCGTAGAAGAAACATCCTCTTCACTCATATATGTAAGCTGCATATCATTTGATTCTCCAGAAACCCTGCAATGATGGTAGCCTTGCATGTGCATTGGGCTGTCCTATTTTGTAATAACATATCATCCTTTAGAGAGAAGAAAATGTTATGTATTTAGAAGAAATTTGCATGCATATTGTCTATGTTATTTATAAGATTTTTGAAAAATTGCTAGAACATTCAACATTTACTAGACATTAACATCAAACATTTAATTCTGTTAATATATGTTCAATTTACAAAATTGACAAGTATGCCTAAAGTGCAACCATCACCATGTTTAGTGGTTTGAGGATCTTAATGTGCTGTTGAATATATTTTAGTTTCTTTTTAGTAAGCTTTGTCAGTCCAAGATAAAAGAAATTGCTTTATGATTATGTAAATGGTTATATTACTGATGCTTATCACATTGGACTTTTTTTCGGGAATTTGTTGCATGAATGACAAGTAGGCATACATATAGATTTTAGCAGTCTAGATTTCACTAAATTTTAGCTGCTTTCTACTTGCAGAAGGAATCACCACTAGGTTTGGCAACACAGTCTGCTCACCCAGGTATCTATAATTGAATAAACTGATCTCTATAATCACCCCCCAGCCCCCAATGCTCTATTTTCAATAAACATGACCACTGACATGTAATAAACTGTAATGAAAAATTTCACATATGTACATGTTTAGTGATTGGATACAAAACTGGATACATGTTTAGTTGCATGGAGCTGTCATTGGTTAGCTCCATTTACTCCGCCCAATGTTTTGCAATGATTGAAGGTTTTTTTATTTGGAGAAATACTTGAGCTTAGAATCTGTGTTTAAAGACCCTTCTTGATATATTTTGGAAACAGTACTGCTATAGAGTACGAACAGATTTCGACGAAAATATGCATGAAAGCTGTGTGGCAGTTTTCAATTGGAGAAAAAAATTGAGTTGGGTTAAATACAAGTCCGCTTTTGATGGAATACAAAGGGTGGTGTGTGTTAAAATTTTAGCACATCAACAGTACAAAATTCGTCTCGTACCAAAAAGCAATTTTGATTTGGAAATGAGTTGAGTAATCCCATCATGCTATCAAGCTGAGCAGTTCAGCTGAAGGCTTTCCTATGGTGTATACATGTGGTAGTCATGTTGGAAGTTGGAAGTAGACTATTGGGAGTGAAGATGTCTTGTTTCACTAAGGGCTTACTGAATACTGATTGAGGTTTGTGTTGTGTGTGTCTATATTCCTGGTAAAGGACCAACTAATTGTGCTTAGTGCACGAGAATCAGCTCTAACCCTAGCACTTAGAGACACTTATTGGTATAGTCCTTGTTCCACTTCAGTCATGAGGTCATAAACAGTCAACATCTAAGGCAGTTATTTTAAAATGAGAGGAGGTGCTGATAGTTTCTATTTGTACTTTAGTTTGTCCAACCTCTGAATCTATATGTTATGTAGTTTTCATTCTTTCCTTTTGCTTTTAACAAAATTACTTCACCTATTTTGGTTCATTTATGTGTATGCATTATTGTTTGTTCATATGCAGCACGCTTTTCACCTGATGACAAATACTCCAGGCAAAGAGTTCTTCTGAAGAAGCGCTTTGGCCTGTTGCCAACTCAGCAGCCGCCTCTGAAGTACTAAGACAATACGTGCCCTACTCTTTGGAGACTGCTTAAAATGCTATTAATATTTGTGCTTCCTTCCTTCTTCCTTGCTTGTATTGTTCCTTGATGTCTTGTATGAAAGTTTTATTAAATTAGTTGGCAAATTGAATGGCTAAATTAAACGGTTGGACATATACTCTTGAAATTGAATTCTACCATTCATTTTTTTTCGGGTGGCTTTTATGCCACACTCCTCACTTTTCGGGATATTTCTTACATCCTATGTCAAATTTAAGTCAATTTAGTTGAGATGGACTGTATTGTAGAATTCAGTCACAGGCACATTTATTTTTCAGTGTGTTGTGCACTTTGGACCACATGTTTATTTTTTAACTTTTAAATTCTGACAAATATCATCGTGCCGAAAAGGAAACGACACAACTTCAGGTCTCCATTTTCTTGAAAACAACTGCATTTTAGATAGTAGCCGAAGTAATTCTCCAACCTGAACGCCGGGACCATTTAGATTTTTCGCTGCCTTTGGACCCACGAAATTGATGAAGGTACTATGATGTTCTAATCTGTTGCTGGTCCCCCGTCGCTTGTTAATGGGCATTGACGCCGAGAAATCCTATAATCTGTATAAAATCTAGGGGTGACTCACCTATATCCCAGGAAGGCACGGAAAAGTGGATGACTCGTTAGAATTTGAAAATAACGGCCATAACAAAATTAGAACTTCTTTGACCAGAAAAAGATTAGAAATTGAAAGTGAGGACTGGTGGCACGCAGGGAAGGTTAGGGAATGTGGACCCCTTCAGTAAAGGATACTCTAGCACTTGGGAAGTGAAGAACTCATCAGCACAAAGCGTTGGTGGGAAATTGGTGTCTGTCTAGAAGGATGTCAAGAGTGTGGTACGAATAATATTTCTCGGATGGATATCATGGGTTCTGATATAATCTAAATTTTCATATAGCAGAGTGTCTCATGTTGTGTGCATGTGTAGAACAAATGAAGCGTAGGAGCTCGTAGGAAAGGTATCCTGATATTTGCACTATTGCCATTGTTGCAATCATGTTTGCCGTCTCACATCTGTTTGAGCAATTTTAGCCACTTAGCTAGGGAGGGAGTGTTATATTTATACTGCCTTTTAATTCAGATTATGATGGGTTTTGTGTGCATTCTTATCTTTCTTTAGAAAACCATTGGAAGAAGCATCTTTCCAAGAAGTTACAGGTTTTTTTAACCAATTGAGTCCCTCTCTTCACCAGCCCATGGAGTTTTCCTAAGGTTTCCTATCTAGTACTCTTACTACAAGATGCTGGGATTTGACCGCAAACTAAAAACCACTATAAGTAGATAAACCAACCAGGTGAAACAAGTTGCACCGCTTGGAGAATTGTTATGCACATTGGAAAGAAGCTTTGAGTCCAATGGAAATGTCATGTACTCATCGTAGGCGCCGACTTCGGTGCGCTTCGCAGTCCAAGGTGCTTAGTGCACCTTGTGACTGTAGCGCATCGGATGGTGTAGATTTGTGAGGTGTATCGATATACCAATTACCTATAATGCATTATAGTAATATATTAATTTTAAAAAAATAAAAAATATAATTAAATATATTTTAAAAATTAATTTTTATACACTAATAATATAAAATTATACTGATAATATAAAATAATTTTATACTATCAATGTAATATTATATTGATAGACAGTATAAAATTATATTAATGAGAAATTATACTGATAAAATTTTTATAATTTTTAAAAATTAATTTTTATACATTAGTAGTGTAAAATTACATCGACAAGATAAAATAATTTTACATCACAAGATAAAATTATATTGACAGAGTAAAATTATACTGATAAAATTATTTTGATTATAATGACAGTGTAAAATTATTTTATACTCTGTCAGTATAAAATTACACTGACAGAGTAAAATTATATTGATAAAAATTTTTTATTATAATGATAGTATAAAATTATTTTATATTGCCAGTATAATTTTATATTGTCAATATATAATAATTAATTTTTAAAATATATTTAATTATATTTTTAAATTTTCTTAAAATTAGATATTACTACAATGCATCATAAGTGATTGGTACATCGATACACCTCATAATCTCACCATCAGATTGCAAGGTGCACTAAGCACCTTGACCAGCGAAGAGCACCGAAGTCGGCGCCCTCATCGTAAGCCATCCTGCTGCAAGTGTAGTAGTACCTAGAGCATCTATGAAACATAGCTCATCATTGTTTTTCACCGCCCAACCACTTTCTTTGCTATGAAGTAATGTTAGTTTATGTTATCTTATTCAAGCGTGAAGTCTATAAAAGGCCATGCCCTGTGTCCCGTGAAAAACATGTCAAGTAGAGTGGATGAAATAAATTCTCAGTTTCTCTTCTTTATGCTATGTGTTATTGAGTAAGCGTGTGAAGAATAAAAAATTGTGTGTGAGATATGCTTTCAAATGTTGATGTGTTGCCATGTGTAAGGGTCATGTAAACTTAAATTCATATTAATATTAAAAAAAAAAAGTGGCACAGTGTAGGGAACCTTCACCTATAGATTTTGAGGGGGGTAGGTTTATGGTCTTACTCCTGTAAGTAAAAAGATTATTTTAAAGATTTGAACTGGTGATATGAAGGTTATAAGAGAGCAATTTTATGTCAAGGCTCACCCTAAACAGAAAAAAGAAGAAAGAAAGAAAAAGCCACACTGTGTAAGCTTGTGCTGTGGAATATCGTCGTCATCAATGAAGAATCTTTGTTAAGAGCAGCATGATTACTAATTTACTGAGTAGAGATTGACTTTAGAAGGGCGTTAACTGGAGGGTGCTTACTGATGACAGATCATGAATGATCAATAAGCCTATGATATGATGTCGAATTACATTGGTGATATCATCTCATTTTCTTGTAATTCTAGTTGCTCTCGGTCAGTAACTACCTCTTAGTGCCCGTTGCCTTCCCACTAAAAGACTTTATTATAGTTGGTTGCCAAATAAATGGGACTGCCACTTTTGACGGAGCCAAACACACAGAATACAGACACACTGTGGAAAAACAGTATTTGAAAGATTAGCTGCAGCTTTGAAATTTGGTTTGAACAGCCTATATATATATGAGAAAGTTTGACTCTTTTTTGTTTTGTTTCAGAGGAAACAATTTTTTGCCGTTGGATTGAAAACATTCTGAAACATTTTTTGCCAGTAAATCAAATTCTTTACTTTTTCGTAAATTTGGCAAGTTTTGCCAAATTGTTTTCCCTCTTTTTTTCCAAAAAAAAAAAAAAAACAGTAAAACGAAATATATAGACAAATATTCCACGCATAGCACCGACCTCTAATTATCGATTTCAAATATTATAAGATTATGAGACTCAGAAAAAAGACGTAAACGGGAGTTTCTCCATTACACGCAATTTTTTTAGCGCTTGTTTGGATACATTTTTTGAGAGGTCAGGAATCTTTTTATTGAAATGAGAATAAAAATATATAGTAATTAATATATTTGGGTATATAAAAGCCTTTTTTAAAAAGCCTTTTAAAATTTTAAAAGATCTTTTGGAAGAAGTATCTTTGAAGTTATTTTTCATTCTAAAAAAAATCTTTTGAAAAGAAATCTTACTATTATACTTACATTAACAACCAAAAGTAATTTTATTTTATTTCATCCAAATAAAACTCATTCTCCTAAACTTATTTTTAATATATTTAAATCAAATAAAAAATATTCATTTAAAAGATTTTCTTATAAAAAATACTTTTTCAAAAGTTAAACCAAACATACCTTTAAAAAGTACCATATGATACGTCGCATAAGCCACATATTAATGAAAGATATTGGTACGCTTATAATAATCAAGACACCAAAAGAATATAAGAGAAAAACATACTAAGTACATTCTATTGCACTACGCTGTGTAAGAAGCATTGGTGGTCAGCTTTCTCCTAGTAATTTTCATTTTGGTTTTTTAATAAGCGCCTAAGAGTATTGATTAAGAAATTAAGAGTAAAGTTTTTTTAAAATTTCAATGCATTAAAACATAAAGAATTTTACTATTTTAATTAAAAAAATTCTTAATTCGTTGATCATTGTCCTAATTAAAAAATTCTATTCATTTTGAGAGTAGTAAATTATATTATAATCTACGTCGTTCTTATGTCGGGTCATCGGTTATGACGGGTGACCTTTGAACTAGTTTAACTAGTTAGGTCGATCGGATTTTAAAACATTGGATTGACTAATTGATGTGTATAGGCAAGTATTACTTATACATTTTCTTTTTTACATTCAATTGTTTACTATTTTTAAATGTTAAGGTAAAAGTATTGTCAAGCTACCTTTTGTGTGTATTGGAACTAAACTTTTTTTTCCGAATAATATACTCTTTACACCCCAAATTCTGCTATCATCTCCACCTTGTTTTCGATTTCATAGAAAAATAATAATTTAGTTTATCTCAAGCAGAATGACATTTAATATGATATTCCTCCCTTGGAAAATGCAACTTGCGGTGTATATGCGCCATGAAATGAGGACATACAAAAGTCAAAGGAGGAAAATTCAATTATTTATTCTCAGATTCCCCGAAATGATTTGAATATATGGAATGAATATACCCTACCATTATAATAATTCTCATCAGATTCTGTATATACCTTTGAATATTCTCATTTGCTTCGCTGGCCATCCATTCATCTAGATTTCAATACTAATAAATAATTATATAGGAATTGGTCAACATAATTGAAATGACCTGTTTACATTTCTCAGATTTGTCACAACTCACAATCCCGGACCAAGCTAACAATTACTAATAAGCATCTTCTCCCACTATTTCCACGAACCATCATTATTTTCTCATAAATGCAAGAAAAACAATTCTTTGATTGGATAGTATATATCTATAAATTACTAAAATTGACCCTGGATCAATTGACACTAATATAAAAATATTTCTTACACCAATCTTAAATTGTTAATTTCATACAATCTAATAATTTAAAATTTTATTCTTGTATCCTCTTTATTCATTAAATCGTACTTATGAAAAAACATGCTTTAAAGAGCAGTCTTAAACTCTCGTATTCCATTAATGAAGAAATAGAATAATATTTAATAATTAATAAATAAGGAGATTTTAAATTTTTTGTTTATGTTAAAGTATAAAAAAAAGGAGGATTCTACCAATCACCTTATATTAAGTGGTGCTTGAAGTACTTTTGAGTTGTTAAAATCAAAAGTTGCAACTGTATTCATATATTGTATCTCACTGATGCACTATAAAAGAGCGTATCTCCTCTCCTTCCTCCAATCCTCGACATCGCCAACATATTCTAGCATCCTTGCCGCACCTTCTATGATGGCCTCACCGCCGGAGACCACCACTGGCACCAACAACACTTCTGATAAGCTGCACCACCGCTATCTTAGCCTAGAGGAGACTTGCTTGCCCTTTGGCTTGTTGGTTTGGGGTTAAGGGTGCCACTGTCTTTCTCTTAAGGCAATAGTGGTGTCCTCCATGGCGACCATTGTTGTTTTTAGGTTACCTCTAAAATGGTAGCCACCAGTGGTAGCGCCGGAGGGAGGGGTAGGGCAATTGCTTGGATGGCCGGTGGAGCACCTTCTAAATATGCTGCTTGAAGCACTGTGCCTCACCTTTGGTTGATGTTGGTCGAGTGCGGTGGCGGAGCTAACAGCCTCTGCATCATTGGCTAGGTGGAAATGGGGGGCACGATGTGATCAATGCTAGCGATGAGGCAATAGGCACAGGGTGGTGGCTGGCACCAACGAGGTCAAGGCTGTGGATGGTGTTAGGGGTAGGGGACCACTAGGTGCTACTGGTGGTGGGAAATTCAAATGGATGTGCTATGGCGTATTGGTGATAATAAGATGCATGCATACATACTCTAGTAAATGTTTAAGGTGGTTAGAGCACCATATTTAGAAGGGTGCTTGATAGACATCGGCTGCCAAAAAAAAAAAAAAAAGAGTAGTAATCTTAATTTCTCTTTTTTTATTAATTATTAAATTTAATTATTCTCTCTTTTCATTAAAACTTTACTCTTATATCCTCTTTACTCATTACATTGTACTAATAAAAAATCTTTAAATAATAATATTAAACTCTCAATTTTCATTAATTATTTAATTTAATTATTCTCTTTCTTCATTAAAATTTTATTCTTGGTGTTCTTTTAATTAAATTGTATAATTTTAAATTATTATATTAAAAATTACTGATAAGAGATTGGTGTAAGACTAAAACTCCTACGTTAGTGTAAAGGTAAAACAAGAAATATAAATGTGGTATGTTACTACTTTTCTTTTTCTCTTTTTGGTTGTCTGTTACTAGTTTCCTTTTGATAAGACGAATTGGAGTGTTAGGTTAATAAGTTGGCGACAAAAGCATGTGAAAAATGTTTTTTTTTTTTGTGTTTTTTTGGGGGGGGTGTTGTGGGTTATTACTAAGTTCCATGAAGTCAAAAAATGTACTTTAATAACCTATCTTATATATAAACAAATAACAGCACATAACTAAAGACAAAAACGAAAATCTATTCCTTCAAAATATTATCATTCTTGTTTAGGCATGATTTGTGAAGTGGAAATATGATTAAGCTATGCTAAAGCGATATCTCGTGGTTACCTGAAGTATCACACTATTATGATAGATAGAGATAACAAAATAGATCTAATTTATTAGGTCAACTACCTCAACTTGTCAACTTTAATAGACTGGGTTATAGAATGTATTTGTTTGTACTTTTTAGGGTAAAAAATCACTTTTTTTATTGAAAAAATCAATTTTCATATATTTGGATAATTTTTTAAAAATAATCAGATTATCAAAAAAATCTATTTTCAGCTTTTTTAGAGAAGCTGAAAAGAGTAGCTTCTAAAAAAAAATCAATTTTTAACTTTTTCAGTTATATATAAAATTTAGGTTTCAAAATTATTTTTTTCAAAATTTGAAACAAACGCACTAGTAATTTTAAGTTTGTTAAAAAATTTTAATCCATCTAATCTACTCTGCAAAACTTGTGAGTTATTGTGGTCAAGGC
The DNA here is from genome assembly GCA_031439585.1 of Pterocarpus macrocarpus. Classification (NCBI taxonomy): domain Eukaryota; kingdom Viridiplantae; phylum Streptophyta; class Magnoliopsida; order Fabales; family Fabaceae; genus Pterocarpus; species Pterocarpus macrocarpus. The sequence continues at coordinate 32,920,240 of CM062518.1, read as the reverse complement.
GAGTTGAGCTATCAGGTCATTTATTTTTTATTTTTATACATTTTTAAATTAAATTAGTTGGGTTAATAGATCAAGTTACGAGTTAACCCATTTAACTCACTATATTTCTCCATTTTTATACAAGTTGATTGGCTAATCTATCAACTTACTTATTTTTTTATTATTTTAATTTCTTATTCATTTTTAGACAGGTTAATTTGTCAACCCATCAACCTATCATAAAAATGTGATTAGTTGACAACTTTAACTCATTTTTCACAAAGAAACAACCTACCTTACCCTGCCTTGTTTTAAAAACTAAGATGTGATGAGTGAAGATCGGTTGACCCATTTGCCATATCTAATTATAGGATACAATTACTCATTTTGTAAGACAAAAATATAATTATCAGTTAATTAATGTGGACGAAGCTGTTATTGTAAGTGACTTAAGAAAATTTAATTGTGTCAATCGTCATTGATTATTGATTATGATTAATTTTAGGGAATTGACTATTCTAAATACGGGATGAATTTTAGAAAAAGAAGTATGTAATCTTAAATGTTATTAAAAAATTAAGGGCTTAAGATTTTCTAAAATACAATTAGTTATATTAGATTACTTGTATTCAGTAGTTTATTCTCTAAAATGTAGTTTAGAGGAGTCGAATCCTAGTTTCAGATAGTAATTACTATAGAGTGTTACCGCTGGGGTCATAATTACTATAGAGTCATGCAACAAGCAAGAAATTTGGTTACACATACATTCTTCTCTTTCATGTGAAAAAAACTATAGGGTTCTAAAGTAGGGGCGGCTACATTTGCTATAGACAGTTCCTACACACCGTGTGATTGTGAGATTTCCATCGTGTTTCAGCATTGCCTCGGTAAGCCGGGCAGCGTCTTCTTTCATATTTGTTTTGTTGCTTTCTTTTGGTACTGTATTCCTTGTTTTCTCTCTTTTGTTTCTACCTTTCATTCTTCATTTTATTCTCTTTAATACTACCATATATAACACACGTTATTAATTAATTATTAGTGCGTTTTCTTGATTAAATGCTATCATCATCACGTTCAAAAGAAAGAGCATATGCTGTAAGATTTTGTTGCCATGGAATGTTGACAACTACCAACTATGCTAAGTGCTCCTCATTGATACCAAAGAAGTGTCAAGATAAAATTGTCATTCTACAAATCACAGAAAAAAGAGACATGGTTAATTATGTAGAGAAAAAATGCCTCATACTAAGTCAATAAATGCGCTTTCGTAAAGTTCAGTTTCCTTAGCGAGCTCTCCAAAGTCAATGCATGTTACACAACTTGTTTGCAAGAATCGCTCTTTTTCAAGCAATCTCGGCATGAAAAGTGCATTATGCATATATCTCCATCGACTACAAGTCGAAATTTGAATTTTTGCTTCATGCCAACAGCAACTTGTTTTTGATTTCCAACCTAGTTTTCTCTTCCCAGATAAAAAACAAAGTGAAAAACAATGAGACTCGGCGATCAGGAATGGCGTTTGAGCACCCCAACCATGCCTCTCTTGCGCATGAGAAGTCATCTGTCAGATAAACAATTCACCAAGTCTCAGTTTTTGAACGAATGAATTAATGAAAGTTTCATAGTTTGCCAGACTGGAAAAGGAAAGGAACAGCTATTTTAACATTAGTTATGTTAGATGAACATATTTTTGCATTGGATGCCATGCTCCATCTACTATTGGATGGGGTGTGTATTCCACTTAAATTCCATTTAATAATAGATGGAATCTAAGTCGGCACAGTATCCGATACAAAATATGTTCACCAAACATTTCTTTTTTTATATACTTTGCCTAACCATCTGCCGTAACTCTAATACCAAACATCACATCTTTCTTGTACGTTTTAAAAAGAATATCCAAGATTCTTAGAGGACAATTGCAGAAAAAAATATTTACAGGTTACCTCATGCATTGACCACCTTATAAATGCCATCAATCGATATGAATCAATTATCATCTTTGTTTTCTGCACAAAGACAAAAAAGGTGGTTGGCTTGGCTAGCTTGGTGCTCATAACAGTAGAGAAAACATCGTGTGACCCAGACTCACACACACACAAACACACACACATTAGCTCAGGAGTCTTACTATTGTTATATATACTCCAAGTCAGTAGTTCAACATTGACCCTTTGTTTCTTAGGCTAATTTCATTCTAGGGGACAACCATGGATGTGGAACTCCCAGCATCTGCCAATGAATCTCAACAACAAAAGTTTGCTCTTCCTGTGGATTCTGAGCACAAGGCCACTGAATTCAGATTATTCTCCATAGCCAAGCCCCACATGAGGGCTTTTCACCTGTCCTGGATCTCCTTCTTCTCATGCTTTGTGTCTAGCTTTGCTGCACCACCCCTCCTTCCCATCATCCGTGACAACCTTAACCTCACAGCCACTGACATTGGAAATGCCGGGGTTGCATCAGTCTCAGGTGCTGTCTTTGCAAGGATTGCCATGGGAACAGCCTGCGACTTGGTTGGACCGCGCCTTGCCTCGGCATCCCTCATCCTCCTCACGGCACCAGCAGTGTACTTCACTTCCATTATCTCCTCAGCCACCTCTTACCTCCTTGTGCGCTTCTTCACTGGCTTCTCCTTGGCCACCTTTGTCTCCACACAGTTCTGGATGAGCTCAATGTTTTCTGCTCCTGTGGTTGGTAGAGCCAATGGCTTCTCAGGTGGATGGGGCAACCTTGGAGGAGGGGCCACACAACTCATCATGCCCCTTGTGTTCTCCCTCATCCGTGACATTGGTGCTGCACAATTCACAGCATGGAGAATTGCATTCTTTGTCCCTGCAGTGTTCCAAATGCTGACAGCATTCTCTATATTGTTACTTGGCCAGGATATGCCCGATGGGAATTTCCACCGCTTGAAGAAGTCAGGGGACAAACCAAAAGATGAGTTCTCAAGGGTGCTTTATCATGGGGTTACAAATTATAGAGGGTGGATTCTGGCATTGACTTATGGATATTGCTTTGGGGTGGAGTTGACTATTGACAACATCATAGCTGAGTACTTCTATGACAGGTTTAATCTGAAGCTCCGCACTGCTGGAATCATTGCTGCAAGCTTTGGCTTGGCCAACTTGTTTTCTAGACCTGGAGGGGGTCTTATATCAGATGCAATGGCAAGGAGGTTTGGAATGAGGGGTAGGCTTTGGGTCTTGTGGCTGTGTCAAACCTTGGCGGGTGTGTTCTGCATAATCCTTGGCCTGGTTGGATCTTTGACTGTTTCCATTGTTGTTATGATCATATTCTCTGTTTTTGTCCAAGCTGCATGTGGGATGACCTTTGGAATTGTTCCCTTTGTCTCAAGAAGGTGCGTTTTCCATTCATTATTTCAATCAATTCACTTAGAATTTGTCTTTAGTCCTATAAAACTGCTTTCCCTTTTCTCAACTTGTATGTATAATTGTATAATCACTGAAGCATTGTCAAAAGTGGTGTCAGCTTACCCATAAATTTGCGAACTGGTTTCTACCGAAAGCATTCTTTAGCAAATTTTGCAAATTCAGCACTTCCATTATAATTGTCAATAGTTAAGTGTCACACTCAGATTGACCCTAAAAGGGAAGAAGCAGAACAGATGAACTATTAATTTAGTTGTTTAATTAAGATCAGACATATTAGGCAAAGTCATCCTTCCCTATGTAACTGGTTGAGATAAGGAATATGATTCTGTGGCATATAGTACATGTTTCATGCATCATATTTAGACTATATACTGTAGAGATAACTCTAACAGCTCTGATTTGACTGTCGAGTGTCGAATGATTTCAAAGCTGATGTTGAGTTTCAATAGAATCTCTAAGCCTAGATGTTCCTCTTCTACTGCCTCCTTCAGTCAACGAGTATGCTTAATCACAGACACATGCACAGCGAACACAAACACGAAAGCTGGTCAAAGTTTCTTCAGAAAAGACACATTTGCATTAACATAGTGCATAGCACTATTGTGTACCCAAAAAGTGCATAGCACTATGTGAATAAGTCTTTGTAATTAATTCTAATAATTTGCACTCATATATTATATACATCTGCAGGTCATTAGGGGTCATATCTGGAATGACAGGAGGAGGAGGCAATGTGGGTGCAGTTGTGACCCAGCTAATTTTCTTCAAAGGATCCAGATTTTCAAAAGAAAGGGGAATAACTCTAATGGGTATCATGATCATAATATGCACCCTGCCAATGTGTTTAATCTACTTTCCACAATGGGGTGGGATGTTTTTTGGTCCATCATCTAAGAAGGTCACAGAAGAAGACTACTACTTGGCTGAGTGGAACTCAAAGGAGCAGGAGCAAGGCTCCCATCATGCTAGCTTGAAATTTGCTGATAACAGCAGAAGTGAGAGAGGCAGAAAACTGAACACTTCAACCAGGCCTGCTGCGGAAGCCACACCACCGCATGTTTGACTGCCCCTTAGGCTTCTTGAATGTTTCAACCCTTGTGCCTTACCCTGAAGCTTGTAATAGCAATGTCTCTTCATAAGTTTGCTGCACAATAAGGTTTTCATTAGGAAGTCAAATGGTTTCAAGCCTGTTTGCAGGGTCAATCTCATTGTTCCTTAGGCCTTAACTCAAAGATCCGAGCGAATGATTATTTTGGTCCTTAAAATTATTTGCGTGCTTCACTTTAATCTCTGAAATTAAGAAATTAACAATTTAGTCTTTGAAGTTGCAAAAAGTTATTCAAATTAGTCCCTAGAATGATATTTGTTGAGACTAACTTCAATCACTATAAAGACGAACTTTAATCACATTTTGCAATTTTAATAACTAAATTGTTAATTTCTTAATTTCAGATAATAAAGTGAAGCAAGTATACAACTTCAAGGGTCAAAATGAACATTCACTCTCTAGATCCACAAGGTATTCTCTTTTTAATTACCATCAGTTTCTTCCGCTTTTGAATATCTCCTTATATGCTGTCGATATTGCTTAATATAATTTTGCATGAACAAGGTAAAAAATGACATATGCTTAAAGTTACAAACAGACTCCGGCTAACATATGAACATCACAGCTGCCTATCAAGATTTCAATTATCAATAAATTAATAAGAGTTTAATCAATACGTTAACTAATTAGCCAAATTGCCCCCCTGTACGCTACACCAGCTCATTCTTTGGAATTTTTTTTGCCCCTCATCAATAAGGTGTTGCTTTGGTGTTTATCAAATCTTCAAACTCTAGTAAATGAACTTCAATAAAAGAAGTAATCCATCTTCGAAAGCAAAAAAATAAAATAAAATAAAAAGAGGGGAAAAAAGAAATCAAAGCAAGTACACCAGTCACAAGTACACATACGACACACTTCCGAAGTAAGAGCGATTAAATACCACAACTAATGTACTATACTATGATCAATATTTTATTCTAACTATAGATCAGTGGTCTTACAAGTTTTCAAGTTTCTGCCCCCTGGTTGTGATCAAAGCATACTGTGAACAGCATTGGGACTTCAGTATAGGGCATATGGGATCCCATTCTTTTGGCATCTTACGACTTACACATGTGGTTTGCTACAGGCTCTTTAGTAGCTCTCGCTTGTCTACTTTCTATACTCAACTGAGTGTGTATCTTTTGCGGCTTATATTGATCGCACATAGGCTTTCTCACATTACAAATTCCATGATGTTTGTGGTTTTGTAGTTTTTGTTATCGTTTCTTTTGGAAAATTAATAATTTAATCATTGTAATAAATTACACATACTTGCATATGTTCTCAAAGATAATTGAGAACCAAGATAATTCAAACGCAGCTCTGGTTATTGAGGAGCTTTGCTTCAGGAAAAGCATCCAAAAGGATCATAGGACCAATAAGCATTAAAGAAGAATGGATACAAAAGGAGCAAAGCCCACGATTCAACTAAATTTCGTGTCTGCAATTATAACTTGATCCAATGACTTTATGTTCATTTTGATCATAAGAAACTGATTAGGTTTGAAACCCAACCCCCCCCCCAAAAAAAATATAACAAAGAACCCAAAAAAAGTGAACCCAAAAGAGGAGAAATTGATTGGGCTCACAGCTTGAAGAAACAAATAGGCCTTAAAGCTTGCCGAGTCCACATTCAAAGTCGAACACAATTGAGACCTCCAAAAACAATGAATCCCCAAGACCTACAAAATGAAAATAAATAAATAAAGCAACAATGAACGTAGATAGGCTTTCGCCTTACCTTAGTGTTTAATCTGCAAAATAAATAAATAACTACAATACGTGACTTGAAATATACACTTGGCAGTTGAACTAACAATCTAATAATTATCTCCAGCATGAGATATCTCGTATTCGACTACTTTCTCCCTCCCATGCCTTTGTAAAAAACAAAAAAATGGAAGCATGCACTCACGGAGACGTGTACGGAGGCGGCACACAAGTTATACCGCTCGGAAGTTTTCGACTGACAAAGCTACACGGGGGCACAATTTAAAGGAAAAACAGATGTAAGGCTGTAGAGAATCATTTTGAGAGAGAATTTTCATCTTCTCAAGAGTTTCCAAGACACTATTTAGGAGAAATTACAATGATTGATTTTAAAACTAATTATTATTGACTAAGATTCAATTTAAAATGTTGATTAAACTAACAAATAACTTTGATAAACTTTAAATTTAAAATTGATTCTTAGATACCTTTTTTTTTTTTTTATTGAATTGATTCTTACATACTAGTCTGCTAACACAATCCGTTAAAATAAATTTAAGGGTGTATGAAAAAAAGATTTAATGCAAAATTTAGACCAAAAAAATATTAGGGGCATAACATAATGCAAAATCTATTATGTATCTGTCGCCCCACAAATCTAAATTTTGTAGCACGATTTTTATCCAACGAAGCAGTGCAGTGCAGTGCAGTTTCCGCAAGCCACATTCCGTATGGGCTCCGTCATACTCATCTTCGCCTTTGAGCTCAAATCAAGACTTTGACTTCCAACATCATCGTCCCAGCCCAGCAACAGTTTGCCGTCTTTGTTCCTTAAACTTCCAGAACGACCCTATCACCGCACGACATGCACACCAACGGTCCCACCACTTTGTGTCACCTTGCTGTGAGTCTACCATGACCGACCTTACGCCGCAGCTCCCGTTGACCTTAATGCTGCTCACTCGGTTTCTTTTGTCATCACAATGGCCACCATTCAATGAAATCAGTCATAACAAACACCATTAAATTAGTCTCTTATTTACGTTGAATTGTAAATTTCCATAGAAAAGTTGAATTATAAATTGTGCTTACCTTAGCATGATTTAACAAATTTTTTTTTAAAATTTTGTTAGTGGATAATATAAAATTATGTTAGATTATCAATATACAAAAATTAATCTCATTAAATTTAGGTTTAATAATATTCTTAATCTGTATAAATATAAATTATTTTAGTTTTGATCCTTTTAAAATTTTTATTTTAGTTTTTATCTTTTTTTATTATTAAGTTTTTGGGCCCTTTTATTTGTATCAGTATTAAGTAATAATATTCATAATAATTAAAAAAAAGATTCAGAAAAATATTCATAAAAAGAAAAACAAAATTTTCAATTTCTAATATTTATAAGAATTAAATGTATAATTTGAAATACTTATAAAGACCAAAATTTAGAATGATAGAGATCAAAAATAAAAAAGAAAAAGGAAAAAAGAGGAATCCAAACTAAAACAAAAGTTTTAGAGGGACCAAAATCAAAATGACTTATTTATAGAAATTAAAAATATATTTAAGTATTAAATTTAGAGATTAATTTTGATACAATAATAGTGTAATAAAGTCTTATACTGTCATCCAATTATATAGTTCTATTTGTAAGATTTTTCAGGTAATAAATAATTAAGTTAAACATTTTTATTGATGTAAAAATACATAATCAAATATCTATATAATTTTTTTTATATTGACAATGCATAACAATTAAATCCTTAAATTTATATATTAATAACCACTTTGATATTAAATAATTGTCATTACTTATCACATAATATAATAATTCTCAATTATTTACACTCATTATCAATGTAAATATGACATTAAAAAATGTATCAACAATTTTTTCCTAGTTTTAACAATCTACTATCTTTGGTCCACTGCATCTATTACTTTCGGTAAAAGTTCTTGATCCATTTTATTTGTAATTTCCACATATAAGTGAAGAATTTATTACTCGTTTTTCAACTTTATCCTTTGCATACTTTTAAGCATAACATACTTTTATTGAGTTTAATAGGATGAAGTACTTAAGTGTTAAAAATTAATAGGATCAATTAATTTGGTGTTAAAAATTGAATAAGGGCAATTTAGTAAATATTCTTCATAATTAAGCATAATTTTAAGTTTTTTAATTCTTGTGCATATAGCTAAAATGATAGATAAAATGGACCAGAGCTAGATTGTTTAAATAATAATTATATAGCAACTCAAATTTTTGAGTTATAAAGCATGCTTGGAACCATCCCAAAACAACTTTTTTTTTAAGAAAGAAGTCTGTTTTGGAAAAATCAAAGATGTTTGATAAACAAATGGAGATTGATTATAATCAAAAGTTATTAATTTTAAGTTAAAAAATAACTTATAATTGTAAGCAACTTTTTAAAGTTTTTGATAATAAGCAGATTATTTCTGAATAGTGATATTTTTACCAAATTAACCCTTAAGTATCAAAATAAATATTATATAATATAAATAATTATTTCATACTTTTTTAAATAATTTATCATATATAAGTAATTTTTTTTATACAATTCAAATAAAATAAATTATCTTAAAAAATACTTTTTAGCTAAAGTATCTAAACATAAATTGATTATCACATAATTAATTATATAAAAATAATAATTATACAAATAAATGACTATTAAAATAATTTTAGTGCATATTTGGAAACATGCAAGAAATAACTTTTTTCCTAAAAAAAGGTAGTTTCTAAAAAATTAATTTTTTTGATAGAAAGTTAAAAATAGATTATAATCAAAAGTAAATAATTTTAAGCTGAAAAATAACTTATAATCATAAACAATATTTTGAAACTTATGATTATAAGTAGAAGTTGATTATTTCAGAATTATTATATTCTTACCAAATTGATCATAAGTATCAAATATTGTATAATATAAATAATAATTTCATATATTTTTTAGTAATTTTATTATATAAAAGTAATTTTTTATATAACTCAAATAATATAGATTATCTTAAAACCACTTTTCAACTGAAGAATCTAAACATAAATTGATTCTCATATAAGCGATTATATAAAAAAGTGATCATATAAATAAATAATTATTAAAATAATTTTAATCTTATAACTTTTCTAAACACCTGCATAATTTTATAGCTTTCCTAAACACATACATAATTAAGTTTCATATAATCATATCATTTTATTTCTCTATATTATGATATATTAATTGACCCAAGTGTACTTTACTTATAATATTAAGAGTGGAGTAACAAGAGATTTGAATAATATACGTAAGGTCATAAATTCAAATTTTAATATCATCAATATACCAAAAATAATATTAAGGATTGAAATTTTATCACATTGAAAATGAATCAATATCCTCAAATCAAAATTAGATAAGCAATTCTTTATTGAAAAAGTTATATTTATTATTATTATTATTTGGGTAGGTAAAGTTATATTTGATTGAAAGTATAATGACCAATTTTGGGTTAATAACATAAAAAAAGTTAAATAGAACAACAAATGCTAAATGCTTGAAACTTACTTGAAATTTTAAGTTTTATATCTCCCTCACTCTCCTAATTCAGTATCTTGTCAACTCCGTTTTTCACACCCATTATTTTCTCCCACTCCAAACACCATTTTCCGTACTCATCCACCAACCAAAAAAAAAAAAAAAAAGAGTCCATCTTCAATGCCTCCCGCACCCTTTCTGCTTCTCTCCCTCCTCTGTTGCTTTGCAACTCTTGCACTCTCAGACCCGAGAGCCACAAAGGCAGCCATGATATGCACCAACAGAACTGCACCAATGGCCTCCCGTCAAGTTTTCGTGGCAAACTTTCTGGATGCCATGGATGCAATAAGCCCTCTTATTGCAACACAAAGATATGGAGCAGTTGTTAACGGCACTCAGAACTTCACTGTCTATGCCTTTGGTGAGTGCATGAAGGATCTTTCTCAGTCAGATTGCAACTTGTGCCTTGCACAGTGCAAGACTCAGGTCCTCAGTTGCTTGCCGTTTCAGAAAGGGACACGTGGCGGCAGGTTATTCTTTGATGGGTGCTACCTCAGGTATGATGACTACAACTTCTTCAATGAGAGTTTAAGCGTTCAAGACACAACTGTGTGCGGAACCAGTGATTTTGGTGGTGGGGATAGAGGTGTCTATAGGGCCAATGCTTTAGAGTTGGTGAGGAACTTGAGTGTGTTGGCGCCAAAGAATGATGGGTTCTTTGTGGGGTCTGTGAATCACAAGAATGTAACCGTTTATGGGTTGGCTCAGTGCTGGGAGTTTGTCCATGGAAGTGCCTGCGGGAATTGTTTGGCCGATGCTGTCAGTAGGATTGGTTCATGTGCTCCAAAAGAAGAAGGGAGGGCGTTGAATGCTGGTTGTTACTTGAGGTATTCCACCCAAAAGTTCTATAACAATTCAACCAGTGATGCTTCTGCTTCAGGGAATCATGGTGAGCTAGTCCTTTTTGCTAATTCTTTGATAATTTAGAATTTTAGCCCATCGATTCTCCCATCCTAATAAGTGTCTATCTAATTTTAATGTGAACTAAATAAGCATATTTCACTTGTTTCCCTCATCTATGCCATATGTAGACAATAGAACTCAAATATATCAAATAGGCAGTACTTATTTTGTTTCTATAAGTGATATACTCAAAGGAAAGTTTTTATTCTTTTAAACAACTTTAGGGGCACCTTCTGTCCTTGATCTGCTTGTTAAGGAATTTATTTCTTAACAATCTGAAATCAGCCATTATTGTTAAAAATACTTGAAAACATCACTATTCTGATAAAACATATAATTAAAGATGTGTTACTGTATGCTAGGACGAAGGAAACTAGCTATAATTCTGGCTTCGTCTTTTGCTGCCCTGGCTCTTGTGCTGGTTGTTGCAACTGCTGTTTTCTTTGTGAGGAAGAATTTACTGAAGAGGAGAAGAGGTATCAATGTTTAATGCTTAGGACTATGATAGATTGTCTTTCCAACCTCCAAGTACTAACATTTAGTGCAATGTTGTCTATATCTCAGAAAGGAGACAATTTGGTGCACTTTTGGACACGGTGAACAGGTCCAAGCTAAGTATGCCGTATGAAATTCTTGAAAAAGCAACGAATTACTTCAATGATGCCAATAAGCTAGGACAAGGAGGATCAGGTTCAGTTTATAAAGTAACTCCTGATCCTATTATCCATTTTGGCAACCAAATTATTGCTTATGGATTTCTTGACTAATGATTATACTTTTTATATCAATGTAGGGAGTTCTATCAGATGGAAATGTTGTGGCCATAAAAAGGCTTAGCTTCAACACAACACAATGGGCAGATCATTTCTTCAATGAGGTCAATTTGATCAGTGGCATTCATCACAAAAATCTTGTAAAGCTTTTGGGGTGCAGTATTACAGGACCTGAAAGCCTTCTTGTTTATGAATATGTGCCTAACCAGAGTCTCCATGATCACCTTTCTGGTTGTAACTATATATCTGTGATTTGATAATAAATACAAACCTTTTAATTTTGTCTGGTTACTTATGTCTCCTTTCATCTGCTCCAGTTAGAAGGATCTCTCAACCGCTGACTTGGGAAGCCAGGTATAAGATCATATTAGGAATCGCAGAAGGCATGGCCTATCTTCATGAGGAATCACATGTGAGAATCATTCATAGAGATATAAAATTAAGCAACATTCTACTTGATGAGGATTTTACACCCAAGATTGCTGATTTTGGACTTGCTAGATTATTTCCAGAAGACAAGTCACACATTAGCACAGCCATTGCTGGCACACTGTAAGTGCATGACCATCTTTAGAATCTTGCTTTGCCATTATCAATGTGTTCTGTGTGCCATCGATGTTTGAAATATCATGCATAGGCTTTAGGTGATTGGAAGGTGAATTTTCATGAATCAAAATACTGGCTTCCTTCTGTTAATTACTGTCTTGTAATTTATATTACATGCTAGCTTTGTGAAAGACTAAATGCTAACTATATTAGGTGACAACACACATGATGGTTACATTCTTTCATATTATTTAATCTATGCTGCATTTTATTTTTGTAGTTCCTTTGTATATGAAAAAAGGTGATTCTTCCCTAATGTAAGTGAAAAATAGGAATAGAACAGAAATTATTCCTTTCTTATTTCTATTATTGTTTCACGTATATGTACAACAAATTCATAGAAGAAGAAATAACTAAGAATAGACTTCATGCTATTCCTAAACTTTCTAAACTTATCTATAACAGAAGTTTACAACGAAGATTATGTGTAATTAGAAATCTAGTTAAACTGATCCTATTCTTGGAAATCAATCCAAGGAAATCTCAACAATGTACTCTTAATCTTATTTACATCACTGCTAAGCGGTGTGCCTAAGCAATCGTTTATAACAACCCAAATATTTTTGATTGATAAGCAATTCAGTGTCTTCTATAAAACAGAAAATTTAACATTTCTGTTGATCTCTTACTCCTATATATATAGTACATGGTTCATATATTCTTCCTGCACTATTGTCTTATTATTTTACATTCATATTTAGGGGTTATATGGCTCCAGAATATGTAGTTCGTGGGAAGTTGACTGAGAAAGCAGATGTTTACAGTTTTGGAGTTCTAGTTGTTGAAATTGTATCTGGCAAAAGAAACAGTTCCTTTGTCATGAATTCATCTTCTATCCTACAAGCGGTAACTGTTATCAACTGGCATGCTTCTGCTAATTCATTTGATGCTTTCAACAAGACAAATGTTCTCATTGTTCTTAGACCTTTCCTTGGCTGATTACCAATTTTCTTTTCTCCATTTTGTACAAGGTCTGGAGCCTTTATGGATCAAATAGGCTATCCGAAATTGTTGATCTGGCCCTAGAGGGCAATTTTCCTGCAGAGGAAGCATGTAGACTGCTGCAGATAGGATTGCTTTGTGCACAAGCATCAGCAGAGTTGAGACCATCAATTTCAGTCGTTGTTAAGATGATTAATAACGACCATGAAATTCCTCAGCCAACGCAACCGCCGTTTCTTAGTTCTAGTAGTTCAGAACTCAGCAAATCTGGTGTAGCTGGACATAATTTTCAGCCAGGATCCAGCACACAGTCTACAGGGCAAGGGGACAGCATGACTGAAAGTCTTATTGAGCCTAGATGAGTCACACAACAAAACGTTTCTCTTTTCTGCACACAATTGCTAAGTAACCTTATGACAAGCTGTTGGCAAGCTTTCATTCTTAAGGAGGCCAGCATGCTAGCAAAGTGATATCAATTATCAGCATGGCGTTGGTCCCTACTTACATCTCCAAATAGAAGGGCCAATGAGTGGTGACATAGTCCCCACATATGAATCATCTGTTAACATTAAGGACCCTTGCCTTGTGCATACATGCAAGTGTGCTTAATGTGCTTCTGCATGTAATGGTTTTACCATGGGGAAATATATACATACACTGATACACATACACAATAACACACCTCAGTTGAGTTTGGTTCAAAATTTGTACATTACGTATCACATGTAATCCTGTTGTAGAAAAGGATCAATGAGTTGGCTGATTATGGAAAATCTATAGTCTTTCATTAGTTTTCAATTCAAGCATACAAATCACACTCTGAATTTTGTGCTTTTTTTTTCTCCCTTGGTTGTGCCTCTTTCTTAGACAATGCTCGATCCTACCAACCAATTAACGAAAGTCAAACATTAAAGGTTGTGAAACCGTGCTCTTGCTGCAGAAGCAGCTGACACCGGCTAAGTTTTTTAGTCATTAACGTCTTATTTTGTCAAAATCACGCCACAAAATCTATTTAAATATGATCAAATCCAACTTATAATAATAATAATAATGATAATAATAAAATTCCAATGTCACTATCACTCGTCGACAATCTCACAGTAAAGCTGGCTTTAGGTTACATTGTTATTATTTTAGTTTCTTAATGGAGATATATATTTGTCTATAAACATAGGGCTTTGCTAATGAATGTTCGAGGAATACTTGCTAATGAATAAAAAATAATAAGTTTTTTGTTAAATATTTTTCTTGGGGTTGCTTCATTGGTACGGCCAAACTTCCATCGTATACTCATGGATTGGTAAGTTACTATTTGCAAGGCTGCAACTTCTTGAATCTTGACCACTGCAGTCTCTTTCTGATTCTTTTACAAGAGTTCTCATATAATTCATTAACAAAACTAGGAAATATCATAGCAACAACACAAAAACTCTCACATTGACTGGAAAGTTGAATCACCATTGGCACAAGTATAGTATTTAGTAGTATAGGTTTATTTTATGAATTTAATTTTAATACACTTTTAGTATAAAATTTTATACTTGCACTTAATAATATGTTGTGATATTATTTAATAATTTGACATTTTACATGATTATTAACTTATTAAATGAGGTTAACACAAGATTATATAATTTTCACACCAACAGTATATTAATATTAAATTCTTATTTTATATCACTTTAACTTTATTCAGTAGTGTTGTTTGCATTTCAAATTTTTTATAGCATTTTTTTAATCCAAATTCACAATTATTTAATTATTGACTAACAAATGTTGATGAATTGGTTGACGAAACAGTAAAATTAAAAAAAATGGATTTGAATCCTCTCATGCTATGTTATGAAAGGGAAAAAACACAAATTTTATCATAATGCTGGGACCTACTATTATTTATATTGACATATCAATTTTGTTTTTGTGTCTTGTTCACTCAGAACTCTCAATTAATACTTGTGTGCAGGAGTTATTTCCTTTTTCTTTTTAAAGAAAATCTGAAAAAAAAAAAACATGAAATGTGTAAGAAGCGTCTATGCAGTGCAAAATGGTAAATTAAGATGAAATTCAATTCATTCATGCTTCATTCAGAGACGTAACCGCGTGGCTGCACTATCTTTCTGAAAACGGAAGACTTCGAGGGCATTTTGTTTGATATATTGTCATGATGTTGTGCTCTTATTTTCAATTTCAACGACCAACTCTTCACTATCAAGTTTAAACCAAATTTCTACCCAGCATAGCACATTCTCCGTGCTTGACTCGCTTTTATTTGGACCTTTATTTATGCCATTCTTCTTGACTTAGTCCAACCTATAATCTCAGCTACTACAGCATGGAAAGTGAGATATCACGGACAACTTGATTGAATTCAGTTCTTTGTTCCAATAATGCATATAGCACACGTAAGAACTTCACTTATCTTCTTCAATAACTTCTGTAACTTTAGTCACTGTCTTATTTAGTTCTATTTCTGATTTACTATGCTGTAATCTGTACGGAAGTTTGCAAACATATCCCTGCTGAAGAACAGTAATATTGATTCACTCTAGTTGGCCGCCTATTTTAACATTTTTCACATACCAATGGAGTTACGAATAATATTAATTCATTCTTTCTTTAATACCTATATTATCTATAGTTGCATTAAAATTTAGAAGGAAGAGCTTTACCAAAATTGCTTCCAATAGGAGAATATCTATAGTTTTGACCCCTAAGAAAAAAAAAAAAAAGGTAGTTTATAAAAATAAATAAGAAATTAATAAAGTCAAAGCCATTATAAAGTAAGCAGCTGCAACTTGTTTTGTTTTGAGAGCTCATTTGACACTGAGGTCGAGATATCTCAGAGTCAAAGAGATGCTTTTCCACAACCTTGTGATGTTGACTATTTATCACAAGTGGCCTCGAAGCCTCATCTTGTTTTTTTTCTATGAATTATTCATTGTCAATGATAACAGTGCAAGTGTGAAACTAAACTATATACTTACTGCTGTAAAAAGCGAGCCAGAAAAACTCAAGATCTGCCTTTTTGTATACTGAGGGGAAATGACCACTTCTTTTGAAACTTTAAGGACGGAAACAAGAAAGGCAAGGGTCGACAGGGGTTGCTGCCACATTTCTCAACCATTTTAGCTTTAGCATAAAACACCATAATACTAGATATATAATTGCACTATTGATTCATATTTGCTTTGATTAAATACACTATACCGTAGTAAAGAGCATAATCATAAGCAATATATCCAAATATCCAATACATATTCTAAAGTCTCCTTTTTCTGCAGTTTCTTGATGAAAATCCCAACAGTGAGTACCAGAGAAAGTCATTCACATCTCATCATCCCCAAAATGGAGAAACTAGTACGTCTTGTCTATTCCCCATGCCTTGCTTTCCTCCTCATCAAATCTCTACTGCTATCACAAACAGTGGTAGCAGAACCAAGGGCCAAGACGGTCAAAGTAACATGTGGCCTTCAACTAGAGCACAACACCACCATCTTTGTTCCAAATTTTGTTGCAACCATGGAGAAGATAAGTGTACAGATGCGCAATACTGGGTATGGCACAGAAGTCACAGGGACAGGACCTGACACTAGCTATGGCCTGGCACAGTGCTATGGAGATCTTTCATTGCTTGACTGTGTACTATGTTATGCTGAGGCACGCACGGTTCTTCCCAAGTGCTTCCCTTACAATGGTGGTCGCATATACCTTGATGGTTGCTTCATGAGGGCTGAAAACTATAGTTTCCATGATGAGTATTTAGGACCAGGAGACAAGGCTGTTTGTGGGAACACAACAAAGAAGAACTCAAGTTTTCGGGAAGCAGCAAAGCAAGCAGTTTTGCGGGCTGTTCAAGCTGCACCAAACAACAAAGGCTATGCAAGGGGGAAGGCTGTTGTTTCAGGAACAGCAAATGAGTCAGCTTATGTTCTGGCCAACTGTTGGAGGAGTTTGAACGCAAGCTCTTGCAAAGCATGCCTTGAGAATGCATCTTCTTCTATATTGGGGTGCTTGCCCTGGTCAGAAGGGAGAGCACTGAACACTGGCTGCTTCATGAGGTACTCAGACACGGATTTTCTTAACAAGGAACAGGAAAATGCAAGTTCAAGAGGTACATAAATTTCGGTTTTTTTTTTTTTTCCCTACTCCTGCACAGCATAATTGACTTTCATGGTAATTGTGTTAGGATCCAGCTTCTAGCATTGATATTTGAGAGAAATTTAATTTACTTATTTACACCTAGTAGTGATAAAATCCTGAGTAGGAGGAGTTCACTTTGCCGACTTTGTGCAGGTACTCTAATAATCATAGTGGTTGCGGTAGTTAGTGCAGTGACTGTTTTGGTAGTTGGAATAGCTATGGGGGTTTATATCAGGAAACACAGATATATTCAAAAGAAACGAAGAGGTAAGTGACTTATTCGTACATTTTCTTCCAAGAATGTCAAAACGCAGAAAGCAACATTCCCAGTCCCCCAAGGATATAAAGCTGAAATTGTTTGTACTATGTATATAAATGATTATATCATAGCCCCTGCCTTTGACTACTCCCACTTCTATTTCTTCAAGGAGTTTCACCTTGTCCTGTTAACAAATTGAGAATTCACAATTGTGTTTTAATACCACTAATTTTAAGATGTGTGGTATCTCAATTGTCATTCTGCTTTCTAGGTTCAAATGATGCAGATAAGCTAGCTAAGACCCTTCACCACAACAGCTTGAACTTCAAGTACTCTACACTGGTGAAGGCTACAGATTCCTTTGACGAAGCTAACAAGCTTGGACAAGGAGGATTTGGAACGGTTTATAGAGTAATTCCTACGTCCCCTCCCCACCATTTTGCATATCGAAATCACTCTTACAATTTGGTATTGCAGGGAGTTCTGCCTGATGGAAGAGAGATTGCTATCAAGAGGTTATACTTCAACAACAGACATAGAGCAGCAGATTTCTACAATGAAGTCAACATAATTAGTAGTGTGGAACACAAGAATCTAGTCAGGCTCTTGGGGTGCAGTTGTTCAGGACCTGAAAGCTTGCTTGTATATGAATTTCTACCCAACAAAAGTCTTGATCGCTTCATTTTTGGTAATTGCTGAATTAAGGTTTTAAAAAACAATGCCCCCATTTTATTAGCAGTCATCATAATATAATATTTCTCATTTTTTTTTTCCGGTGCATGCTAGATAGAAACAAGGGTAGAGAACTAAACTGGGAGAAGAGATATGACATTATCATTGGGACAGCTGAAGGATTGGTTTACCTGCATGAGAACTCCAAAACTAGGATAATTCACAGGGATATAAAGGCCAGCAACATCCTATTGGATGCAAAGCTTCGTGCTAAAATTGCAGATTTTGGTTTGGCCAGGTCCTTTCAAGAAGATAAGAGCCACATCAGTACCGCTATAGCCGGAACCTTGTAAGCATCTCTTACCAAATGATGCATTTTATGACAACCAATAACATTAAAAATCCAAGTGCTATTGCAGAAAATTAGTATCTATCTGCGTTTTATCTGAAATAGTGGTATACTCACTTCTTAACTGGTCCTGCAGGGGTTATATGGCTCCGGAGTATCTAGCTCATGGTCATTTAACAGAGAAGGCAGATGTATATAGTTTTGGAGTGTTACTGCTAGAAATTGTTACTGGGAGACAGAACAACAGGAGCAAAGCATCAGAATACTCAGACAGCCTAGTTACAGTGGTAAGTTGCACAATATTTCTTAAAGGTTTGTTTGTATACACTTTTATAGTTTTCTTTGAGAGAATGACTTGTATTTCAAAATCAAATATCATACGCAGTTTTCGGCTACAATTGGGTGCAAACTTTAAAAATAAGAGAAGCTGAAATAAAAGAGTTCACTTATCCCGTATTTTTGAGGCTAATGATCCTTAGTTATAATGACTAAACTAAACAAGTAATCCTTATAATTTCACTTTGTTTAGATTTTGATTCTGGCACTTTTTTTATATGGATATTGATCTTTGTATATGTGGGATTTGAACGCATTACACTAATTAGATGTACTCTTATTAGATGTACTTTCTCCTTAACGCTTATCAACTGAGCTATTAACACGGGACAACTAAGTATTCACTTTTAACACTTATAAAATAAGTAAAATTCATTTTTGTTTTTCATTAACTTCGTAAATATATTTGTTTCACTTTTTCAAAAGATTTCTCAAAAAGATTTCTTATTATAAGTTATTTCAAAATTTAAGGAATGAGATTAGTAAAAAAATTTTTAATAAAAATAACCTTTATTAAAAACAACATTTCTGTGTCTTAACATTTCTTTTATTATAAACCGTTATTATTTATTAAGCCCGAACTTAAGGTGTTCTAATTATCAATTGTACATCTCTTTGTCATGACAAGACCGCATAATGAACTAACTTACCCTTTTCTTCCTTGGTCTAATATCTTCTGATAAAATTAGACATGGAGGCATTTTCAGTCAGGGACAACAGAACAATTATTTGATCCAAATCTATTGTCAGATGCCAACCACAGTAGCAATGTTAAGAATGAGATTTTAAGAGTGATGCACATAGGACTTCTATGCACCCAAGAGAACCCTTCCTTAAGGCCTACTATGTCAAAGGCACTACAACTGCTAACAAAAAAGGAGGAGCACCTGGCAAGTCCCTCTAATCCACCCTTCATAGATGAAAGTACCATGGAACTCAATGAGATGGGTGATGATGCATTTTGCCCTCTCAATGCATCATACTCAGTGGCTACTATGTCCCATAGTTCCTTCTATGCCAGGTGACCAACAGAATGCAGAGAAAAATACCCAGTAAGTCTACAGCTTGGATTCACTAGTGCTTCGGTGATAACTTGGCCTGTATCATACCTATGGCATTGAATGTCTGCTAGCAACATGCCTGAATAACTGCCATTGAAAATTTCATAACAGCATACAAGGATAGATGTTAATTGTTTGGAAATTTTTCAGAAAAAATACTTGTCAGCTAGAAGATTTGCACTAATCTGACATGTGTTAATTACAACAGTGACCTTCATGATTGAGAACATGCCAACCCCATATCCCTATATTTGAGGATATTTGTCATGCCATCTGTATGTGGCAACTGTGATTCGTGCATTCCATTTGGGCTGTCTAGTACTACTGAATTATTTGTAAATCTTCTGTTTCGCACCTTTAATTTACACCAACTTCTTCAAGGGGGAAAAAAAGTAAGAGGGTGTGTGTTGAAAATGTTGTTTCTCTTATTTTGTTATGTAAAATGGAAAGAATGTAAGAATGGCGAAGAAAGTGTCAAAATAACATAATCCTTTATCCCCAATAATCCTAGCACAGAAAGAATTTTATTTTATAGGAGACTAACCTATTTGAACTAGATTAGTTAAAATTTAGTTATTTTTGGATACTGGTTGTTCAAAGTAAAAAAAATAACATAATCTTGGTTCTTAAGTTAGTCAAATTTCCTATAGAATGATAAGAAAAAGTGTATAAATTGTACGATTATTCATTGTGATAGAACTTTGGACCAATATGATATCTTGGCAGGACTTGTTGGCTAATGCACATTAGACCAAATTTAATTTTGACAATTTAGTAAGCAAGTTAGGTTAATACTTTTTTGAAAGTCTAATATTTAAATAAAAATGCCAAGTCTTAAGACTTCAAAAACTCTTTAACCTTGACAAAGTAACCTATTTAACTAAATAGTTTATGATATACTCATATTATTCATAAATTTATATGGCATATATAATATAAGATTTATTTAGTTTGAAAAAGCTTAAAAATCTAGTGTGTTTAAATCAACAAATTATAATTAAAAAAAACCAAAAGACCACTTTTGATAGAAAAATAGGTCAAAATTTAATCAAATCCTTTTTTTTTTTTTTTGGGTCGTGAATTTAATCAAATCTAAACGTACTCCTAATTGTTGACTTGTTTAAAGTAGGGGTCTATTAGCTTAAAAAACCTGTTGGACTAATTGAAAGATCCAGTCCCTTTAACCAATATAAAAAACTGTTAGTCTATTTAATGGTAAATTTCCTCCAAAAACAAAAAAGAGTTAGATTCAAAGGCGTTACAATTAAATAGTTGGATAGAGAGCAATCAACCCAAACCAGTTGACCAAGCACATTCATTATTAAATACAATTGAAATATCTAATTATTAATTTAAATAAATAATATATATATATATATATATATATATATATATATATATATATATATATATATATATATATATATATATATTTAGGTACAAATAACCAAAAAAAAAAAATCGAAAATAAAGCCTCGTTGACCCCACGCCTTATCTCTTAGCTTGTTTACCATAATAAGGGCTGGACCGCTGGATGGGTGGAAAAGACATGTTACTCCAAAACCCAAAATCGCCCTTATTTTTGTTTCTTGGCTCCGGAAAGTAATTTTCCTTTAATTACGCTTTTCCATTAAAAATCAAAATTCGCCTTTAATCCTTAATCCTTCGCAAAAAAACTTTCCAGTTTTGTATACCAAGCAATCATGTTATGGCAATTGCTAGGATTGTAATTGGATTAATGATTCAGGGGTTTGATAGAAAAATAAATTTAAACCAATTAAATTTAATTGGACTAAATTAATCCAAGAGTCTGTCATTAAATTGAAGTAAAAATTAAAAATTTATAATTTTTTTTCTTAATATGTTATCCTTATGACAATTAATAATATAATAAAGCCCAGTTATGGCATACTCAATAATAATATAAATAGATAAAATATATTAAAAAATATGAAACAAGGATATCAATTGATTTAGGCTAGAAAATCATAAATTCAAGAATCGACTGAATAATAATTAATTTAGTTTAAATTCACCTTAAAATAAACTGATTACCTAAGCAAATTCAAACCAATTCTATTAATTCAGTTTGAATTTTTCAGTTTATTGAATTAATTTAATTCAATAAATACCCTTGTCAATTAGGTAGACTTCATTCTCAAAATGATTTTAACTTTTTTCAAAAAAAAAAAAATTTAATATCCAAAATCCGTTTAAACTCCAAGTAATTTGATTAAGCCAAGTCAACTTTCAAGTAAATTTTTTATTTATTAGACCAAAGAATTAGTCAAAGAAAACAAGTTACAAAGCCAATAAATCAACCATTTTAAACCACTTAAATCAACCATGCATTGATTGCGGAGGCTCCTATCTTGCTACTTCGTCTATCTAGAGTCTAGACTTGATACTGATATATTGAAAAAGAAATTGATATTGCAACCACGAAACCAAGTAGCATAACACTTCCATTCACATTTCACAATGTCAGCACGTAGTTATTTATCAATAATACATGTCACGCAAACAAATTACTATCGTTCCCCATTCATTGTCGGGAAGTAAGCATTTCAGGGTCATAAATCCTCCCGCTTTCGAAATTTACAGAAGAAAATACAAGCAACAATTAATTAATCAGAATATACATTTGAGAATTTATGTGAGTCATGCACATGCACTCCCCATTTATCAGTAAGGAACGGTCCAGTCAGATTATCCATCGTAGAAATTAAACTGCATATTCTCTGATGGTTTCCAATGACGCTTTCTTTGATTAATAAACCAATTGTTAATTTGCTTCTGGTCTAGCCCAGTTGACTTGGCCAGTGCAATCTTATCAGCCTCCTGAACGATCAAGAAAAACAAGACATTCATTTGAAAGCTTCACCTCAAGATCAGTTATTTGTGCCAAGCAACGTTTTTCATGTAATGCATATTGGGTGATATATAGAGTGTAACACAACACAAACAACATGTTATAGAAACAAACATCAAGCCATTATAAGTGGTCTAGTGGTGAGTGACTTGAGTAGTATGTATAAAGTTAGGAATTCAAATCTTATTGTCATAGATGTACAAAAATAAAAAATAAAAAACAAACACCCATGGAATGGAAATGGTATGGGAATGAAATCATTCCACACCCACTTTCAAAACAAACACCAAGCAAAATTTAAAGTCTTGGACAGACAGCATTTAATTCAACGATACCAATAAAAATGAAATTGCAATGAAGAATTATTTACCGTTGGGTAAGGCCATTTGTAGTGACCATTCCACCACTGAAGCAGTGTTTGCCTAGCGTCTTTCGGTAGCTTACCCCTCTTTTTCTTCTTTGAGAACTCCAACTTCAAAGAACTTATGTGACTACCAAACTTGCGTAAGAGCCTATCCTTAAGATCTCGATCTTCACCCCGTAATTGACCATCTTGAGCTTCACCATCTCCAGTACTTAAATCTTCTTCCGAGGACTCATCCCCATCATCTAGTCAAACAGTAGCAAAACCAACACTTTCAATCGTTCTTGCATATGATGCAAAAATGACAAGATAAATAAAAAGGGAAATGAGGACCACACTAATTGCAGCGTGGAATACTAGGTCAAAAACTCAAATTTGTTAAGTCATACATAAAATATCACAAATTTGAGGTCTACACCCACGCGAAAACGTTCAGTAAGCTGAAAATTGATATATACCAATTACCATTTGAATATTAAGTTAAATAAATCAATGTTTAAGATATTAATAGCATACCTTAAAGTCCTTCAAAATAACTTCGAAAAATTAATTTTTAAAATGCTCTCAAAAGAAGATTTTTTTTTTTTTTTTTGGGGATTCTATACCATGTATCAATCATTAAACATATCAACTTTGTGAATTATTATTATCTTTTACTTTTCTTATTTTTTTAATGCAATAACTGATTTATCAAGTGATAAAAGGTGTAGAATAAAATATTTTTCTTACTCTAAAAATTAAATATGTAAGAATTTTTTCTAGCATTTCTTTAAATAAAAAATATAAACTTTAACTTTTGTTTTCTAGGTAGACATTTTTTTCTTACATTTACTTTCTCTAACTAACAAATCATTTATAGAGCGAGGATAAAAGTAATAATAGATTAAAAATCATTAATCTTTTGATGACACGAGCATTTTTAGTATTTCTTGTGAGCTCTTCTGACCCACTAATATCAAATAGAATAAGGGCGAAAAGATTCAATATTATTTGGTACTAGGCTAGCTAGTAGGCCACGAGCCCCTACAAATCGCCTCTGATACCCACTCAAACCGACAAGGATTTGACCACCGCATGAGAGTACACTGTACACACCAGACCAGAGCAGACCTAGGTTGGAAAGAACCCAAGAGAAGCGAAAAAGAGAGCACCAGTACTGTCAGTGCCTGGTTCCATCGATTGTCAGACTCAACTGCCCAACGAGAGCAACTCAGTTTACAATGCAGCAAACAGTACGGTCAACACCATGAATAAGCCACAATCCCAATGTTATTGATCCTAACTAAGCTGTCAAGACAATATTAGAGAAGAAATATTCAAATGATTTTAGAGTATTATATAACTGTATTTATGATATTAGAAATAAAATTTATAAATTAATAATAAATTCCATTTTTAATATTACAATATTATCAACGATCACAACCGCGTAATACTCCAAAATCGCACAATAATTTCCTATCTCAGAGACCTTAACTACGGTATAACTATAAATAAAAACAACACGAGTGCTCAAATAGGCATCAGCCATCACCCACACGGGGGCCCCAACACCTGATTCTTTTCTCCATTCTTCTCTTTCAGTCACCCGACACGACTGGACGTGTCCGTTTTCCATTATTTCACCACTCATTACATCTAAGAAACAATAATATGTATATTATTCTTTATTTTTATTTTTTTATGAAAATAAAGATTATATATGATTAAAAACAGTATACATTGTAATTATATATTTATTAAATTAAAATATATAACCACAAACGATTAAAAGACATGATCTAACTTTTGTGCTACATTTATATATTTTGTTCCCTTAACTTGTAAATTAACTCTTTATGAATAGTTCCCGCATGAAAAAAAAAATTATAACCAGCCAAAACAAGATAGTTTAGTAATTAGAAAATGGTGCCCTTCGCGTCAGATTCATGTTCGAATATTAGACCAGCAAATAAGAAAACAAAGTCATCAATACACCAAAACCTATGCAAAGGATACATCCATAAAACCGTTCGAAAATGACTTTTTTTTCTTTTGGTACACAAAAAGGACAAAAACAAAAGACTGAGTTAACGAGAAAATATGTCCCAAAATTAACCAGCGGTAGACTTTAAAAAATAATAAACTCTAAAGCAGACTCAAAACACTTCGTTACAACTACATGGAGGGACCCGTTTGACAAGTGTGACGCGTTGTGATGCAAGGTCCGGAGGGTGGAAGAGAGGGCCATAATGGGGCACAAGGAGTAATGACAGGCACTAAGCTAAGCCGAAGCGAGCAGTGAGCCTGGGGAAAGATCTAAATGGCTTATGCCTTATGGCATTGAAAGTTCTATCAATAAAAGCTGTTGCTCATCACAGCGGAAACTGCGGGAGTGCATGTGAAAGTTTTGTAATTACAAAATCACCCGCTGCACACGGGGCTTTTTTTTTCCGCATTTTTCACCCATATTTTTCCTCGAACTGCCCCCATAGGGCCTCACTTCACATTTCATGATTGTGCAGATATTCCAAAATGCAAGCTTTGGAAAAGAATGACATCAAAATTTCCATATTATTTGCAGCATGGGTACGATATCTGCGTGTCATTTCTTCACATCTTTATTTGTGCACAATCAATTCAATTCTTACTCAAAACTTTGACCGAAGATTTTATTTTTACAAGAAAAGATTATTAAAACACCATATCGGATAAAATAATTGCACAGCCGATAAGATATATTAAAACCATGGAAGAGAAAACTGGAGCAGACCGGAACTGGCCTAGTGTCCAATCCGATCCAATCTTGTTAGTTAAATGGCTGCCTTTGAAAACCGTAAAATGCTACTTTTTTCTTTTCTTTTAAAAAATTAATAAATTAATAAATTAATTAATTAATTATATATATATATATATATATATATATATATATATATATATATATATATATATATTAATTATGTTATAATTTTTTGCAATTTATTTAATTATATAAATAATTAAAATTAAACTTTGAACCAGTTTCAATTTTCTTAACCTTGATTAAAACACCATGCGTGCCATGCTAAGGCTTAAGAAAAATCTAGGGTTTATTTAATCTCCAACATCAGTTCCCCATAAACAAGAACGTAACATTACCAAGAGAATAACTGCACTCTACTTCGTAGGATCTAATAATTCACCCAAATAACCTGGCCACTACGCAAGTACTACATATATAAAGACCGATTTGGTTGCATTCCATATGGTAAGACACGAAGATTAGTCCTAGATTATACTCAGCAAAGGAGCTTAATCAATGATCAAGACCTAGTTCCCTCCCAACCCACGAATCCAACATTTCCCACCATTATAAAGCACACAAAGATTAGTAAGGAATCACAAATGATCAAGACCAACATTGATAGAAGTCAGCAACCCAAAATTTTCACGGTTCAAGTTTCCCTCAAATGCCTAATGAAGACTTAAAATTTTGTCATAGTTTCGAGTAACGTGTTACCTGACACAATTGACATATTTGGTAGATGCCAGTATCCCTAACATAAGAATACTCAAAATCACAATGCACACGAGTGAATGTGATCATTAGGGGGATCACGGCGCACCCAAAACTTTTCTCACTGTTTATGAAGATCAGAAAATGGTACAAATTGAAAAACAAGGCATATCAACAATGACATATCAAACAAGCCATCATTTCAAAAACCAAGAGCTTCAAGAAAGCAATAAGTGTTGATCAATCCAAACGAGGAAAATGCCCCGCCAGTGCTTAGAATAAGCCATAAAATTTGCAGCTTACTTCATAGAATTTGAAGCTGGAGTGGTCGCAGTATATAGTATAACAAAAAGAAGACGAACAAAGAAGAAAGAGTCAAAGAGTCTCGCATCCTGGCAACTTTGCTTAATTTTCAGGCACGCGTAAGGAATGTAGGTTGGAAAACAGGATGATTAAGATGAACCCATCAAAACACACAATGCAAAGCCATTTTAAAATTAATTAAAAGATCACCACTCCAACGGTAACATGTACTTTCAAACATAAATGCAAATTATAATAGTTGCCAACCATAACCAACCTGACCACCCTTTGCAACCTCGTTCAAATAAAATATTATTAATCACCAGAATCCACGGTATGCCAGCCTCATCAGTGAGTAGATTGCTATGAGAATTGGAATGAATTTTCCAGCAAAAAGTAAGATTCGTAAGGGAAAAATAATTATAAACAAATAGTTAATTCCCACAGAAAAGAAATTATACCACATCTACTTCTGCTTCAAAAAATTTAGCAGTTTATAGGATGAAGCATTTAAAAGGAGACATAATCAAGGACTTACGATGTAGTGAGAAAAACCGGAATGTTAAAAGAAGCAGAAGAGGAGCAGCAAAATCCTTTTACTACTGCAATGCATTCAGCCCTTACTTCACATTATTAGGAAACTCACAAATTTAGTTCCTTGAGTATAAGAACGCCAAACAGGAGAACCTAACTACAATCAGGCCGTGTTCATTCGTAAAATTTTCTTAACACACAGCTACTTTCCATTTGAAAAAAAATGCAAAATCTGACATTACTTTTGCTGCTGACAGACTATCGTGCTCTATTAGAACTCGATACACTAATAAAAGTGTTAAAGCAAACATCATTACATGCTATTACAGTCAGATCATGTATGTTCATCAATATCCAAAAAGAGCAGATTGGAAGGTTATAATATTATATGAGATATTATCCTAATTAGAAGACTTTTAATGACATAACTTCGTGTGTACAACAAAGAAAGAAAGAAGAAAATTCTCCATTTATTCTTCATACACCTCAAAAGAGATAAGAGGTAAGACACTACATGTGGACTGTGTTTTTGTTCTTATGCACTGATTGATAGTTTAATATGTCTGACACATGATTTTCAGATACAACAACTTGAATTTAACAGACTCAAAACTCATCTCTACATATTGGTAAAACAATGTCCGCTAACAACTAACGATAAACACAATTTGTGTTGACGAATTGCACAAGTTTGAGAAATGTCAAAAGTTCCAAAAGTTGCAACAGCAGGAGTAAGGGAAGTAAAAGATAACATTATTATCACAGCAAGAAAAATACACCCAAGCATTTCACAGGATCAAAAATAAATCATGTGTGATTTAATTGAG
This sequence comes from Pterocarpus macrocarpus, assembly GCA_031439585.1. Lineage (NCBI taxonomy): Eukaryota > Viridiplantae > Streptophyta > Magnoliopsida > Fabales > Fabaceae > Pterocarpus > Pterocarpus macrocarpus. The sequence goes on along the minus strand of CM062518.1, from coordinate 32,892,044 downwards.
CCTAGTAAGTTATTATCAGCATATCATAAATCATAACTAGAAGTATTTTGAGAGTAGAAGCATCACTTGGACGGATGTCTATGGTAGACACTCAAACAGATCTCAATACATGAGCTGGAAAACATCAAAAGATGAAGACTATAAAAATATGAAGAAATATAAAACGATTTGAAGGACGTTGCAAGATGTGAGAATGAAAAATGCCCCTTTATGACAATTGGGTGTTTGGAAAGCAAAGTCTATTCATTGATGAGTGCCAAGTATTGTGGCTACATCATTAAAGACGCACGTCTGCAATAGCAAAACTAGAAAGCCAGATGCAAAGTCCGTTGTTCGTGAAGCCAGTAATTCACTGGCAGGACGCAGAAAAGGAAATATGGCTTAACAAAGAGAGTGCGAAGACAAGTCCAAATAGCCTACCAGTTAATTCAAGGACCCATAAAACGATGAAACGAGTTATAAACAAAATAAATAAATAAATAAAGCTCATGATCCAAACATTGTTGACAGGCCATGAATGACCAAACAATTCAAACTTTTTTCCCCCAACTTCGAGAGAGAGAGCGAGAGAGAGAGAGAGAGAGAGAGAGAGAAGTGTTGTTGGTTTATTAGGTTTTATTAGGGTTTTTCCCCCTTGTTAAACTTTAAAAGCTGGGTGTCAGGTGATATTGAAAGCATTTATTTGCTGCAACCGAGTGTTATTATTCTGCGAGTACTATTCATGTTGTCAGCCAATGGTCTCCTTAAAAAATTTAAAAAAAAAAAAAAAAAAGAAAGAAAGAAAGAAAGAAAGAGCAAGGATAAGGAATAGTGAGCCAGGAATCTAAGGACGAAAACCATGGATATTATGCTTGATCCGTGTGGACGTTGTTCCAATCCAAGGAGAAGCAAGCTCAAACGTGCCAAGACTAGCTCAAGTACTCTCCTTCGTCTTATTTCCACAGAAATTAGTGCAAAAGAAAGCACCGAAAACACCGGAGAGAAAGAGAGTAGCAGCATAATTGCACAGATATCAACGACATAAAGAGAAAGAGTGCAAGTGAAATAGAAGCCTAACTGACCGGAAAGTGCTGAAGCGGAAGCACCAGTGCAGAGATCGCTGAGCTGCGTTTCGATCTTGTTGAGGAAGGTGGTTGCCTCGTCAAAAGGCCGCGTCAGATCACACTTATACTTCACCAGCATGTCACAGTATGTTTCCTGCAACAAACCCCAGATCCTCACCACACAACAAAATTACACAATCTGTAACAAAAGTTGCATTATTTTGCTTCCACACAAAATAATTATATATGAAAAAACATGCGTGCGTGTGCGTGTGCGTGAGCGTGTGTGTGTGCAGAAAGGGAAGGGAGGGAAGTGGGGGACCATGAATTCGTCGAGCTCAGGCTCGGCTCCTATGCACGTGGAACCAACGTCCCTCTTGCAAAGGTCGTTTTCTCGCTGGATTTCATCTAACAAACTCGCAATCTCCGGAGGTGCTCCCACCTGAACCAACAACAGTTTGTTAAGCGTCAACGACATTAGTCGAAATAACTGTTTTCCGTTCAACAAATCCACAACAGAAAAATTTTAAGTCAGTCACTGGGGCAAAACAGAAACGGTTACAACGGAACAATTAATTACCTTCTGGCAATCGATGTAGGCTTGAAGGAGGCGAGGGTAGTGAGGGTGAGAGGCGATTTTGGCTTTGATGAGTGAGGAGGTGTCGTGGTGGCGCTGAATTTCGGGGGCGATGATGTTGGAGGAGGGTTCGGCCTCCGTGACGACGGAGGCGGCGGCGGAGAGGAGCTCGTCGGATCCAAACATGGGAATCCGGGCGCCGGTGGACATCAGGAAGCTATGGTACTCCACCGGGAATATCAGATTCTCCGGCGTCATCAGCGCCTTGTCCGAGTATTCCGCTGCCGTCAGCGGCGGCGGCACTCCATACATTTCGTCCTCCATGGACGGAAGCAGAAGAAGAAGAAGAAGAAGAAGCACCAGCGCAACGACGGCGTTTCAGTGCTAATTGTCTTGCTATTGCAGCCTTCAGCTTCTCTTCTTGTGTGATGGCAGAGGCAGTGTTCTAGAAGAACAATGACGAGTAAGTGGCTTTTATGGTTAACGCGACTAGATATTTTAATAAAAAAAATAGATCACAAAGATTGTTGTTTATTCAGAAAAGGTGAACAAGTTGCGACAATCACATATATTGCTGCCGCTACTATTGACGAAGATGAAGGTTATCCAATTTCTTTATTTTTTTATAATAAATTAATTGCTCAGTAACAGGGATGAAAAGATGCTTATCATTATTATAACAGTAATAATGATAGAATAGAGATTTAGGATTTTAGGATTTAACGGCAAAGAGAAAAGAGGAGTGTTAGGGAGTGTGATTTTTTCTTGGGGAAACAATCAACTGAAGGGACAACAAGCAGAAGCAGAAACACAGCCAGTGATGTTATATAAATCAAAAGAAGTACTACAGAACAATAACAAAAGAGAGAGAGAGAGAGAGAGAGAGAGAGAGGTTGAATTCAACACACACACACACAGCACAGATACAGTAAACTCAACTTACCTCAAAACTCATGCCTCCACCCATTTCACGACACTTTTTTCTTATCTTTTTATTATAAATAAATTTAAATTGTTTTAATAAATTCACTGATAGAGACATAGAGTCTTTTATAAAGAAAAAAAAAATTAAAAGAAAAAGTCGTGAAGAAGAGTAAGCTTTCCCGATTTAAACTAAAGGATAAATTGAGACATCATTAGGGTTGCGTAGACCAACCGGCGGGGCCAGGTTGTGGTCTACGTAACATGCCCCCTCCTGTTAATTGTCAGCTACGATGAGTCCTGAAAATTCAACTTCATTGTTCCAAATTTAATTCGACATACGAGTGATTTTGAACTTGTACCAACAAGAGGAGATAACGTGACATTCCAGCCCGAAACAAAGGTATTTTTTCATAGAATGCTCACCCCTTAAAAACCAACATTTGTTGTTCAGCCAAGATAATCTGTGATTACAGGTTTTCCCTTTTTTATTTTTTTATTCAATAATCATAAAAGGACTTTTTTAACCTTTATCTTAAATCAAATTTTCCTATTGAACCTTGAAATCCCGTGTCATCCTCAGAGTGAGCAACCATCAACCACACCTCCATCACAAACCCCGACCCGCTGTGGCGCTCGACCACTGTTGTATCCTGCGGACACGGCTCGACCACCGCTGCATCCGCTTGATCTTGTCAGAAAATATTCTCTACACAACGCCGCTGGCTGCCTCGACCACCGTTGCATCGTACACCACCACTGACCCTTGCGCTCACCTCTCACAACACCATCCGCAGCTTCGCGCGCTGTTCACGCATCAACAATCAGACCAGTGAGATCGTTGTGGGCGAGCGAGATACGACGCGATGGAGGGAGAGTGGAGACGGAAGCTGAGGCATGACGGAAAATGGCACGGGGATTGTTCGACGGCGGTTGGACGCGGCAGAGCTTTGCGGGTTGATGATGTCTGGCGCAATGATGAGTCTTCACAGGGTTGACTAGTGGGGGTTAGATCAGGAGTTGAGGAGGCAATGGATTGAAGAAGACAGTTTGGTTTTGTTGAAAATTCACATTTATTTTTTAATTATAATTAAAATTATATGGGAATTGACCTGATATGTTGCTTCAATTCCAGTTTTTAGTATTTTAAATTTATTTCATCATTTTTTTTATTAATTAATTCTATGAAAATCTATAGATCTTTGGTTCATATTCAGCTAAATATTTAATATTTATATTTAATGGTAAACATTCGATCATTCTCTCACAAGTGAGATGACTAAATTTTAATATTTATGATGAAGATTAACCTCAAATATTTTTATTATATACACCTCTTTTAACACGACTATATTAATCACCATGTGACATAACAAATAAACGACACAAATGGATTAAGGATTTCCAAACAAAGTAAAGATTACCATAACTCTAATTCTGCATATCCCAACTTAAAAACCTATGCCAAGAAACTTTGAGAATATTATCCATCTAGCTTGGTTATTGAGCATTTTAAAGCTTTTACAGCTATCGAATCAAATATCCAGATATTGATTAATTAGTTTTCTTCCCTAACCTTGAAAATACTTGAGAACTCCACATGCAGAACTCCCCTAAAATGGTAATGAGAAAGTTGTTTATGCAGTACTTTTTGTACACAAACATCAGAAAAACCATAATAAAGACGGTCATTAACGGTGGAGATTGAAAGGAAAGAGCAAGTAAAAAAATCATAATTGTGGAACTTATGATTCTGTGAGCTGTAAGTGAAACAACTTGAGTATTTGTGCAGTAGTTAACATTCTTTTTTTGCTGACAGGGTTTGTGTAGTTAACATTAACTACTTACTAGATGATACCCGTACGCTACACGGGAACAATTTTTAAAATTATTATTTAATTTAAAGTTATTTAATATTTTATTTTATAAGATATTAAATTATTCTTTATAATTTTATTTTTGAACATTTTTATCTTTATGTATATTTGTTATTAGTTATTGCAAAATTAAAAAAATGAATAAATTAGACATTCTTCCTTTAAGAGATATTTTTACTACACAACTCTTCTCTTTTCTTCAAAATATACACCATATGGTTATGAGATGAATTTTGTTAATGAGTTTAATTTTTTAGAAAAAAAATTGTAGGTAATCTATTTGAAAATTTAAATAACTACATAATTTTTCAAAAATAATTGAATACCAATAAAATAATGAATTAGTTAAAATAATGTAACATATAAAAATGTAAAGATTTTGAAATTAATTAAATTAAAATTTAGATATTACCTTTGCTAGGTTAAATTTAACATAAATACATTAGTTATTGCAACTATTTTAAACTGTAACAATAATATTTATGTATATTATGATTATCCAACAATTGTGAACAATTATTTGCCTTAAGAATTTTGAAATTAATTAAGACAAATTATTGATATTGTGTTTATCAAGTTTAATTTAACATAGATTGAACCACTATATAATATAACTATATTAAAATATTACAAAATGTTATCTAGTGTATATCTAAAAAAAATAGTTGAAATCACTTTAATTGTCTTCAAGATTTTGATTTTGTCAAATTTAAATTAACACATATAATTACATTTTTTTATAAATTAAATTAAATAATATCAAGATATTTATTTTACTAAATAAGACACTGGCAAATATGGTTATAAAATTAATTTTGTTAATGAGGTTAAGTTAAAATAATGAAGGTAAATTATTTGACAATTTGATTAACCACATAATTTTTTTAAAAACAATAATAATTTTGAATACCCAATAAAATATTGAATTAGTTGAAATGATATAATATACAAAGATATAAAGATTTGAATATAACTAAATTAAAATTTAGATATTGTCTTCATCAGAATAAATTTAGATATTTCCACTTTTATAAAATAAGCGATAACTGATATAAATATTTTAAAGAAAATATATACATATTCTGTAATATGATTAAATTAGATTATGTTAAAATTTTAAAGTTATAACTACAAAGTAAAGATATAAAATACTTAAAAGTAAAAATATTGCATGAATAATATAGCAAAATTATATTTATTAAATGTATTTATGCGTTACTAAAAGTAAAAATATTTTATAATTTTATTAAATATACATATAAATACTTTTAGAATTAATGCCTATAACTAATGGTGTATTTGTTTCAGCTTTTAAAAAAAGTTATTATAAAACATGAACTTCTTATTTCCTATGCATTATATACTATGATTATTTTTTTTTAAAAAAAAGTTGTATTTATTTCCTATTCACTATATATATAGTGTTGATGGGTGTCTAAACGAAGCATCTATTGAACTAAAATATTTTTCTTTGCATATAATTGTTTTATCTACGCTCCTCCTCTTCTTTTATTTTGCTGCAAATTCAATAAATACTTAAAATATGAATTCATAAATTTTTTTCCGCTGTGAAAACATTAATTTTTTTAAGAACAAATCTATTCTTTATTTTTCAATCAATATAATAACAATACCATATAAGAAATCTCTGTAAATATATAGAAATTAATTGATTGAAAATGTATTTGATTTTTTGTACCCAAAATAAAATAAGTTTGATTTTATATCAAAAAACATATTTTGGAAAGGCATAAACTAAAAGAAAATTGAAAATTTTGGGTTTTAGAAAAAAAAAAAAAAAGCTGTCAATAAATGGGTGGAGAAGTCAAAATTTGGTATTATAGATATTTAATACAAGTCTTAGAAAAAGACAAAAATAAAAAAAAAATAAATTGAGAGTATTAATGGAGACACTTTTGATATCTAAATATGAAAAGTTGTAGTATTAATTTAAGATATAGATATATGATATGATATGAATGGTAATATATCTTCATAATGATTTTATTTTCACATGGACATGCTTAGCAGTATAAGATTTCAAAGATGCTAAATCTTTTTAAGTGATATGGTTGAAAAATTTTCATAATTTAACATTTCACTCACATCTATTAAATAATTCTTAGATATTGAATTCGTTTGTTTTAGCTTTTCATAGGGAAAAAAGAGTGCTTTTTTAAAATTTGGAAAAAAAAAAGCAATTCTATTATTATTTATTTGCATTTCTCAAAAAAATATATAAGTAAAAAATAATTAATTTTTCTACTTTTTTGATAAGTAGATAAAGAGTTGTTTCTTCCACAAATAGAGATAATAGAAGAGAGAAAAAATGGTTTTTGAATTTCAAATCCATTACTTTTCCACATTATTACTATTCTATCTTTAATCTTTTCTTTAAAAAAAAATCACTCTCTATTTACTAATATTATAATTTTACAAGAAATAGTACTTTTATTTTATCACATCAAAATAGTTTAACAACTTCCAATTCTGATAAAAAGTATGTCTATAATTACATTCAAAACTGCTTTTATTTCTGCTTCAATTTTTAAAAAAAAATACTTTTCCTAAAATCTTAACCAAACAAACCTATTATATAAATTATAATCACATACTACTGTGAATGAAATTTTGAATTATAAGAATTTTTAAGATAATTATTAAGAAAATATAGCTACACTTATAAAATTTACCTTGTTTTATCTTAAATTGTAAAAGTGGAGTTGTGACTATATCTTTTTTGTACATTGCCAATAACGAGATTTGAATCTAGAATCTCATACAAATCATCTAAATCTCTCATTACTATACTCCTAGTGGCTTGGAGTTGTGACTATATCTTAGCTTAAGCAATCATATCATATATATAACAAAATGTTTAAGTAGGAACTCCCCAAAAATGGTAATGAGAAAGTTGTTTAGGCATAATTTTTTGTACACAAACGTCAAAAAAACCAAAAAGATAGTCAGTAATTTCTCTCAAAAAAAAAAAAGACAATCATTAATGATGAAGAATGAAAGAAAAAGAGAAAAATTCATAATTTATAGCATGTTTGGATTTCAGTTTGAGGGGATTAGAATCAATTTTGATCCCCCAAAAATTGATTTTGGTAATTTTCTATGATATTTAGTTTTTAGATTTTAAATTCAATTTTTGTCTTTAGAATTGATTTTGGGAAAAGTGAAAATTTATTACTTTTTATTAGAATCACTTTTAGAGGAATTAATAAACATAAATCACTTTACTTTAAAATCAATTATACAAATACAAAACTAAACACGCACTTAATTGTGGAAGCAGTGAATGGAACAATTTGAGTATTTGTGTAGTTAACATTACTTAATGGTAATATATCTTCATAATGATTTTATTTTCACATGGTACATAGCACTATAACATTTACCTAGTTTTATCTTAAATTGTAAGTTTTAAAAGTGGAATTGTGACTACTGTACATCTTTGCTCGAGCAATCATATAACATATAATGTCTAATTAAGATTTTCATCTATATAATTTTTTATTAATTTGGATTTTATTTTAAAATTTTCAATTTTAATTTTCATAAAATAATAATATATATAATTGTTGTTGATTAAGATATCAATTTTAAAAAACAAAATAAAAATAAAAGAATGAATATTTAAAAGTATGACTATAGAGATCAAAATTAGAATTGCAAAATTCGTATGAAATTAAGGTGCATTTGGTTGAACTTATTTTTGATAGAAATGTTATTTTTTAATTAAAAAATTACTTTTCATAAAAATTATTTATTTTGGCTTTTGCTCAAAAACCATAATATATATATATATATATATATATATATATATATATATATATATATATATATATATATATATATATATATATATATATATATATATATATATATATATATATAATTTTTAAACAGAAGCTAAAATAAGTAGTTTATAAAAATATAATTTTTTAGTAATTAAAAAATTACTTTTTGTAAAAAAATATTTTAACAAACACACCCTAAACCATACTTTTTTCGCACACTAGTAATATTGAGATTTAAATTTATGATTTCATATAAATTATTCAAACTCATTATCACTAGTCCACTTATAATAGCCTAAATTAAAAAAAATCATTCAATTCTGAAAAGAAGAAAAAAAAAAAACAATAATTTCATAAATGGTATATTAGTGAACCTCATGTCATTAGCCTTTCCACTTTCATCTTCAGTAACTACTTTTATATATTCATTTTGTTTATTATTCTCACACACGTATTTTAATATCTTTGTTAGCTGACCATCAATTAATTTAGCAAATAAGCAAGTAGAATCTTTGGATGCGGTCGTGAATTATGAGGGAAAGAAAAATAAAGGACCAAAGGTTTACTTTAGTTCTTAAATTTATAGGCACACTTTATTTTATATCTTAAAATTAACTATTTAGCGTGTGTTTAGGAACTCAATTAATTTTAGAGGTTTTTGATAATGTTTGGTTATTTACTTTCAAAATTAATTTTGGTTTTTAGAATTAATATTAGGAGAAATAAAATTTTTTTAACTTTTTATCAGAATCACTTTTAGAGAAATTATTAAATATAAATTATTTTACCTCAAAATTAATTTTATCTAAAATCAATTCTATAAAAGAACCAAACACACTATTAATTCCTAAAGTTATAAATTATGTGTCACTTTAATGCCCAAATCATTTCCTTTTAAAAGCTAAAATGACACATAATTTACAATTTCAAAGATTAAATAATTAATTTTTTAATTTTAATTATCAAAGTGAAGCATGCCTATAATTTGAGAGGCTAAAGTAAACTTTTATTCTAAAATAAAGACATCAAAGAGAAAGGAATAGCAAGGGAAGGAAGGAGTTCAGAAATTTTCAATCATCCTTATTCATGTATCCAAAATTGATAACGAAAATAAATTAGAGGACTCATAACATATTTTTATAATTTTATCATTTACTAAAATAATTGAGTATAATTAGTATATTCTATAATAATATTACTTTTTATCAAAAATAATATTATTAATTTTTAAAATATAATAAATATTATATATTTTATAAATTTAAAAATATTTCCTTTCTAAAATTATTTTCTGAGGGAAATAAATTTAGATGGAAGTTTATATAAATTAGAAAGGAAATATAATTTCTATGAACAATTGAAATAAAATTAAAATGGATTGATAAAAATAATATTTTAATAAGTATAAAACAATAAATTAAATTCAAATATTACAAAACTTCTAATTTAAAAAAAATCATAAAACAAGAATTCTGGATGATTTTGAAAAATTAGTTAAAATTTTCAAATACCTCTCGAAAAAATAAAACTCACAAATAAAGTAAAATTCTCGTAAACTTTGCTGTTCCTTCTATTTTTCTCCTAGACCAAACTTGGGTGGATAACTGGAGGGAACATGGAGAATATACATTTTCTTAATTTCACATTCGATGGGTCACATCCAAACAAAGATGCCATCCAATTACGGGTAGTTACAAATATTTAAATCACGTCAGGTTTACATGATAAAAAATAATAATAATAACAACGTCAGGTTTAAGGGCAAATAAACTTGATTTATTTTTAAAATAGAAAATTTGAATTTTACTTATTTAGCTGATATATGTTTTTTTTTAAATGAAGTTGGACTCGACCTTTTAAAAATTCTATTATAATTTTAAACTTAATTAAATATTTATTTTATATTAAATATTTTAAATAGACTTATATATTCTTAAATTTACTAATCGATCTCTAATTATGCTAAATAGCTTTTAAGTCTTTAAACATAGGAATGAGTTTAGACCTTTAAATAAGTTATAAATAGAAATATTGCAAAATATAATAATATTAATGACAATTTTTAACACTAATTTTAAATAGTCGAGATCTAAAACCTAACTGTGACAAAAAAAAAAAAAAGAGAAACCAAAATTAAAACAAAATTTTTAAAATAATCAAAATCAAAATAATTCCTATTTATAGAAATTAAAAACATATTTAACCAATTTTTTTTTCTATTTTGCAGCTGATATTGTCCCTCACAAATATTTTGCAGGACCAATTCGCCGCAAAGATTCTCCACCACTTGTTCGCCACAACTCTATCTACTACAAAATTCGCTGCAAATTGCGGCAAATTTGAGTACGCCGCAAATATAAACGGCTTGCTAGATTTAATGGATTTTTTGTTTAAACCATCAATATTTAAAATATATTTGACTTCATCAACCAATATCAAGTCGAGTCAATCTATTATGGAGATAAAACTTTCAACATTAACTTTTTTTTTTCATTTATAAAAAAGTATTTGGCAACCATAAAAAATCGAACAAATAGGTACTATAAGGCTAGGCTTTAGATAAAACTTGTTTGATAATTGTTAAAATATTCTAAAATTGGTTCTTATATAAACCTTTTTTTGGCCTAAATCTAGTTAGAAAAAACCAATTTTAAATTAATTTTAGCTAATCTTATCTTTTCTCTCTTTATCTATCACTTTATCCTTTTCTAACAACCTGAAAATTGATTAAACTAAATTTTATGTTATCTTCAAATCAAATATTTTTTAATTATAAATTAGTTCATTTTTATACAGATCAATATGTGATACAAAAAAAATTTTCCACCACTTTGTCCGCCACAAAATCCGCCACAATTGTAGTGAATTTGAGTTTGTTACAAATTTTTTGCCGGTAATCCTCATTTTTCTAAAAGTTAAATGTATAAAAAAAATCTTACTATAATATAGGTGGCTTGCTAGACTTAATTGATTTTTTTTATTTAAATCATCAGTATATGAAATCTATTAGACTGTACTCACCTCAAAACAAAAAATTTACTAGAGTTTATCAACTAATTTGGCTTGAGTCAAGTCGACCCATTACGGGGTAAAACTTTCACGATAATAAATGCTGAACCACTTGAACCAATAAAATATTGATTACTTAATAGATATTTTGAATGACTTGAAATTTTAGTTAACAAGATATTTAAAAAAGAGATTAATTTTAATACATTATTAATATAAAATATTTTATATTTTTAATCAATCATATCTTATTTTTTATTTGATTTCTGAAATTGTTATAGTAAAAATGAAATATCTTTAATGCCATAACTATGTATACTGAATATATATATATATATATATATATATATATATATATATATATATATATATATATATATATATCTTTTGTTAATTACCTTTTCCTCGAGTTATTGTCATAGTAATTAATTTTACAAGTCATGTAATCTACAATTGAGGATTTTTTTTCTTTTAAAATTAATTAGAAGTTTTACAATAGAAGCAACAAAATTAGTTCATCTTTGTCAACCACATTTACAATAAAATCAGAGAATATATTTATATTGAAAGGTGCTTAATTAAATATGATAAGTTACTTTCCACCTCAAAAAAAATGATAAGTTAACTAATTAACGATTTAAGTTTAAAATATGGCACCTATTAATTGAGATGATTCTTTTACACCGTATGTAACATGAGCACTTTCTTATTACGAATTTAATTTTAGGCTAGGTTTGTAACCGGCCATTGTAAAATATGTACAATAAATTAATAATTAAACATGATACTTTATCAGCTACATTAATTAAGACTTTGAAAATAACAATTCGTACTTAGTAAGCCAAGCACAAGAATGATATAATCCGCGCACTCTCTCTCCAAATAAAATTATATAAAAAAATGATATATCTTCCTAAAATATTCTCCTACTTATTAAATATAAAAAATATTAAATATTTTGCAAATGCATTTATTATCTTGAAAATATGAAAAGCATTCATTATTTTTTATTTAGAAATTAAGAGGATGTTTTAGAAGGATATATCATTACTCAATTATATAAATGTTAAATTTTTTTTATTAAAAACAATAACATTACAACTATTATTTTACAAAGATTATAAGAAAAATTTAAGTTTAGTTTGGTATTATTGTGATTTTTTCAGAGTTATTGAGATCTCTAAAAGATACTTTTAAAAATTTATAATAGTATTATTTGGTAAAATAATATAAAAGTTATTCTTAATAAATAGAAGTCGTAAAAGTAGTATTTAATAAAATTATTTTTAAAATATAAAATAATTATAATAGATATAAATATTAAAAAAATTTATATTTTTATTATTATTAAAAAATAATATTATATTAATATTTAAATTTTAGAAAATACAAATCAATTTTAAAAAGCACTCAAAGAGAGCTCTCAATAGCACCTCTAGCTTTTAAAAACTATAAACAAAAACACCTGAGCTTTTTTATTTACCAAACATAAAAAAATTAACTTATATTTTTTTATAAATAAGAGCTCCTCCTCACAAAATACTATCAAATCAAGCTTTAATCATTCATTTTTATTTATGTTAAAGAATTTTCTATAACTACGACACATAAAGAACTTAACTGATATACATCAATGGTGTAAATAATTGTATATTAATATGCATTGATGTATTGTCACTAAATTAATTGAATGTGATGTCATTAGATGTTATATTCATGTAAAACTAACTTCACCATTAGCACAACAATGAAAATTGCAAAAGACAATCTCGTACGATAATAAGTAAGCGTACCTCAACTCAAACTCCAATCTGCGCATCACTAGTTAGTGGAATCTCCGATACCTTTGTTCTTTCACTTTGTGAACAAATGAAAGGAATCCTCAGTTGTTGAACAAAATGGTTCGATTCTTTCATTCAATGTCCTGCACTCTTAATTTAAAAAACCAAATTGGCGTGAAAAGACCAAAAAGGAAAAAGGAAGGAAAGAAGGCACATTTACTCGCATGTAACTCAAACTGCTCATCAACCTCACATAAGCAATTACATATTATTTTTGGATTTCAATATATTGTTACGAATATGGAGAGCTATTATGTATGCATAAATGTCTCGATACACACGACACCTACTAAAAAAATGTGAAATAAATATTCGTGTGTGCTTCTTTTATAATAAAAAAATTATTATCTTTTACTGTAGGTATTGTAGAATATGTTACTGATGAATGTATATATATATATAAAAAAAAACATATTCCAAGAATACACATTAAAGAAATACAACTTTTTTCCGTATAAGAACCTATAACTAAAAATCTTATATAAAAATAATTTCTAATATTTTTCTCATAACATTGTATTGTTTTTCCCCCCAATACAAGATGTTTCTATACACTTTGAGTATGCGACGGTTTCCGCAAAGTTTTTTTTAAGGGAAATTTGAATTTTTACATCGGTGCTCACAAAGTATCTGAAAATTAATTAAATTTTACTAGTAGATATTTTAATTTTAATCCAATGACATTGACATGCATAATTAATTTATACCTTTTAATTGACGTTTTGGAGAGAAAAAATTTGTCCGTGTATAATATTTGTCATTTCCATATATTAATGAAAAATTTAAGGTTAACTTTTCAATTCTATCTTTAACAAGTTATGGTTGATTAAAAAAATTATTGTGACATTAATAGAGTGGTATAATTAAATATTAAAAATTGTGTAAAGTGATAAATAAAATAAACTGGAGTGAAGAATACATAAAGGTTTTCCCATATTACAAGTGAAATCTGTCCATATAATAATAATAACACAAACAAGCAATTGGTCAAAATTATCTATAATTCATGAAAAACATTAAATAAAGAGAGCATTGATTTTGGTATTACATCTAAAAAAAATACTATACTGAAATATTTTTTAAAACTTATAGTTTAAGATAAAAAGAAATTTAAAATGTTAAAAATATTTATTATATTATCTGTTGAAAAGTACATGATAAAACACAATTTTTTCAAAGTAAGACTCAATTCACACCGCAGCGTCTTTTTTTTTTTTTTTGGTTGGAGTAATACAAAAGTAGACGCCAAGAATCATTTATCAGACAAAAAAAAAAAAAAAAAGAATCATTTATCTTCTCTCACACAAGTAAAGCACTTCCATTATCTTCTTGATAAGGGGAAGAGTTAATGGGATTACCCCTTTTTGCATTTAATAATTCACAATAGCAAAAGAGTACTTCTCATAACAAAAAGATGGGTAATGTATCTTTGATGGCAAATATTCGAAGGACGTATCATGGAAAAGTGTACAAAACATGTATGTATGTCTTCCAGGAAGTGTGGCCGACACGTTTCTGGGCAGCACTTTTGCCTGCCGATCGGGTCCGACACAAGTTGTTTCGGTGGGACTCGTTAATTTAACAAATAACGAAATAGTACAAGTTCGGTTAAAGTAAAGAGTAATATTATATCTGAGTACGCTTTTTTTGGCTTATGCGTGGATGTACAAATATTCACCGTTAATAGGATATGAGGCTCAAATCAAATAGACTTCACACGTCTTCTTAAGGTAAATATATATGCGGTGATATGGAGGTCGAAAAACACATATAAAAAAATGTTTCTCTAAAGTAAATTATCAATTAATAATTTAAATTTTTAAAATAATAAATAATTAAATTAAATATTTTTATTAATATAATAATTTATAATTAGATATTTATATAAAAAAATTTATATTTATAATATATACAAATTAAATTATTAATATTTAATGACTTTTCAAAAGTTCAATTCGTCATATATATTCTAAGATTTGTTAAATATGTTTGGCTGAGAGATAAAATAAATATATATAAGGTTTTTTTTTTTTATCGGGGGTTTAATTTTAATATGTTATTAATATAAAACATTTTATATGATTAATTAATTAATTATGCATTATTAGTATTTTTAATATAGTTATATTGGGAGTAAAATATTTTTAATGGTGTAATATTAATAAGGATTAGCTAATAGTATAAAATATTTTATACTTATAGTATAATAAAATTATATATAAGAATTTCTTTTAGCACCTTTGTTTTATAAAAATTATTAGTATTCTTTTATATTTAATTGTTATGATTTAATCATAAATCTTAAAATAATTAAAAAATAATTT
This sequence comes from Pterocarpus macrocarpus, assembly GCA_031439585.1. NCBI lineage: Eukaryota > Viridiplantae > Streptophyta > Magnoliopsida > Fabales > Fabaceae > Pterocarpus > Pterocarpus macrocarpus. Next base: position 32,876,646 of record CM062518.1, on the reverse strand, counting down.
TAAAAATTTAATAATTTGAATTAGTGTAACGTGGCAAGTTCTTAGCCACAAAGAACATAAGAGTGTCAGTAACTCTAAATTTTATAAGAGTACCAAATAAATTTCATATAAATTTCATATTTTGCATTGATATATCTAAAAATATATATATTTGGTGTTAATATTATAAAAAAGCAATGGATAAAGATAGTACTTTTTTGGAGGCCTAAAGCTCGTGGTTTGTAATATAATAGTAAGAACTAATATTCACTTTGTCCTTGAAATTACACACGTGAATCACCTTGAATTTGGACATTAAAAAATTAACTAATTAGTTTCTCATTTTAAAAACTATGAGTCATATAGTGTTGGTAAAGTGAATCGGTCCATCCCAACTTGCCAAAAGTGAGGTAGGGCGGGCTGAATTAAGAAGATGGGTTTAACATTTTAGCCCTCCTCATTTAAAAGAGAGTTAGCCCACCAAAAAAATAAAAAAATATATTTTAATATTTTTTTATAACTTAATTTACCTTAAAAATTTTTAAAAATTAAAAAATTATATTCAATAAAAAATCTACTTAAATAAAATAGAACAAAATAATTAAACTATATAATTTATATTCAAATTTAACTTGAATACAAATATAATAAATTAATTAAGATATATAAATAAATTTATAAATAATAATTAACTAAATTTATAACATAAAGTTTATAGTATAAAATTTATAAATTAATAAAGTATAATAATAACATAATTTATAATAAAAATCTAATATTTTTTTTTAAAAAAATATTCTTATACCTAAAAAAAAAGAGCCACCTTTACCCCTATGGGCCAACCTGCCAAAGCCCGCGGATTAGGCGGGGTGGGTTAAGCGGGCCAAAAAGTTTTCACAGGCTAAATATAGCAATCTAATCCATTATTTTTGGTTGATTTGACCGACCAACGTAACGAATTTAGCCAATTTTATCATCTCTAAAGTCACGTTATCCCTGAACCTAAATTTGTTAATATTCCATCACCCTGTTGTCGAGGTAGGCATCGTAGGATGGAGGAAGGTTGGAGGATGGATTAAGGGATTTGAAGATCGATAAACATATGTCGAGATTGTCATATGGATAACAAGATTATACACTTGTATTTTGAACATAGTGTTACTGAACCAGAGGTTATAATTTATTTGTGTAATAATGAGACACCTTATGATGTCTACATGTCACTTAACCTTCATATATTAGCAACAGGATGACAAAGTCTTAATGAATTTGAGTCTAGAAATTAATGTGACTCACAAATTTTAAAGTGGGGGATTAATTAGTTAATTTTTTAATATCAAAAAATAAAGCAATTCATGTACACAATTTCAGGACAGAAGTATGTTTAAACCAATATAGTAAAGTAACCACATTTTTAAAGTCTCAAAAGTAGAAGAATAGATCAAACGGCTTATCGAAGACTTGCATTCTAATTTATTTTTAATCAACGTAAACTTATCTTACTTAACAAAAAAAAAAATCTTAAAAGAACCTATTGATTTGACTAATCTATTATTTATTAATAAAAAATATTTAAATGTAATTAAAAAATTATAATACTTATACAATTGATTAATTACATATTAGTATAATAAATATATATTATACACCATCTAATAATTTTGTAAAGATTTTAGCTATCTAAAATATAAAAAGTATAAGTTTCTTAATCTTTATAAAATGTTTGTCTAATATAAATCTTTAAATAAATTACAAGACTAGACCAGTCTTTTATATTTTCATATATAACATAGGCCGAGCCCTAGAAAATCGGATTTTGCTTGTCTAAAGTGTGGATTCAAGCATAACTTATTATTTAATTATAATAGGTTATATTTTAGGATTTGACTTTTTTAAATTACAAGGTACACTATAAAGAATAATAAAGCATATAATTTCAACTATTATTTTAAATTCAATGAGCAAGGATTTTATAAAATATAAATACTAGTACTATAAATCATATATATGTAATAATTGATGTTATTGACTTTTTATTTGAAAAAAAAGAGAAAATCAGAGAAATGAAAAAAAGAAGAAAAAAAAGTATATTTGTTCTTTTATTATTTGATTGAGTAGAAATGTGAATAGAAATAAAAAAATAGTTATATATGAATAACTCTTTTATTCTTTCTTTTATAGTATAAAAAAACATTATATACTAACTCCTTAGACTTTTTCATCCATTTAAATTAAAAAAATTATTGTTTACACATATCTTCTTTTTCAATATTAATTTTCAAAATGTCATTTTTTACGTATTATAGAGAAATTATTTAAAGTTGGATCGATATTTATATTGGTTTGAAAAGTATGAAAATTGATCTAGACTTGATCGATTACAGTACAATTTGAAGTGAACAATATTGAAATCGATCCAGTTTTGATCAATTTCAATATTATATGGTGAACAAGTATATAACATCCCTAAATCATTTTTTCTCTCAAAACTCTCAACACTTCACAGGAACTTTGTTATGAGTATGAGATTGTCTGTGTAGTGATTTATATAGAGGGCTTCTTCCACTGAAATTGTCCAAGTGTAAAACGATTTCAATAATGGTACTAAAATCGATCAAGACTTAATCAATTTTCATATTCGTTCAATCAGTGTGGAAATCGATCAAGGCTTGATCGATTTTTGTACTACTTGGACCAACATAGAGATTGATCTAGCCTTAAATTAATATTAAAAAAGAGGATATACGTGTGTGTGTGTGTGTGAAGCTAACTCCTTCTCTCCCCATTTTCCACTCACTCGAGAGCAGAGCAGAAAGCTTTCTAAGTGAAGTTTACGTCATTTTTTTTTTTATTTTCCCTACCATTCAAATTAAAAGAATTATAATTTTCACTCATTTTTTTCTTCCGATTTTTTTTTCTTATTTTCTACCTAACCCAACAATTAAACAAAGGCAAAGTTAAAGTTGCTTTTGTGTAAGTAACATTTCTTACATGACCATTACCAGTTAGAATGACAAGAGATGCTGTATCCAACTTTAGCTTGAGTTCCGTTGTCAGCGTTGGTCGATCTGTTGACCAATGTTTATGTTATTGTCTTGAGTTGTGTTATTTATATGGGCAAAAATTGGGTGTATATGATGTATTATTAATTTTTTTTAATGATTAATTTTTTAAATTAAAATTATTAATTTATTTAATTGAATTATTAATCACTTATAATAAAATATTATAGAATATTTTATTTATAATTAATTAATAATTCAGTTAAATAAGTTGATAATTTTAATTTAAAAAATTTATAATTAAAAAAATTAATATTTATATATTATAATTAATTAATAATTCAGTTAAAAAAATGAATAATTTTAATTCAAAAATTAATTATTAAAAAAAAATTGATAACGTATGATAAATGTATCCCAAGCCTATGTCTTTGCCTTCGCCAGCTGTTTCTTATTGGGGTAACCAAACCCACTGCAACTGCGCACCTTCTTTTCAGTTTTCAAGTTTGATTGATTGATTGCTCAAACCCTCTGCTTCCTCCACTATCTTTTCTCTTATGGGCCACGCTATTTCAACGGAAGGTCAAGTCACTTATTAGCTCCATCTCGTAATTTAAGTTACAAATACTAGTTACTAGGACTACAACACCATCTCCGTGCGATATTGGAAAGCCAAAAAAAAAGAGCAGTGAGGTTTCTATTGTCCTTACCGCTGCTCCTGGGCTTTGGGATGATGCCGATTTAACACAGTTTCTCGCTCAGGACGCATATACGAACGGTCCATTTTCTATAAATTATGTACAAACCGTTTATTTGCTTACTCTTGCGGTCAAGTGAAAAAATAAGTTAGTCATTTACTTTTGTGGACAAAAAAAAGTGATCTTCTTTTACATGGTGAATATAGGTCCGCTTAGATAATCTTAAAAAAAAAAAAAAATTCCCTCAACTTCTTTTTGGTTGAGCTTAATTGTTTAGAAAAAAATATTTTATATTTAAAAAATATTTTTAATTATTAAAAATATTTATAAATCTATTTAGATAAAAAAATAAAAAATATTTCTTTTATAGTTCAATTATAAAAAAATATTTTAAAAAAAATAGATTTGATGAGAGATAAATATATATATATATATATATATATATATATATATATATATATATATATATATATATATATATATATTATAATTTTGAATAAAAATAAAAAGTAATTTTAGAGGATAAATTTATTAAAACCACTTTTATTTTTATTTTTTTTTAGAAAGTAGATATTCTTAACTTTTAAAATGTAATAAATTGACTTTCTTTAAATAGAAGTACTTTTTTTCTTTTTTAAGTTGTATTCAAATATTTTTAAAAATTTATAAAAATATTTTTTAAAAATTAAATATTTTTTCTTAAAAAAAGTCAATCTAAATGAGCTCGTGTTTACTAGAATTGATCTTTGTTCCTATTCTCTTTAACCTTTAGTTTATATATACTTAATGACACTTAATTATGGTATACTATATTTGATTAGAATTAAATAATTATTAAAATAATTTTAATAATACAACTTTTTCAAACGCATGTTGATATAGATGGATATTAAAATATGCATATATGGAGATAAGAGATCAACATATTATATACTTAGGTGAGACAGTGAGATGTTATATTTAGTATTTAATTGTAATGTTTTAATAAGATCATCACTCTCTCACAAAACAATAAATAAGTTATTAGATATGACGTAATTGATGATTTACTTAATAAATCGTTATTCTGTAAAAAGTTTGTGAATATATTATCCTTGAATATGTTATTTCTTTAAATTTTATAATAATAAATTATTCACAATATAATCCCAAATAAAAATGATATTTATACTCATTTCCTTCTCAACTCACTCAATAAAAGAGAGTTATTTGATAAAGTGTATAACACCTAATCAGGAGGAGATGGATCACACAATCTTTTGCAAAAGCATATAAAATCAGTCTATCCCAATTTATAAATACAAATATCAGTATTTAAGATATTGCTAAAATAATCTTTGGACTAAGATAATTCTTGAATCATGTCTATTGAATTTTTTATATAATATTTTTTATATATAAAATAACGATTGATGAATTTTTTTAATGACAAAATTCAATAACTATCTTGGTTCATAATTCATCAAAGACCATATTAGAACTTAGCTCGTTACTCAATCCTAAACAAGTCTTGTATAAAAAATGAAAGAGCATACATACCCGTTCAGATGCCAATCACGTATACTGGTAGATTGAGCTTCAGCCTTTCTGGCATGGTTCCACTAGCACAGTACCTATGCCTTTAGCTAATGGCTGCATCTTGTACTTAGAGCTTGCTTTCCAAAAGTTTAGTTCTGGTAGGTGGGAATCGAAGTATTTTATTTATACTTAACAATTAGCTAGGGGAGCCAGAAGTGAGCAAATTAATTAAGATCTAGAGACACAGAAATAGGAGTACTAATTTTGGTGATGCTTATCGCTTGGAAGAGAAATGGGACCTTTGCTCCTTTATATAGTAACTTGTACATGAATAGAACTAAAAATTAAAACCATCTAACTGCTTGAGAAGCATTCTGGGGGCGGTGGAATATAGCTATGCTTTTGACAAAGCTGAGGATCCCATTAAAATATGTTATCCTGGAGATTGGGGAATCCAAATCAAAATGTGATAAATAATTCACTTGTCTTCCAAGGATAACTTTTTCAAAGTGCGTCCGAAGATCATTACTTCAATTTTTATAGACTTAATCCTTCCAATTTCCCTCCTTTTATGATCCTCACGTGTCCAAGGTAAAAGAGAGGAATTGCAAATGTATAGGCTCCAGGTGTGCCGTGTGCATGTGCTTAGTTTCACTCTCATCACTTTCCTTTTCTACAACTTTTGGATTGACACATGACGGCTCAAATCTAGCACTTAAAGGAAGATATATATATTATATATATGTTACTTACATGTGTGGTTACTTGCATATGCATGCAAGGGTGTCATTACTCTCATCCATCTTTTAAAAGATTTAATGCACTTTTGCAGTTTATGCATTGAAAAATTAGCAGATGTTGTTGAGAAACATGTGTGGTGCCTGTAAATCAAGTTTCACATGGATGAGTTTGAAGAAAGAGGAAAAAAACTTTCCTTATAAATAGAGATTTAGTCTTTAATTACTATTATTTCTAAGAGAAAGAGAGTCTACATATTAGAAAAATGATGTAATTGGGCTATTAAATGGTAATTTTAGAAGAATTTTGTAACTTTTAGCTTTGCAAAAATTGTAAGTTGAAATTTTTGTGGTTGGTTAATTTTATAGGTACAAAATGAAAAGAAACTTTAGTGTAGTGTGTGGGATGCATGATACATGTGAGTGCACCTAATCCAATCAGACTTGAGTGTACCTAATAAGACACTTCATAGCAGACTCCCTCATTCTAGAAATACAAGCATGTGTAGTCTTTCTATGACAAATTTACTAATCTGTCTATTAGCACGCATGCCATCAGATGCAGTATCAGCGGAGGTATCTGATATTGTAATTGTTTCTCACAAAGTGGTGCTTTACAATGTTCTGTTTACATTAATTTCTCATATATTAGTAAAATAGTCATCAAAATTTCACCCCAAATAATAAAAAGTACAATTGTGACATTCTGTCGTAAGTAATCAAAATGTTCACCATATAGTCTAAACCAGACACGTAGCATCACGTAGCTTTTCATATGATTTAGACATTTTAGCAACGACAGGATTTGCATGTATACGATTGAGTTATGTATGCGATTGAGTTATGTATGCTTAGCAATAGTTTTTGAGAATAAAATTACAGTTGCGTCGAGTTGATGACAAAGAAAGACATCTTTCGCAATCATGCATTTCTTTTAATACAACGATAATGAGTTATATAAACTAATATTATTGATGAGAATGCTAGTTAATGTCAAGAATTCTAAACGGCCCAAGCAAAGTTACATTATGGGCCAACGTTTCAACGCGTGCACTTAGGGTGACGTTTTCATTACTTGAAAAAAATAAAAAGGTACTGACCCACAAAAAGAGGGGGAAAAAAAACATCAAAAGGTATCTTTTAGCTTCAAGAACGACTACAAAAAGTAATATATACATAAGTACCTTATACATTGGAGAAATATTCGGTAAATTTATTTTATATAAGATATCGTGTCGATTCATATCTTATTTAAATTAAGTTTATATCTTATTTAATAATAAATAAAATATAAATTAATATGATATTTTATATAAAATCAATTTACCTATCATAATTTTACATATTGTGGCAAAGACTCCACGAGCCTAATTAATTAAGTTTTCAAGTATTTGGTCAATGTGGGGAGTTGCTCTTGACTCTTTTTGTACACTGAACTCCTTTTAACTTATTTTGTTTAACTATTAAATAATTTGGTCCATTTGGACCTCATTTTCATATAATTTACCTTTTATTTCTAGTGGACCTTTTCGTTGGAAGTTTGTCTAATTGGCTAATCGCTTTCTAATTTATTCACTCCCTGCACTCTTCCCTTCGAGGATGAACTAAATAATGATAAGATAACTTGTAAATTATTTAATACTTGCCATTAAGCTTATGGAGATTAACTCACTTCTCTCACCTTTTATTTATACATTATCATAATTTGGATGGACTCTTGATTGAGGTTATCTTATTAATAGGTTATCTATAATATCTCTATAAAAGTTTATTGAACTCAAAAGCATACTATAACCCTAGATTAGAACAAACCTTTCCTTTCACCTAAATTTTTGTGTATCAAAAATACATATTTGTTCTCGATAAAACTGAGAAAAAAAGTAATTCAAAATATCTATTTATTCTTTGTTAGGTTTCACTTACTTTTTATTTGTATTTATTCCAAAATAATTAGAATAACCTGAATAACTTAATTAAGTTTGAAATGGTGATATTTGATCAAATCAATCTCTCATCTTCTGTATTTTACATATATTGCATAAATTGTAGTTTATAGAAGTTTGCACAAAGCTCTTTTACAATTATATAAGAACACTAAAAAGAATAAAATTTTGTCAACATAGTTTATTACTGAGCTGATGTATATTTATATGAGACCTGCTATTTAGTAGGACGATCTTTCACGCAAAATTTACACGAATCCAAGTGGCAGTAAAAAAGGAAGAGGAAGTCGAAAATGGAATGAGAAGAAAAGGTGTGAGAGTTAGTTATCAAAACCACTGGTATAATCAACGTTATTCGTAAACGATTCACTAATTCATTTTCGTAACATTTAGCATTATTATATTTATATATTTTGTGATCAAGTGACATTTACTATTATCTTTCAGTCGTACATGCTAAGCGAGGGGCGACGAAATAAATGAATGCAAGATATGTGCTTTTTCTTAACATGGAAGACTAAGCAAGCATAAAGATGATATTTGTTCACAATTATCAATGATAAAACGTGTTTTACATCCAACTATATTTAGAGTTAGATGTAGCCTGTATTTTATAAAGAGCAATATTTTAGCCAGAAAAATATTGCTAAAATTCTTTATAAAAGTCAAAGTAGGTAAATTGAATGAAATAAAATGGTATGGTCTACTTATTTATTTAAGAGACAAGTATGTCATATGCTCTAGTAAATAAATTTTGAGACTTTGATAAAGTTTTTAACTCTCTAGCCGTTTTTTTTTATATATATAAACTAAATACAAAAAGCATATACGTGTCTGTATAAAATAATTTATTTATGAGTGCACAGTTATTGCCAATGCATGGACTTACTCAATTAGTAATTAATTAAGGGAAAGGGTACTCTTAGCTTCCAGTCTTCCCTCTGTGGATGCAGACCCGCAACCTGGATTTGACTTAAAAAAGAAGAAAATACCATCAACAGAATGATTTAACTTTTTAAACAGAGGACACGTGTTTATAACAATGCCCCAGTTAGTGGTCAAAGATCATTCGTTATCATAAACTTTTTTCATCATGATCCTTCTACTTAATAGTAATTAGAAAGGCATGAAAAGTTAGATTAGTCGGCAAAAAAGTTTCCTATACCAAAACCCGAAATAGTGCAATTCGAGTAAACAAAGTTATCCCTCATCTTGAATTAATGCTACAAAGTCAACCCAAACTCGGCATTTAATCCCACAACCCTCTGTCACTTTCAGGAGATTCCGATTAGCGAAGAAATCGGGGTCTAAGTCTCTCTTATTAGCTGCTTTAGTAAAACATTGTTCAATCAGACACTGATTGATCACTTTGACGATCATAGCACAATTAACGTTCAAAAAGAGCTAACAAAGAGTTTGTGTAAGTTTAAAATTTCAATGTGCCTTGTCATGATATAGGCCATAATCCGGTCGACCAGGTGCTTGTTGGAGCATAACATAATTGGTTAAACAACTTGACTTGTTAAGCTATGGTTGGCCAAGTTAGACCACTATAATTGAATGGGAACATTATGTTATAGCTGTCTAGGTTAATAATTATGCTGATTAATCTCAAATCCTAAACTTTTAATGCATAGTGCAAATTCCAAGCTAAGTGCTTGGCTTTTGGAAAATGATTGTCAAGAGTTGTAGATTTTTGCATCGTTCTACTTTTTGTTAATTAAATCCGATATGTTTAGAATTTTGTCTAACTAAAGCACAACAGGGAGAAGATGCATTCTGGTTTTATACACTTTTGTCATTGTCCTCTTTAGATATAATGCGGTTCGGCCTCGGAGTCTTGGGGGTTCCTCTAAAAGGAGTTTCAACACCTATTGGCTGAACTGCTTTGACATGAATTTGTTATGTAGTTTGACAATGACTGTTCAGATGGTGCTTCATTCCCTTCGCAAACACAAAGAAAAGGACAAAAAAATACAGAAAAGATTTTAGGTTTACAGAATATATAGCAGATGAATTGAACAACCTGGATACAAATAATGAGAATAATACTGGAATCGAGGCAAAGGTCTAAAGGTTGGTCCTTTATATATAACATAATGTATATAATATATGACAAAGGAATTAGTTTTATTGTTTATTATGTTTGAAAGTTTGTTATTTCTCCCAAAATGCTTCTTTTGAATCAATCTTGTGACTTTACTTTATTAAAATTAGCATATAGTCATACACGTGATTCAGCAAAATGAAAAGAGATGCTTTCGAACTATGGATAGGGAGAAAGCAAGTGAATAATAGAGGGTTCGTACTCCATGAAAAGATTGAAATCTTCTCTTCTTCTTTTTTTTTTTAAAAAAATTTTTTTTGGGTCCTCTTTCTTATTATTTTATCAGAATTCATAACACCTGTAAAATTGCATAAATAATTTTTAAAAAATTAATTTAAAAAAATGTGAATAATATCATATAATTTAATAAGTAAGAAATTCTAAGTGAAGAGACAGAAGATTTCAATCCCCGGAGGAAAATAAATACATTTAACCAATGACACAATAATTAAATTTGTAACAAGATTGTTATTAGTATCAAGTTTTCATCATTTGGTATTCTTGTGTAAACATAGTGCATTACTTGATTCTGCACTACGGTTAATTAATTTTAATTAATTTGATAATTATTGCATGGCTAGACTCATATTTGTTATTGTTATACTAACTGATATGATGCGCCCAAAGGTTCGTGCACCAGTTTTTAATAACATCATGTGTAACTAAGCAATTTGTTATCGTTATAAGGGTGAACAAATGTATGAATAAAATAAAACGTGAGATAAAACAGCCTAATTAATGAATTAGGCCTGTCAGTTTTTGGAGAATGTTAGACCATTTTCTATATAAATAATATAATGGAGTTTTGTCCAAATTTTCGATTATAGCGGAGATATCTGGGTAATAATTTACAAAATACAAAGGAGGTACAAATGATTTACTAAAGAAAAACTTTGCCAGTGATATTATTTTCAAAATAAAAAATTGAGGAGCATTGAGCATTGTTGTGATATGGTGGCTAGTATAATAGCGTCTTAACAAGTAGAAGAGGACAAACAAGAGATAAGAAATATAAAGGGTTGGGATTTTCTTTTCTTTCCAATTTTTGCCAAAGGGGTTGAGATGATAAGTTTACGCGTATGCATGAGTATATTTAAAAGGAAAATTGCTTTCATTACGAGTAGAACTCATAAGCTGGACTTCAAAAACTGAACTAACATTAGTCAACCTACTCCCCTTAATTTCTTTTCATTGCAGGCTGTACTAGTGAATTTGGGTTCTAGGAGTTGTTTTTCGCCCCCCCCCCCCCCCTTGTGTGTGTATGTCTTTTGTTTGCAACAGTTCTTTTATGCATGTTAATATTTACTAAATTCATATAACAAATTTAATTATATTAGGAACCAAGTATTCTTCTTTCAACTCAGATCAGGGTATCATGGTTTGGGGGATATGCATGCATGCCATAATCTTTCAACCATCTTCTTGTTACATTGTTGAATGTTTGAGATGGAAATTCTCTTGTCCCTTTTGGCTGAGTACTATTATTTGGACATAATTTTGTATCAATTGATATATAACTTTGTATTAATTGATTATTTGGGATTTATGTGTAAATAAATAGAGAATTTTCATGCATAATTTGGGAATTAGATCATTACAATGATTAATAATAATATTATCACTTGATTTTTTACTTATATATGTGAATTCCCCATTTATTTATACATGAATTTTCAGTGATTGATAGACATCCAAATAACTGTGTCCAAATAATATTTTTCCTTTTGGATAATCATTTATGAATATATATGAATATGGTGACCATGCATGGAAGAGTGTTAAGGAAATAAGGGGTCACACACAATAACATATATTAACTCTAAGCTTTTAATATTTTTTTTTGAGTAATATTCTTTATATTTAATTTTTTACAACCATTTTTACATTCTTTTTTTCAGAAAAGAAAAAAAATGCACTTTAATATATATTTTCTAATTTTTCTCCAAACTAAAAAAAAAAAGTGAAAATAATATAACAATTTTAGTGTTAAATAACATTTTCCTTTTAGTATACGTTGTAGGTTCGACTCAAGTGTTACACAAATCTCTTTAAAAAGTTGCTTGAACTGTGGGGTTCAAATCCCACTAACTTTTTTTCACCTTTAACTTCTCTTTATTCCCTCCCTTTTTTTGAATATTAATGGCAATAAAATTTGAACTTAGAATTTCATATATACTATCTAAATTTCATACCAATAGACTTTAATTTCTCTTTATCAACTCTAGGTCATAGCATCCTTTGTAGGAAGAAATAAATAAAATGGCATGCCAAAAATAAAAGGTTTAAATATATTTTTAATCTTTATAAATATAGTTTATTTTGATTTTACTCCCCTTAATTTTTTTTTTGACTTTTGGTCCCTCATTTTTCCAATATTATCTTTCTGGTTTTTGCCGTCAACACTATTAAATGGCAATATTTGTAAGGAGTAAAAGAAGATTCTTAAAATATTTATAGGGACAAAATATAAAATGATAGAAACTAAAAACATAATATTGAAAAAAAAGAGGGATCAAGAGCCAATATTTTTTTAAATAATTAAAATCAAAATGACATATATTTATAGGGAGTAAAACTATATTTAAGTATAAAAATAATTAAAAAAGTTAAAAAAGAGAAAATCCAAAACAATTTTGACTGCACCTCTTCATTTAAAAAAAGAAATAGACAAAAAAAAATTAACAATTGTAACTGAAATCAATCTCTATGAACTTCTCACGGTGTTCTGTTGTGCACTAGATGATAGGAACATAGCTCCCTCAAAGCTCAAAACATTGCTTTAACAACTTTTGAATTTTTTTATATAAATTTAATATTTGGCCTCCTTAAATTTTGCTTTTGAAAAAATTGACCTCCGCACCAACCAGAAGAGTATGTTTATACATAAAAACATACTACTACTATTCCACGTTGTAATGCCATTCTTGTTCTTTTTTGGTTAAGGTCCGTTTATTCAATATAATTTTATTGGTTTAATGTGCTCTAAGTGGAAATGGTTGATGTTGAAGACAAAGAAACGCGGAGACACATGAGTGCTTTCTATTGGACTGAAAAATTTAGCCTAGTCTTGGAAGGAGACTTTTTCTGGTCAAAAGGTCGGAGGACCGAGCAAGTTTTCTTAAATCGCATATAAAAAGAAGGACAAGTTCTCTTAGACATCGTGGGATAAAGTAATAATCTTTAAAGCATTCTGGGAGACACAAAAAAAAAAAAAAAAAATAGTACATCCAACATTGAGGGCTTTAACGCGAGTTCTTATCGCTATCACCAAGTTAGTGAAGAAAATAGTCAATATCAACCTGACCTAACACCAACACTAGTTTAAACAATTAGTGACAGAATATAATCCCAAACTTAAAAGGGGCAGTGTGGTTTGTGCTGCTACTGTTGTTTGCTTAATAGTGTTTCAGCTACATTAATATAGTATCAGGTGACTTGACTATTCTCAAGAAGATTACTATTTTTTTTTTTTTATTTTGACCGTAAAGAAGATTACTACTTTGGATCGCTACTAGGATTAACCTTCCATTTATTTCATATATACGATATGATTTTCTCCAAAGATGCTTAAAAAAAGGAGGAAAAGCCATTGAAAGCAACACAATCGTCTCACCAGAAAAGCAGTCCAGGGAACATAATTTCTTTTTATTATTTAAATTATCGATGACGGAATATTTTTTCAGGCTATATGCTAAGTAATAATAGAATGAAAGTAGACGAATCCAACACAACCCACACTTGTTAACTTCTAGCTTAATAAGCCAATTTGTTTGGTTTATGAATTGAGGGGCTAATGAACTATATATATTCTTTTGGTCTAGTCGGCCTACAAGCCTAGAATTTTCTTTACTTTAGTTATAACTGTTGTCGATGACCGATTGGCGTCTTTATTGTCATTTTTGGCACATTTAGGTAACTTTATAACTTAGTTGACCATTTAATTTAGAGTCTTCAATCATCTTTTATAAAATCCTTAAGGGAGTGTTTGGTAGAGGATTTAAAATAGGATTTTTAAGGATTTCATAGAGATACCTATATTTAGTATAAGTTTTGAAAAAATATTTTCACAAATGTAATATTTTTGGGATTAATTTTGGGGTAAGATTCCCCCAAAATAATCCTATCTCATATATAGAATTGTAACGTTCCCATGGCATGAGAATATTTTTTCATGTAAAAAGATCAAATTACCCTTGCTACCACCCAACACCAGTTATCCTCCATTGCCACCCTCTATCACCAAACCACCATCGACCGCCGTCGGACCACCGTAAACCACCGCCGGCTACCACCAACTACCATCGGGCAGCTATCAGACCACCATCGATCGTCGTTTGCCGCCGAATCGCCACCGTGAACCACCACCGGCTATGGCCGAACCACCGCCAACCGCCGCCAACCACCGTCGTTTGCCGGCAAACCACTATCAACCGCCTCTGAACCACCATCAATCACCACCGAACCACCGTCGTTTGTCGCTGGACCATCGTCGTTTATCGCCAGACCACCATCAGTCGCTGCCGAACCACTATTGTTTGCCGCTGGACCACCATCAGCCACCCCAGAACCACCGTCATTTGCCGTCGAACCACCATCAGCTGCCTCCGGACCATCGCTATTTGCCGCCGGATCAGCATCAGCCACCGCTGGACCACCACTGATTGTCACCGGACCACCACAAGCCACTGTTAGACCACCATCAACCACCGTCAAATTGCTGCGGGACCACCACCAACCGCCGCTGGACCACCGTGGGCCACCACCAAATCACCATCGACCACCGCGAGCCACCGTCGGGCAGCCACCGTCAACCACCGCCGGACCATCACTGTTTGCCGTCGGACTACCAAGGGTGTTTTGGAAATGAATAAAATTTTTTTGAGAATTTAATCCGTTTACCAAACGCCTCAAAATATATATGTCTGTAAAAACTATTCCCAGGAATAATATTTTTGGAATTAAGATTCCTAAAAAGGAAAATTGAAACCCCCTACCAAATGCCCCCTTAAGGATTGACAAAGAAGGGCATGTTCCGGTCTTAGTTTTAATACCATTATATTAAGAGAATTTAGCTTATTTCTAAGATCGACTAGTGAAACTTAATACTTGATCGATTGGACTCTCAAAACTTTGCCTGTAACATAAATCTTCTTACACTACTAGAGTTGCCAACCTCTCTTCTCAAACTATTGACTACTTGAAGGATTTTAAACCAAAATAAAGTAATTACATAATAGTATTATTAGAAGAAAAAAAGAAAGTAATATAATAGATTATATCCTAACCAATAAGGTGTTGATTCGAGAAATTTGGTCTCAGGATTTTTATGTATGAAAAAATTATAATTGGGAGAGATTTCCGCTTAGCTGCTTGATTGTATTGTAAGAGACTAGTCTCTCTTTTGATGAATAAGTAAATACTTTAAGAAATAGAAAAAAAAAATTATGTCCTATCACCCATGAATTTTCATCCAAAAATGCGCTAATGTTCAGCTAGTGAGAGCCTGTTTGGTTTGTCCACTGAAAAGAAAAAAAATTCCAATGCAATTTTTGTGAGAAGAGGTAGAGTCTTTCTTTCGATGAAATCGGTTTTACTGGCATTCTAAACAGGCATTAACATAACTCAATTTCATTTGAATGTTTTAACAGAGTTAATGTGTTCAATTATTAATTTTGGCATCATTATTTTATGTTTAAAAAAAAGAAAAGAATAGAAAAGAAATGTTGGGGCATCTTTCTTTATTCTTTTCATTTTTTATTCAATTAATTTTTGAGCTGCTTGATAATATTTAATATTTAGTATTTTGTAATCTTATAATTAAAGTTATTGGGTGGTCTAAGCTAAATATTGTAAATGTTTTGTCAAAATATTTAATTTTCATATATTGTTAATGTATGAAAAATTTTATATAGATATTTAATCATGAATTGTCATATCAATTAAAATATTTGACTCAACCACTTATTATCTTAGAAATTTTACAAATAGAAATATATTATTGAATAATAATGTAATCTTTTACATAAACAGTATATCAAAATTAATCTCAATTAGAATTATAAAAATAAGTATCACATTTTTTATTACATGGTAGAGGCCAATCCCCAAATAAATAACACTTCAAATTTTATAAACTTTAATTATATAATAACGATAAATCTTAATTACTCAAATTCGATAGTTTACTTTATTTTATTTTTTTTTCAAGAAAAAGGTTCTCCATCTGAGTTTAAAAGAAATTATTTAGGAGACTGTTCATGATACTTACGAAAATATTATATATATTTTTATTATTTTTATTGATTGGCGATTTTACATTATTAATATATTTAAATTAAATTATTATCATATTATATAGTTATTAGTATAATTTAATATTTTCTTATATTTTTACTAAATATATATTAGCAAGTTTTTTTTTATCACACACGCACCCGCCCACACACCCAGAGAGGGGAGGGGGCTCTGTTCAGGGAATCGAAACCGCATCCCGTCGTAAGCAACGCCATTTTCATCATGCAGTTACACCACTGAGCCACAGGCTCGTCTGTATGTATGTTAACAATTAAAATTTTATTGAAAAGAACAATTGGTCCAATAGAGCCAGTTTACTAATTCCTCAGGGCTTCTTCAGCCGATTTGGGTCTAGGTTTGTCAAAGCCCACCAACCACGCTCATAAGGCCCAGACCGCATGGAACCCACATAAACCATTGAATCCCCCCAGGGCGCGAAAACAACACCAAAAATGAAGAAACCCCTGATGGGTAACCCAGCCGCATGAGACCGTTCTGTTTCTGCTTATTTTGTTTTCGTTTGGGTTTTGTGATTTATGATGCCTTATGTGGGGACTTCGGTTTTTGTCGGTCATATCATACAAATCATATGTGGGACTTGTGGGTGAGATCTTTAGGGTGTATGAGTCTGGGTCCTTTGACGTTTCATTTTAGGGAGTTGTGGAGGTCAGCGATTTGTTTATTTTCTTCTTATTTGTTAGTTCATAATGGGCCAAATGTTGGGCTCCTTAATGGTCTCGAGAAGTTTCCCCTTTCCATTTTGGTGAAGGAGAGAAGTTTCCTTTTAGTTCGCTTATTGGGTTAGTTAAGACCAAACAAGTGATGAGGCAAATAAAAACTCCTAAAGTGGGTTAGTTAAGACCAAACAAGTGATGAGGCAAATAAAAACTCCTAAAGTGGGTTAGTTAAAAACTGCAAAAATGAAGCAAGTTAAAAAAAAATTGGGCTCTTCGATTGGTTGGCTAATAACTGGAGTTTGCTTTCTTTTTGTCCAGTCTATCTCGTTTGTTCAGTTAAGTTGCTTTTTCTTGAACAACTTGTTATTGTTGTAATTACAATTGATTAATTTATAACTTTCTTGAAAGAAAAAAAAATGTGGGTTTAAATTTTCCATTGCTCTAGGGCAAAAGCAATATCAGAGATTCGAATTCTAAAGTCACCGCTTTATGAAGAGTTTTATCTAACCAGTACTTCCAATCTAAAATTGTATAAGCAATTCCTTAAATCAAAAAATGAACACAAAAGCATGAATTCGTTCAAGCTGAAAATGTAAGCTAATTTCTTTATTTGCTATTAATTTTTTAAACATTTTCCTTAATTGTTTTAACGAACAACTTATAGATTCTGTGATTTAGTCTTTAATTTTTTAAAGACTTTCTTAAATTGTAAACATTATAATTCTCATTTGCATATTTTTAATATTATAATTAAATTTTTTTGGTGATATTATTTATTTATTTTATGGGTAGGTTAAATATTTTAAGTTATTATAATTTGCAAAGTTAAATTTGAAATAACCATCTTATGAGTAGTATAATTGAATTTGATTTTCACTGCTGAAAATTTCTTATGTATTACCGACTTCCAAAATTATTTTTGATTACACATAGTAATTTTCAAAAGAAAATTGCAGTGGTACCAAATTTCTCTCTCCACTATTACACCAATTCTTTTCTGTGATTGGTCATCCATCCTTTTGTAACATTTTCATACAATTTCTCTTCATGCCAAATAGCATCAATGTTTTCAAAATCTTCTAAGAATTTTACATTTTTCTTTTTTTTAAAAAAAAAAAAGAATTTTTTTAATCTTAGAAATTGTTCAAGTAATTTTAGGCCAGTAATAGTGATCAGGTAGAATATTCTTTAAAGTGTTAATTTCAACATTCAAATTCCTAATATTGCAATCCATTCCCATTGCATCACTTTTAGGTTAAAAAATAATGTCTGGGCCAATCCGTTTGATTTTTTTTTTTTTTCACTTAAATACAATTGCGACTTTGATTGTAAGCATTTCTTCCACGACGATTGTGACATTACCAAAATTTTCCTTATAACAAGCGAGAAAAGATATTTTTGACACGCGAGTCACATGAGAAAACTGATGGACAAGACACAGGGGAACAAATATGGTGGGGGCAGTACACACGGCTCTCTTGCATTTTTAGTATGAGTCGATAGTAATGAGTCGGATTGCATGGTTCATATAACAAGACTTATGACAAACTGATAAGTCACAAGTGAGTTGCTATATATTAGAAGCAAATTAAACTGCCCCTCGTTAGACCAGTTCTTGCCTAAAAACTTCGAAATTATCATATGCTTTATCCAAGCCGCTTCACCGTGGAAATAATGGTGTGATTATAAGGATTACCAGCCAAGTTAATTGGTAGTCACCAAACGTGGATGGTGATCACCCTAACTGCTTAAATAACCTCTCATGTGGCTCCTTCCACGTTAATTTAGTACGTACCCACATATATACTCCATATCCATGAACATTGAACACTGGCTAATGTCCATAGGGGCGCCTGCCTTTCTTTTCATTCAGATACCCAACTTCATTAACTTCTCCTATATATATATATATATATAGGGATTAAATACATGAAAGTTTGTCCCAGCAGCCCTTGTTTCGTTTTCCCATGAACTTGCAAAGACCACAACGAGAAGCCAAGGGGCGTTCGATCGAACGAACTTAATTAATTGACCTCCAACATGGGAATCTCCAGGACTTTTTTTTTTTTTTTTTTTATCATATATAGTAGCTAGTTTCAAAATGAGAGATAGAATTAATAACCCTCAGAATAAAACCTATTTTGAAAGACCTGAAACCTCAATTACGAATAATATTTTTTAGCTCTAGACCCGCTGCACCTGGCCTTGCTGTTAAAGAGCCACAAGGTCGGGCTTGTTATAAACACGCACCATACCATAAAAGGTACCATTAATATTAGGGTTCTTATTAGCGGTAGTAAAAACATAACAGCACCGTTACCCGATTCTGATGTCCCTAACAGCACGCTCCTATATGAAGCCCGCTACGTACCACTGATTTGACTGCTAACCTTAATTAAGTGGTGTGAATGTTCACGTAACGCAAGCAACAGTAAAATAAAATAATAAAGAAAAAGCATTGATGCATTAAGAAATTAATTGCTTCACCAAAATGTTATATATTTTAAGGTGAGTACTGGTTCTTATTGAAAGTTTCGATGTTTTCGTTTTACATGACATATCGATATAGCAATGATCCAACACTTTCTCCACTATAGTCAATAAAACAAATAAAGTGATGATCACTTATTCCAAATAAGCAAACGCATTTTCTGTACAACTACAACCAGACGGCCGGTGTGATGATTACATCATTTCTTATATAAGCGTCATATGGATTTATGTATTAAGATCTCATTTCAGGCCATAGTCAGAAAGATCAAGCTCCTTTTTCTTTGGGTATAAGATCAAGCTCCTTTAATAAAATGTATTTTTCTTCTAAACTCTTTGGTTGAAAAAGTTATACCCCCTAGAAAAACATGCAATATAAGGAAAGTATTTTTAATTTGTACTAGTAAATTCTAATCAAACTTCAAAATTTGCTATCGGTGCCGAACTTCTTGGTTAAGTGTGCTACTAGGGACTTTTAGCGTGTTTTGTATCCTTTGTACATGGTGTTTGCCCTGAGGTCCTCTTAAAAATAGATTCTTTATATATCTTTTTTTTTTTTGGTTTTTTTTTGGGGGGGGGACATGAAGTGTAAAACGTGAAGATATGATAAAAAAAAAAAAAACCTTAAAAACCATTGTTTGTCAAAAAAAAAAATGACAACAAATACACTGTTGCTGAAGTATAACAACATAAATAGTAATTGAATAATTTAAAAGAGTATGATATTTTTGCAAAATTTGAATAAGTTGCGATGAAATTTGTAGGCACAAAATGTAAAAAAAATTTGTCCCCCCCCCCTATTTTGTTTGGTTTTTGGTTACAAATATTTCTATAAAACTTATTTATTAGGTTAACAGGGTTGATTTATTTAGACGTTTTTTCTTTTATATATTGTTATAAATTGGATTTAATTACTAAGTTTTTTTATTGATAAGTGACCTATAAATATGTTTATCATAAATTTAGAGGCATACTTTAATTGAAATAATTTTTTTTTCGACCTAAACTTTAGATTAAAAAAAAAAAGGTTGCAACCAAGAAACTCTCAGTAATTATGTTTTTAGGTTTTAAATTTTAATCCACTAAGTGACAGTCTAGCCTATTTATCATTGTAGTTACCAACAATGAATGAAGTATTTTGAAAATCTTTACAAGAGGCACTTAGAAGAAAGAGAAAGAAAAAAAAAAAAAAGAAAAGCAACTTTCTTTATTGGGTTTACAATTTAGAGTAAACAGGCTTGTCGGAGAAATTTTTTTCCCCCAAATGTTCAATGCATTTCTATCGTAAGGTTTCTATCTTTTTTAATCTTCATCAGAACCAAGTTGTCGTAGTAAAAGGTAGAAAAAAGTTCTCTGTTAAGTTCTAAATCAGAAACAGATTCCGTATGGGAAAAATAATAAAGAAGTTAGAATTTAAACTATTTTTTCTTTTTTCTTCAGTCTTTCGTTCTTATTCCTCTCATGTGCACTCATATATCAAGCCCACTCTCACAGATTGTTTACCGTAATTAATGCATGCCATAATTTTTGCTATAGATAACTAATAGCGACTTTTGTTGAACTTTTCATAAAGTTCTTAGACCCAGCTCATCTGTTCAATGTAAAGTATCTTTGAAGTCACCAGCTGCACTCAAAAGCAAAAGGCTTTTCCAGGTTCTCTGGGTCTCCTAAACTTAGAAGCTTGGGTTGTAGAGAGGGGCTAAGCTTGATGAGCCCCATGAACCTTTTTTAATGTTACTGACCTAGTCTATGCTTTATGAACGTTGTTTCAAAAATCAACTTGCTCTTGTTTTTTAAAATTTGTATTTTGACCCTTTTGGAGATCTTAAGGGGTAAAAAATGGCAGCGTCATGTGACCTTTAGAAAATCTATGCATATATAAAAAAAAAAAAGGCAACTAAGATTATGGTGATATGCCTTGCACTGTTGGGATGCATTCCCACTATGGAAAAGCCAGTGTGAAGAATGTATTTTGAGGCCTCCTAGTACATTCAATGGCTATATTTGGCCACGATCTCTGGTAGGTGGTGACCATATGAGAATCAGAGAAGATATTCAAACATGCAATATACAAATAATAAATAGAAATATGACCTTATTGGACTGAAAATATTGAGAACAAGGGCCCCATAGGTTTGATTCCAAGTTGAATATATGGAACCACATCATGGAAATGTCAGCTGTCCTAAGCCCTCCTATGACGTGTGGAAAGTGGATGGCAACATTTATAATTACCGCGACGATGGTTACCTTGGCTATCAACCAAATTTGAACGTAAATTAAACTGAACTCACAGTAAAAATTGGACATTTCGGATTACAAAGGGACCCAAAATTCGATTGCTAATTGGAACCAACTCAGAGACACCCCACTTGGTGTCGCGCTCTCATTTGTGAAATGGTGGGCCATAATGATTTTCACATCATGATGAAGACAACAACGAGGTTGATATAAATAATTATTACTCAAGACAAATCAATCTTATTTTTCTGACCAGGTTAATCAAATGGGTTTGTTCTTTTACAATAAAGACCTTAGAAAGAAAAGTTGAGAATGTGATCTCCCAGACAGTGTATAATAAAATAATAGGCTTAGCTGTTGGCATCTACACATTGTAAGTGGCTACAACAGTAATTAAAAACAAATAAAAATTTGAGATTCTAATTAAAAGGGAACAGAAAAAGCGATAACAATTTTGTTTGTTTGCTTAAAAAAGAGGCAATGCATTGTTTTTTTTTTTTGGGGGGGGGGGATCGAAAAAAAAAAAGGCTTTGAGTGGATAGTCTAACTGCTATTATTGTGTGCTTATCTCGGAAGATCACTGGTCTTTTTCTGTGTAGAACTCATCAACGGTTATCCCTAAAGCCAGCTAGAGGAAACGAAATGACTCTCCGATGTAAGCTTAAGCTATTGACTGCTATACTTTTATTGACTAAATTATATATATATATATATATATAAAAGAGACGTTTTAAGTGCTTGGTGATAATGGAAGCATTCTTTTCAAAAAGAAAGTTGAAAAAGGCTACTGGAAATATTAAAGGAGGGCATGTGACAGGGATCAACAGTTAAGTTAAACGAGCTTGGCTCCATTCAGGGCTAATGTTTCGAGATCTTGGGCTCTCAAATCAGAAGCAATGTATTTTGACACGTTGCAAAGTACAAAAGGGAAGAAAACAAAAATGGCCTATCATAGGATACTAGCTTTGCTGGCATGGCTGGTGAGA
This sequence comes from Pterocarpus macrocarpus, assembly GCA_031439585.1. Lineage (NCBI taxonomy): Eukaryota > Viridiplantae > Streptophyta > Magnoliopsida > Fabales > Fabaceae > Pterocarpus > Pterocarpus macrocarpus. The sequence goes on along the minus strand of CM062518.1, from coordinate 32,853,974 downwards.
AGGAGTGCAAATTAGTGGATGATTAAGATGATATGTATCATTGAAAGAAAAGTGGGGATGAGAATCCGCTAGTGGATTCACTGATGCAACACAAGAAACCTCGAATCATCAAAAGTCAAGCACAAATGAAAAAGCAGAGGGTCGGTACCCTTGTTTTGAAGTTTCTTATATATATTGACAGTCACATCCTTTAATGATACAAATAGTTTCAAGTAGATATCTCTTCTATTTAAACGTGACATGATTCAATATTTCATTTTAAATTCCCTGAAATGCTTCCCTGGGGAAAGATGAACACTATGGGCAAGGACAGTATAGAAGGTTATTCTATATATTCATATAAATTAGATATGGCTTAAGTCGTGGAAGAAGAATGGAATTCTCAAATGAATAATGTGATTTGTACTAATTTTGGGGATATAAGGGTGGTGTTTTTTAAATATTGGATAAGAAAAAAAGTTGAGATTCACTCTCAACTAATATTTAAAAAATACTTTGTAATATTCCTTTAAAAATGTTTCAAAAGTTTGTGCAAACAATTTCTCTTATCAAATTAGGGTTGGGGTCTTAACACTTCATTCCCATTTAACCCAGTATGTAGAATAAAAAATGGAAAAAGGAATCAATTACGGTAGGTCTAAATTTGGATTGATGTCATCAAATTAATATTTTTATCTTTTTTTTTTGGTACATCTATTTATTTATTTTAATGGACACTTTATTGATTTTAGCTTTCATCACTTTCTAATTGCGTGCATATTTGGGTATTGCCTGAAACTTTTTTTTTTTTGAAAGAAAGTAATTTTGCAAAAATTAATTATGTTTGGTTAAATTTTTGAAATAGATTATGATCTAAAATTGATAATTTTAAGTTGAAAAATAGTTATAGGTATAAACAATATTTTGGAGCTTATGATTATAAGCAGAAATTGATTATTTCAGAGTTATTATATTTTTATTAAATTGACCCTAAGTATCAAAATTATATAATATAAATAATTATTCTGTACCTTTTTTAGTAATTTTATCATATAAAATCAACTTTTTTTCATATAATTCAAATAAAATAGATTATCCTAAAATCTCTTTTCAGCTAAAATATCTAAATATAAATTAATTCTAATATAATCAATTATATAAATAAATGATTATTAAAATAATTTTAATTTTACAACTTTTTGAAACACACACTGCAACAATTGATCGTCTGAAAGCAAAAGCAAGAATGTTTAAAAAATATCTTATGATATTCCTTTAAAGATGTTTAAAAAGTTTGTACAAGTAATTTCTCTTATCAACTTAGGGTTGAAATCTTAACACTTTATTCCCATTTAACCCAATATGCCGAAGAAAAGGGGAAAAGGAATCAATTACGGTAGGTCTAAGTCTGGATTAGTGTCAAATGAGATTCAACAGGTCAGGTAATTAACTTATCAGGTTAAGATTGTCATATAGATCAAATTATTATTTTTATCTTTTTTTTTTTTTTGTACATCTATTTATTTATTTTAATGGACATTTTACTGTTTTTGGCTTTCATCACTTTCCAATTGCAACTTTTGATGGTCTGAAAACAAAAGCAAGAATGTATTTGGATAATGAATAGATGATACCACTTCTGAGTACTCAATCATCAGTTATTTAAAGCCAGGGTCAGAAACTAACTTCTCCACTAGCTTTCTATAGAGCCCCTTGGATATAGTACGAACCAATCTATCAAGTCCTGAATCTGGTAGACATGGAGCTTTGTTGGCAAAAATCCATCCACGGCTCTTAAAAGAAGCATGGAGGACAGTGTGATAGAGGGTCCTCACCACCCATCACACACTCCTCCACTTTCAACAGTTTGCTTGAGGCTTAGCTACTGGCTTCTCTAATCACTGACCGCCAATCAGCAATCACCAAGAGCATGGAAATGCATTCTCTATGAGTAGCAGTATGACAGGGAAGCATTCTCCAAAGAAGTAGAAGCTTTTGGCTACAGCCTGGCAAACCGGCAAGTCACAAAGAAGGCAATGGACTCCAATTATAGGGGTCCTTATTGGCTACGTATCACTCAATTGTAGTAGTTCTTCTTCCAGTAGAATGTAATAAGCAAAGATGTTCTTCCTTTGAGAAGATACCAACTTGTGCTGTCCAAATCACTCAATTTGCAGCTGTCTAGAGAGCCCGTTTTTCTCTTCAGTTTCTGCAGATGAGTAGAAGGTAGGTAATTGTAAACCTTCCTTGTTCTTCTTGTGTTTGTGTTCCTTCTTCTTCTTATTTTTATTTTTATTTTTTTACTCCATGCGTGTATGCTTGCTGTTTTATGGCCTTACAAGCAATAAAAGAACTATAGTAGTGTTCCAGGGCCTTGTTTAGGATTGTATGTGTTGCGTAGATGTTGGTTAGGAAAAGCTTCATAGCCCTTTTTGGAAAGTTGTTAAGAGTCAATAATTGATGACCATGCCCCTTTTACACTTGCGGTTATGATGTTACCGACATTGGAATAATTTCGGGAAACACGATGGAAAATTAGCCTATCCTTTCGGGTTCCTACATAAAAACATTATCAAAAATGAACATTTTATTTGCCAAAGTCAGTGTCGAAGTTAACCGACAGTACTTTAGTTTCAATGGGGAACATGTCAACATATATAGTCAACGTGACAAGAAACACGTTGGCGTTGAGTTAGAGGACTGAAATGAAGAGGGGGAAGCAGAGGGTGAAGATGGAAGTAGCAGATGTCCATTCAGCTTCTTTATTGGTTTAAGACTTTAGGCGTGGATTATCAATTGTTAGTTCAAATTTTAATAACCAACAAGGATTATGTCTACTAAAATAGGATATTCCCTACAGGTGATAAGTCACGGTTTGAATCTCACTTAAGAAAAGCGTCCATATTTAGTGCATAACCGTGTCTCAAACAAGACCACCTCTAAAGGATAATAGCTATGAGGCTGTGAGAAATAAAATAAAATAAAAACTTAAAATTTCAGTAGTCGCCAAGTTGACAGCTATTCCATCTGGTGCAAATACCTTAATGGAAGCTGGTTCCGATTGCCATTATAGCAGACAGAAGTTGGGATGTTTGGAACATATAAGAGAATTTCAGCCTCACCAATTAGCCAATTGGCGACCCATTTTTTTCCTTTTGGAAATAGAATTGCTTTTATATCATTTAATTTTCCCTCATCACAAATATCAAAAAACTACACCCATTTACATAAAATTTGATCCTTCATTTTCCGCAACTAATCTGTCGGAGAGATTCAAACAACAACCAAAAAATTAAAAAATTTGGTGCCATCCAAGGTATTATGGCTCGTGCTTGTAAGTAGATGGATGTAAAACCTATACACAATCTTGTCATTCAATCAAACTACAACTCAAGACACCTTTCATGATGACTATTCCAATGGAAGACTTCGAACATACATATTTTGAAATAATTTAAATTGCGGTTGTAGTTGCGTTGCAACTATCATGAACTGATGGGGTCATTTTGGGCCAATGCAGAACGCAATTGCAGTGTGATGAGGTTGCAGCAAGTGGCAATTCTCAATATAAAACCCTCTTGAAACAAAGTATGCATAAATAACCAGACATTGGTAGTGGAACTGATTTTCAGGATAATTCTGTTCAGCTTTTCCAAGTTCCCTTTCCATATTTTAAGAGAGAAACATATAGCAATTCATTCCAAGTGTCCGGCACTCCAGGCAAGCACCAATGGCTGCAATCTTCATATAGTGCAGCAGAGTTCTGATCCGCTGATGCCTTATACTCCTTCCTATATATGGAAGGATGCCCATCTTTTCTGTAATCTGTGAGCCTACTTATGTTCATATATACCACTGGGGTCTTCATGTTTTGGATGACATGCTCTAGAGCCCACATTTTTGAGGGATACTTTTGCAAGTAAGTTTCATTGAATATTGGCTCAGTTTCTTTGTGGCACTGGCCTCCTGAATTCCATTGCCCACCCCTGAAAAGTATTAGGATTTATTCATCAAAGGCATATTCAACTTAGTGAGGGCGATGCAAGAGATGGTGTAAATAACATTTCAAGAGCCAATTGTATTCTAGAAGATGCAATACAGGTTACTACAGTTTCACCACTGCTGGCACTTGATCAACTGGACAACTTGGCTTTTCCAGTGGGGAAAAAAATTTGCTGAAGTAATAAACCAATAGCAATAATATAGAAAAAGTAAATAAAGAGGTTTTACCCACAAAAAAAAAAAAAAAGTAGCTAAAGAGGATCGTGATTCATGATATTCAACTGTTGAGTTTATTTAATTTCAAGTTCTCAACCACCAGGAACTTTCTGCTTACCTCGAGATCTTTGCAATACATAAAAAGACCTTATGTAATATCACTAAGGTATGTCTGGAAGGGAGGATTTTGGAGGGAAAGGAAAGGCAGGGTCAGTTTTCTATATTAAGAAAATATATTCTAATTCAAGAACTTTATAAAATAAAAAGAATAAAAATGATAGATTATTGTAGAGCTTTTCTACTATCTTTTTTCTAGCTTAATAATAAAATTGTATAACTTCTTAAATTTAAAAGTAAAAAACATGCCTCTCCTTGGCTTTTCTTCCAAAACCCTCCAACCAAACATAGGTATAATGCCAATTAACAAATGGTTCCATAATCTCCATTTCCAACAATGACCTATTGCATGTTCATTATAACATAAATATATTCGTAGAAGGACAAGTGAACATGGTGATAGTGATATCAGATGAGACAGACCTTGGCAAGTTTGCATGTCTAGTTTTAATTAAGCATTGCCAAATTTCCGGTTAGAAAAAGAAATACTTCAACTAGTTTAGAGTTTATGAATTATGAAAGCTATGTAAAAGAGAGTGATACCAGAAATGGGTAACTGAGTATCCTCTGAAGAAAACCTGAGTTTGATTGGGATCAATGTTTCGGTCAACCCATCTAGCCCAAGTGGTCAAAGCCCTCGTATATGCATCCAGAACCTTGAGTCTTGGGTATACATGGTTTCCTTCGTGATAGTAATCTTCTCTGCAACAGTACCAGATGACAGCAAAATCAGAAACCTTAAATCTATATGCTTATCTATGGCATAAAATAAATAGCGGAGGGAAGAAGACAAGAGAGATTAATAGCTTGATTGATAAAGCAATCTCACATGACAAAATTACAAACATACAATAATATGGTGTACAGGAATCTGAAGTTGATATCATGCTAAAATTCTACTGTTATCCTCTTCAAACAGAGGCATAATCTATGGATTTCAGGACAATTTTGAAGCATAGGCAATAATTTTAAGACAAAGTTTAAAAAGAAAAAGGGGATTGAACTTACCCTTTTGATGTTTTCTCATGTGTCCACCAGTGGCCTGTGTTGAAGACTATGATGTCAGCATCCTTATACTTGGTAGTTGTCTGGTCCATCAGATCCAATCTTAACGTCTCAAATGACCCATTTTTGCCTTTGAAAGTTGACTCTTGAACAATGAATGGTGACATAACAAAATCCACTGAACAACTATAATCCTAAAAATACAGCAATAAAATTCTAATGAGATGCCACTACAAGACTATATTTAAACAAAATATTATAGATGTAGAGGGAACTTGCCTCAAATCTAAAAGCGTAGACACCTTTTTTCTTAAATTCCCTTTTTCCTGAAATTTCAAAAACACGTTTCTTGTTCTTGATGCTTTGACGGAGGATACAAACCAGGGACTCCCACATGTTCCTGTTCAGCGAATCCCCCACAAAAACCAGTCTATGTCCTCGCAACCTCTCCAGAAAATCAGTTGCATTCAAACTGAGAGGTGATGTATATGACATCAATATAATTAACCAAATACGAGGAAAGCATTTGTATATCTATAGCTGAAATTAAATGCCACCGATTTGCTTAGAATTAAAGTGAACTTCAACTGAGCCTAAAGTACTAAATTTACAACACCAATGCAAGAAGATTGGACTCTGACGTTGCCAAAGATCCCCTCAATATCCCCTTGAGTTTCCCAAGACATATTGAAGACTATTTTCATACAGGCAAAGTTGGCAAAAGATTGGACACCAAAACCCCACCTGTCCATGAAATCATATGATCCAAACCCTTTTGCACATTGTTAATGCTACAAAAGACTTTGTTCTAATCAGCCAGCAAGGCCTAGTTCTAGTTTCATATTCTGCACACATAATGTTCACTAGCAACCTTACATTCTTCTGTTTTAATTGATATAATGATATTGAACCTTCCTCATTCCCCTTTCTCATGAGTTTATAGACATTATATTCCTACTCTGGATGAATGATATCATGAACATTTCATAGCTGTTAGTGAAAAACAGTAATCATACCTTGGAATGTCACACCCATTTGGCCGCCATTTCCATTTCAGATATTCACTATCAGGCCTCCCATTAAGGTGACAGTCAAAATCTCTGTCTATTAGGGGACAAGAACCTAAAGGATAGTATGGCTTTGAATCATCTCTTACCCACTTTCCATCAAAGATGTCACAATTCTCATACAAACCAACCCGCATTTTCCCCTTTTGGGAATCGCTGCGAATGACAGTTACATTATTCTTCTCAATCAAATCCCCTTCATGCTTTCCCTTCACACCAGACTCTCCATTGTATGACAAATTGCTCACATTGTTGTTCTCTGATCCCACATTAGGACTAAAACTAGAATTCTTCAGTGACTCTCCCTCAATGGTTTTATGTGTCCCGATGTTTTTTCCTTCACCAGAAAGACTTGTATTTGCAGCAACCTTTCTTCCTCCATCATGCAAGTCCACATCTTTGGCGATCCTAGAAGAATTTTCAACACCAGTTTTCCTTGAAACTAGTCCTTCCCCATTAGGATCAAATAGATTTCCTTTATCAGTGACCAGTGCACCATTTTTTTCATCTGATTTCTGTGCATAACCTTGCTCTCCAGCATGCAAGGTTGCATTACTACCATTCTCAGTAGAATTCACCAAAAGGGTGTTGTTCTCCGAGCGCATCCCTTCCTGCATAGCCTTCATGTAACCATCTTGTGGCACATTCACTTCACCGGTTCTACTAACAACAACACTTCCTGAAGTATCAGAAACGTTGTTCCCATAAGAAGAAGAGTGATTACTGTTAAAGAGGCAAGAGGAAAACGAAGAATTTGCACCAACAGTGTCAAATCCTGGAAGGAAGACTTCAACTTTTGGAACGCTGAGGAGGGAGTTACTGAGAAAGAACAAGGAGAGGATAAGGAGAGAAGCTGCAACACCTAAACTGAACCCAGAAAACACTTTCCTTCTGTGTGACAGAAAAGGCTCAGAGAACGCAAGTCTCTTGGTGTTCATGGAGAAGAAGAACATGCATGCCCTCTTGTGTCTTGTGAAACAAAGCGAAGCCTTGAGCAACAGCGTGGCTCCAAGGCATGGAGCAAGTGCAAGAGTAATGTGTCCCAGGAATCGGAGTTGAGAGATTCAGTGGCACATGGTGGTGTGTTTCTTGTATCCTTCTGAAGAAGTGAAACAGAAGGAACTGCTGTTTAAACTAACCTCTAAAACAGTAAATTTCTGATTAGATCATTCATAATTCTGATCTATCTTATTAAAAAATGTAGATAAAAGATTACTGTTTAAATGCAAAATTAAACTATAAATGTGTAGAATTCAAGGTAATGATCAAATGCTGAAATCTATATATATGAGATAATGCAAGTATGTGGGGGCATTGATTTATCCTTTGTTGATAAATTTCTTTGTGTTGGAGAAAATAAATCAGAATATTAAAACTTGAAACTATGCTAATTGTTAAGTGCTTCTTATTTGTCCTGTGTGTACGGGATTCTATTCTTGGATAAAGGTCAAAATGACCGACAACTTTTATCTTTCTAATGTTTATCAATCTTTAATTTTTTTTTATTAATATCAAACCTTATCTAATGAATTATGTTATCTATATTAAAATTTTTTCAATCTCCATATTAATTCACTCTTATCTATTATTAAATAAGATTTTGATAGGAGTGAATTGATATGGACATCAAAAAAATTTTAATATAATCTCTTATTTTATTTCGGGCTCCACCTTAGATAAAGATTTGAGTTTAATACAAATATATACCATTCAATTATGGATATAAATAAATGAAAGTCGAAAATTTTTTAATATAAATAATATTCTGCTATTCTTTGATAGTAAAGTGCAAATTGTTTTCCTCTTCTCCTGAGTCAATTTTAAATTCAAATTTTCGTGGTCTAGTTATACAACAAAAGATGCAAAACAGAATTACAGAAATTTGATTTTATCGCTATCAACACAAATCCTGTTCTTAATTTGCTATAATATAGGTACCAATGGTGTGTAGAGTGTAGTGTTGAGAGTTTATTTACTTCTCTTCACATTATCTTTTTGTTCAATTAGTAAACACATTGTTTACAGTTTAGTGTGTTGAAAGTCTGATCTTCAAACACTCGTGCGATTGGGAAAAAAAAATATCAGGGGCACTTTGGTAAATGTGTTGTTGCCCCAAGAGGTGACACGTGTCGGGTCTAGAAGAGCACAAAGCCTCATGCTGGTGATGGTGTTAATTGCTAGAAATCATACGGTGGTGTTGTTCCCCGTGAGTTGGTGTAGGGTAGCACCGCCAGTGTTCACTGTTGCGATGAGGACACGTGGAACGCGTGGGTAGCATGGTTCTTTTTCGGCGAGCGTGATGATTATTAGGACGCAGGAGCACGTTGTTCTCGACATGCTCGTAAGCTTTCCCTGCAGTTTAGAGCCCTTGCGTTCGGACCCGTTCAGTCGGTTTTCGCTGTTTGTGAGTTAATAATGCCGTGACACGACGTCGTAAATGTGTTCCAGCTTTGCAGCATCACAAGAGAAATTCTGATATAATGTGAAAGTACTGTATAGCTATATTTTTTATCTAATATTTTCGAATCATACAAATATTTCTCATCTCACAAACCTAAATGATCCGGACGCTACCACGTGGATAAATAATTAACAACGTTGGAATTCGCCACGACACCTGAAGGGAAATAGAGGCTATTTTTATTTTTATTTTTTAAAAAAAGTTGTTGATTATTTCTTTTTTTATTTCTCGTAGCATCCTCTCGGATAGTCGGCTGAGTGGATATATGAGAATCTTTTCTGAATTCAGAATCTTATATTTAAAAAAATAAAATAAACACTTTTATTTAGATTGATACTTTATTAATAAATTATTTATTATTTTATACTTATATTTGTGTCGGAAGGGCCAATATGTTGGTATGAGAAAATCGAATAAAATGTTTGAAAAATAGTAAAAAAAGTTTTCTTGAAAAAATTATTTTAAAAATAAAATCTTATTTGGTTAATTTTTATTGACATATATTATAATTAATTTTAAAGAATTTAAGTTATTTTTGAAAAAAAAAATTGGAAGCTAGAATTGGACATTATTTAATTAAAAATTATTTATACAATACACATAATATTATATTTTTATCAAATTGATTTTAAATATTAAATATGATATAATATAAACAAGTATTCTATATTATTTTTAATAATTTTATCATATAAAAATAATTTTTTTCATATGATCTAAATAAAATAAATTATTTTAAAACTACTTCTCAACTAAAATATCTAAACATTAATGAATTCTTAAATAATCATTATATAAAAAAATGTTTATATAAATAAATAATTATTGAAATAATTTTGATCTTATAATTTTTCCAAGCATGAACGACTTTGATTCCCTTAAAAAGTTGCTTTTTTTTATTATTTGAACAATACTTTTAAAAAATAGTTATATCTTTTGAAGATAGATTTAATTTTTATATACTTTCGGTATAAAATAATTTTACACAGATATCTAATTATGTATAATTATATCAATAAAAATATTTAATTCAATTATTTACTACATTAAAAATTTTACAAGTAGAAGTTTCTGATTAATGATAGTATAAAAAAGTTTGATACTGACAATATATAAAAATTAATCTCTTTAAAGATATGAAGTTACCTATAATTAGACTTAAAAAATATGAACTCACTTCAAGAAGGATTTTAATTAAACATCAACTCAAAATTATGTAAGCGATTTATAAGACTCGAAAAAAATGTGTTATCTATTAAAGATAAGATTAATCATGAGGTATGAGTGAATTAGAAAAATTATTGAATAAATTTTGATAAATTTGCAGTATAAAAGAATTTTACATATTCAACTAATTCTATTTTTCTATTTGCATAATCATTTAAGTAGTTGATACGAGACTTAACTACATTTAGTGATGTGATAAGATATAATTAGATGATAGTATAAAGCTTTTTTATACTATCAGTGTATTAAAATTAAATTCTTACTAAATTTATTTAAGATTTAATTACAATGGTATCTACATAATTAGTAAATTCCTAACAAATCTAATGGTAAAGATTTTTGTAGAGGATGAAAATGTTTTCCTATTTGAAGATGTAAAAATTTCTCAAAGTAGTTAATAAGTAAACAAGTCTTACCCACTAGAGCTAGAGTCATTGCAATAAGTTTGTAGAAGAATACTTCAAACAATAACTAAGATGACGTTTGGAATATTACCTATTAAGATTACCAGTAATGTAAACTAATACTTAGAAGATTTTCACCTTTTAAATTGCTAGTAATGCAATTTAGATTGAATCGATTTAATGGATTTTTTATAAAATAAAATTTTAAGTATGTAATATTATAAATAAAAAATAACTTGAATTAATAAAATAAATAAAATAAAATAACTCTTGTAATATGCATAAGATGACATATGAATATAAAAAATTGTGTAATAAATTAAAATTATTATAAGTAAAAGTACAAACTTAACAATAAAAAATTATATTATATAGTATTATTTAGTTTGGATTGGATCATATTGGTTTTAAAAATTAAATCCAAAATCCGATTTGATCTAAGCAATTTATGAAAAATAAGATTTAATCTAATCCAAACTTTTACGATTTTGCTTAAGTTTTTTTTTTTTTTTTGGGTCATAACATACTCACACACACTAGGGGAGGGGAAAGGGTTGATCCTTTGGATCGAACCCGAGTGTGGTTACTGTTAGAGGCAAATGATTGCCACTCAAATGATTTTGCTCGAGCTTTTATTTGGATAAAAACTCTTTGGGCCTTACTTACCGCAGGCCGCGAGCTGCAATGGCTGGATCAAAAGGTCTTGGCAGGATGATGAGGATAGACCCAGCCCAATTGCGGACCTAAAGCAAGATCTAGCCCAATTCGCAACCTACAAAGGAATGACTTGCTGGTATGCGTTTTCACCAGCACAGTCCTCGGTCTTCACCAACTTGAGTTGACAAAAAGAGAGGAAGCACAAAGGGCAAGAGCTGTGTGGTTGAGGCTTTAGCGCTGTGGTAAAATGCTGTTTCAGTAAACCCACATGTTAGGGATTAGGGATTCTATCCTCATCTCCAAACCCCTCCCCAAACCCAAAAAAATTGAATTTTTAATAATAGTTGGATTGTTAATAACCATTAATGATTTTTTTTTGGCTTTAAAAATTACTCATGCAATTTCAAATTAGGATGGTAGTTAAGTAAAACTCTTTTTTAAAATGGTGCCTCTAAAATTTTAACATTACAAGGTTTACCTTAAGTCGCATAACCTTTAATGATTTGATAATAGCTAAAAATATTAAAAGTTTACTTTGACAAAAATTAAATTAAATTAAATCCAAATAATAAACTAAAAATCTAAAAATAAAACTTTCACATGATGAAAACATTTTTACCCATTGTTTTGGCGAAAATAAGAAGGGCCAAGGACAAAACACTTCTACACAACTGTGAATTTAAAGATATTATACCAGGACATTAAACCATTTTTAATATCCATTCTAAGACCTGAAACCATTTTGGAAGAAAAACTCAGCTAGCCATGGAATTGCTTAGCCACCAAGACAAAAGGCTAAAACATGTTATGTGCAAACTACCTATTTTTCTAACATTGATTCAAAATTCTTCTGAACCATCTAAATCGATATTTCAACCAAGATACATATAATACATGGCTTTCCTTTTTTCTTTACACAGACGAATACAAACAATCATAGATATTGACACCAATAACACATAATCTCATTTTTAACCATTTAAACTACATCTACTAAGAGGGAGCTATAGTGGAAAACCAAGATGCTTGTCACCTAGGGCCAGAAAGCTCCATAGCTTCTATTATGAGTGAAGATTCTTCTATAAAATCTGAATATCTTTGAGGGTGGTTTTCACTAGATCGGAACCTTGGTGTCTCAATCTTCTGTGAGGCCTCCCATCTCTCAGCTAAGCCATCACCTTCCAACATCTTCAATACTTCTGACATCTTGGGACGGTGGGAAGGATTAAATTGTGTGCACAACAGTGCAACCTGAACCATTTCTTCCAATTCAACCAAGTCAAAGTTTCCCCTTAGATCCTTATCCACCATTTGACTCAATCTTCCATCCTGGTGGAGCTTCTTAACCTGAAAGTTCACATTAATCACAAAGATTGTAATTCAAGAAAAAAGAGAGGAAGAATATAATATGCAGTAGAAGTGGATTTTATCTTATTTTTTCAAAACATCAGTTCCTATTAAGGAAAGAAACTATTTCGATACTCATATGCTAAAATTCGAAGGAAGATAGGTGATGTCATATATAAGACGAAAATTATTCAGAATGCCACCAAATCATTCATTATAATTTATAAGTTGTGTAAATAAATATTCTTCTGGAACTTGCAACAGTTCTATATGCTAAACTTGAAAGGAAACAAGGCAAATAAACTGGAGAAAAACAGGAGAAAGAGAGTACCCAATCAAGCATGATGCCTTTCTGGTTTGCTGCTCGCCCAAAATCTAGAGCCTTATGGCCTGTGATTAGCTCAAGCAGCAAGATTCCGAACCCAAACACATCAGTCTTTTCTGATGACTGACCTGTTGATAAGTACTCTGGAGCAATGTGACCAACAGTGCCACGCACAGCTGTTGTCACATGGGACTCTCTATGATCGAGAAGCTTAGCCAAGCCGAAATCGCCGACAACTGCTTCAAAGTCTTCGTCTAGCAATATGTTGGCAGCTTTGACATCACGGTGAATAATTTTAGGGTCACATTGCTCATGCAAATAAACCAAACCTCTTGCTGTACCTATAGCTATTCTTTTCCGCCTAGTCCAATCTAAAGCTGGTCGACCATGAATATAAGCTGTTATAAAATCCAAACCCAAAACCAAAGCCAGGATTAGGTAAAAAGTCTTGGAAGAGAGCCAGATAAACAAATTATTGCTTAGCATAAAAGAGACACAAAATAGCAGTGTTCCATCATGGAAACCCAGTGATAGTAATAAACCCTGTGATAAAACCCACTGCTCAAAATTAAAACTCCAAAGAGCTCAGCTAACCTTTTAATTTAGAGGCTACGCTGCCATTGGACATATAAGGATAAACGAGGAGCCTTTCATTCTGAGTACTGCAAAATCCACTGAGCCTCAGAAGATTCCGGTGCACAGCCAAACTTATGGTCTCAACTTCTGTTTGAAATTGGATCTCACCGCCAGCAACAGTGTAATCCTTCAACCTTTTAACTGCCACAATGGACCCATCATTCAAGCACCCCTTGTAGACTATTCCAAAGCCACCCCTTCCTAAAATATTCTTTGAACTGAAATGATCGGTTGCAGCTCGAAGCTCGTTGAATGAATACCTCTTCAAATGACCAAGGCGCACCTCCGGATCATATTGCTCTGACAAGTAACAAAGAAAATTACGTTGAATACCATACCAAGGAACCAAAGAAAACAACATAACGCTATTCATATTTATCAAAACAAGTTCACACCAAATAACAAAAAAAGATATTATGGACATGAGGATTCTAAATGCATGATATGGGAACCAATTAACATTACATAACGTGTAGATTCATAATCAAAGGCTGTGTTTAACTACAAATGCTTGCTATGTCAATATGAACTGATCATCGTCCTTTTAAAGAGGATGGTCATTTCACATTTATTAATGATAAGAGTTATGGATACGAAGAGGATGTTAATTCTCACATTCAACATTCAACATTCAATCATACTAACTACATCTTCCTGCAAATTAAATTTCATAACTAGGACAAAATTTTAATTTCTTAATGTTGCACAAAATCATACGGGGAAATATTTTACAGTTATACTAAATTACATGCGTTATAATTATAATATGTCTAAATGTTGCTTTAATAAGCTCATAACAGTCCGCAAATAACCAAAATCATGGAGAATAATAATGAAAGAAACCGCATGGAGCAGAAACAGACATAATCCATTGAAAGGGGTACAGCAATAGGTTAATTTTGAACAGATCAATTAACTACTAGTTATGGCATTGCAAACAAAAACCTGGATGGTATCACATCCGTGAAATGAAGCAAGCCTGTGAAGATGCGAATTACTTGAAAATAATTCCTAGAATATTATGTGCTTTTAACATGACAGTGATGTGAATCAAATTCTTTTCAATGGGGGAAGCTTAAGAAAAGACTAACCATTAACGTCAAAGAATATCTGCTGATTCCGTCTGTATCGCCACCAAATGAGAAACCCAACAATAATTACAATGATAAAAGCAGAACCAAAACTTGCACCAAAAGCAATTGCCACACGATGGCTTTTTGTACCAGAGTCTGATTGAGCTAGACAAGCAAAATCCCCACATCCCAACATGCCATAAAATTGTTAGCAATAAGTCATTTGAAAGTAAAATATGAAGTGTACCAGGAAAAAAGGTATACAAATACACATACAAAGACGCCCCTGGTACCTCTTAGAGCATCTGGAGAGAAGGAAAGTGGTTCAGGCAACACATTAGAACAATTATTTGCTTTCGGACCACAAATTAATGGGTTACCCTCAATCCTGGAAGTAAAAATTGAGCAAGATATTAACTATATCACTTTTGTTGAAAGCTCGCATATAGAACTAAAGACTACAGGAACAAAATGGTCTTACTTGAATGTTCTTGCTGATATTCTTGGCAAAGAACCACTCAGATTGTTATAAGAGAGGTCCCTGCATAGATTTTCAACTCCAAATATTTAACATCCCATATTTATTGGAGAAATAAGGCTCTAAATCCGCCCTAGGGATAGATATAACAGAAAACAATGGGTTAATAACGTAACAGAAACCTACACAAGTGTTAGACCTTCAATGTTGCTAAGAGACTGAGGGCAGGCTCCGGTAAGGCTGTTATTATTCAACCGCCTAGCATGTACAGAAGACAAATTTAAATGGTGTCGGAGATGTAGTTTAAAAAGTCATCATCTAAGCAAGTATCAAAATTCACAATCTATACATTAAGTTAACATATGTAGGATATTTAAAAATAAAAAATAAAAAAATGGGAGTCCTGTAACTTACAAATAATTCAGGCTTGTGAGGCGTCCCAAAGAACTTGGTATCTCACCACTAAATGCATTATTGGAGAGGTCAAGTGTCTCAAGCTTTTCCAGCTTTCCGATTGCAGCAGGAATTGGACCGGAAATAGCATTGTTCTGAAGCAACCTGCAGATGTGTACAATTATTTCAGCATCAGTGTAACTGCCTTCACTTTGTTTGATTATAACTCTTTCCTCAGTATCCGACCATCGATGACTCTAAAGAGCATAAGTTTGGAACATGATGAGGCAAACAATAAGAATCAAGGCACAGATGTCAAACCCGAGCAAAATTCAAAACAAAACCAGATATGTAGAACCCTTAATAAAAGTTAGCATTGACTTACACAGATTGCAAGTTTGCAAGGTTTTGAATCCCAGGAGATAGTGTGCCAGACAAGTTCTGACTAGGCAATCCCCTGGAGGTAAACAAAAATCCTTTAAGTTGAAACTCAAATTAGGAAAAGTACCAGCTCATTTTCTCTGATCAAAATTTCTTGGAACATATTTGGCACTTTGAGAAAGAAACAAATAAAATGTGAAGAACTTACAATGCAGAAACGGAGCCATCTGGAGAACAAGTGATCATCCTCCAGCTACAAGGATCAACAGAATTGATATCCCAATTCTCCAGTACATTGTGGGGATCAATTAAGTCATTCTTGATGGCCATCAAAGCTACAACTGTTCAAGGTACAATAGTAAGAGTGTAAGAGCTTCCATCTGAACATTCTCATTTTTCCAGCACAAAGAACAGTAAGCCACAAAATAGCATCAACTTTAATCTTCCCTCTACCTTGCCTACTAGTTTCCAGCATAATTAAATAGGCCAATAAAAAAAATAATCTGATATAAAATATTAATTAAAAACCTTTCTCTTTATAAGTTTTACCAAAGATCACAATTAATAAAATTGAAAAAAAAAAAATCCCAACAAAAGTTAACCTTCATAATTTATCCCAGAAGGAGAAAGAGCAGCAGAAGACATCTCCACCATCGCCAGAACAAGTAAACCCAGTAGCCATAAAACTGAACTACTAAGTTCCATTCTCTATTCTCAGTTCAGTAACTCTCTTTCTCCTTCACTTAACAAGCAGCCACTCGTCAAAACCACCATAATTAACAAGTGGACTCGCCATTGTGACCAAGAAGTTAAGTCTATATCACCTTATCCAAACCAACGAAAGCCACCCTCAATCAGATTCCCATAAAGCAAATCCACTTTTACCAAAATAGCAACTTTCCTGGAGAGGACAATTCTATGACCATCAATCCAACCGAACCAGATGCCAAAATTGCATTTTTTCACCACAGAACGAGCTTGAAAAATGGAGAACTTGAATCCAACCAAGATGAAACCAGCAGTGTATAAGCCCAAAAGAGCAATCAGCAACCCCAACAACAACAAGAGCCAAAGTGCAAAACTTTGCTCAGAACAAACCAAACTTCAAGCCTGAAATTCTGAGATCCTTGAGATCTGAGAATGCGGGGTTTGATTTCTATAAGGTTTAGACAATCCCCATAAATTCCATGTGACCTTGTCCTTGGTTTCTAGCCTTTACCTCTGTTAGTTACCAGTGCTTCCACTACCATTATCTTCTTTTGTTTTGCAGAGGAGCATGAAACTCGCTCACACAACACAACACACACACACACACACAAAAGTAACCAAACATACATAAAGGCCAAAACAAAATGACAAAGTGGACACAAATGTAGATGCAGAAACAGAACCAGTAACGAAAAATTACTTAAAATAATATAAAAACCAGTGCAAACAATTGTTTATAAAAAGATATCCTTTTTTATAATTTACATTTTAAAGTTACAGTGATTGGACTGAAGGGATGTGTGGGATTGATCGGAAAGAACAATGGTCCGTGTAAGGCAAAAGAAAAAAATGCAGGTGAAGTTTTTGACAGGTCACGTGGTTGGATTGTCTCGGTCCTTGTTTGCTTTTGGCTTGAAAACACAACTTTTTCAGAAATTTTTGAAAGAAAAACAATTATACATATGTATGTATAATAATCTCTATATATATATAAAATATAATGTGCAACAATCACACTCTGCAGGTTATGGCCCAGCAAGCGAGAATGCTAAAATGAGCCGCATGCTTGTTTAAGAAATTGCTTAGCAAAATGATTAATATTATTATTATAGTGAGTTGCTTTCGGAGTTCTCTCTGTTAAATAAATAAATAAACAAATAAAAATTAACGAACCATAGTTTGGCATCTGGTAAAATTTTTTTAACAGAAATTATGTTATAGTCATTTGACCATGTCTTGAGCGATAAGGATACTTTTAGTGTGGGTTAGGATAGGCATAGCCAGCTGATTTATATGCTCATAAATAATTAAAGTGCATATTTATATTTATATAATAATATTAAAGTGATTTTAATGTTTGTTTTAATAATTAGGATGAATATATTGCATGTAATTAAATTTCTTATGACAGAATCAAATCTTAGAACAACGCCTCAGTCCCTGTTTAATTACACTTATGGGAGACATAGAAGGTCTTTTATTAGAATAAAAATAAAAATATACAATAATTAATGTGTTTGGTATGTAAAGACTTTTTTTAAGAAGATTTTTTGAAATTTTAAAAGATCTTTTAAAAAAATATTATTGAGATTATTTTTCATTATAGAAAAAGATATTTTGAATAGGAATCTTATTATTACTCTCATATCAACAACTAACAATAATTTTATTTTATTCTATCCAAACAAAACTCATTATTCTAAACTTACTTTTGACATATTCAAACCAAACAAAAATTATTCTTTTAAAAATAATTTTTTAAAAGGCCTTCTTTTAAAAAAATTTCTTTTAAAATATCTTCTCTCAAAAATTAAATCAAGAGGACCCTTAATCTTATTAAGGAAGTCAAGTTTATTAGATAAATCAATGTAGGAATAGAAAAGATGAAAAATGAAAAGGAAATATCAACTCTAAGTTTCTCATAATTATAAGATGACTATAATGATATGGTTTTTCATAATTAGGGAAAGCCTTACAGACAGCAAATAGTTATGGACAGATTGATTAAATTTGGTAATCGAATCAGTAAGTTAATATATCTTTTCAATTTTATTATTTGAGCATTTCTTTTGTTCATTTGATATAAGATGATTGAGATGCCTCCATGTTTAAAGGACGGGGTCTGTAAAATTAGTTGATTTTCCTCGCATGTGTTAGCATGTATAAATAACTTTGTTTATAGGGTATTTTTGTTGTAAATTTTTACATAATTGGTGAGTGAAGCTTCCGTATCTTTGGAGGAAAAAAAAATTCTACCTTTATAAAGTATCTTAGCCATTAGATTTTTCCATTTTATACTTGTAAATCGATCTCACATAGCCATCCAAAAGTAATAATACTTTGTGGAGGGCTTTTCTTCTAATGGCATAAAGAATTTTGCCATATTTAGTATTGAATTCAGATAAAAGAAAAGAATTATATTACACCATCAATAATTAATGTAAAATTTTAGAGTTTAGAATTTAGAGTTACTTGTAAATAAAGTATTACATGACTCAAAAATAGTGTCTTTTTAAAGGATAATAACATTGTTTGATCTATATAACTAACTTAATCTAATAAAAAATATTTAATTATTGTTGTTTTATAGTATGCAAATACAATTTTGAAAACTCTAGTTTACATTTTTATTTCTTGCAATTTCAGCATTATACTTATAAGTCACAGTCGTACATGTGGAAACCGTTATTATTCCTAGAATAATTAAACTAAACAATTTTACTTTAAATTTATTAATAACCAACAACTCTATTTTTGTCTCTAATATTTTAATAATATTTTGATTTCATTTCAAAAATATGTTTTTTTTTTCCATAGCATTTCAATTTTATCTTTTTTGCTAACGTTATCAATTTTATTAATGGAGATTGCTGATCTGGCTCTAAAATATTTATTTTTATTTTATATAGATGTCAATTTATACACATAAAAATTATATTTTCATCTAATCATATTTATTGAAATAAAGTAAATCCTATTTATATATAACTCTTAACTCTAAACACTAAAGTTTAGAGGATTCGGGACGAAAATAAAATTTTTGTATGTATGAAATGACAATCACATAAGATCAAAACGGACACGTCGAAGTCAAGTCAATCATCTCTACTAGTAAAATTGACGGTATGAGCAAAAAATTATAACATCAATACTTTATAAAAATGTTACGAATGAAATTGAAACAAAAATACATAAAATAAAAATATCACTAAAAAATGAGAGATAAAAATAAAGCTTTTATTTTTTTCTTTATTATTATTATTATTATTAGATCCTTGAGATAAACATCAATCTTAGCATTTTATGAAGGCAGTAGTAGGGCACACATGGGACATACAAATCATGAGGATTAAGCAATGAGGTTCATTATTTGTCCCTTTGTTTTTCATTTTCACCCTTATTGATAAAATGACAGAAAAAAAAACTAATATACATTGTTAATGTAACATTTGCCTAAATAAATAAAATAATTTAAATTGTTAGAAGTGATTTAATGAGAGAAAATTTAAATAATTTATATAAAAATTTAAATTTAAATCCCATTACCAGTGATATATATAAAAAAAAAAAAAAATTGTTTGCTTAGGTGAAAAACATATTGAGGGCTGGTACAGCAAATGCAGCAAAGCATGGTTATTCTTCATTGGATACCGTGAGATGGAATCTCAAAAATGCAACCAACGGAACATACGCCTCAACCCTTGGGCAACGTGGCAAATTTTGGAATTGCACTGTTCCTGATTTTCTTCACTGCAGACTCTCCCTCCCAAGAAAAAAAAAATCAATTTGTCTAATAAATTCAATGTATTCGTTCGTTTAATATTATCCCGTTATGAAATGGAAATGTAGTTATCTAACCGTAATTTAAATATCATTCGTCAAAAACAAAATTCTTAATAATTAAATCTTTTATAGATCACTAATTCAATATTCCTAAATAATTAATAGGAATTAATTTTAATATATTATTAATATAAAATTATTTTATCTTAATATCTAAATATTTATTATTATTATTTTTTGATAAGTACAGAGAAGATAGCTTATCACTCAATCAGAGTGGAGCATAGAAAACTGGAAAGAAAGTAAATAAAAGGCAAATATAAAAAAGAGCACCAAAAAACCCCAACAATAGCAATAAACTCCAAGACTAAGCTCAAAACCACCAAAGAAACATCCCATAAATTGATATCTAAGCTGAATGATTGAAGAACCACTGCCTCCGAAAATCTTAACCAATCATGGTCGAATTGATGCACCCAGAACTGACCTCTTCGAAGAATTTGCAGCATAACAATTGTTATTTATTGTTATATTATTAATTATAAGTATTTAAAATTTATAATAATTATTCTAAAAATTATATATATAATAAAATATAATTAATTAATAGTATAAAATATTATATTAATAATATAAAAAAATTAATTTCTAATTAATACCATTGAGCATTCAGTTCAAAAAATAAAAAAATAAAAAAAAAAAGTGATTGAGCGTTATTCTTCCTCATTTTTAACAGGGAGTCAAGGCCTACTTGCTAGCCTCAATGGGTCACGGCAATCAGGCAACAAGCATCAGCCAATGAACTGGAAGAAAAAATACAAGCCACACGTACCACCTCTCCAAGAATTCAGATGATACTATTTTTCACTTTTAAAAGAGTCAGGTAGCGCGACCAAAAACAAAAAAACGAGTCAAGTGGCTCATTTACTTTCACCCAAGGGGAAAAAAGGAGAGAGAGATGGGTCATTTACTTTATTTTCTGTTTATGGCTTGAAATACATTCAAGAGAACAGCTCAATTTCAAAAAAAAAAAAAGCCAAGTGATATGACAGCTCTTGTAAATTAAGATTAAACTCTCACAATTTTTCACATTTTTTTTTCTAATTACCCAAAGAAAAAGTGGATATAAAACAACATATCTTACTAGAATATATGATTTTGAAATCATTAGAAATGGCCTAATAATAAAAAATTTGTATAATATATATGAAATCAAAAATTTAAATTTTATTATCACTTATATACTAAAAAAATAAAAAAATTATGACTTCGGAATTCTACTAATCTCTCATTATTTCTCTTTAATTTATGTCTAAATATCATTTCATAATTATTAATATGTTATGAATTGGACTTAAAATAGCAAAATGTTTTATACTTCGAATTCATTTGGTATAAATTGTATTACAAAGGATCAAAGCCGTTTATTTTGCCAATATGGAGGTTAGTACAATTAGTAAGGAACATACTCGTATCCAATAAGGATAAGAATTAAATTCCTGCCGTTGATATGAAAATTCAGTTGATAAGTGATTTCATAAATCTCTTATAAGTGTTTTTTGTATCCAAAGATTGTACCATAACTTTGGGGGATGATCGGTCTCAAATCCATCTAAACTTTTGTTACTAAAAAAAATAAGTTGTTTATTATTTTTTTCTTTTTTATATACAAAAGTTTAAATTAAGAGAAGGACTTGTTCAAACTTAACCTAAAGTATTAAATTTATTTATTCTCCTTGATTTTTTTAAAAAAAATTTATTTGCTAAAACATAAAAAGTAACTAGTCATCTTAGTTGTTGGTATATTTTTCATGAAAAATATTTTTAAATAATAAAATTAAAAATAGTAATATAAGATTCTGATTTAAATTAAAAATATGACCTGTGAACCTCTAATATTGGTAAAATATATTTTGGCTCTTTCACATTTTTAGACAAGATTGTTACACTGAATTAGCAATTCTCCTTTTTCTTTTAACAATTCTTTCTTCTTAATTGAATTTAGCATGGTAATATCAACAAAATTAACCTATGAACTTAAAATAATTTCTGTTTTACACCAAAGGATATACTGGCATTTTTTTTTTTCTGTGTGTTTTTTATCTTGATGTAATTCGGCGTGCAGTAGACATGGTTATTTTGTTTTCCTTCAGAAGATAAAAGACCCACAAACAATATGGATGTTGTGGTCCTGTGGAGCAGGGATATTCAGGATTTGGAATATCCAACTACAAAAGCTACTGCTATTTGTTGTGGTAATTCAATAATTCATTATTTTTCTTTAAAATAATAAGTTGTAATTAGTTTACTAACCCCGAAGAGATTAATTTATGTTGCATAATCATACTGCTTGAAATGTGTAATAGTTTATAAACCCAACTCCGAGGGTATTTTTGTCGCATTGGAAAAGATGAATATTCCCTATTTTCATTAAAGAATTTCCTCCTAATTTATGGTTTGAACCGCTGGGGTCGAATTTCAATGGTAAGGACTGTGAATCTGTGAAACACCTACCAAGGGTTCATTCATCGCTTTGGGAATTGAGAAGGTGAAAACTTCGTTGCAATGCTTTCAAGTTTCAACCATTATTTACGCAGATGTAAATACTTGGATTCCGGTCATTTATACAGGTAGCCGATCAGTTTAAAAAATTGTACTTAATAATCCAATGTGTAGCTGGTTCCACGTACACAGGAACGAGCAATTATAACCTCAAGTACACATTTGTTTTTCAAATTTTGTTTAACTTCTTAGAGTGCCGCAAGACAATCATTTTATCTTATTAGCTTTGCCGCATTGGCATTTAAAAAAAGAAAAAAAGGTTCATATTATATATTAGGTTTTTTTAACAAAAATAAAATAAAATAATTATTATTTTCGTATATACCTTATTCCATCTTTAATTACACAAATGTACTATTTTTAGTGTATTAGGGAAATTGACCCACCAATTTCCCTTTACGTGTCTCCTATAAGAACACACTCCCCATTCAGATGGCCGACATCAATTTCATTTGTTAAGGTGAGAAGTTGCTAAGTGAAAAATAGCTGTGAGATGTTTTACACGACAATGGTGAAATCACAAATACAAAAGAGGGAGCAATATCTTGCAATCAATATCCTGTAACATATCCAACTTCACTGCTAATGCCTTTTCCAACCTTCGCTTTTTGTAGTCCTTCATAGAATAAAGATGTTTAGCATGGAAATGCGGAGGATATGGGGGATGGTAGAAGCCTTGCGCAGCTTACAATGCAGATTGCACAGCTATTTATGGGAAACAACCCAATTGCGGGTTTTGAAAATTTTGATCATCATGGAGATGACAAGGAAGAGCCTCTTCAAGTATCATTTGATAGTGACAACAGTGAAGGCTTTGACGGAGAGGCAGAGCATGTTACTGAAAACCAACCATCGATGACTCAATCGGTAATGACCTAATCTCAAGAGCATCCATGTCACTATGCATCTTTGAATTTGGATGTGCCGCAGCAGATCACATTTGCAAGGTCCAGTGGACCTATAGGAGGTGGCGATATCTTGGATAATGTAGGAGAAAAATGAGTTGTATGTCGGGTAACAATTTTCTAATAAGGAAACTTTGTTATTTGCAGTTAAAAATTATAGCATCCGAAGATCCATTGAGTACAAGGTATTAGAGTCAAATCATATGAAATACCATGGCAAATGCAAGCACTTTGAGAATAGGTGTAAGTGAAGTACACGTGTTACATGTCATTGAAGAAAGGAGCAATAGGAAATTTAAAAGTACAATAGACCACATACATGTTTGTCTACTTCCCTTTCTCAAGACCATCCTCAGTTGGACGTAAATATTATCTGTGCCACCATATTTCCCATGGTGCAATTTGATTCGAGGTGAGGTGCAGCTTTAAGACTTCGTATAAAAAGGTGTGGCTCGCCAAGAAAAAGGCCATTGCTAAGGTTTATGGTGATTAGGAAGAATTGTACAATGAGATTCCAAGATAGCTACAAACTTTATAGATGTTTGTGCCAAGTGCAATCGTCCAATTGAGTACTCTGCCATACTATAGCGGAAATTTTGTTAATTAGAACTACATGATGTTCCACCATTTATTCTAGGCATTTTAGCTATGCATAAAAGCATTTAAATACTGCAAATCATTTATTTCAATCGATGGCACCCACTTTTACAGTAAGTACGGTGGGATATTCTTGATGGTAATTATCCAAGATGGTAACTCTAACATATTGCCAATTGCATTTGTGGTAGAGGGAGAGACAAGGAAAATGTGGTCATTTTTTTTTTTTACTAACTTTCGCTAGCATTTGAAGCCACAAGAAGGCATTCTTATAATTTCTAATAGACATGGGGCTATCAAAGCAGCTATAACTTTGTGCTCCAATTCAACAGTAAAGATGCATGTCGAGCCCTCATGAATGCGGCACATGCAAAGACTCACCAGGAGTTTCCATAATATTATGACTTGTTGAGATATGAGAATCCAGCAATATATGCATGGGTTGACAGGATTTTGAAAGAAAAGTGGATGTAGTACTATGACGAGAGACACAAATTCGAGCATATAACGACCAATTTGTCGAAGTATATTAATGCTATTCTAAAGGGCACCTGTAATCTTCCAATTACGATGACCATTGTGGTAAACAAGTATAAAACATTTCTCGGCCATTTTTCACTTAGCAACTTCTCACCCAAACAAAATGAAACTGATTTCGGCCAACTGGGAGGGGGAATGCTCTTTATATGAAATGGTTAAAAGGAAATCGACTTAGGCTGAGCTGATTTCTCTCACACCCAAATTTCAAGACAATTTCGAAATTAATCTTGGATTAGGGGATTTAGGAAAATTTAAAAAATATATTTTATTTTAGAAAAAAAAACCTATATCATCATCACAAAAATATATAATATTCTGTGAATTTAATTTATTATTTTTATACAATTACATAATGAATTAATAATTTATACCAAACCATATACTATGTTACAATAATAAACTTATGTAAAATTAATATTATTATTCATTTAACATACTATGTTATAATAATTCTGACAAATTAAATAAAATAGTCAAAAATAGCAAATTGGCAATTTGTATATCCAATTTCAGTTCCAAAAAAAAAATTCCTATGTTACATTTCCACGATGTCATCACTTTTTTTTTTGCTTTTTTGTTTTGATATTTATAAAGTTTAGATTAAGGGAAAGACTTGCTCCAATGCAACTCGAGTCATGCCTCCAGACATTGAGCACTTACAGATCACTCACTAACACGGAAATTTAAGAATCGAATTCGAATCATGGAAATATATAAATGGAAAGTTGAGTAGGTGAGCTAACTCCCATTGGCATGCCATCACTTTTGATTAACTAGTTATAGGTATGAAAATACTAATAATAAAGAACATATATGTAGGTAGATAGCTACAAAAATATTATATTCCATCATTGCTTCGATCTTTCATAATTCATAACTTTGGGCCTAACTCCACTCCAAAAACTAGTTCAATGAAAAAAAGATGTTTGAATGTTTATAAAGATTATCTTGGTCATATTTTTAAGTAATGTGGAACTTAATTAACACATTTTCTCATGCCTAGAAATGTACATCTATAGTGTGAAATTTATAGACAAGATATCTATGGGTGGCTCGATATCAACCACAAGATAAGTTCTAATATCAACTTAAAATTGTGGGCCTAATTTCATCCAAAAGCTAGATTAAGAGAGGAGGGATACCCAAATGTTTATAAAGGGTAACTTAGCAACATCCTTAGATAAAGTTAGAATTAACAATGTTAATTTTTAATTTAAATTAATACCTAGAGACTAAAGAAAAATATTTTTGGCATAGAATTTTCTAAATGTTAAAAATATTAGCAGGTAATGGCTATATGAATATGGAAGCAAGAATTTATTGTCACATCTTCTTATTGATTTTGACATGCATCATTTGTTCTTTTTCTCCAATTATCATCAGTATAAAATTGTACCATACCAACCAATTTCTAAAAATATATAACTACAATATTTTGAGTCAACATCTTGTTTTACTTATTATTTCTTTGAGTTTTACCTGGTATTACAGTACTCTATTGCCCAACAAAATGTATTTTAAACTTGCAAATTATTTTTTTAGGGCCCACAAAACTTAAGGAAACACTATAAGATTGTTGCTTTAAAGAACTGAAAATGTGTCTTTTTAAGGAGATTTGTTTGGTGGTGGCATACAGAAGAGAAGTTCACATCATCACTTGCCTAAAAACAGTCAAAGTTTTCAATAAACAACACCAATGTTGGTTGTTACCAACCATGAAACAAAGAGACAATATTGAAAGAATGTTATTTCCTACCTACTGCCAATAAAGAAAGTGAATTTTCAAGCCTAACTGAAAGTCATTTGAAAGTTGTAACCACGAAAAATGCATATGTTGTGCTGTACCAACCAATCACTCTGGATTAATTTTTACATTAAAGGCGGTTTATTCACAAATTTTCAAAAGTAGGATTTTTCTTTCCCCAGGATTCATACATTCCTAGAAAAATACCCTTTGGTGAGTGTCTTTTAAGGTTGATATCTGATATAAATAAGTAGTTAAAGTGGACGGGTTTTTTATTTTTAATATGATGAATGAGTGTGTTATATACAAAAATATGGGTTTATGGGCCAAAGTACAAGGATATGGAATAAGAAACCATCGGTGGCGGCTTTTGCTTTTTCTAACATGCTACACGGAGACACATGATTAGAGAATGCATGTATCAAAAAATTGCAATGGCGATTTTTGCTTTTTGATTTATCTAAAAAGTTGTTGCACCTTGAAAAATTACCAATGACGATTTTTAAATCAAACCCCATATTCTCGTAATTTACCTCAGAATCCTATATACAGGTATATAATATTTTCAAAAACCATATAAAAAAAAAGACCAAAATGAACAACTCTTTTTATTGGATTCATCATGTGGCACTCCTGAAAACATACATATATGTTAAATTATTAAAAAATAGATAATAGCATAGCACCAATTTTTTTATACTAAGCATAAAACTAAAATATGCTACTAAAAAAGTTTACTTATAATTACGGGCCAGAATCTAGTATCCCCTCCATCTATTTATAAGTGTCCTTTAAAAAAAATTGTTTCAAATTATTTTTTATTTGATAATTTAAAAAAGTATTAATTAGTTTTTTTAACCTTACCCTTATTTTTATTCTCTAGGTAAATTTAAAAACTATTATAATTAATAGGGAGAGAAAAAAGATGATTTAGTTAAATTAAATCATATAGTTTTATATCTTGGCTAATTCTTGTAAAAAAATTAAATACATTTATAAATAGGCGGATAGAGTATCTATTATCTTAATAGTACTATACCACATTTTATTGGATGTTTGTTAAGATTCGATAACTCACAGTAAGGGGAAAGAAAAAGGACAAAAAAAAGAAAGAGTTATCATAATTCATGAGGAGGGCTACCTTTCTCGATGGAAGGCAGCCATAAGTGTCGGAACTTAATCATTCAATCATGTGTCTGTCTACCTCCTTTTATTGATTTCTATCTTTCCCTTCTATTGTACATATAGTAAGATTGGAGATATTAATACTCACTTTTATTGGATGTTCTATAGAAATTATTCCTTATATGCTCCTCACTTGTATAAATTGAATCAATCATAAAGCAAAATTTAAATTGATGCATATCTTAAACGAGCAAATACATCAAATATAACTTTATAACAAACTCCCTTTGTAATTGTCTTAAAATTTTCCCTAAAAATCACATCCAAAAAAAAAATTCCCTAAAAAAGTTATATAAGCTAAATAGGATTTTTTCAATACATAATTTTTTCTTGCATACTATTTTGCTTATACCAGTTTTATACTAATTAATGATGAATGGATTATGAATTAGAAATAACAATAATTGATTATTAATCTTTCAACTATATAATTATGTTAGTGTTTTGCTTAATTTGGCTAGCTGGCTAATTTGTCAAATGAAGGGTGTCCCGAGAAATTATTTCAATATTAGTTGATGAATGGCTCGAGTAATGCAAAACACCAACAATTCCAAGTATGAGGCAGTTGTCCTATAAAGAGAACTCTTTCTTCTAGCTAAGGGTTCTCAAACGATTCTAGAGAATGTTTGGAGCTTATCAACTAGATTCTCAAAGTTGAAATTAAACTAAAAGCTAATGGAAACAACTAAAAAATAGAAAGAACTACATAAAATGAGGCGCCAATAAAGATAGAAATAAAGGTTGAAAGTAAAGGTTGCAAGAGAATTAAGAAACTTGTAATTCAATTGTTGCATTGGTAATGTTTTGCAAGTTGTTTCAAGTTCTATACAAGGCCATTTATGGTGTACAAGAAATATTTGTTAAACATAAACCCACTAACCACGCTCTACAACCATATCCCACGTTTCCACTAATAGTTAGCAACATTATGCCTAAATAGCTGTTATTCAGCTAGTTTCCATATTCTTCTATAATTCAAAATGATTTCGACTCTCTTGAAACCACTTTATCTTGCTTCAGTACAATCAACTTCATGGCCTCTAATAGCCCCACGACGTCGTTGAGCCAAAATCTCCATTTTAAACTTGTGTCCTAGATCTTAGGAAATCGTTATCACCCCTTGGCTGAATATTCTTATACAACAGCCATTGGACCTTTTTTACTCCTCAATTTAGGTGGATCTTGGCCCAAATCCAAATAACCTAGTGGCTCATTTTGCCTTGGAGTAAATATCTTTGTCGGTTGAATGTCTCTTTCTTTAGCTATGTGACATTTTCGACTAAGATGCTGATTTGACTATTGCTCATTTTCTGAACGTAAAAGGTTAGCCAATAATTCAGTCAAAGTAAATGATTATAAAAATTATGAACTAGTTTGCTGATTGATAATACACTATTTTTAAGCACCTAAAAAAGGTGATTTAAGCTTTTAGAAAAATGATTTTTTGTATAGCACTTAATGTCTAACATTCCTCATATTTATATAAACAACACTTCTATTCAATGTGAAAACTTTTCAATGAATACACATGGCATAATTTGAGCAAAAATAAAAGGAAAAAAAATGGTGAAAAAAAAGCAGAAAAGAGATAAATTATGAGAAATAACATATAACATTAGAGTTATTCCTACCTGGTTGATGAAAGAGTTTTCGTACTAAATATCGTTGCTTTTATATAAATGGTAGAACAAGAGTATACATATATAGAAAATGAAGCAAATCTGAATATAATTTCTTCATGAAACTTTACATGAGGTGATGTATGCCTAGATAGTGTGTCTATCATTATTTAGCTTTTAACATGCTCAAACTTGAAGTTTTAAAACCTGTTCGGTTGTGCTTTTATATATATATATATAATATATATATATATATATATATATATATATATATATATATATATATATATATAATAAATAAGTATTTTTAGAGTGTGTGTTTAAGAAAAGAGAGAGAAGGAAAGGATGTAAAAAATAAAATAGGCTCATAATTACTCTTTAAATTCTTTCATTCTTTTCATTTCCTTCTAAAATCTCAACTTACAAATATATTCTTAAAGTTTTTTTTTATTGTGCTTCTTAAAAAAATTAGAATAAAATATGAAATTGATTCTGATTTCAAGCAGAAACAATAAAAAAGAAAGAAACTTATGCATAAAATAGAGTCAAATTCATTTCCCAAAATATCTTTAATATTTTTTAAAAAGGGAAAAACAATACTTTTATCTCTATAAACTATAAGATATGTGTACTTTGCCTCAAAATTTTGAAAATATACAAATTAATCCTTGAACTTTTCTAAATATATACTTTAGTCTTTTGTTGAATTTTCGTCCATTGTTAACAAAAAATAAGCACATTATATCTTTCTGAATTTTGGGCATATATAATTTAGTCCCTAAACTAAAAAATAGCATTCAACCCAATATTATATCTTAAACTTTACTTGAACGTGTGCTATTTTCATTAATAATAGACGAAAAAGTTAATAGAAGAATTGATTTACATGGTTAGGAAGTGTTAGAGGTTGTTTTTATATGTTTTCAAAATTTTGGAGGTAAAGTGCATATAATCTTTAGTTTAGAGGAATAAAATAATGCATTTTTCTCTTTTAAAAATAATGCCATATACTCTCTTTTATCTATGAATTTATGAAACTTTTATTATCCAGACAGATCCTCAGTTCCTAATATTGAAAATATATATGAAATAAAGTAACATGAATACCAAAGGTTTGTCTTTTACTAAATTTATTCTGGAAAAATATTTTTATCA
The DNA here is from genome assembly GCA_031439585.1 of Pterocarpus macrocarpus. NCBI lineage: Eukaryota > Viridiplantae > Streptophyta > Magnoliopsida > Fabales > Fabaceae > Pterocarpus > Pterocarpus macrocarpus. The sequence continues at coordinate 32,823,408 of CM062518.1, read as the reverse complement.
ACATGACTGTTCTAGTTATAACTAAAAGTTAATAATTATCTCTCCAAAAAGAAAAAAAAGAAAAAAAAAACTACAAATGATACGATTGCTTATATGTCAATCAGATTTATACTAAGTTGTCCGTTATACCGTTGTGCAAGTAGAGTATTTGTTTTTAAAATAACCAATTATGAACGGAAACAATGACATTTTGGGAAAACTACTTAAATAGATCTATTAAAATTCGTGTGATGTATTAATGAGAGACAAGATTTCTTTGTCCTTGTTATTGAATAAATTATGAAGGGAAAATATCTCCAACTATTTATACCTTGGTGAGGAAAAAACACACTTGGGTTAATACTAACTGGTTGGTGATAAAATTTCTGTGGTCCTAAAAAAAAGCATATAAGATTTTAGTAAAGAAATATTTTTTTTGTATATATAGTTTATCAATCTCTGTGTCGACACATCTCTATCCATCATTGGATGAGTTGTGATGGTATCTGAGACCACATCCCATCCAACAATGGATTAAGATGCATCGACACGGAAACCAATAAACGACATATACAAATAACCCAACCCATTTTAGTACGAAGTGGTGGGTCATGGTACCGGAATCCTCATTCCTCAAGAGCGGTCCGAACTCCAAGGCAGCGTTTGATTACTGAGATGGGATAGAAAATACAGGGATACAGAGACAATAGAGATAAAGACAAAAAATTAGAAAAAAAATTATTAAACATTTTTGTCTCTAGCCTTCAAAATTCTTGTCCTTCTCTATTTCTATTTTTTGAGTGGATACAAATTTGGCCTAAAATTATCTCAAAATAGAGACAATTTTTCATTTTTTGTGCATGTCTCTCCTTCCAAATATCTTTCTATCTCTATTACCCCTGCATTTCCTGTCCTGTTCCACTAACCAAATGCTGCCCAAAGGATATATCAAAGACAAGACAACTAACTTTGGCGTTGGTTCCCATTCCCTAACGTACCACTCAAGAATTCAAAGATCTTTCATTTGTTCCCCCTTCAATTAGTTCCCCTTTCTCATTCGATTCTTCCAACTAAACTCACGACTCTTTGCTAAATAGATGCACTTTTTGATCGCGATGCTCGCCCAATTATGTTTTTGACCTTAATATTTGATTTGCTCGTGACTTCAAAGGCCACACAACATCCACCAACTACTCCCTCCACTATCACACAATATATCCTAACTGCTCTTCGTAATGAAGCTCTAGAAAAGACTCGTTTAATTTTCTCATGACGTTTCAACATTGTCATCATTCGCTTATTCCATTTAAATGTTTTGGATAAGTTCATGTATTCCCACTATTGGTTAATTTGTATAAAAGCAACGTTGTGGAAATTGAATCAAATGAAGTTTTCATTCTTAAGAACGATGTTAGTCTCCCTGTAAACAAAATTAGTGGTTATTAGAGAGAATTTACGCATGGCACTAAATCCTTACCAATTTTGCAGCATATCTTTACGAGATTTGTAAACATTGAATTAAAAACTTCAATTTTAAGCGCATAGAGATTGTAACTTAAACCAAGAAAAAAGAAAAAGATTGCTTAGAGGCCATGCCAAGGGTCAAGGAATATAAGACCAAAAAAAAAAAAAAAAAACGAACAGCAACGTTTCACTGTAATCCAGCTATGTTGGTCAGGTCAAGATGCGCTTTCAAATTTTTTTTATTACAATTCCAGTGGATTAACGTGATCACAATCACCTTGTTTGAAATGATAAAGGTAGATAGAATTAAATTCAATTCTATTAGTAATTGAATTGAATTCTATTATGATTTGAATTCTTATATTTGAAATAAACAAATAAATTATAGAATTGAATTCATTTATAATATTTGGAATACATATAAAAATAAATTGAATTCTTTATCTTGACTATTTTATTCTTAATTAATAGAAGAGGGGGAAGAAAGAAGAGTGATGAGGTTAGAGAAGAAAAATATTAAATAGAGTTGAGAGATATTTTTGATATATTACCTTTTAATATCAAATTAATTATGATAGGAATTATAAGTCAGACTTATTTTGGTCTAATTTACTTTCAAATTTTTTTAAAGAATTGAATTCTATTCATATTTCAATTCTATAATATTAGTTGGTTCCAAATCAAAAAATTGAATTCAATTTCTTGAATGAATTCAATTTCATGAATTTCCAAATAACCTGAATACTAAACTCAATATTTGTCTGTTCGTTTCAGATTTTGCATCTTGTAAAAGTACTTTATGTAAGTTGCAGTTCTTATGTTGTCGGTTTGAAATTTTAGAATTAATTTCATCCGTTAGATTTGACTAATTTTTAAAAAATTTAAAATTTCTAAGTTAATTTCCAATCATCGTTTCTGCTATATTTTTATCTTTTATTATTCAATCTTTTTTTGGGGGGGTCAATATTTTATTATTCATTCTAAACAAATACTTTCAACGTAGAAAATTAACACTGAAGCTTTTTTTTTTTTAATTATCATCAACATTAACTTGGTAGCATTTTTTAGTTTTTATGCGAGTATGCAGTGTGCGAATGCAAAGCCTCCCAGTTAATAGCCCAAAAGTGAAAAGGGTATAATCCATATTTTAGTTCTATTGAACGAAGCCAGCGGGATTAGAGTGGGCTGTGAGCATGTAAACCAGCACTGGATCCCTGGTCTCTCAATTGGCACCGGTTCCAAATTTTAAAAACAAAGTGTGATTCCGGCCACAAAAGAGGTTGCAAAAATATGGCAGGCTTGGGTTAACTATATGTCCCCATTGTATGACTAGTGCTGTACTGTGTTGGTGTGCAATCTGACAACTGGATTATTCAGTATTTTTTTTTTTTATTATTATTCCTTTCGGTGCATGTTTTTTAGGATCAAAATATTCTCATATTATTTATTATGAGAGTCTCATATTATAAAAGAGAAATATACAAATTTTATTATAATAAGATTATTATAATTTATATTGATCTATTAATTTTATTTTTATATTTTTGTATTATAACATGAGAGTTTGATTATATTTATATCCTATGAGTGAACATATTTCGTCTTATTTCTGCTCCATTTGCTTTCAAATAGAGAGTGAAAAACTCTTTTCATAAAGTCTTTATCCTAAAAATTAGATCCAAAATCTCTTTTTAGGAGATACAAATCCCTATCACTTATATTGTTTTATTGCTCTCAAATAAGATTTCATAATCCACCTTTAGTATCGTATTTTGGCACTAGTTCCATTACATGGCACACATGAGAGAGATAAGAACAAGCTTGGCAGCCTTGGTGTGCTGATTAATATTTATATATTAATAGTATAAAATAATTTTATATTATTAGTTAGTAAAATTTTAAAAAAATGAATTGACATTTTTTTTAAATTTTAATATTTTATTAATTAATAATATAAAATAATTTTATATTATCAGTATATAAAAATTAAATTTATAAACTTTTATTAATTAATAATTAAAGATAATAGTCTGTTTATAACATAGAAATTAATACAAAAGAATCGATCAAATATAAGCTAAACTTAATATTATAATTAACACAATTACAGAAATTTAGATAATTCACATTAAAACATAGGCCATTTAGGCCTTGCATCACAAAATGTATCTGGGCTTTCTTTCCATAAGCGTGTATGAATATGGCCTGCATGGATCCGTAACGAACGGACGAAAGAACCTATCTTCCGCGGACTGGTGCGTCCCATACCACGAGCCCAATTGATGTCCAGACCATAGAAAATTGATAGAGTAACAAATTATTTTTTGGTTTTTTGTTTTTTTGTTTTTTCTTTTTTTTGGAGAGAGGAGGAGGGGGGGGGACTAAAATGGAGATCTTGGTTTGAGTAACCTAACCACATCACCTTCAACGAATTCATTAAATTATGATCAAAACGAGTAGGGTCTGCAAAAGAGGATAAGGGCCCTCTTTAGTATAGGGGTGGATGAAGGACTCCGACTGCCATAAAGGCATACAACGAAATTGTGGGGTAGGGAATCCTCATCCGAATCCAAGCGACACTCTCCTTCAAGAGAAATACTTACATGATTTAGGAATATTATGTAATTGTACTCCCGAGTTAATCATATAACTATATTTTATATGAAATTTACCATTAACACATAATTCTATACAAATATACTTATATGATTGGTAGGAACACAATATATATAGTCTTAGCCACTACGCAAATATTTCTCCTCCTTGAATAAGACACGCCTTGGTTCCTTAGCACATTGACATTTATGTATATATATCCATGACATTTATGTATATCTATCTCCATGACCTTTCAATATATTTTATTTTGTTTTATTTTAGTTTTTGGTCAACACAATGCGCCCAGGGCTTGGGAGTGGGGCAAGTGGTCTCTAATCGCTATGTGAGTTGAACTTGCACCCGAAGGGTGTGGGCCATGTGGCTGCTTTAGCAAGCTAAGAGGTTGCCATTTGAGTATGCCTCAGCCACAATTTTATTTTATTTTTAAAATCACCATTCAACTCCTGAGGAGTTTTTTTTTTTCTTTCTTTTTTCATCCCTGGCTCAACAGAATGCTTTGTGACAAACTCTCATGCATATTATTGCATATAGGTATGGAATATGAAGCGCACAGCATGTCTTATTCTTTTTCATTCTTTCTGAGTGTGATATTGGATAGACTCCAACTAACGAGATAAGGTTCGAGTGGAAGAGATTCGAGTCCCTTAATCATAAGGTTATGAATTCGATTTCAAAATTTATATGTATAGAAAAAATACTGTTTGGAGGGTTTCCACTTAAATGTCTGATTGTATCTTGAAAGATTAGTTTCTTACTTATTAAGTGAGAGAATACTCTAAATAATAATTAAAAAAAATTGGATAAACCCCTGTTGCTTCCAACTTATGAACTCATTATCCACAATGTAATTCACGTACTAGACTAGATTAATTAAAATAATGATTAATTAAATTTTTATATCTAGTTTCATGATTTAGTATTTATCGAAGTTTTTTCTTTATTTTCATTAAAATAATCTTAATTCACCAATATTAAATGAATTTTACATGACCAATAAATTATATCGTGCCACCTATTTTCATATTATTAAATGCCTTCATAGAAAAAACTTTAATTAATACAATAATTTTTTGCTTAATGAAAATTTGTGTTGAGGGAAAGATTAGTCTTAAGTCAAGGTCGAAGTATATCTTTAGAGAAACCCTAATTTTACATATGACCAACCAAAAAAATAAAAAATCTCGAGAATCAAACCCAAGTTATCGTGATACATTAGTGAATGTAACAATATATCATTATAATTAAATTATTTCTGTTAACCAAAATATAAAAATTAAATATACATCAATGTTTAATTATTTCAAGTGATATGACTATAAAATCTCAAGTTTAAGTTTTATAAATATATAAAAAAATGCTGAGAAAGATTTACATGATATATATATATATATATATATTGGAAAAAATGTTTGATTTTGATGTATCATTGGTATAAAAATTTTGTATACTACTAATTATTTTATATTATGTTGGTATTCATGATGTATCAATATAATTTTAGTGTGGTGATAAATAATTTCTACTCTTAAAAAGTTGATTAAAATTCAAATTCTAAAAAGGATAATTATTGAAACAACAACATTTAAGCCTTGATCAAAGACTAAAGAATTTACCAAATAATGTGATAATACAATATTAAATATAAGTATAATGTATTAAATTTAAGATTTTACTAACAAATGCCATTAAGATATTTCGTAGTGATTTAATATTAAAAAAAGTTAGAGTTTAATTTTAATGTATTATTAATGTAAAATTTTTTACACAATCAATTAAGTATATTTTATTAAATAAGTATGTAAAAAAAATTATATTGATAATACATTAAAATTAAATTTAAAAATTTATTATTATTATTATTTTAAAAAGAGAATGCATTCAAAACTAGAAAGCTATACAAAGACAATGCATATGAACTACAAACCATAAATATTATATAAGCTGAGGCGCTGTCTCTAATGTGCCATGTTAATTATGGTGTATTAAATACTTTGGAGTTGTCCTTTATCTAAACTGTTGAACTAACCATGTACTTAAATCAGGTGATGCACTGCAGGAGTCCTTTAAAATTGAAAACTCTCGTACGACAACGCTACCGCGGTTGTCTTCACGTAGAGAAGCACAGGCAGCAGCATGGCATAGAAGTACTATAGTAAAGTTGTCATCATTTATAAGCTAATATGAGAAGATTGGATCTAGGATGTATAAGATTGGAACTAGGATGTATAAGATTGGAACTTGGTTGCAAGATCGGAACTCATGTGAAAGATCCTGCTCCAGCTCGAAAGTGGGTCCGATATGAGAGTAAACTGTTGTTCGTATAAGATTGGAACTTAGGTGCAAAATCTTGTTCCAATTTAGACGTTGAGTCTGCTAGTAAAATAAAAAACTTGGGCCTCTATATTGTATCAGTGCTATTTAACATATGTATACTTCAATAAAGATTTCACTATCATATTATTTCATATATAATGCACAAGGAGTATAAAGGACGGCGCCATAAACTGAATCACATATTCAATTATCATTCCATAGTGTCGTCCATGCCACTAACGTTCTCCGTGGGCTATTTTCATCAGAACCTTCACCATCAATTCATCAGCGAGACAGCGCAATGTAGTGGGATCCATCGTCATCCATGTCCGCATTCTCACCTACGCCAATAACAAATCCTCGTTCTTGCAGCCACTACTTTTGATATCTATGCACAAATATAGCCATAGCCCCCTACACTAATCTATAATATTATATCTTTTGTTTATCAAAGAAAAAAATTATTATCTTTTGTTTCTTCTTACCGTTGATGTGAGAGGTTGAATGGACCCCCCGTGACTCAGACTTTTGAATAGCGACAGACCTCAATTCATGTAGAGCAGGCAGCAGGGTCGCATGAATTGCTATGATGTTAATTAAATCTGAATTAAGATTAATAAAATATTAAATATTTATACTGTCTATACCCCCAATCAAAGGGGTATTTCTTAACAGTAAGTGATAAAAAAATATATTATTCATGTTAAATTTTCAAATACTCTTAAAATAAGAAAAAAATTTCTTTATATCATTCATTATTTGATATATTTAGTTATTATATTAAAAATATTCAAAAGTGGGAGACAGTAATATCCATAAAATAGATATGTTAAATCATAAATGATCTAAAACAAAACTATTTTTTTATTCTAAAAATATATAAAAACTTCTCTATTATTCACTCAATTTAATGGTCAGAGAAAAATTTTCACACAAGTCACACCCCTACAGGGGTAGGGTTGAACATCCCGGATTGTTCCTTTGTGGTATTCTTCCTCTATATTTTTATCTAAAAAATTTATTGCATAACTTTCATTTTCATTAAATCCCCTTTGTTTCAAAGTACCACATTACATTAATTGATTAAGTATATGCTTCGAATTATTTAGCCAAAAAAAAGAATTTTCTTAAATTTTTTAAATATAATTTAGTATATTTGATAAAAACTTATAAAATTAATTAAAATATTCAATTATTTTATTTATATTAGAAACTATTTTTTTTGGTCAAAAAGCATTATTTTTGGGATGTGTTTGGATTAATTAAATTATTTTTGCACTAAACCATATTCGAGCTTATTCAAGAAATAATAGCTTGGTCTAAGGAGTGCTAATGATGAGGTGATATAATTAGGTTTAACCAAGCTTATTTGAAGCAGATCGAGCTTATCCAAGTCATGTTGAGCTTATGGTTTGAATTATGTTTGAGCTTCGCTATGTGGTATAAGTCTAATATCAAGAATACCCATAATAGAAGTGATGTATTTAGAATTGACTAAACTTATTTAGGCTCGGCTGAACTTATTTAAATATGTATAACTTATCATTAATTGATGTTCTCTACAAAATCTAGACTTTGCTTAGAATCCAACTCTCAAAAATCCCTAGATTTGCGGTGAAAAAAGTGGAAGCATCTAGTATCTGTTGAGAGAAGTGTGGTGACTCTATCTTATAAATAAGAGGTCATTGAATGAGGTAATTAATTCTAATCTATTTTAAATCAATTTATTAAAATTTTCACTTCTACCTTAAGTGGTGGAGTGGTTTTGCTTGTCTCCACCACAACTATTCCATCACCAGTAAAGCCATGGTCAACCTTCCAATTCTTTAAGTAAGAATAATTTCAATAATTGATTATAAGTAAAATTGATTTTTTTATAATCAATTACGATAAAATTAATCTTATGCTTAGATGTATTGCCTGAAAGGTGATTTTAAGGTTGTGTTTTGTTTTGATTATATGAAAAAATTGCTTATGTATAGTAAATTACTAGAAAAAGATATGATATAATTTGTTTATATTATATATTTATATAATATTTGATACTATCAGTGCTTGACCAGTCTAAAGTGATTGACAATTATTTCCTTTAAACAAACCTTGAGTTCAATTTTCCCTATAAAATACTAATATTATAAGAATTTTACCCTATAATAAGTCGATCAAATTTGAGTCAGATTAGATGAAGTAAATGCTTGAAAATTAAACAATATTTTTTGAAAAAAAAGTTATTTTTAATTAAAATACAATAAATGGGAGATTATAATCAATTTTTATCTATATTTAACAAACATACTATATTATTGAAAATAACCCTTTTAAAGAGAAAAAGTTGTTTTTGGAAAATAGTTTAATTTGGTATACTTGAACTTAGCAATTTACTATATATAAACAAGTTTTCTAATACAATTCAAACTAAATATACTACCTTAAAACCACTTTAGTTAATACATCGAGACACGAAATTAATTTTATCATAATTAATTATAGTTATAATAAATTATATAAATAACTTTAATTTTATGAGTTTAATTTAAGTATACTGATAATATAAAAATTTTGTATATTATCATTCAATCAAAATCTTTTATTTATATAATTATTTAAATAATAAATAATTATATCAAAGAATTTTATTAATATAATAATATATAATTAAATATCTATATAAAAAAATTTTACATTGACAATATATTCAAATTAACTCCTAATTTTATAGCTAGTCACACTCCTTTATAAATTGAAAAACAGCTACTGCGCGATTGTAACGTAATTTCATTACACAACAACCCAAATAATTATCAGACACTTTTATCTGTCACGATTTATTTATTCTGCTGTACATGTGCAGCTCTCCCAAGTGGCTGTGATATTTAATTAGATTATTTTTTTTTTAAAGTTTTGAATCCTCTAAAATAATTATTTTTTTAAAAAATAAAAAATGATATTTTTTATTATAAAAATATAACTTTCATTTGAATATAATTATTTATTTTTAAAATTTTAATTTTTTATAAATAACAATCTAATTAAAAAATTTAAGTAATATTAATTATTTTCTTTAATTATATTCATTGAATAAAAAAGAAGAAACAAATTAAAAAAATTATTTAAAAATAATTTTATAAAATATATTAAAATTTTTATTGTTAATTTTTTTTAATTATTTACTTAATTCATGTGTTATTTTTAATTTGATAACTAGTTACACAGGGAGGAAGTAATAATTAAGGAGAACAACAAGGCATTACTACCAAAATAGCTAATAATAATGGGATGACGACCAAAGATACGATTGCCAACTGGACATGGTCATTAATGAGGCACAGGGTTTCATTAATGACATCTTTATGATTATGAACTGCATACAAAAACACCGTATCCGCTGAATCACTCATTCACCCGATACCGGTCAACATTCTCCATGCGCTACTTCCATCCTTTGTCATCCAATCATAGAAGAGAAATGCATCATTACATGGAAGTTTATTCAACTATTACTTGCTTCACTACCCATCTTAAATGACATAATCAACTTTTAACCCATTACGAAAACTTCATAATCAACTTAACAATTTTACAATGTCTCATTCTTATCACACTTAATCCTTTTTCTTTGTCGTTTTTTTCTTGGCATACGCTACAGGCAATAACTACTTTCTTCGCATTGAATTTCACTTTCAATTCGAGTTTCAATAGCTATTATTCACATCTCTTTCGCAACGAACCTGCAATTCTCCAAAACCGCCCTCTGCAAATCCTTCAGCCCCACATCGCCGCCGCACAGCACCATTCTCCGCATCCGAGCTCCGTCGTCCACCACCGCGTTCCTCAAGCTCCACCACTCGCATCCCCCGCCGTACCCAACCTCGCAAACAACCATCTCTTCTGGCTCCGATGGGTTCCCCACGTACACAAAATCCCCCGCCGTAGTCACCGTAACCGACGCCACCGCACCGCAACCGTCCTCCCCCTCCAGCTTCGCTACCATCTCCTCCGGCATCGCCGCCAATTCCTCGCACCAATACTCCTCCGATCCAAACCCTAATTCCCCTTTCACTTCCCACAATTTCACTCCTCTGACGTTCTCCGCGTCGCCGATGGTTCCCGCCACGATCAAACGGTTCCGCAGCGTTCCGATGACGCAGCAGAAAACGCCGTCGTCGTCGGGGCGCAGATCGTACGGTCCGCGCCAGATCCCAGCGTAGCAGTCGAAGGAGTACGTCACGCCGGAGTTTTTCTCTGTAACGAAGATCCTGTCTCCGGCGACGGCGATAGAGAGCCACGTCGACGCCGTGGAGCCCTTCAGGATCGCCGGCATGGACTGGCACCGGATCCACGAGCGGGACTCCATATCATACATCTCCACCGCGCGGGGATCGTCCTCGAACTCGGACGCGCCGCCGGCGACGACGATTTTGCATCCCACACGGGCGACGACGGGGTCGGTGCGCCACACGCGCGGTGGCTGCGCGTGGTGCCATGTCAGGTGGAGCGCGTCGAATGAGAAGGAGAATCTCGTCGGGGAGATGGCGTAGAGGAGTGCAGAGTGGGAGGATCGAAGGGCGGAGGACAGGTTGAACGGCGGCGCGTGGATCTCGATCCAGGCCCGAGAACGTGGGTCGTAGGCGTGGGTGGTGGTCACGTGCGGGTCACGGGGGCTCTGGGTGTGCACCATGAGCCACGGCTTGACGGGGTTGACGTGGCGGAGGGAGGTGGAGACTGCACGCTTCCAGGCCTTTGACACGTGACGGGCTGGCACGAGGTGGATGAGTGGCACGTGCGAGAGTATGGCCTCTAAGACGTCCCCGTGAATAGGTGCTTCTCTTTCTTGCTCTTGGAGCTTCTTCTCTCCTGTTGCCATTGGGATAGCTGTGAAGTGTGTGTGTCTCAGTTGGTGTTCTCTTATTCAGTTTAGAATGAGTGGAAACTGGTGCAGCTTGATGGGTTTATATAGATGGGAAAGATGGAGTGATGAACTATGAAAATGAAAGCTTGCATGTTACTCCATAAATGAACGCCACATGTATTTTTGTTATTATATTAAAAATTTTGCAAATACAATATTATCTGAAGACACTAGTGTGGGAAACGCCGTTTTTTATTTTTATTTTTTTGAAAATACCAATTGCTGCAAACCGTTTAGTTGCCAAACTGAAGACATGTCTCGTAGCCAGCTCATTGAGCCCATCGTAAACGTTTACATTTCTTAGAGCATTGGTTACGTTTAATTATATATTCCCTGTATTTCAATATATTTGTCAATTTTATTAAAATAATATATTTAAAAAATTAAAATAGTACAATCCAAATCCAACCTAATAAGATTCGGCTCAGGATGAGTTAGTGGGCCGGGTTAGATCATAAACACTCTCAACATTCAATTTTCAAGGTCGGTTATTGTTCCCATAATTTGTACCTTCGCCTTTAGTTTTGGTCATTCCTAATTGGATTGGGGAAAATGCCTAGTGGGAGAGCAGAAAGAACTCATGTTATTTAGTAATTTATTTTATCAACAAAAATATAGGTTACAAAAAAAAGGGTTATTTCTAATTTAAGGAGAAGGCGTGTTTCTAGATTTATAAAAATATTTGTAAATTATTTAGAGTGTATTTAGACGTAGTATTATTAAATTTAAAGAAATTTAAAATATAAAAAAAATTTAAATACTTCATAATTCTTTTTATTTTAAGCCATTATGAGTGGTTTAGTGGTGAGGAGTTTGAGTAGTTTACATGAAATTCTAAATTTAAACCGCATTGCCATTAATATACCAAAAAAATTTCCTTCATTTTTAAAATTATTCATTTGAATAAAGTAATTATATTATTTTATTTATAAAATACTTTATTTATATAATGAAATTATATTCGATTCTCTTTAGACGATTGGTTGAGAACAGAGGGTGGCAGTTGATGATCATGGGCGGGCAGCGGGCAGTTAGTAGTCACCGATGGACGGTTAACTAATAATGGTATAGATTTATAGAAAGGAGTTAAGAGATAATGGATGGAGAAGAGAGTAGATTTTAGAATTTAGTATGAAGAGGTGGAAATTGAAATCCCCACTTTTGAAGTTTAAAAAAATCTCCTAAAAATACTTGAAATTTTAAAATTCTTTTATATTATTATCCAAATAAAAATTTTTAAACTAAATCAATTGAAATCGTCTAAAAAAATATATTACTCTTTAAGAATACTCCATCCAAATACACTATTAGGGTTTATCTAACCAGTACTCTAATCAAGAAAAGAAAATTTTCGTTGAAAATATAAAATTTTTTAATTTTTAAAACATTGAATGCATTCAAAGTTTCAAAATTTTTCTCTTATTGATTCCTTAACCAATCCCTAAAACACTTATCAGCAAAACCTAATAGTTTATTAGCAAAGCATAAAATTCAAACTTAAGTTGTAATAATAAATCATAAATGAAATAACGATCAAGTGACTCAACGTATTAACATAAAAGAAGGCATGTTAATTAGTGTGACATCAGGGCTGGAGTGAGTCAAATCAGCTCGTAAGTTATTTTTAGCTTGATTCATTAATTACTCAATAAGCTGGGCTCGTAAGCTCATGAGTCAAGTTTGAGCTCGTTTATTAAATGAGTCAAACTTGAGTTTTATTATATTCGACTCATTAGCTCGTGATGTGTGTATGTGTATTCATATAAATAAAATTATATTTTGTTATTGTTATTATTATTATTGTTGTTGCTAATATTATATTTTTAACATTAAATATCCTATAGTTTATTAAACCAAAAAGAATTAATTTTTATCTAATTTGAACTATTTCATTAAATTTGAGCAGCTCGTGAATTAGCTCGAGTTCGATGAAATTTTGGTAAGCTGAGCTCAAGCCGAGAAATTATACTCACTTTAAGCTCATGTTTGACCTGATATTAATGAGCTAAGCCTTAGCTATAAGCGCTCAGGCCCGGCTAGCTCCAACGACAGTGATCCATGCATAACTATTCTATCATATCACTTATTGTAAAACAAAATTACTTTAAGAAACAAATTATACGTACATGCCACTACATGATTACGGTTACATCTATGCAAATAATCGTATCAGTTACTTCATTCGAGTTTCTTGATCCCGATATACCTTTTTAACTTTCTTGATCCCAATGTCGTATAGCATTAAACCTTACCTAAGTGGAAAGCGTGGAGCTTATGGGATCAAAGATTAGAACTGTCCTAACCGAGAAACTAAACCACTTCGAGTAAATGCAAAAAGAATGTCTTGCTCTCGCACAAAACAGAAAAATGAACCATGCATTTAGGTAGGTTGTTGAAGTACAAAATTTGTACGCATACTAAATTAATCCCAACACGCATTAAACACGTAATAAATCTCCATTCTCTTTATTGTATAAATTTCTTTGTATTTATTTTGCATGTAATTTTAACTAGTTGCTGTATTATCAATTATTTTCAAGTGTTCGCGCATGAAATCGATTTCGCTATTGACTTTCAAATGGAGTGTAGGTTTGGAACTTCAACAGTGAAAAGGAATAAAAGCATTAAAATATTTGTTAGCCATTCTTGTTTGTGAATAATTCATAACGAAGTGAACTGAGCGTCAAATCGTTCGGCAGATTATGATTACACTACATATCACATCTTTGCTGTGCGTAGTCCATGTACTATTTATATATAAATTTAATTTTGATATATTATTGTATAATTTTTTTTTACATAATTATTTAATTATATGTTTTTATACCAGGCATTTGATTATTAATTTTACTATTTCAAAAGTTATTCATATAGAAGCAGATAATATTGGCTTGGAGATTAGTCTTTCCCCACACGATTTCGAAGCTTCTTACCTAAACAAATTAACAATGTAAGGTTAAGCAAACGATTATTCTTAGATTTTAATATTAAAGTTTGGATTCATTCGTTTATTAATTTGTTACGGTAACTTCCCAAATATCAAAAAAGTATAATTTTTAATTTTTATAATTTTATATAGTAAGAGGTAATCAATGTGAAAAACGTATTGATATTTTTTTAAAATTAAATCCTATTATTATTCTTTGTTTGTGATGGCTGTTGGAATTGTACTTTAACATATGTTTGCTAGAATTGAACTTTAGCAAAACTATTAAGAGTGGTATAATGATGAAGAATTTGAGTAGTTTATATTAAGAGTGTTCAAAACCGAACTAACCCGATTATAAAATAAAAGATTGACACAAAAAGCTGAAAGCCGAAAGAAAACCAACAAAAAAAATTGAATAAAAAATTGACCAGTTTGATCCGATTTTCAGTTAGAGAATTCAAGGCCGAACCGAACCAAATGGAACCAAAATATATATAATATACTACCTGTGATAATTTTATACTTCATAATATATACAAAATATATCCTCGGCAACGCGCCCCCAAAGGCCCAAACCCAATGGCCTAATCCTAACCCTAGAAACAGCGCTGCAACAGAATTTAACATCGCAATGCTTATGCTCCAACCCTTCACCTATCGCATCTAGCCTCTTTCTTTCCGTCTCAAGTCTCATTCTCATGCTTCTTTTCTGGTCATGCCATTGCAACTTGTCATCACTTCATCAATGATGAGAACTTCATCTTCATGCTTCCTTGAGCTTTAATTTTTTTCAATTTAAGGTTGTAAGCAAAAACTGAGTTCTTCAATTTTTTCGAGCTTGCAGCACTTGGCTCCTCTCTCTCTTTCGATCTCGTATTTTTCTATGAATGCCTGTCTTATTTTGTTGATGGCTTAAGATTCAAATGATTTTAAAGTATTTGGATTTTCAAGTATTTTAGCCTTGCGGTATGTCGCTTGATACTTGAGATATTTGGATATTTAAGCTTCTCATATTTGGCATGGCATGATAATAAAATTGTTTAAACATACATGTATAACCTTCTCAGTTTGTATTTCATTTTATTTGAAATGCAGCAGGTTGTTTCTCGTGATATTTTGTTTTAGGAACTATTTTTAAGTTTAATGATGATTAGTAAGTTGGAAATATGTAGATTTGATTGCATAATATGTGTTATTAAATCCATAGGCTACATAGAAGAAGCTTTATTTTAAATTCTGGATGTGTTTTTTTAAAACTGAAAATCGAACCGAACCAAGTCAAGAAATTTCAGTTTAGTTTGATTCGGCTAGCCAGCTTGATCAAAATTGAATGGATGGAAATATGCAAGAGCTGATTGGTTTGGTTTGGTTTGGTTAGAGTCATCCCCTAAAATCAAACTAAATTGGGTCATGAACACTCCTAGTTTGTATAAATTTCTAAATTCAAATTTTATTATTATCAATGTACTCAAAAAAAAAAAAAAGAATTGTATTTTAGCATAGTTACTGGTTTAAAATTGGACTTTATTACTCATCGTTTTTTGAACTTATTATTTTCTATTGTCTGCTTTGCTAATTTGATCAGTTTGCTAATATTTTACCTTTACGTAATTGAAAGATCGAAATGTGACTGTGGAAGATGGCTGACTATAAATCTATTTTTGAATTTTATTTTACTAATTTTTAAAAGTTTTTTATTCAAAAATCAAATCATCCAATCCAATTGTAATTGAACCGCAATAAAATGTAACGTTTGGATTTTATTTTTTATTTTTGGGTTGAAATCGATTTAAAATTAGATCAGAATGGTATTATGTTTAGGACACTTTTTGAAATGTGATAGGTTATTCAACGAGAAATTATTGAATCTTTATAAAATACTTCATAGGGTTATATTTTTTCCACTTAAAGTGTGACATTTTAGCTTTAATTGATGATAAGTTTACCACTAATTTGCATATTTATTCCCTAAGTAAAATTTTTATTTTAAATATTTAGAAAAATAAATATGTGAATTAGTGATAAATCATATCATCTGAAACCAAAATATCACGCATAAATGAAGTGAAGACAATTTTATTTAGAGTTCTAGGAGCACCCCAATAAATTACTGTATTCAACAGGGTCCTGAAAAGTTCTTCGCATAGATAGTGATGCATGACTATAAGCAAAGTAGTAAACGCATGTAATAGCAACGACTTGAAGTTGGAAATATGGTGATAATAGAATTGATTGACTTTCGTCGGGGCTTATATGGGCATCTAGAAACAGGGTTGGTGAAGAAAAAGGTACGTAATTAAACAATAATAAAAAATTATTCTTCAGCCATCATTTCTCGTTGAGCTTATTTTGGTGAAATTTAATGTTAAATAAGCTTATGGTTTGCGCTTAGTTATTATCTTTTTTATTTAAATCATCAATAATTCAAGTTGAATCAGTTCATTATGAAAGTTAAGCTTTCTTGCCAATTTTTTCTAATTATTCATAAGGCTCAAATTTAAAACTTTACTATAAGAGAAATAAATGTTAAATCATCTAAATTAATCAATAATTCGTTTAAAGAAAAAATGTTGACAGGAGAAAGATATTTTTATTTGATAACATACATTTACAAATAAAAATCATTATAACTTGCATTTATTTACATGTTAAAATAAAATTATATCATTCGTATTACAATTGTTTCTTTAGATAAAATCTTTACGGGGGACCTTTCTTCACCATGTTTGAAAGTTCTCACCTAAAATTGCCGTCACCATTGCATATCATATATGTGTGTCACGTAAAAGCAAGTCCTCAACATGGGTTTGAATTATACTGGTCAATGACTAGGTAAAATTAAAGCTTCGAAGGAAGCTAAAATTCATCGGCAAAAATTAATGAACAAATCTACCATTCCTTCTGGAGGATCACCACAGTGTTGAGGGTGTGAGACCAGTGACGATAACCCATTATTAGTCAGAAATTTCTTTGCCTTTAGTTTTGCTAGGCATTGACCTGTTCAAGGAACAGGATGAGCTTGTGTCCTTTATTTCAATTAAGGGATAAACCCATTTCTGTTCGTGCCATCACATTATTGATGGGCCGCGAGGGATAAATAGAAAATAGATACTCTCTCTGGTTTATATTATTTATCACTTTAGTCATTTGTACGGATATTAAGAAATTCAAAATCAATGATTGATTGTAAAGATATTTATCTAAGTATTCTTATTTAATAACTAAAATATTATATTGATATTTTATTATTTATTATGTTTAGAATTGTGTGAACAGTCTGGGATTGCCACTTCTATATATTTATTACCACTTCCATTTAGTTTGTTTTGCCAAAATGCCCATTTTTATTTTGATCAAAAGAATAATTATTAATTAGCCATCCCAATGTCATCAAAAGTTATCATTGTTAGCTTAATAAAAAATTAATTTAATTATTTGAAAACATTTAATATTTATCTTATTTTAATTTTTATGTAGTTCCTAGATATTGCAAGTATTGATAATTAATTTATTTAATATAGTTATTTAAATCTAACTATTAAATTATTTTTCAATTTTTTAATACAATAATTATATAAATAATATAACATTGAGTATTTTTTAAAAAATAATAAATAACAATAAATAATAGTAAAGATGTACTAATTTATAAATTGTTATATACAACTATACACCTTATTTTTTAATATCTAGTGTTTATTATGATACCACGATTTATTATCATCGACCAGTAATTTTTACTATTTTTTTTTGGTTATTCATTTTCTTAAAAATTAAGGTAATTTGATACATTACATTAATTATTTGCCCTCATCAAAAGGAGTTTAAAAAAGTTAAAAGTTTTTCTTTTATTAACAACAATATAGCATGTTTGGGAGCACTGCCAAGGCAGCTAGAATTGATTCTAGTCGAGCAGACTGGATTTTGAGTATTTTTTATGTTATTTGATTTGAATGAATAAAAATCAATTATTGCCTTTAGAATTGATTTTGAGAGAAGTAAATATATTTTACTTTTTGTTAGAATCACTTTTAGAGAAACTTCCTAATATAAATCACTTTATCTTAATATTAATTCTAATCAAATCAATTTCAACAAAATTGCCTCTATATATAATCAATTCTATAAAAGTAAAACCAAATACACACAACTCAGTTTAAAGGTTAAATTGTTTACTTTATATTTAATAAATTATACTTTATATAATTCTAAATAATTTTTTTAAAAAAATTAAAAATTATGAATTGACTAGCATATACGTATCATTTAATACATTGTTAATGGTAATACATACTAACTAAATATATAACTAATTTAACGCATTAAATTATCTTAATTTTAATGATATAATAAAGATCACAAAAAAATTATAATAATAAATAAGCGATTGCCAACAAATCTTAATATTATATAATAAAATATCAGTAGATGTGTTGTATATTTAAATACTTGTAATATCTAGTAACTTTGTAAAAAATTCTTTATAGAGATATGAGAATAACAGATACATTGAAACAAATAAATTTATCTAAAGTGACAAATATTATGAACCGAAACGAGTAATATTATTCATGTAGGGAAAAAAGTCAAAATAATAATTAATATGGATTAAATAAATTATAAAGTTACCTACATTTTAAATAATAATTCATGTAATTTTGAAATATAATGACTCAATTTTGAGACCAAGTCATTTTCTTGGATCCAAACCCGACTCGATAATAACATAATTAATAAGCTGGTCAACTCGACATTTACATGACATATAAAGATTTAGAGTTATATATAGTTAAATTATAAAATTCTAGAAGTAAAAAGCAAAATTCAAGAAATATTTTATAATACATATTTTAAAATAAATTTTATCAAGATAAAAATAATATCATATTATATAAAATATATTGATTAAAATATAAAAATATTATAATTTATCACTAATTTTTTTAAAAATAAAACTTTTAAAAAACTATCTAACTTGGGACCTGGTTGGGCCAACTCGAAGCATGATCCAAATCTAGCCCAAAAAATATACTGGGTCAAATTTTACAACCCAAACCTTACCCCATAAGCTTCAGATCGGGACGAGTTGGCAAACCAGGTCGAGTTATGAACACTCCTAGCATTCAATTTTCAACGTCGGTTACTGTTCTCATGATCAGTACATTCGCCATGAGTTTTGGTCATTCCTAATTGGATAGGGGAAAATGCCTAGTGGGAGAGCAAAAGAACTCATGTTATTTAGCAATTTATTTTATCAACAAAAATTTAGGTTGAAAAAAAAAAGGTTATTCTCATTCATTTAAGGAGAAGGCATGCTTCTAGATTTATAAAGGTATTTGTAAATAATTTAGAGTGTATTTGGACATAGTATTGTCAAATTTTAGGGAATTTAAAATGCAAAAAAATTTAAATACTTTAATTTAATTCCTTTCATTTTAAGCCATTAGGAATGGTCTAGTAATAAGAGGTTTAAGTAGTTTGCATGAAGGCCTAGGTTCAAACCTCATAATCGCTGATGTGCCAAAAGAAATTCCATTCATTTAATTTTTTTATTTGAATAAAGTAATTATATTATTTTATTTGTAAAATACTTTATTTGTATAATGAAATTATATTCTATTCTCTTTGGGCGATTGGTTGAGAACAGTAGGTGGCAGTCGACGATCATAGGTGGGCGGTTGGTAGTTGCCGGTGGGCGATCGACTAGTAATGGTATAGATTTGTAGAAGGAAAGGGTTAATAGATAATGGATGAAGAAAAGAATAGATTTTAGAATTTATTATGAAGAGGTGGAAACTGAAATCCCTTCTTTTGAAGTTTGGAAAATATCATCCAAAAATACTTGAAATTTTAAAATTCTTTTATATTATTATCCAAATAAACAATTTTAGACTAAATCAATTGAAATCCTCTAAAAAAAAATATTACTCTCTATGAATACTCCATCCAAAAACACTATATTAGGGTTTATCTAATCACTACCCTAATCAAGAAAAGAAAATTTCCATTGAAAGTATAAAATTTTTTAATTTTTAAAACATTGAAAGCATTAAAAGCTTCAAAATTTTCCTTTTATTGATTCCTTAGCCAGTCCCTAAAACAGTTATTAGCAGAACCTAATAGTTTATTAGCAAAACATAAAATTCAAACTTAAGTTGTAATAATAAATCATAAATGAAATAACGATCAAGTGACTCAATGTATTAAAATAAAAGAAGGCATGTTATTAGTGTGACAGTGATCCATGCATAATTATTCTATAATATCACTTATTGTAAAACAAAATTACTTTAAGAAACAAATTATACGTACATGCCACTACATGATTACGGTTACATCTATGTAAATGATAGTATCAGTTACTTCATTCGAGTTTCTTGATCCCGATATTCCTTTTTAACTTTCTTGATCCCGAGGTCGTGTAGCATTAAACCTTACTTGAGTGGAAAGCGTGGAGCTTATATGGGATCAAAGATTAGAACTGTCCTAACCGAGAAACTAAACCACTTCGAGTAAATGCAAAAAGAATGTCTCGCTCTCGCACGAAACAGAAAAATGAACCATGCATTTAGGTGGGTTGTTGAAGTACAAAATTTGTACGCATACTAAATTAATAACAACACGCATTAAACACGTAATAAATCTCCGTTCTCTTTATTGTATAAATTTCTTTGTATTTATTTTGCATGTAATTTTTATTAGTTGCTGTATTATCACTTATTTTCAAGTGTTCGCGCATGAAATCGGTTTTGCTGTTGACTTTCAAATGGAGTGCAAGTTTGGAGCTTCAAGAGTGAAAAGGATTAAAAGCATTAAAATATTTGTCAACCATTCTTGTTTCTGTTATGTCAATAATTCATAATGAAGTGAACGGAGCGTCAAATCGTTTGGCAGATTATGATTACACTACATATCACATTTTTGCCGTGCATAGTCCGTGTACTATTCATATATAAATTTAACCGATTTAATTTATATTATATGTATTGATAATATAAAATTTTTTTTATATTATTATTTAATCATATACTATCACATAAACAAATATGTATTGCCTTCATTTTCACTACTTCAAAAATCATATAAATGGGATAATGTGATTGAATGACACTGTTAATACATATAAATTAAATTCAAGTTTAATTTTGATCTATTGTTGTATAAATTTTTTTTAGATAATTATTTAATTATATGTTATTTATTATAAGAGTAAAGATATTTGATTATTAATTTTACTATTTCAAAAATTTTTTATATAGAAGTATATAATATTGGCTTGGAGATTTGTCTTTCCCCACGATTTTGAAGCTTCTTACCTAAACAAATTAACAAGGTAAGGTGAAGCAAACCATTATTCTTACATTTTAATATGAAAATTGGTATTTAGTATGAAACAATTTTCGTACTTTCCATACGAACAATGTAATAGAAACTTGATTTTGTCTCCACATCTTTTCTCTTTCATGATTTCTATTACAAAACTAAATTTTATTGGCTAAAATTACTGAAATCACTCAATGAATATTAAAGTTTGGATTCATTCGTTTAGTAATTTGTTACAGTAACTTCCCAAATGTCAAAAATGTATAATTTTTTATTTTTATAATAATTATTTTTATAATTTTATATAATAAGAGGTAATCAATGTGAAAAATGTATTGATATTAATGCAAAATTAAATTTTATTATTATTATTATTCTTTGTTTGTGATGGCTGTTGGAATTGTACTTTAGCAAAGTCATTATAATTGATCTAATGGTGAGGGATTTAGATAGTTTACATAAGATTTTAGGTTCAAATTTTATTACTATGAATGTACTTAAAAAATAAAAAAAAAGAACTGTATTTTAGCATAGTTACTGGTTTAAAATTGGACTTTATTACTTATCGTTTTTTGAACTTATTATTTTCTATTGACCGTTTTGCTAATTTGATCAGTTTGCTAATATTTTACCTTTACGTAATTGGGTGGAAGATGGCTGACTATAAATCTATTTTTGAATTTTATTTTACTAACTTTTTAAATTTTTTTTTTAAAAATCAAATCATCCAATCCAATTGTAATTGAACTGCAATAAAATGTAACGTTTGGATGATTTTTTTTTTATGGCTTGAAATCGATTTAAAATTAGATCAGAATGGTATTAAGTTTGGACACTTTTTGAAATGTGATAGGTTATTCAACGAGAAATTATTGAATCTTCATAAAATACTTGATAGGGTTATATTTATTCCACTTAAAGTGTGATATTTTAGCTTTAATTGATGATAAGTTTACCACAAACTTGCATATTTATTCTCTAAGTAAAATTTTTATTTTAAATATTTAGAAAAATAAATATGTGAATTAGTGATAAATCATATCATCAATTGAAACTAAAATATCACGCATAAATGAAGTGAAGACAATTTTATTTAGAGTTCTAGGACTAGGAGCACCCCAATAATCTACCGTATTCAACAGGGTCCTGAAAAGGTCTTCGCATGGATAGTAAACGCATGCAGTAGCAATGACTTGAAGTTGGAAATATCAAATATGGTGATAGTAGAAGTGATTGACATTCGTCGGGGCTTATATGGGCATCTAGAAACAGGGTTGGTGAAGAAAAAGGTACGTAATTAAATAGTAACAAGTAAATTACTCTTCAGCCATCCTATCTCATTGAGCTTATTTTGGTGAAATTTAATGTTAAATAAGCTTATGGTTTGCACTTAGTTATTATCTTTTTATTTAAATCATCAATAATTCAAGTTCAATCAGTTCATTATGAAAGTTAAGCTTTCATGCCAATTTTTTTTAATTATTTATAAGACTCAAATTTAAAACTTTACTATAAAAGAAATAAATATTAAATCATCTAAATTAATCAATAATTCGTTTAAAGAAAAAATGTTGAAAGGAGAAAGATATTTTTATTTGATAACATACATTTATAAATAAAAATCACTATAACTTGCATTCATTTATATGTTAAAATAAAATTATATTATTCGTATTACAATTGTTTCTTCAGATAAAATCTTTATGGGGGACCGTTCTTCACCATGTTTGAAAGTTCTCACCTAAAATGGCCATCACTAGAGCATATCATATATACGTGTCACCTAAAAGCAAGTCCTCAACGTGGGTTTGAATTTACTGGTCGATGACTAGGTAAAATTAAAGCTTCAAAGGAAGCTAAAATTCATCAGCAAAAATTAATAGACAATGAACAAATCTATCATTCCTTCTAGAGGATCACAACAGTGTTGAGGGTGTGAGACCAGTGACGATAACCTATTATTAGTCAGAAATTTCTTTGCCTCTAGTTTTGCTAGACATTGACCTGTTCAAGGAACTGGATGAGCTTGTGTCCACAATTTCAATTAAGGGATAGACCCATTTGTATTCGTGCCATCACATTATTGATGGGCCGTGAGGGATAAATAGAGAAGAGATATTTTTTTCAATTTATAATATCTGTCACTTTAATCATTTGTACGAGTATTAAGAAATCCAAATCAAGGGTTGATAACAAATATATTTATCAAAATATTCTTATTTAATAACTAAAATATTGTATTAATATTTCATTATTTATTATATTTAAAATTGTGTGAATGGTATAACAGTGGCTATTACCACTCTCATATATCTATTGCCACTTCCATTTACTTAGTATTTTAGTTAGTTTTATCCAAATGCCCTTTTTTATCTTGATCAAAAGAATAGTTAATATTAATTATTAATTAGCCATCCTAATGTCATCAAAAGTTATCTTTGTTAACTTAATAAAAAATTAATTTAATTATTTAAAAACATTTAATGTTTATCTTATTTTTAATTTTTATATAGTTCCTAGATATTGCAAATATTGATAACTAATTTATTTAATATAGTTATTTAAAATCTAACTATTAAATTATTTTTCAATTTTTTAACACAATAGTTATATAAATAATATAACATTGAGTTTTTTTAAAAATAATAAATAAAAATAAATAACAATAAAGATGTACTAATAAATTGTGATATACAACTATATACCTTATTTTATAATATCTAGTGTTTATTATGATACCACGATTTATTATTATTGACCAGTAATTTTTACTTTTCTTTTTTTTGGTTATTCATGTTCTTAAAAATTACGTTAATTTGATACATTAAATTAATTACTTGCCCACATCAAAAGGAGTTTAAAAATGTTAAAAGTTTTTCTTTTATTAATAACTATATAGTTCAAAGGCTAAATTATTTACTTTATATTTGATAAATTATACTTTATATAATTCTAAATAATTTTTTTAAAAAGAATAATTAAAAATTTTGGATTGACAAGCATACATGTGTCGTTTAATACAACGTTAATGGTAATACATACTAAATAAATATATAACTAATTTAACACATTCAATTATCTTAATTTTTAATGATATAATAGAGATCACAAAAAAATATTATAATAATAAATAAGTGATTGTTGTATATTTAAATCCTTGTAATATCTAGTAACTTTGTTATAAACTCTTTATAGAAATGTAAGAATGATAGATACATTGAATCAAATAAATTTACCTAAAGTGATAAATATTATGAACCTAAGTGAGTAATATTATTCATGTAAGGGAAAAAGTCAAAATAATAATTAATATAGATTAAATAAATTATAAAGTTACCTACATCTTAAGTTGAATTTTTTTTGTCTCAAGGTTATTCCTCCTCCCTATTATTAGGGAAAGAGATTAATCCATTTGTGGCATAGTCAAACTTATCCTCCTA
This sequence comes from Pterocarpus macrocarpus, assembly GCA_031439585.1. NCBI lineage: Eukaryota > Viridiplantae > Streptophyta > Magnoliopsida > Fabales > Fabaceae > Pterocarpus > Pterocarpus macrocarpus. The sequence goes on along the minus strand of CM062518.1, from coordinate 32,798,432 downwards.
ATCTTTTTGGAGTGTAGTCAAGTTTGTCCTTCCAATCAAGAATCGAACTAAGATTCTTCCTAAAATCGTAATGTACCTCTATTGCTACTTCAAGAGGAGAAAGTTTTTTTTGTCCAAAATAAAATATAGAGCCTCCAAACCTCTATATCAAAGTGTAAGGGTTAACAACCTTCTACCAAATTATTATTTGAAACGGAAATTATTGTTCTCAATCAATAATAATAATACCCATTGAGTTGTGGTGGGAAAATTTAATTTTGATGCAAAAATAATGATTGCATTGATGTTAATTTGTCGACATGTCATTAGAATATAGAAAAGATATGTATTAGAAACATATTATTTTAATTTATCACAGAAGTGACCAACAATTGCTTGAGGTCCTTGATTAGAAAATATTAAAAAAATGAGATCCTAATTTGATTAGATGATAAATTTAAGTTGAGGTTCTTAAAATGTAATTCAGTCAGTTAGATAATATTAGAATTAATATTAAATTTAAGCCTAATTTAACAACAAAATTTGGCCCAATGGTAGAAGATTGTCCAAGTACATCATAAAAGTCTAATGTAGAACCAAAAGGTTGTATGACCTGACATACGAAGATAGCCCAATATCAAAACTCAAAAGTAGTTTAATATCATCATCATATCATAATCGAATTAGAATTAAAGTAAACATTAAATTAGAATTGATTTAGAATCTTAAATTTTATATTTTGAGTATGTTAAAGAATTAAAACATGAATTATAGTTCTAAATTTAATTTTATTGTTTAAAAGTGTGACTCAAATTTAAATTAATAAAAATATTAATATAATAATAATAATTCTAATAACTATAGGAATATTTTTAGGATCTAGGAAATGTTTTATATTTTAACATTTTTATGAAATTATCAAATTTCAATAAATATGATTGCTAACAAATAATTTTTTTTCAAAAAAAAAAAAAAAAACAAAAATATTGGGTCATACCCAAAGTGATTCATGATCCCAAACAAAACTTTACTTGCGATGTTAGGGGTTCAAATTCTGGTGTCGACATTTTCAAGAAAGTTTATCTAACCACCATCTCTAAGCAATTCATGAAATTAAAAAAAAAAAAATGAAGGCGACATGGAATCATAGAAACTTCATTGAGGAGAGAGACATTTAACTTTTAAGTTTTAAAGTTGATGATTCCTACATATAGGTTAGGAATTAAGATGTCATTTTAATTATATTTTAATTCTAAATGCAATTGGTTTGTAAAATTATATGCAATTATAATTAGGACAGAGAAGCCAAATTTTTATTCTATCCAATTCTAGGCATAACTTCATATGCAAAACAGATTATAAGATTAACTCCTAAAACTAGCTCTAGGAAAATGTGGCCATATATCTATCCAAATGTAAGACTAAATAAATAATAATGGTACTTTTCTTTTTCTTTTTCTTTTATATTGATTGCAACGAGATTTAAATCTACATATGACTTCATATAAATTAGTCAAATTCTTTACCACCAACCTACTTTTAGTAGCTTAATGATACTTTAAGTAAAACAAAATTATAACAAAAAAAGGTTCTTTAATAATAATAATAAGAGTGAATATGCAATTTAGTCCTTGAAAGTTATACTTGATATTAATTTAGTTCTTGAAATTCTTTTGACACAAAATAGGTTGTTGAAAATTAAAATGTGACATTACATTATTTTCTAAAAATTTTTGACATCAATTAGGTCCCTAAAAGTTAAAATATGATATTACTTTAGTCATTGATAGATGCAAGTGATGTCACATTTTATTTTTTAAGGACTTATTTGATGTCCAAATCTTTCAGGGATTAATATGATATCATATTTTAATTTTTGAAGATTTATTTAATATAAAAAATCTTTTAAGAACTAAATTGATATTATATGCATATTTTAGGGATCAAAATGCGTGTCCAACTTAATAATAATAATAATAATAATAAAGATACATAAAGATATCAATCATGAATTCACTCGTGACTTGTGAGCTAGTGGGGAATATTAAGAAAAGCAAAGTGAAGTAAAATGCGTAAACCCTCAAATTAGTCTCGACAATATCTCTAGTGGATAGATTAGTCCCTGACAAAAATAAATTGATGTTGAAGTCACTAATAATTGTAAAAATCAGATATTTTAGTCTCTAACCGACTTGCTACTAGTAAATAGTGTGATGTGTAGGTTGATTAAAGCATCTTAACATCATTCTATATGGCACTAACACTCCCAAACAAGCAACTAAGAAAAAAATATTTGCACCATTTTACTCACCAAGCTCTAAACTTAATATTTCAAAATTCTCATACTCTATATCCTTTCTAATATCACAACAGAAATAATGATGAGAAAGAAGATCAATATGTGGTGTGGTACTTGAAAAATTTACATCTAATAGGACAATAGTGCAACTACTAAGCATACATGTTTCTTGATTTTCATATATTTTATATTGAGATTGAGACTAAGATTGCTTAAAAATTTATATTGGGATTGGTATTATATACAAAATAAGTGTCTTAATCAAGAAAAAATAGAAATATTAGAATGTTTTAGTTCGTATGTATTATACATAACATTTTTTACTAGTTATAAATGAATTAGAGATTATAATATCTAATTTTTATATTTATTAAAAATCTCATGATCAATTTATTTTTATTAAAAAATAATTTACATATAAAAAATATTGCAAAAGACTAATTTAAGAGTTTACTTGATGGAAAAGGATATTAGCGGTAGGTATCGAGAGTAGCAGCCGTCGGTATTGTTCATTGAAATGAAGAAAGAATGAGAGCCACTCAAAATATGTACAAAAGTCTACGGGCCTACGGCACATGGAGAAATAGAGGCAAGAATCAAGAAACCGTGTTGGAAAATGCTGGCAAAGACGTGAAGTTTGAGGCTCATAAGTAACGTGGTGTCCTTTCCCCGGTCGCACTTTTAACATCGAATTAGAGTGCCCCATTCGTATAAACCAAATCTTGTCGACAGCATTCACTGGTTATGGTTGAACTTGTTGCCCTTTTTTCTTTTTGCTGGTCAGAATTAACTTGTTGCCCTTTGAACAACGGAGGTTTGAGCAGTGATGGCAGTGGACTCCTCCCATCACCGAACTTGAAAACCACCCGCCTCCCATTTACTCTGTTCTTCTCCCTCTCTCTCCACCTACCATACTTAGAGCTGTCGAAATCGGTTCTGACTTGAGAGTCAACTCGGTTCGACTGGGTTGGGTTGTTTTTTTTCTTTTTTTGGTAGAGGGTTGGGTTGCTCGAAGTGCAGCTCATTTAAGCCTCAGTTGAGATTGAGAAGGCTATAAGGGTGTATTTGGAATGTTAAAAAAATAGAAATAATTTGATTTAAAAATTAAATTATGTGTTTGGATGTTTTAAAAAGAAGAAATGAAGTGATTTTTAATTTTTATAATATTTAATTATTTTATATTTGAAATCTTATCAAAATTGAAAGAATTTGATGAAAATTGATTTAATTTTAAAATTTAAGTATAAATCAAATCAAATTAATTCTATTCTTAATCATTTTAAACATAATCTAATATATTATAATTCAAATTTTATTTTTATACAATCATTCTAAACCTAAAATTTAACTTATAAATTAAATCAATTCAATTAAAATCAAATTAATTTTAAAATTTAGTCATTCCAAATATTACCTAAAAGCTATCAAGAGAAAATAAGGAACAGTAGGGACAACATACTTTTATTGATTCCACCATTGCTGCCAGCCCACCTAGCCTAGTGGAGAACAAATGGGGCATAAACTCTTGGAGCACTGCAAATGGCAATATGGAATAGTAGTCCAACAGGTTTCAGACCAAAAAACACGGAGTCCAAGAAGTCCAGCTCAAAACAATTTTGGAGAAATAGCGCTGTTTGTATTCTATACATTGCGCTGGCCCAAACGTTATACCATCGTTTAGTGATACCAAAAAAAAAGGCAAAAACGGAGCGCTACGTTTAAGGCCTGCACAATGATCAAGAAAAGTGCTAAACTTTAAAATATTTTTGGAAAATAATAAAAAAGCAATAATTCGGTGCCTATTAAAAATATGTTTTATAGGTTTTGAAGGTACTTTGCATTTAAGAAGTTTCTGAATACATTTACTAATCGCTATCAACCATTTCTTTATACAACGTAGTATATTTTTTCAGTACAGTCTCATTCATTTAATCAAATTTCAATACCTTTTTTTTTTTTTTGGTACATATATTTTAATTCCATGTTTGACAACATTGAAGATAGAATGTTTTCACTCATACCACCAAAATATGTTTTCATTCATGACATTAGAATTTGGTTAAATGTATTCAAGAACAAACCCGGAAAAAAAAAAAGGAAAGAGAAATCAGCTCAAAACACAGGGAGACGTTATAGATGCCGAAACTCACGCAGAAACAACTAACTTTAAAGTAAAGGAAACATGGCAAATTTGAGAGTAATAAAAAATCAACTTGCCTTAAATAAACTACACTATCTCTTGCTGTGTCAACTGTCAAGACAATGCCACCAACTTTGTACATCAAGATACAAAATGATCTTGGCCACTTTTTTGTGGATAGCTGTATTTGTGTAAGCCTATGGTCTAACTAGTTAGAGTTTGAATTCTGAATGGGAAAGGAAACTGAGAATCAATGATCACTTCACACTCATTAGTAGTGTAAAAGAAGGAATTGACCTCAGAATGGATGCTTAAGCATCAGGTGGTGATGCACTGGATTGCCGCTTTGCAGATACCAGTCATCGTTGCTTCGGGTCCATAAACCTGTAAAGACACTTTAAAAATGGATCAGAGAAGGTTCCTTGAAACAAATTTTCTTACCAGCATCAATTGGTTAGTTAATGCTATCATATCAATAAGGCCATCAGTTATGTAACCTCGATAGGGATGCCAATCTCCTCTCCAAGCGCCCACATTTTCACTAAACCTTTCTGGTAATTGGGACCTCCTCTCCTCACATAAATGTGCATCCTTGCTGCTTTTAGCTTTGATTCCTGGTATGTAATAGCTCAACAATCAATTAACTCTACCACAACCAAATTATCATGGTACAGTTTCCCAAAGCTGTGTAAGATGATTGGCTCACCTTCTCCGTCAGTGCTCTAATTATGCCACTAAATGTAGCAGCAACATCAGTGAAGTTAGCTATTCCTTCTCCTATCAAAAGGGCTCTCTTTTGGTCATCAGGATTTGCAGTTGCACACTGCAAAGAAAGGAAAAGATTATCATAGAGACGGAGAATAACTTCGGTACCAAGTGCAGGAGTTAGCATGCATTTGATAAGCTATCTTCAGACACTCCAAGCAAGGACTGGCTGACTAACTAAAGCAACAATGTTGAACCTCTAAATTGATAGGTTGACCAAACATAAGTGTTGAATTTGTAGAAAAATAAAACAGAAGGAGGAGTGTAGCCTGAAATGTTTAGGTTCAATAGATGCATAGGAATAGACAGCCATCATCATTATATATATTCAGCAGGAAATTAATACAGTTTACTTTTTCAAGATCAATGATAAATAAAGACTTAACCTATTTCCTATGATTCCTATTATTCCAATGCCATGACTTCTATTAATACTAATCACATGGCATAACACCATTAGTCATATACATCAATTCTAACAATAAGGTAGAGAAATGAATTAATTACATCGATTACAACTCTGGCATACTGCAGGACTTCGTCTTCTTTGGGTGCACCACTATATTCTGCATAATTTCCAAGCTCGGATGTACAGCCAAGATCTCCTACCTGTTCTAATTATATAGGATATAAGAATTTTCACTTAAGCTACAAGTGAATGGAGATTAACCATGAATTTGGTTTTAAATTAAGAGAAACAAACCGTATCAGCATAGATGACACTAGCACCTCCCCCAGCTACCATTGTCCAAATTCGGCCCGCTGGGTTCAACACTCTGAATTTCAAAGATGCACTTGTCTGCTAGTGTTTAATATAGTAATGAAACACCATAAGCTTTTATACGTAAAAAAATAAAAAATAAAATAGTACCATCGTTACTATAAGCAATAGAATTGTTGATAATTGGTGAGAGATTTGTCCAAGAGTCTAGTTGATTTTGAAGATATGCAGACTAGTATTTAACATTAATTACTAGTTACAAAGAATCCAGAAGGATTAAGATCTGCAGCATTTTTTCATTTCCCAAGATGAGATATTCTTTGGGAGGATTCTAGAACAGACAGATTGTAGATACAGATACACGTCAGGTATACTTGTGTACCTTTTCATCTAATTCATGAATGAAAGCCTCTGTGGCACTCACAACTCTTCCAAATGGCATTGGAAACTCAATGTTTCCCCATCTGCAACAAAAAAGGCCATGTATGTTCATTTTATTTTAAAAAACTGCAAAATATTGTTTAGTTTAACATTACAAATTTGAAACATAGTATTCATCCTAGAAGATAAAAGTTGACATTTGCTAAAGGGAAGCAACCACCAACTTCTTTAGCTCTTGAAAGCAGCAGCGTCATCTAGCTCCCCTCTCATATCCAAAGGATATGGCTTTCCTTCCAGTAGTGTGAAAGGATTCATCCCTAAGAAAGTGAAATCCAGGTCTAACAGGAAAAAAAATAATATGGAAAATGGTAAAAATTTTATGTAATTTTCAATAACGTTGTCTGCACAAGGCCATCTAGTGGTTTGAAAATAATAATATACCTTGAAATAGAGTGAAAATCACCTTAAGGAATTCCTCAATTTCTCCCAATCTGTAAGCATGAACGAAGTGCTTATAAATAATCGAAACCAAGTGTGCACCATTAAAAAAGCACCAGAAATTTAATGAAATGGTCTTGTTGATTCACAGATAAGCTGAAATACAAGGAAAAACTGAAAACAGGTAATAAAGTCGACCATTTCTTTGGGGAAAAAAAAAAAAAAAAGTAAGTAAATTGAATTTACCTCCAAGGGAAGGGTTGCAACAAGGGGGGCAGTAGTTTCTGATGTAAGGCAGACTCCTGTCGGAATAAATACAGCCTTAACCTGTACAAAAGAAAAGCTACAGTCTTAACCTGAAATATGAACAAAGCAGTTTGTATAAATGGAAGACCATACAAGCATAACTTGTGTAGAGTAATCATCTGCAAGGTGAATAACTGAACTGCATTTATACCTTATCCCAGTTTTCAATTTCAATTCCTCCACATTCTGGAAAGCTTATGCTGTTCCCAAGTCTCTCTGAGACAATGTTAAGGTAAAACCCTTCATTGTGTGGGATGAAAGGTTCAACAATGAAAGTGGTTATGGGTCCTTTCCATCCACCCGTCTCAAACTATATATTGGAGGATGATATCATAAAACAGTTCAAGGGTAGAAAGGAATATACACAATTGAAAACAAAAAACAGAGAACCATGTAAGTTTTGGAGGGAGAAAGAGGACAAAGCACCTCATTGCCGACACGCTCTTTCACAAAAGAAGCAACTTGAGCCAAATCCATATTTAAGGCAACCGAACCACTTTTGCCACGCTTTCCAAATAACATGTCAGGTTTTACAACCAGTTTAGAAGATGAAAGCCAGGGTTCTTTGTCCACTAGCTTCTCGAAATCAGTGGACTCTCTAACCCAAGGCATAAACACAGAACAAATTCATGATTCAAGTTAGATATGCATGCTACACCAGCTAATGTTAAATTGGAAAATCTTCACTGTTATACACATTACACAGTAACGTAGCTCAAAAGACCATTAAACTTTTCATATTGAAGTTAGACTATCTTGACTGAATTAACATTGCAGTTGGTTGATGGGATGCGCTGCACCTACCTACTGCTTCTCCTCCATTGCACAAACGTTGGTTTCTTGTTCTAGTTTCAACTGCAACGGCTTCGTGCGTGGGTCTATTGTACTTGTCTCAACTCTCGACTGGGGAGCACGTGGTTGATGACGCACGCTACGTGTCGTGTCTTAGCTTACTATGGCAGAAAGTGTAACTTTATAAATTTGAAAACGCTATATAATGATCAAATTTTTTTTAATCTTATACAATTACCAAATTTTATGGGCTAATGCATGTACACATAAATATAATAATTACAATGATCAAGTACTGTTTGTATCATCTATTGGTTTAGGTATATTTAGAATCCCTCTACTCTTTTTCAGATAAAAGTTTAAGGTGGATGAGTAGTCTTGAGTTCTTGGCTTAGGAAGTATTTATTATGACTATAACAAAAGTAATTCTACATGAGCTTAAAGAAACTAAATAGGATCTTATGAGACTTATTTTGAATAAAACAAAATAATTATTATTGAATCGATTTGAATGATTCGATATTGATTTATTTTTTTTAAAAAATAACTAATCTTATAAATAAATAAAAACTTTAAGAGAGTTTTATTTTTATAGTAAACTAACTTGATTTGAACTAAATTAATTGAAATTTATTGAATTTTGAGTATTGATAAAAAAGGATGGGACGATTTTGCATTTAAATAAATTATTTATGATGTTCAAATGTAATTTGAAAAAGTTAAATATTTCATATGGATCACATTGTATATCTAACAATTCCACCAATTAATTTTAATTATGATTTCTCACATTACTATCGATTAAATGACTTAAATCTGAATAAACGTATTCTTAATCAAGGCTTGAACAGAATTTTATGAAGTAGTTTAAGGAATTAAATTGAAATTTATTAGTAAAAAATGCTAATAGAAAAATAAGAATATCAATAACTTCATTTTTCCCTTGTTACGTAGAATGAACAAAATTAATGAGAAAACCATAATGTAAAGTTCATGATATTCGACAAAAACTTAAATTACTAGTTTTGCTTTTTGGATTATCTTATCTGCATTTTAAATTGGTATTTTAAATCAAATTCTCTCCACCCTCTTCCTGTGTTTATATATATATATATATATATATATATATATATGTTAGATATAAACTAAAAAATAGAACAGTGAAATAAAAAAAATAAAGTGTGAGTGTGCATAAAGAGAAAAATTAATAATATCATGATAATAACATATAATAAAATATATTGAGAATAAAATTTTCTAATAAAGATAAATAATATTATATAAAAAATTAATTTTTTTAAAAAAAACATAGAATAAAATTGCAAAATTAAAAATAATATTATAGTGGCAATATTGGTAAAGCAAAACTAAAATGACTTAATTTAATGTAATTATTAAATAAAAATAGAGTTAATTTCTAAGAAAATAGTAAAATAATTAAAAAAAGAAAACACAATATTAGGATGTAAATGTTGATAAGGAAAAAAAAAAAATCAAATAATAATAATGGTGTCTTGTAAAGTTTTTAACAAAATAGAAGTATTACGGTATAATGCCATCAAATTAATTAAGTTGTGCCAGATTCTTCTAGTCAGATAATACTAATTGATGGAGATGTGCTAGATTTTCATGTGCATAGTGGTTTAGTTAGCTCGATTAGAGAATTGCTATCTAGAGACTGGGCTCTTAGTGTTAACTATGTGTATCGTGAAGCGAATGATACGCGAATAATTTAGTTAGGCTAGATTATGAATTTTCTTTTGGTCTTACCTTTTTTGATGAACTTCCAACTTGTATTTTGCTGCAATTCTTGGCTGATATAGTTGGTCATTGTACTCCTAGATTTGTTCATCTATAAATTTTTTTGGGCTTAGGCCTTGTTGTTGATTAAAATAAAAAAATTAAGTTACTGTAATAACAATAATTAATTATAAATTTACTATGAAAGTTGATTCTCTTCATACTGTTGATCCTTTTTTTAATCAATTTATACTTTAGTTTTTGATAAAAACTTTATCTGAACACTTTAGTTATTAAAAAATTAAATTCATATACTTTAATCTCTGTAAGATTTTCTTTTAATATTTTAGTTTTTAAAAAATTAAATACATATATTTTAGTTCTCAAAATTTTTTTTTTAACATTTTAGTCCTTTAAAAATAAAATTAACACTTTAGTCTCTAAATAATTTTTTAACACTTCAGTGTTTAAAAGATTAAATACATACACTTTATATATTTTGATATTTTCTATTTTTCTATAAAATATGACAAAAAAAATAAATCATAATAGAATATAATTCTTATTAATTGTTTAATTTAAAATTTAAAGATTAATGTGGTCATCTAAATATTTCCTATTTTAAGTGTCATTATATTAATTATTTTTAATTTTTTTATATAGAAATATAATTTATATTGAAAATAATTTATTATTTATTCGTTTATTTTATTTTTTTTTTATTTTTTCATAATAAATATAAAAATGATTTAGAGAGAGACACATAGAGATAAAGAAGAGTTTTTATATATCAAAATTCAATCAGGTTAATATCATATTTTAAGATTTAATTGAATTATATGTCATATATATAATTAAATATATTAAATATTCTTTATTAAAAATATTATATTTATCTATATATTTTTATTTTGTTATTAAAAATCATGTCAAACACATCAATAAAAATTTTGGAATGTGAGATTTAATTATATGATATTTTTAAATAATGAATATATATATATATATATATATATATATATATATATATATATATATATATATATATATATAACATAAAAATAATTATTTACAACTCAATCAAATATTGAAATATGGGATTAATCTGATGTATAAATTTTAAATTAAATATTAATAAAAATTATATTTTATTATAATTTATTTTTTTGGTTACATTTTATAGTAAAAAATAAAAAAATCAAAAAACTATAAAATGTGTACATTTAATTTTTTTAAGAACTAAAGTGTCAAAAAATTATTCAGAAATTAAAGTGTATATATTTAATCTTTTAAGGGTTAAAGTGTCAAAAATAATCTTTTAGGGGCTAAAATTATTATATTTAATCTTTCAAGAGTTGAAGTGTTTAAGAAAAATTTTTTAAAGACTAAAGTGTATGCATTTAATCTTTTAATGACTAAAATATTAAAATAAATTTTTTTTTAGGAAATAAAGTGTAAATTTACTTTTTTTTCCCTAATGATAAACACTTAAGTTCAATTTAAATTAAGGAATTTTTATTAGCGAGTTATTCAAAAAAAAATTTGGCAAGTACTCACTAAATTCAAAAAATATATATAGACAAAACCATGTCCTCAGCATAATTTATTTTGAAAAATAAAATTTTAAATTATTCTTTAATAATTAAAAAATTTTATATATCCACATTTCAATCAAAATAATTTTTTCCCAAAATTTTCGACCAAAAAAAAAAAAAACATAAAAATAAGAAAAATGAAAGTTGTGGATTAGGACAGACACGAAACGGTAGCCCTTGATGGCGTTTTGCACGTAATTTGAAAAGAGCTACCTAGGATAAAGTGGGCAAACACACTAGATCTGTAGTGTAGATCCATCGGAACGAAATCAAAACCTTCGTTCCGCTGCGCCACTCTGTCGCCGCCCTCTCCCCTGACCGGAACCGCCGTCCGCCGCCACCCGGTAACCCAACCGACACCTGTCCCCTCTCTCTCTTCTTTCTCTCTCTAGAATTCTCTCTCTCTCTCTCTCTCTCTCTCGCAATCGCTTCTCCTTCTTCTCCCGCTCTCTCAGGCAATGGAAGAATTGGAGCAGTGGAAGGAACAACTTCTCCACTGGTGGCGCCTTGCCGAGGAGCACCTCCGCCAGGTTCCCCCAATTCAGCTCTACGCCGCCGCGGCCGTCCTCGTTTTCACCACCGTGCTGCTCCTATCATGTCAGCGCTCACCATATTCACGTGATTTTATTATTATTATTATTATTATTATTATTATGTGATTGGTTTTTGTTGATGGATTTTGTTGTTTTGCAGTGCGGTTGTTGAAGCGTGCGAAGTCCAACACCATTGTATTGACTGGCCTCAGTGGCGCCGGCAAAACTGTTCTCTTCTATCAGGTAAACCCTCCCATTCACATTTTATTGGTTGGTGCTGAAGTGAATTCATGAGATACTTCAATTTGTTTCATGTATTTCTTAATTGACATTAAGCTTTGCTAATTTGCTTGATTATTAATTGTAACTGTGATAATCCAGTTTTGAAAAAAAAAAAAAATTGTGATTAATTATGACCAAATATTGCTATCATTTTGGAAACAAGACTCATGGTTAGATAGTGATACACTTTTAAGCGATCTTATTACATTAGCAGGTGCCATTAAATGGCTGGAAGTAATCTGGTCTTCTATGGTTTCATTGTATTCCCTTGTCAGTCGTTTTCTTCTTTCAAGTTGTAGAGTTAATTGCATACTTTTTTCTGTTTGCACCTCTCGTGTATAAATGCAAGTTAAGTACGCTACACCGTGAATGGACCTGCATTTCCCATGCTAATATAATGTTCCTGATATGTTTCTTGTGCTTTTGTCAGCTTAGGGATGGCTCTATCCATCAGGGGACTGTTACATCGATGGAACCTAATGAGGGAACCTTTGTTCTTCATTCTGAAACAACAGAGGTAACACCTCAGGTTCTTGCACTTAAATACATATGCATGAATAAACAGATTTAAACATGTTTTGCATATGTAATTAATTGTGCTTCTCATTCTCTATGGGAAAAAAAGGCATAGTTCTTCTTCTTCTTCTTCTTCTTCATAGAACAAGCTTAGGATGGGTTGTCAAAGTAGTTGAAATTATCTGTCTTATTTTCCTTATGTTTGTTTGTTGATTGTGGACTCAGACTTACTAGAACCAATTTTGTCTCATGTTTCTTTGATAGAAGCGCAAGATAAAACCTGTTCATATTGTTGATGTTCCTGGACATTCTCGTCTTAGGCCCAAACTGGATGAATACTTGCCTCAAGCAGCTGGCATAGTTTTTGTGGTTGATGCTTTGGACTTCTTACCAAACTGCCGTGCTGCTTCAGAGTAATTCCTTCTGCCCTGAGTGTCATGTTATATTTTGCTTATATCTTTTTTTTCTCCACTTTTGTGCTAGTGTCGAGCTAGCAGTAAGCAGTTGGCATCAAGTATTAAATAACTTACTGTCCATTTCCCATGCCCTGATGAAGAAGTAGTTCCAGCAGTGCGGCACATGCGAGGGTTCTTATGCTTCCTGATTCACTTTTCTCAACAGGTATCTATATGATATTTTGACAAAGGGAAGTGTTGTGAAGAAGAAGATTCCATTGCTTATTCTCTGCAACAAAACAGACAAAGTCACAGCTCATACCAAGGAGTTTATCTGCAGACAGATGGAGAAGGAAATGTATGACTCCAAGACTCAATCTTTTATCTGCTCCCATTTGATTGTTCATCAATTACTTTGTAAGTGCATATTATTGTCAGAAGTTAGTGGATTACATGAGGGTGAGCTGGGGTGAAATGGTAAAGTTGTTTCCTTATGACCCGGTGATCATGGATTTTGGTCATGTAAATAGCCTCTCTACTCATGGGGGAAAGGTTGTTGACATCTGACCATCCCTACTCCCTAGACCTCACAATGGTGGTCCCCCCTCTTCATTTTGTGTGTGTTTAATAGCTTAATTTGTGATTGTAAAGTGTCTATCAATTATCAAATTCATAGGAATATTCTACCGGACAGATATAAGGGTAGCATTGTTCTATGTAGTGAATGTTGGGCACTAAAGTGCCAATAAGAGCCCAAAAAACACTGTTGTAGAGATGAGAATGTTACGGTAGAAGAGAGGAGATGTGAAAAGAGGTTAGATTGGATCAAGTGTATTAAGGAGAAAGTTGGAACAACACCTAGTGAACAGAAATGATAGATGACATACACTCTGGTAAGGTGCTTTTGTTATGTGAGAAGTTCCACAGAGCCTAGTGTGAAAAGTAGATCAAATGGAAGAGATTTCAATTTAGAGGGGTAGAGTAATAAAATTTTAAACTTTAGGAAAAACCATTAAGAAAGACCCTATTCTAAATGTATTTATTGGAACTTTGATTTCTGATAACCCTATGGTGTTGTTTGATATCCATGTAAGCAACGTTACCTACTTGGATAGTGCTTGGTGGTTTTTGTGCACACTCTTATGTCCACTCTATTATTGTTGCTTGGTTGTTTGGACAACATTCAAGAAGTACTTTCTAGTTTCTATTATTAACTATAGTTTTTGTAGCTACTTCCTCATAATTATTTGTCTTTACACTTTGAATCAACTGATTGTTTTGTTATTATCTAAAAAATTATTCAAACTATGAGAGCCTTATTCTTTTCATCTGTCAACATTGTTCTTGGCTCTTATTATCCTTTTTACAGTGACAAATTACGGGCATCTAGGAGTGCAGTATCAGCAGCTGACATTGCAAATGAGTTCACCCTTGGGGTACCTGGAGAACCATTTTCGTTTACCCAATGCTATAACAAAGTTGCAACTGCAGATGCTTCTGGTTTAACCGGGGAGATATCTCAGTTGGAACAATTTATCAGAGAATATGTGAAGCCATAGCTGGATATTATTGGAGAAGTAGGGATCGCTTTGTTGGGATCGATGAGTTAATAGATAATTGAAATCGGATTATTGGACTGTATTGATTAAACTAATTGCACAGTCACTTGAATTTACTTACTTTGTTCTCAAGCTCTTCTAGCCCTATCCCCCCACACAAACCTCGTTGTCCCCAACCTGGCTTTCTGATCTTTTTGGCAGATGCTTTCCTTTATTCCCTTACAGTTTTCCATTGCTGATTTTGAATCACTTTGGACATAGTCTACAAAAATTACAAGGTTTCTTAGCTGCCAAGTTTTAGCGTTAAGAGCATCTCCATTCCAATGCACCTAAATTTGGTACCAATTTTTCAATAGGACCCACAAAGTGGGACTTCCATTTTCAGTTTTCACACCGATTAAAGTGAAACATAAATTTGGGACCGGGCCCAAATTAGAGGGACCGAATCCAATTGGTCCTTGCCCAATGATTGTGTCTCAGTTTGTGGGATCATTGATTTTTATATATATTTTTAATATGAAAATTATGTGGAGACCAAATTGGGATTAAAGTTGATTCCTTCTATTGAAAAGAAAAGTCTTAGTTTTGGAAGAGTTCCAATTTTTATAATGCATTGATTAGGTAGCATTGATATAGTGAAAAGTGGGGCATCGATTAAAGATGTTTTAAAAGATCATTTAACCAATTGTGGAAGCATCTTGTTGCTGCTCATCGTGTGATTGGTGCCTAATGCCTCACGGACATAGTTATTAGAATTGGACCGGTGATTGACTCGGTCAAGATACCAGGTTACTGGGACTAGTTGAATCAAATTTAATTAAATAAATATATAAAAATATAATATAATTTAAATAAATATATAATACATACAGTTATTAACACATCTTAACACAATAACTTGTGTAATTTGGTGGTATTGGAGTGCTCAATCTTCTCTCTTGGTGAGGGTTCAAATCTCATCTTGAAAGTTTGAGTTCAGAATTATTCTTAACTAAAAATTGGGTCAATCGGTTCGTACTTAAAACCGGCCGGTTTATATCGGATTTGATCGGTTCACAAGCGTATCTGATCCAATGAGTGACTTGGACTGGTTGGGGACCGGTTTTCCTGTCGAATCGGCCAGTTCGAGCTGGTTTTTTCAACTATGCTCACATATTGGTAACTCCAATGAGGATTGTGAAGGCCCTCTCCCTCATGTGGATCGGAATGGATAATACTAGCAGACAGTTAGCCGAGTATGAAGTTAGTAATTACCAAAAATAGTGGGTAGACTAGTTGATTTTGGGCGAGTAATTTCTCACACAATAGCACCATGCAGCGGTTCCAACCTTTCTTTTGGTGTTATTGCTTTCTCATGCAAGGTGAAGGGGGACTTGTGATCATCACAGATGGACAGATCCACTCAAATTCGAAGGTACGTGAGAATAAAGCTAAGAGTAATTCATTATTTCAAATCAAAGATGATTTCCGAATTGGCCACAGGCAATTGGCATATAATTATGGGGGAGTGATTTTTGTACATGATTACATATACATCATCCTGGACGCCTCCTATGGATTGGTGGGAAAAGATAAAGAAAAAATTTTAAATAAAATTTTTTGGGTGCTTTTAACCATTAACGTGATAAGATGTCGAAGGTTATGTCCGATAACATAGCTCATAATTATAGTAGCTTGGCTCTTATGGAGTTTATGAAGCATTACTGCATCACATTTTGCTCATTAAAAAACATTGTGCAGGCTTTTATGGAGCGGTCATGTAATCCTAGCTAGGCATTCAAGATGTTTATAGATGTCCAATTTTCAAAATGTCGAGTTAGTATTCAAATTCTTGAGAATTTATGATTGTAACACAAAAGCAAATTAACTAGCACGTAAATCGTCTTTTTGTCAAAGTTTAAAACTTTAAGATAATTGATGACTTTGACTCTGCAAGTGAGTTTATGAATATAAATTTAGAACTGATTTTGTGTTTGTAGCTAATTTTATTAGATATTTGGGTTGATATGTCTAGCTATATTATATAATATGTATTAGATTTATTAAGTTAATTTTATGTTTTCATTATTCTTCTGTTCTATCTTTTTCAAATTACAAAATAATGTAAATAAAAAACTCAGTGTAGTATATAATAAATGCGTCTAGTATTAATATATGTTTTTATTTGCTTTGCTATAAATTCAAAATGTTCAATATTAATTATGAATATGCTATTTAATTACATTTAACTAATAAATATTTTTAAATAACATTTATAAAATATATTAACCATTGGTGAAATTATTAGGACATTTGTGAAATTATTCTTCGATTAAGGGATTTTTGAAGTTAAATTTTTTTATTTTATTTCAGAAAAAAAACCCTAATTCAATAGTGTAATAGATTCATGCAAAGCCTGCTGGTCAAGCAACTTATTCAATAGTTACATACTTTATATCACAATGATTTTAAAATAATATTAAACTGAATTTTTTTTTAATGGTAAATGCAAATTTATTCAATCAAAGAATCTTGAACCAAAAGTTCTACAATGAAGCTAGGACAGCCC
The DNA here is from genome assembly GCA_031439585.1 of Pterocarpus macrocarpus. Classification (NCBI taxonomy): domain Eukaryota; kingdom Viridiplantae; phylum Streptophyta; class Magnoliopsida; order Fabales; family Fabaceae; genus Pterocarpus; species Pterocarpus macrocarpus. Next base: position 32,781,443 of record CM062518.1, on the reverse strand, counting down.
CCAATCCAGGTCCTTGCCCCAACAAACTTTGCATAATGGGCCAAGGCATCAGCCACTCTATTCCCAGTCCTAGGTACAGTGTTAAACTGAAACTTAAATTGCTAACAGCTTTGATACTATTATTTTGGCTGTGATTTACTCAGGATTCAATAAATAATTTAGTTAGTTAAACTATAGATTTTTAAAGCTTTGTTAGTTAAGCCTTTGCTTCTTGTGTGACTATACATATATCGAACATTCAGGTATAATTTGCCAATTTTTCTATACATAAGAACATCTATACAAGACTTCCAGGATTTAATTGATCCTGACGCAATAAATCGTGTAGTAGATTTTATGATGGCGACTATGATATATGCATGTATGATAGAAAGGTTTTACAACCCACTTCGAGTTAAATCGTATCGTAAGAATAATAATCTGACTGCATAAAGCTGAGCTCAACCCTTTTGAATAACTAAAACACTTAATACTTCATCTAAGAATGTTAGACATAGAAACATAAATTTTTGAATTCATGTCAAAAAGATATATACATGATCATGTTAAAAAAAAAGAAGGTCTATATGGTTTTTTTAAAACTAAAAGTATAAAAAAAAAATAAATATAAATATTGCTTACGTAGACAAAACTTGTATTGGCTGTAGGGTGTTTCCTTCTTTCCACAGGAGGAACTCATGCAGTCCTACGAATCTTTCTTCCCGTCATGATGATTGCTTTCTTCCTAATGATGCTCTCGCACCCAGAGAGAAGAAAGAAGAGGAAAATAGTATGCGGAAATGATTTGTGATTATACTCTTTATATAAAGACCCAGTAGGTTGGTTTTTTTTTTTTAGATGTAATCTTTCTTGATAATTTAAATTTTGATAAGTAGGAATTTCGGTCTATCTTATCAGAATTTTATGTTACAGAATGAATGAATTCCAATTAGATAAATCAAGGATTTTATATGATTATTCCAATTACTTAATCTTTTAAATATTGAGAGAATCCATGTACAATTTCGATTGTTTTATAGAGCACATTCTAATTTATAATGATGATTCAAATTTAAATGATTCAAGATTTTGTACAAAGATAAAATATCAACAGGGGAAATCACAAACACTATGTATCACCTTTTCTCTTTTTTAAAATTTAAAACAAATTTTAACTAAAATTGATTTAGATAAAATCTATTTTTTTTTTTTTTAAGATTTTATTAGGCAGATTCAATAGTTGATGTAAAACTGACGGAGAAGAAGGTTCTGCCACTCATATACAATACTCAATGTTCAGTCCTATATCTATTACTCTGTCTATATACTTATTCAAGTCCGTTATAAGAAGCCGATGGCGAAAAGGCAACACCATGCCGTTTCAACTCGGTAACTCAACGTTTCTGAGCAAGTCATGTTCCGATTCAAATTATACTACTATCATTAATTTGGACTAGGAGCTGTAAAAAATAATCACACCTAGCAACTTTTCGAATATGTAAACTTCCATAACCCTATTAAAAAATGACACTCTCTACTAAAAACTTCCTAATTGTTCATGGTGTAACAGCTGGTATTATCTAAATGTAATCTTTAAAATGTTGTCAAGGACAAAAGTAGCCCTGGTCCAATTGATGTACAGTGTGGAATGTGCTATCCGGGTACAAACCGGGAGGAACCAGGAAACGATCTTGATAACCAGAAGTGCTTCAATCTCACTATTATAGCAAAGATGCCGTAGCATGGAATATGCATCAAAGCCACAGCTAGGTACCTGAAAGTCCAAGAGGGCAAGCGATATATATATATGATCATTTGAACCAGTAGGCATCATTTACTAGGATTAATTTCATATCCAATTGTTTTATTCATTATTCAGTAACAGTTAAAGATAAACATGCAATGTTGCGTGGCAAAATTTCATAAGCAAAACTTCATATTCTTTCGAAAGCTCATCAATCTGACTAGTCAATCTTTTGGAGCAATGAGAAGACAATCAATTTTCAGTGATTGTGACAGAGGATGTGAGAACTTACCATAAGGGTGCATATGGGGATGACAAGTCAAGGAAAGGATAAGGCCACCTGCAACCGAAAAAGGGTTGTCAAATTACAAAAGAACCCATAATCTTGTGTACAAAATCAAAACAATTAATGGATAGATGTTTTTACCAAATTGAAACACAAGCATGGAGGATCCACTGAAAAATCACAAATATGGCCGTCCACAAGACAAAATATCCAAATCGAAACATTGGAAATCTCTGCATGTGTTCAGAATAAGTAGTTGTGAGTTTGAAGTTTTGAACATGATACTTGTCCCCAAAAAAAAAGAAAAAAGGAAATTGACCATTAATAAAAAATATAAACGTATACCACTAAAATCCAAACTCACCATGCAATTCAATGTTGTGTCACCGAGCAGGAAAACAGCGTTCATGGAGTGCATGAAAAACATGAACTGCGAATTGAAAAGTGCAAATATTTTCAGAAGAAAGAAAAGCAACTTAATTATGTGCAGCAAAAGACACCACCCTATCGATTAAGAGTTATAATTTAATAATATCTACGTTTGTGGACCCATTCACCTTTCTTTTAGCCTCATCTGAATGATCATAATTAAGGTATTTCAAACAACAGGCACATACTATCACATATTTCATGTGGTTGTTGATGTGCAGCAGATGATGGCAAGCTCAAAAAATAGCTTTGATGTTCATTAGATTTTCCAGGTGAATGTATTCATCATATAAATAGAACACAGAATTGGTGAAAGCAAAATTTTAACAAACAGAAAAACTGAAGTACTGTTTTCTCAGATTCAAGGATAGAGTTGCAACATGAAGAACATACCCAGTAGTATGATGATATTCAATGCAAATTTCAAGTTGTTCTAAATTTTCTACAAATATGAAGCTGCGTGGAAAGGTCGAACGCTTCCGAACATTTATACTAAGGTATAATTTCCAAGCCAAAAGGATAAATGATGGACCAGGGACAATGCTGATCATACTTACATTATCCAGATTGTAGTCTTTGGATGTCAGAAATGGATAAAGGATTAACCAGAATACAGAGTCAGTGAGGACCACAGCACCTGCACAAGTCTATACATTCAAAAGAAATTGAAAAAAAAAATAAAATCATTAGATTGCCTCCTTAGTTTAATGAAAAATACCTGACTCTTGTTAGAACCAGTTAATCACACAATGAAACCCCAAATGTATCACAGGTTTTTGTCAAGGATTGAAAAATGTGCATTGTGCAAAATACATATTATTGCATAAGGAGACACATGACTGTAACAGAGACCATATCACAGCATCTTGCAGACATCAAAATGGTTGTGGAAACATTCATCGGTCACCTCAATTTAAAACATATAATAATCTTTATCTTTGTAGTTGGACAAGCTCTTCAAACCAATCATTGAGATTTTTAAACAAGAAGGTAAAGACTCATTAGCTTTCTTGGTAAGGACAACCTGATTACCAAAATATAAGTATGTAGCAGAAATGCTTTAAACCAAAGAACTTGCCTTACAGCCGATGGATCATAGATTATGATAATAGCAGAGACTTTCTTAACTACAGTAAGGTGAAGACAATACAAAACAAATTCAGGATTGTCACTACCTAAAATGCCTATAAAAGCATGCGGTATATCAAATTAGTATCCTGAGATTCCTGACCATGACCAGATGTCTGCCATTGCTGTGAATAAATGTTAGACGAAATCTTTGTTGGCAATCAAGCCTACGAAGTTTCAAATGGTATGAACAATAGCAGCCCGCCATATCAAACGGTTAAGCTTGATCAAGCTAACTATTTGACAACCATGAAGTGCCTAAAACACTTACATTTCAAATATAATGTTTTCAGCTTCAGGATAGCCCTGTTCAGCCATATCCAATTTCGTTTACAAAACCAATATTAAAATTATAACATCTGTTACATTATATGTCCTGAGTAAACAAAGTTTATGTCCAAAGGAGAATGTGTTGTCTTGTCACAGATAGAAGAAAAAGTTAACATAATAAAATCATCCCCAAAATAATAATAATAATAATAATTAAAAAAATTACCTGAAAAATTATTTGAAAAATGTAACCCCATACGCCAGCAATTTTCCGAGCATGAGGTTGCTGATAGGCATCTGGACTCTTGGGCAGGTTAGGCATATCTAAAGTTCCATCAAAAGTGGGACCTTGTTCTGCATCTAAAGAAGCATGATTGACTGTGTTGCCCCCAACATTATCGTGTTCATAGAAACATCCATATACCGAGAAAGATGATCCAAGCTGAAAGTGAAATTGAGAGCACAAGTCACTTAGAGAAGATATGAGCTGAAAACAATTAAAAGAACAAAAAGGAAAATTGACAGATAAATTTTCAAGATTATTTTGATACAGTATCGGTGTAAAAAAGTGTGCATGAGAGTCAAACATTTTTGTTAATGTAACAATACATAATTTGGTATCTATATAAAATATTTTTATGCTAATAGTGCATCAAATTTAAATATTAATTCTTTATCTGAGGAGGTCTTCAAGTTTTACTGAATGTCTTATAATCTAACTAGAGTTCTAGACCGAACTCCCCTCTTCCGAATAAAAAAATAAAAATAAAAATACAGATATATCACACTTTTACGCTAGAATTTGTACTACAATATAACAAGAGTTGGAAATGTGAATTGTTACCCCAAAGTAAATGGTGACCAAAGTAAAGGTCCATCTGTTCAGCACAAGGGTAAAAAAACACAATAATACAATCAGAATACTTACAAAGTATAAACAAAAAGAGCTGTTAACAAAAGCAGTGCTTTATTGTAACAATCAATAATGAGACACTTTTCTGTCCTCTTATTCAGTTTTGATCCTTGAGTATTTACCCCAATAAATGCAAGATATCATGATAAGAGCTTCCACTTTTAATAAACTCTTTTCATTGTTCGCATAGCCGTCTCAGTATATAGTAAAAAGAGGCTATTCTTCAAAAATCCTAAAACTTATATTTAAAAATAATATAAAAAATAAACAATTATATAACAAGATCTCTAGCCTAATAATTGAGATGGCAATGAAACAAGTGAAAATTAAACACAAGAAATACAGAATCTTGTATCCCCAAAATAGAAAATACAGATTAATTTTAACTTTATTTTTTTAAAAAAGGATGTATAGCATAATATTGTAGGAGTCTTGGGCAGTTTTTGTTGCTTCAATAAAGAATGTAAATACATTGCTCAATCCATTCACAGTTCTAAATGCAACTGCAATTGCATCTGTTATACTGCGGTCTCAGAGGGGTCTCTGCAACCGCATAACAACTACAATTGTGGCCATATCAACCATATTTTCTCCTAATTTTCTATGCAGTAATCGCAATGTCACCACTGCAATGGCGTATACAATACTAGAAATAATAAAAGTAGACTATACAGATGTGCTCAATGAAGCTTACTGAGTGTAGAAGTAAAGAATGCCAGCTCCATCAGCAGCCACATTGGCAATGATCAAAGCCAAAAGCACAACAAAAGAAATGATTCTATAAGTAAGCAGCCAGGAAGGATCAATTCCTATAAGACATGTATTCCATGCTTCATCTTCATAAACCAATGCAGCTGCTTCCCACTGATATTCTGCCCTCTCAGGTTCTGATTGATTGAATCCTTCATGCTTCCATATTAAATAAGATGCTATGGCCATGGAGGTGAAAATCCATAGTGCACAGAGGAAGAACCTCCAATTCAACCAATAACTTGGTGCAGTAGTATCTGAAGTCATGGTGGGTTGCCAAGTATGGCCTGAGGATCCTGTGAAGGAACTCATGAGTAATGGATACTAGCTAGCTTTAGGAAGTATATGTTCCTGGTGTATTTCTCAAGGCTCTATGCACAATGGTGGGAGCCTCATGCACTAGGCCACCATTTTCAATGATAATTAGTCAAGAGCATATCAAATTCTCAATTCGCTCACTTCCGAAAATCAATGCAGGATAAAATGGAAACTTAATAAAAAAATTCTGAAGAGACATCACAAAGACCGCCAATATCCCAAATGTGTCAAGCACTGTATGAATTCCATCAGCAACAAAAATTATGCATCCAGAAAATTCAAGCTAGAAAACCCATGATCGTGTGAAGGAAAATAAATCACTAAAAAAAGAATCAAACTCAAATTAGCTAAAAAAAGAATGCAGTTTTCAAACTAGCACAACTAGCAGATACCAAAAAAAGAATGCAATTTTCAAACTCAAATAAGCTAAATAACTCAAACAATCAAACTTTCAAAAGCTGAAGAAGCAGAATTTTGATATGATTATTCTTCTTCAGATTATTAAAACTCAAGTGCAGGAGAAAAGGAACAAAAACTAAGAACTCAGACACACAACAAGCTTGCTCATAAATTTATGAAGCCAATAAAACCTGGATTCCTTACTTGAGATGTGCTTCACCTAAAAGTCCCATAAAGTTCAACACTTCATCCAAATGAAGGGAAAAAAAAAGGGGGGGACGATTCATAATGAAGTGGGAGAAAGGTGTAGCACTCACTGTTGACAAGTAAAATTCAGAAGGCAGAAGAAGATGCTTTGCTTTTTCCTTTAACGGGTTACCTTGGCATGAAGGAGAGAAAGAGAGAGAGAGAGAGAGAGAAGAATCAGATTGTGTGAACCATATAAGTCCCTGTAACCCCCAACACAAGGAATTTGCAAATAGGAAAAAGGGCATACGCCTTTTTGGGATTGTTGCCTTACTGGGATCACAGAAGAACAGAGGAATCATCATCACTATATTATAACTACACAAGACAGAAACGAAACACGTTTTGTCTATCTATAGTCACCATAGTTTCTATTTCCTAGTACCTTCTTAAATCAGTTTCAAGTTTGTATCCTTCAGTCCCTGCGTCATAGTCAATGCCACGTGTCAAATACCTGCTTTTCATTAATATACGACGTTTATTTTGATAAATTTATGAATACGAAGTTAAATTGGAGTTTTTCAATTTTGGTACGAATTTTCCTTTCTTGTTTGAATTTGAATAAACAAGCCTGTAGTAGTATAATTACCGGAAGAGAGACGCGTCAGGTAATGTTATTATCGGCTCCCAGAATTACCCAATTCATAAGCCATAAAAATGCTGTCATTTCGTCCGAATGCCCACCAAATGTGACGTAATTGCAAACGTAGTTGTCGCACAAATATGAACCATGAAACCAGGGTGTACGTAGAATATTATAGGAAAACAAAAGGACCAATTGGTTATTTACAGCTAACAATTTCATCTCATTATTTATAATTTCACATTTCATGCCTCCTATTTTCGCACAATACACAAGCTCTTCAGGTTGCCATACAAATATCAAACAAAAGGTTTTACTTTTCTCGTTTTGGTTTCAGCTTGTTGACAATCAAATCAATAGGTAATGATCCGGGTTCGGCAGATGAGTCCACAACATCATGTAAGTCATCGTCATGATATTCATCATCATCATCATCATCATCATCATGGTAATTAGGTAAGCCGTCATCACCAGAATAGCTGTCTTCTGTGGCGTCTTCAAAGCTTGCAACTGAACCTTCAGCACCATTCTCATTTGATAAAATAAATGCCGGATAGGAGTGCTCCGTGGCCTGTGAAATACCTTCGAATTCCTCTACCTTCTCCAAGAGAGCATCGCGACCAAGATTAATCTCATCCAGCAACAAAGCTTTGCTTGACTCAATTGCACGCTTCCACAGTGACAACATTTTTGGGCTTGTCTTCACTATGTTGCCCTCATGCTTAGATTGATTATCAGCAGTCTCACCTGATTAAGATTGTTAAAACATCATGTTGACATAGCATGGCCAACGATATCAAGTATGACCCGATGATAAAATTTACCATATGGTCAGGCAAAATATTCAACAAGTAGACAAAATAAGCAGACATAATTATCCATGCCACTAGAGGGAACATAAGAAAAATATTAATTCTTGGAGGCTAATATGGCTTTGAAAAAAGATATATGCGTACTACAAAAATGTAACTCATAGCAATGAAAAAGCATCAGGGTGAACTGAGCAACCTTCTCATAACAAGCCAAACATAATGAAGTTATTGTCGAAGAAATTTCAAGGAAACTGCAGTTGCAGCAAGTCACATGTGGAACTGAACTTGTCTTCATCTCAAAAATACAAAAGCAACACTGAATTGATTGTGTATCCGGATTTTCCCTTTTCTGTTTTTAGCTTTTTCCCCCCCTCTGTTATGCGAATATATTCGGAACTCTCGCTGTTGTCTCTTCCTTCCTCTTCATTAAGAATATTTATTTCATAATATACGTGCACATGCACACATACATGTATGTATCTATACTGTACAAGAATTCAGTTGCAACCGGATGTGCAAATACAAAATGGTCCAACAACACACCTGTATTGTCCAAATTCTCTGTAATGCCAGCTTCCGCAGGACGAAAAAGTGGAGGAGGTTGTGGGTACATTGGTTTCCAATCTTTGCCCCTCCACATCAATATCTGTTCATCATCAAATGACAACAGCACACAAGGAACCAAATCCTGCCAACAAAAGAAGATCAAAATATATGCAGCACAATACTCCTAATGATTGTTGGCTATACTTAAGGGACATATACATGATGCACACTAATTTACGCTGCATATGGCATATATTATTACTATGCTCTATGAAACAAAAGACTTGTTAGAGGCTTTTCAATTTCAAAGTCGAAAGCATCTTATATTGCAGTAATAAATTGTAACAAGTCCCCCATTTTCTCCAGAGCTGAAACATATAGAAGTCTGGCAACAAAAGTAAGCATCGTGCTTTGACATGCATATAGATGATGAATTATTTCAGTAGTGAAAAGCAGATATTTCTATGATGAAATAATCATTCCCTAGTTAACCATAAGGATGCCTTCAAATTTCTAGGATAGACCTGATGGTAATTTTTAGCATAGCTAGACAGACAAATACGTGAAAAATCAAACTGATGAGACCTCAATCATGCACTTCATGTCAACATGGCATTTGCTGAAACGTCAAAATAATCAGTTAAAAAAATGTTACAATCACAAATTACTTCTGCCGTATTATCTCTCAGGTTTTGCCCTATTCTTTTTTTGCTTCCTAATATGCACATATGCATCAACAAATGAAAGGCCTTGATAAGAATTGCATTCATCCTGGTAGGTCAATTTTGAATTTCATCATTCTGACATTAGTATCAATCTAATCATATAATTTACTTAGAAAAAAAAAAACAAATATATAAATACATAGAGATAGACAGCGTGCCAACTGTTTCCACCAAATTTTAGTGAATTGCATCACAAGACAAACTGTGCCTCCCTTATTAGAATAAGGGGAAAAAAAGGTCTATATTTGGAAAAACACTTTAGATCGAATCTAATTTTCATTTCCAAGCTTTTATATTTTTTATCATTTCCTTTGAGCATAATGTAGCTTCCTTCTACACTTTGAATTAATTTTATTAACTTATTACCTAGCACAGATATCAAAATTTGTTTGTGTCAGGCTTAAACTGGTCCCACAAAAAAGTAGTTATACACCAAAAAAAAAGAGGCTTCTTATCTAGATACTGATAGGCCTTTAGGCCATATGTATGCTAGAAGGGTTCAGTTGTTAAACGGGCTTGCTCATGAGTTTCTCATATTCAGGGATACAAATATACTAGTTCTTATCAGATACCTTAAGCTTGGCACCTATTTTCTTGTAGTCACTAGGATCCAATCCCTTGCAGTCAATCTTCACCAAAGGACTTCCTTCGAAAGCATCTCTGACATCCTTTACAAGGGAGGTATAGACTCCATTTTTGGCTGCAACATGATACAAGCAAATTAAAAGTTTAAATTTAGAAAGAAGAACCATAACTCAGTGTCTTAAATGAACATATGCAATTATCCCAAAAGAAGAGTTTAATGTCAATAATAACTCCAAACAATCTACTTTAACTTGATTTTGATTGTCTTTCCTCCAACTACAAGATTTTGGACTGTATTCTTCAGCTCGTTTTATTGCAAGTTCTATTTTCATTATCTTACTCTATTAACCAAAAGATATTCCTTTTGACAAGCCCATCAGAAGTCAAAAGCGTACAATATGGTTAAATCTTTTAGTTGGACAGTGGTACTTAATAAGATTAATCCAAATGACATCTTGTAGACTCGCAGAACTCACACAGATATTAACGGTACCAAAATGTAATTCAGCCAACCTTTTGAAATAATCAAACCTAAAGAGTGTGATTTTAGGCAAAGTCTTGCCTCACCTTCTGTGACTTCAGTTGCTCTAGGCAAGGTAAAATATAGACAAGAGTGAAGATTGATTGTCAAATTTCTTTATGCAACGTGAGTTTGTGTGAATTAGTTAAAGAGATCTGAGAGTCCAAGTGGATGGTTACCTAATTTACATATAGGCAAAAGGCTTTTCCCTTTCATACGTAATCCATCAGCTTCAGCTTTAGTTAATCCTCCTGGAGCATCCTGTATAAGTTTTGGGTAAACAGGTGCAGCAGGCTTCCAGAGCATCACCGGATACTGTGGGCGAGTACTATAGTTGTAATTTCTTCCACGGAAAAGATAAACAACACCACCAACTCGAAGAATTATTTTCCCCCCCGTTTTATCCTGTCATAGCAAATAAAGATTTGACTTCAAAGCAAATCAAAGCAAATAATAATAATAAATAATTCGATGCAATGATCAAGTTACATGAATGGTTTATGCTAGGACACTATGGCATCATTTGATCCATACAGCTGCCCATCTAGTGGGAAAAAGCTTGATTGTTGTCGTCATTGTTGTTGTTGATCAAGTTTCATGCATGCTTCACAATTAATCTACTTCTTTGTGAACATCGTACTATAATTGATTGGATGAAAGAGGCAATAAGAAAAGTGAAAGCATTAAAAAAACCTATATCTCAATCTGACTATACATAGAAGACTTCTACCTCAAAGGATGTAGATAGAAAAGCAATGCCTCAACTAAATAGACAATGTCAAAACACTTCAACTGGATATTGCTTAGTCTTATTATTTTAACTATAAATAAAAAAAATAACAGTGCGAAAAGAGACAAAAGGCTACAACAGCCCTGCAAAGCTGGTCTCCCTCATAAAAGTCATTTTCTTTTCAGCCCATGGGTTTCATTACAGCTATATGCATCAGAATATGTAGCAATCGACCAAATTATCAGCAATCCAATCCTCAAGGCCAAACAGCGAGAGCATCAGTCATCACCACCATCTACAATTACAACATTAAAATTCACTGAAAGAACAGTTTTGGTACAAAAATTTCCAATTAATGTATTTTAATGTCGACGCTGTGATCAGTCTTGAGCAATCTATATCCCCAGGAATGATATTGCAGAAGTGTTGGTATCAATATCCTCACAGATTGAACAGTAACATATTTTGAGGCAAGGGATCTACACTCACGAACTGCAAAGTACTAGGAATTTGTTTTGTAGAGATGAAAACATATACCTCAATATGAAGACAAACATTATCCATATCTACAGTTGGAACACCTTTACAACGAATTTTACAGACAGGGCCACGCTTCCAATGCGAATGTATCAACTCCAACATGTTATGCGTTAATCCATCCCTTCCTAGACCATGAATGATTAAAAATCATTAACGCAATCCCTAACCTTAACTCAGAAAATTGAACCCATCATCATCAAAAAGGCCATACAGGCAACAGTTATATCTCAAACAACATACCACACTTAACTAACAATCAAAATCACTCAACACCATAAACAACAACAAGAAGTAAACAAAACACTCAAAGGATCCACATAAGTAATTGACAATTCAGACCAACAATAACAATAATAATATTAATAGTAATAATAAGATGGCCATAATTTTTGCCAGAATGATTAGTAACTCTTCAATAGATAAGTGGTCCCTACTACCACAACTTATCCAACAACTACCTTTTCGAGAAACTATGAGGTGCTCCTGGAGCAAGACAAAGGTAATGTTCTGATCCATTCACAGTTCAACACCTCAGTTATCCTTCAAGCTTGATAAATTGCGAATGGTTTAGAGCATCTAAGAATTTCTGCTATCCTTAAACCTCGATTAATTCTAAACAAATTCTATCAGTTTTTTCCAGCGCCATTTCATTACACAATTTGCATTTGGGCAGCAAGCAAGCTAGAACTCACCGAGATTAACCTGGCGATTATCGGATATCATTGGCCTAACCAGCATCCGTATCTCCCACTTCTTAAGTGGGTCCCCGAGTATCTCCTCCCTCGTCTTCCCATCCATCGAGTACTTCCCCAGCTTCAACGGCACTGCCATCTCCACCTGCTTCACCCCTCCGGGAGGCGGGGGCTTCAGCGACTCCAGCAGCCGGACCTTCTTCTCCTTCTTCTTCTTGCTCTTCAGGGGGGCCTTCCCCGTCCACGGCCGCGGCATCGTGGGCGGCGCGAAGGGCAGGAACGCCGGCTCCCTGATGGCGATGGGCTTCACCTTGGGAGTCTCCGAGTAGCTGAACTGGAACTCGAAGGGGGCGCCGGGGAGGAGGTAGGAGACGCCGGACTCGCCGATGACGACGGAGCGGTCGCCGTCGGAGGCCATGACGCCGTCTCGGGAGAGGGGCTTGTAGTAGTTGGAGCGACGGTGGAGCTTGAGGGCGGGGTTGTTGTTGTTGTTGTTGTTGTTGTTGTCTGGGGGTTTGGGAAGGTTTGTTTGGGATGATTTGCGGGGAGGTGGGTATTTAGGGATGGGGATGGGTGGTTGAGGTGTGGGGGTGAGGGTGAGGGCGGAGGGTGGTGGGGTTGAGGGTAGGGAGGAGAAGAGGTTTCTCCCCGGGAGTGGTGACGGTGATGATAATGCTACTATTACCATTGATGCTGCGACTTGGAAGGAATGGATATTGGGTTTGCTAGGAATGGGTTAAGGTTAAGGTTAAGGAATGGGCGAAACCTGAAACGAATGGAGGGAACTGATGATACATAGATTGTGTATTGTGTCTGGTTTTTCAGTTGCTCTCCACAAACCAGGAGGGACAACGATACGATGATATTTTTCAACCATCGTCTTTGCTTTTCGGCAATAGGAAGGGCAAATATGCCAAACCACTTGGTTCATTTGATCAAATTTTCTGTATAAATTTTGTCATAATTTAAATTTGATCCCTAAAATTTTTTATTATTTGTAAGTAATTTTATAAATACTTATTAAATCTAAAGCCATGTTCAAATATAAATTGAAGCTAGTAAAAATTGACAAATCAATTTTACTTTTTACCTAAAGAAAAAAGATGGCAATGCTTATGATAAAACAACAACAAAATAGAAGTTCATTTTGATAAGAGACATTCTTAGCTGTTAGTAAAGTAATCAATGGGTAAAAAGGGTTAGTCCCTTACAATATAGTAAATCATGATTCAAATTTTAGCTGAAAGAGGTGATCATATTTAGTGTTTGATTGTATTTTGGATATGATCGTCTCCAATAAAAAATACTTATAAAAAATTAAAAAAAATAAGAAAAGGCTAATATTTTTTATTTAAATACTTAATACCTCAATTTTGTAGGTTATTATTATATTTTGCTTTAGTTATATTTTTAATATAATTGCTCAAGTGTTCATTATTAAATAATTCAAAATACTAACAAAAATTAGGTACAATAATAAATAAGTTGCACTCTTAAAAAGAGAACAAAAAATCTAACAATTTTTAATAGAATCTTTTTAGTCGTGATAGTGCCCATAAATAAAATATCTTTAAAAGACCAAAATATAGTTCAGCATACCATCTTTTCTTACTCTATCCATTTCTAAGATTTTTCTTTTGATACAATATTAGTTTAAGGTGTTTCATATTATCAACGGTTCATATATTAGTAACGAAAAACAAAAATAAACTACTCATCGTATATTATTATGTGTAATTTTTGAGGTATGCATGATAAGAGTTAAACAATTGCAATGGTATAATAATAATAATATAGAATTAAATTATTTTACAAAATTCTAATAATATTTGAAAATTAAGTTTTTTTTGGGTCTTAAAAAAAGATATCTTCAAACATTGATATGGTAGGCCGGGGAGTGTGAAGTTGGCCCATTTAGTCACATATGAAATGAAATAATGGATTAAAGGCCTTCTCAATGGGCCGCAGCTACAACCCAACCCAACCCAACCCATCCCCTAACCCTAACCCTAACTCTAACTCTGATTCCCTCCTCTCTCTCTCTCTCGATATAAGCCTTCCACTTCCACTCTCTTCCAGCTTTAGCGTAGCCTCCCAAACCGCAAGCTCGCAAAGATGCAGATCTTCGTGAAAACCCTAACGGGGAAGACCATCACCCTCGAGGTCGAGTCCTCCGACACCATCGACAATGTGAAGGCCAAGATCCAGGACAAGGAGGGCATCCCCCCTGACCAGCAGCGCCTCATCTTCGCCGGGAAGCAGCTGGAGGACGGCCGCACCCTCGCGGACTACAACATCCAGAAGGAGTCGACCCTCCACCTCGTGCTCCGCCTCCGCGGCGGCGCCAAGAAGAGGAAGAAGAAGACCTACACCAAGCCCAAGAAGATCAAGCACAAGCACAAGAAGGTCAAGCTCGCCATCCTCCAGTTCTACAAGATCGACGATAGCGGGAAGGTCCAGAGGCTCCGCAAGGAGTGCCCCAACGCCGACTGCGGCGCCGGGACCTTCATGGCCAACCACTTCGACCGACACTACTGCGGCAAGTGCGGCCTCACCTATGTTTACCAGAAAGCCGCTGCGTAATTTCGTTCTCCCTTAGGGTTTAATCTATTTTTATTTTGATATGGTAATTTTCGAATTTTATGAGTTTTTTTTTTTTTTTTTCCGTTTTGGAATGAGACTGATCTGTTAAAGGTTTAATTTTTCAGGATTTTTATATGGTTATTATTTGCCTTTATGTTTCTGGTTTTGTCATGCGTAGTACTGCGTAGCCGAAGCTGGCTTTTTTTTTTGTTCTGTGTTTTGCTTGATTGTTCTCTTCGTTTTTAGTGTTTTCTTTAGTGTTGATGTTTTATGATGCTATGAAATGGAATAGGACGTGTCTGACTGAATTGTTGTGTTGAGAATGGGGCCGAAAAATATGATTACTTAACGTCACAATTCTTTAAGTTTTGATGCGCTCAAAATGTTGTTGAACTGAGGCACTTCACTTGTGTAATGTGCTGATTGCTTGTGACTGCTGTGAATATTCCTTTCAGCTGGGGGACACTTGAGTTGAATGATGATTTGTTTGCATTTGGTGAAATCGGATTAGATTAATCTGTTGTGTATGTTGCCCTGTTGGTTTTTCTTGTATGTTGAGTAGAATGTTGTTTGTGAGAATAAACTGTAGACATAACATTTTTATTCAAGGCATGTCCATGGTTTATTTTGGGAGGATAAGCTATTCTGTTTTTCAAAATCATCTTCTTCTTTTTTTTTAACCTAAAGTAAACGAATCTAAACACACTTGGATAATTCTGAAGGTTATTTTTCGTTTAGAACTTGTCTTCTTTGATAGATCGGTTAAAACCAGCATGGTTCACTTGCTTAGTTATCTGAGCAGAATATTTGTTGCCCTATACTGCTAAAAGATGCACTGGTTTCATTATTCTGCTTTATCAAAGTTGAATGGACTAAAATTTTAGGGCTGTGCGATTTCAAGATTTCAAAAAGAGGAATGCTAATTGTACTACTTTTGAGAAGGGACACTTTCCTTTAAAAAGAGAAATGTTTTTTAGTGCCATTGTTTAGGACATATCTGAAGAGACATTTTCAGTATTCCGTAAATATTGGTTTAAAGTAGGTTCCAATATTTCTCTTAAACAATGTTTAAGGGATATATTAGAGTGTTTCTTAAAAGATATCTTGAAAAATGGTACAAATAATATTACTTTTTTATATGATTTTATGAGTTGAAAGAAATACTTAAATCTTGCCATAATCATTCAAAACAGAAATCGATCCTTGTCTTCAAATTTTTTTTATTTGCATATTTAATCCGCTCAATATTGTTGAAATTAAACAGAGTTAGAAGCAATGCCATAATAACCGCCTCTTCCCGTGTACTAAGTTTTAATGTGCGGTACTTGTAAGTTGCCGTGGAATATGAGGCCAAATAATTCAAGATACGTTAAAAACAGTGGCATAATCAAGTTTTCCGTGTAATAAAATGATTTTCATGTGTACAACTTGTATGCTAGATGTGGAATCAGACTGAGGAATTGTGCTTTTAAGTATGATTCGTCTATATTTTGGTTGACTGTCCTATTTTTTTCTTCTGATGGGAAAAAATTGGATATTTGTCTCAAATAAATTGTTTATAATTTTTGGGTTAGCTTTCGTCCTACAATTTTTTATGTGCGTGTTTAAACCGAAATTGATTACGGTAATTGGTTTTTTTAACATAGTTTCTACTGGACTCACCCTGTGTGTTGTTGTTGTTGTTGTTGTGTGTGTGTTTTTCCCCCTCTGTTAATAATACTTAAGTGAAGTTAAAGATATGGAAATTAGCAAATGTTGAAATCAAATTGGATGGTCCAACGGGTTTATCCGCGAATTGGATTGTACTCGGCTATGATTCGGTCAACACTGATTGGTAGTCATTTAATTTTGCGAGGGCAGTTTCTCCCTATATTGGAGAATTTCATGGGGAATATTTCGGCGCCGTCTGCAATGCACGAAGCGGTCCATGCGACTGCAGCGTAACAGATGGTTGAGATTTATAAAGTATATCGATATATTAATTATTTATGATATATTGTAGTAATATATTAATTTTAAAAAAATTAAAAATATGATTAAATATATTTTAAAAATTAATTTTTATATATTGATAATATAAAATTATATTGATAATATAAAGTAAATTTATATTATCCGTGTAACATTACATTAATAGATATGATAAAATTATATTAATAAAGTAAAAATATAATGATAAAATTTTTTTGATTATATTAATAGTATAAAATTATTTTATATTATTAATATAATTTTATACTATTAATATATAATAATTAGCTTTTAAAATATTTTTAAATTTTTTTAAAATTAGATATTATTATAGTACATCATAAATAATTGATACATAAATGTATCTCATAATCTCACCATCATATTATAAGATATACTATGCTCCTTAACTAGTAAGGAGTACTGTAGATAGTGCCTAATATTTTGGGCTTTATGTTCTGATTGGAGGGGTGGCAATGAAGAGAGTAGCAAGTAGTGGAATGATTAAAATTAAATTAATTATATTTGGAAGTAATTTAAAGAGATAGTCTTTCTTTGCTATTTAAAATCCTTATTTTTTGACCCTACATATTGGGGGATTAAGGAGGGAAATGCTTGCCATTTCTCTTTCATTGTTAAATATCCAAACAAAGGTGTTATATGTTCTATTTCAATTTTAACCCTTCTTTTCTATTCAATCATAAACCATTCCTTTTCACCATCTATAAAAATTTTCAAACATGGCCTTAAATTCTTTTTCTCTGTTGAAAGGGGGCCAAAACCCACCCAAAAGGAGTGGGGATCACAATATCGCCGGATTTTCATATTTATAAATTTTAATTAATATCATTTGTACTATGCAAGTAAAAATGTATATTTCTTTTTGTCATTTCTTGGATTGGCTCATCTCTGGTGAAGCCCACACCCAGTTGTTCCCGCCTCCACTTTATGTGACCAGCGCCTCTTCTTGCTTGCATGCCTTGACCGCACGTAGCCATTGGCCCAACCTCCTCATCTTTCCCTCTTCCATTCAGGGCGATAACGTGATGAATGCCAATGCAACCTTTTAGATCAATAAGATCTACTTTTATCTTTGATTCTTTGATTTCATTGCTACACTTCTTGGGGAGAAAAAGATACCTTTTTTTCTATTATTATTGTAGGAATTTTGAGTCTTGGATCAATTGGATGCCCGCGGAGATTGCCTATACAAGGCCCTGAGTTAGGGAATTTTTTCATGTGAAAATGATAAAAATCCCCCCAAGCCAATTCAAGAATAGTGGCAAAGATCATACCTTCGGTCCCACGAAATTCTAGTATACACTTAAATTTATTAAAATGTCTTTAATATTAAAAATGTTATTTTTATTCTTAAAAAAAATTTAAACTACCAATATTTAGAATCTTCTGAATTTCAACTAATTTAGCTCGAGTTAGATTATTCTATTATGGGGGGTAAAGCTCCTCCAAATAAGCATTTACTTATAAATATTATGTATATAAAGATGCTTATGTTAGTATTTTTAAATTATTTTATTTTTTAAAATTTTATTATAACTTTTTGATTTTTTTTCTAATTTTTTCATTTGTTTGAGACTTCCTGAGGGGCCGGGCGGGAGTTGATAAACAAAGACAAGGCAAAAAAAATTCTCTTCGGGCGAGGACACAGACGAGGATGGAGAGAAAATAAAGTGGCGAGGACCACAAGCGCAAAGGCACTCTCCGCTTCCATTCCGCATGAGCACCATCCCTACACAAGATAAAACCCAAGTCTTAAAAAATAAAAAAGGAAAAATCTCATAGATCAATTTTTAAGTTGGTCTTTCAAATAAAATTAACACTAACTAAAATCGTCAGTAATAAACAGAAACATCTATTTAGTTATGCAATTACATAAAAGAATATTTTAATGTCAAATCTTATTATTAAATGACTAAACATAAAATTGACGTGAAGGACTCAATTAATATATTTTTAGGAAATTAAAATGAGGTTAACCCCAATTGTTTATAAGAAGAATGTCAGGAAAATGTACAACTCTCAACTATGTGATTTTGTTTAAATAATTCATTGTTCGAGGCGTAGCAATGTCAACGAAAAATACTCGATGACTTGAAAATAACATGCTTTTGAGTAAGAGAATACATGAAGCATGCTGCATGCACAGTGGCCTCATTGCTCGGAAACTGCGTAAGTACATTATTAAACTCGCTCTCTGTTGAGTAAACGAATTGAAACTTGAGCATGGACTTATAGAACAAAAGTACTATTTATTTGAATAAGACATTTTCAGTACTGAAATTTTTTTGTTGGTGGTAGTACTTATGAAATTGCTTGAATACTTGAATAGTGGTGGCTGGTGAGGTCGCAGGTGGGATAATGTTAATTATTTTCGCTTTCTTTTTCATTTTTTTTTTTTTTGTTTTGTTTTGGTGTTGAATTGAATCTCTAATATTGTTTCATTGATATGGAAGCAAGTGGCTCTCTGCACTAGGGGACCACTCCATATTCATGGCATTTCAAGAATGTAGGACCCCTGAAATGTGGCAATAAAGGAGCATTAACTTGAGTTATAATAGCCCAGTGTCCTAGTTTAAGTGGCTATAGACTTGTCCACATTTTTTACTTAATCAGCACAGAAAATTCAGTAATAATGGGGAAAAAAAAAAAGAATTAGAGGCAAAGAGAGTGAGATGGGGGAACATCACTTTTCTTATCTCTTTGAAGATGAGGTGAATCTCTCGTTTGGATTTCTTGAGCTATTTTGGCCCTTCACTAAAGATATGTGTGGATAACACCATGCGGTACTCATTTGTTTGCTATCTCTATATAAGAGCCCCCAAAATATCTTCCCTCCCATGTACTTTTTGCATTTGTTTGCTTTCTTCAATTCCTTTTCTTTGTTCCCTTTGTTTTGTACGCAGCTTGCTACAGCAGAAGCACAATGCATCACAGTCATCAATACCCCTTTCCTTGTTTGTATTGCCACCCACATAGCTATATCAGGATGGTAATAATCTATGTATCTTGTTCCCTTCTTTTATATACATGTTGGACAATTATTTTTTAAAGAGTACTTATATGAGTGTTGCCTTGTTTCAATATCATGAGCTACAATTATTTTTTAAAGAGTACTTATATGAGTGTTGCCTTTTTTCAATATCATGAGCTTCACACCTTCACGCATGGAAAATGCAGGTTCAAAATCTGATAGAGAGATGCTTGCTCTTTCACATGAGCCAAGATCAATGCATAAAGGCACTAGCTCAGCATGCAGGAATCAAACCACTTGTTACACTTACAGGTCCTGATATATCTTTTCATCACTACTGTATTTGTGTATGGTGCTCCCGAAATCTGCGACCTAAAAGCAAAAGAAAGATAGCACATACATGTGTTGCTGTCGAAGTCTGTGTTACAATTGGGGGGGTTCTTTTGCTACATGATTATGTGAAACTATATTCCTTGTGCAGTGTGGAAAGAGCTGCAAAAGGAGAATAGGAAGTTCTTTAGAGAATATTTGCAAGTTACCACTCCCAGGCCATTCACGAGTAAGAGATCGAAACTTCCGCATCTTTTGCATGTCCGAATTACATATAAACTAATTATGAAGATTTATTTGTAGTTGTAGGCTAACTGAAGTTTATGACCATTAATCTATGAATAATTTGGCTTTTATGCTATGTATGCATTTGAGTTTTGGAAGATAGCAAAAAAAAGAAAACCACTTATCATAGGCAAGTCATCAGCTAGCGGCATAATGATCTCAGATTCTCAGTTCTTATTTTACTTTTCAGGTAGATATTTTCAAAGGGGACCAAGTTTAGCAAGAGGGAAGCACCGGAAATAATCGAGTGAATAGTCACTGAATAACGCAACAAGGGAAGAATGAGCAGAATGAAGCTTGTCACCATTTAGTTAAAGATGGATCGATCATGGACTGGTTAAACATTATTATACTAGTGATAACTATATTATAGCAAGAAAGTGATTAAAGATTTCTGTACCTAGTTCTTGTAATTTTGAGCAGTGCGTATGCGTGTTACGTTACTTACTACTTAACAAATTGTGATGCTACAATTATGAGAATATTTACACAAAACATAAATAATTATCGGATGAAATAAAATGATATGACTCAATTGCTCATCTAATAAGAATTAATAAATATATATAATTTAACAAATAAATTTTTACTGTCTGAATTTTACATGACAAAAGCAACAAATCATGGAATAGAGATAATAGTCTTCAAGGTCGAAACTCTGAACAATATATGTTGTTAGTTAAGGAAACCTCTTAAAAGAACTCGTAACAAATAAATATAAGGCATATAAGCTATCACGAACAAAACAGCCATTATCTTTTAATTATAAAATATTTGCTCGGTGCTTTGGTCTGTTGAAATTAAGGGTGTTAATTATTTCTGTCTTTTTTTTTTTTTAAATTCTTATTTGTATCGAAAGCTGTCATTGGAATCATTCCTGGACTAGTATAAATTTGACAGCACTGGATTGAATTCAAATGAACCAAAACCAATGCTGGAGACTCTTTATCTCGGTAAAAGTTACTCTTTTTCTTTCTTTACTGCTGGTTCCCCGGACAACATAAAACTTGCGATAAATTAGCCCTTGACACCTTGCAATGGCTAGTGGGAGACTGAGAGTGAGAGAATTAATATCAAGCAACCCTTAACCAATAAGCATTTGTGTGATCCTGAAGACAAGTGAAGTTGGCGTGCTCGAACAGAAAGGGTAGCTAGTATCAGTCAAAATTAGCTAGTATCAATTATTAACCACTTCCTAAAACCGAAAGTAACTGTCATCCCTCTATTCTACTGCTACTTAATTTCGTTTTCATTACCGAGAGCATCTTTTCTTCAGAAGGCAAATGATTTTGAGGCAACTTTAATGTTAAGGCAGAAAACGGCTTTCTTGTTATGCATGCTGAATATTCTTCACTCAAACGGTGTCCTTGCCAGGATGGAATTCCTTGGAACCTTTCTTCCACGGAAACCTTGGCCTTCTTCATTGACCTGAAAGTTTCACGTATGAAGACAAACACTCATTAGAAAGAGGGTAGGCATAAAGTTAGCCCCGAACAACATCTACATAACCTTAGAAAGTTATCATATCCGAAGGACAGTGTCAGAATAGTGACTACTCACATTGCAAAGATTGTTCTTTTATATTAATATTAACATGTCTTATTTAGTGGAGTTTCTGCTACTTTTAAGTCCTTTTCTTCAAATTTCTTGGTGAGTTACAACATCTAGCATCTTAATAATCTTTGAAGGGTACTGAGAATTTGTATATTGAATTATTTATACATTAAGACAACACCTTTAGAGAAGGACATGTGTAAATCAATGGCATATACTACATGTGCTCTTTATTTTAATTAATAATTTCCTACGGTAGGTTTCTAGTAAATGGCTCTATGTCCCACTGATCGTCAGCACCATGAGGATAATAAGTCTGTGCCATTGAATGAATGGAGCCTACCTTTATTATTCCACTGTGACATAAAGAAAGGTCAAATGGCACTATGATTGGGCTGTATCAAACCACATAAGCTCCTACTAATGGCAAGCTTTAATTTACTAAAATAATTCGTTTAAGTTATAATGAGAATCATCAGGTTTACTACATGAAGTTACTACTCAGATTTTCAAATAATATAATCATGCTTTTACCTGAGCATCATGAAGCTCTACATGGCAGTCCAGATCCACATGTTGGTCTGTCTGCTCTTCATCTCCTCTACACTGAGATTGGGGGAAACTGGCCCACTAAAAAAGATCAAATATAAATATTCAGGATTTAGATTTGAAAATTACCTTTCTCCACGAAATACTCGTGGATCATTCACCAATCTTAAATGGCTGTCATGTTTCAAATCGGTTGAACAGCATATAAAAAATAAATAAATAAATAAACCTTACATTTTTTGCAGCAGTACTGAAAGCTTCCTTGTGGGCCATGTCAGGGTTTTCAGCCTTTAACCTTTTAATCTCTTCTCTGCATTAAACTAATAATGACGTTAGAATTCACAAGTTAAAGGTTTATGGTCTATACAACTTTGTTTAGTTAAATTAAACATTACTTGATGAAGCAGTTATAAGCTGATGGTGTTCGCTGTCTCTTCTCTGGGGCTGTGTGAAGAATCCAATCATCAAACAGATAAATT
The DNA here is from genome assembly GCA_031439585.1 of Pterocarpus macrocarpus. NCBI lineage: Eukaryota > Viridiplantae > Streptophyta > Magnoliopsida > Fabales > Fabaceae > Pterocarpus > Pterocarpus macrocarpus. The sequence goes on along the minus strand of CM062518.1, from coordinate 32,758,505 downwards.
CATAAAGAGAGGAAACATAGGTTAACAAAATTTTCTTCAAACTCAGTAATTTATCTTAGCAATGTTATCAAAGTAACCACAGCTAGCGTTACGTACGTTTATTCACAACACTGGTCATTAATGGAGTTACATTCTCTTCCTCGCAATCAGAATAGGTCACCATGGATGCATTATGGCTGTTCAAAGTCTTGTTTGCATCCTCATTTGAGCTACCTCCTTTTGGCTGGAGAGTGTAGACATTCACAAATTGCATTTAATGTTCAAAATCAATAACTGATATCACATATACCTTCCCAGTTCCTAGGTAAAGATAAGCATGTGGTGCTATTGAGCTACTTCAACCTTTTTTTTTTTTTTCAAAATGAAAAAAAAAAAAAAAGAATCAACATGGAATTGGGAAGGTAACTTCTAACCACCAATTACCTCACGATTGCTAAGGGAAGCAAAAAGGTGGAAAGGGACAAAGGAAGCTTTCATCATATTAACAGAGAGGAGGCTTGTGCAGTGCCCGCATCTGACTGTCACCACCATTGACAAACTGCTGCACGGGACGCTCACCTGCACCTCAGAATTGAATTGGAATCAGAAAATTGCAATATGGAAAGAAGAAGTAAAATCATCACGTGAACTCAAGAAGGGAAGCTAGTGTTTAGACCATTAAAATGGTGGCACAGAATCCACATCGTATGTAACATATCTGATCAGGAAGATGAAAGAGATGGCTCAGTGTTGACATGGCTTTCAGAATGTGTGGGTGGGGTGGGAGCGTTAGTGTATGAAAGAGAGACTGAAGATGTAGCTCAGTTCACACAAGGAAGCATTTATATATGGTTGAAGGTGGACAAGAATAGTCAATCATCATCTTCCTTTAATGATTTTAGGAAGGGTTACTTATGGTGCTTTTCATTGCCGGAATGCACTCCAACATTGATGCTAAGAGTGAGGAGAGATTTTTTCTTTTAGTCGTATTATTTTTAAAAGTGAGATTCCTGAAATAATGTGATAATTAGTGGATATATGAATAAAATCAGTCTTACGTTGGAAAGATAGAACTAAAGGGGGAGATTTTAAAGTGAAAGAATACATGAATTTATTATCGTAAAGTTTTGACTTAAAAACATGTCCTAAAAACTTACTTTTAAGAAAATTACTAGTTAAGACAAAGCGTAAAATGTCAGGTGACCTTAATTCTTCCCAACTTCTCAGTTACTTCAAGAAAAATTGTTAGATAGATATAAATTTAACATTTCACATTTAAATGTATTTAGAAGTTGGTAGGTCCAAAAATAGTGAATATATCTTAAAGAAAGTTAATGAAATATGAAATTCAATTTTGTCATAAGTGTGTCAAAGTACAATGAGTCTAATTGGTGTTCATACAAGAATTTCCCAAACTTCTATTCCTGCTTTATGATAACACTTTATCTATTTGCTTTCTTTAGCATCATTACCGCTGGCAAACTTCTCATTAGACGGCAGTGGCCCAAAGTTCTATGGTACTTTGCAGAATGACTTAAGTACTAGTTTATTTCATGTGTTGCTTTCTCTTCTATTGACACTCCCACAGTCCTACTTCCCCAAGCTCCCTCTCTCTGCCCTAGATGAAATTGAAAGTGCATAAAATTTTCCATACTAGAAGGACGGGGAAGTTTTCAGACTGATACATATAGAAGGTAAATAGGCATCTTAGTATTTGTCTTTCGTGAAAGACAGTAAAAGTAATTGACCACCGAAAAAGGGGTCTCCCCACTTTCTGTGCTTTCCTGGCATGTGTCACTTCTGGCTTTATGTTTCTGTTTCACTCTGAGCTAGGATACTGTATTAGCCACTAATCAATTTCATTAGAACTATTTCTTATGTTTCCTTAATTCACTCCCGTGTGGTTTGCACATAACTTGGATTTAGAGAAGTTCCAAGAAAAGGGTCAGTATTCATTAAAAAAAGAAAAATTGAAAACCTAGTGAAAATACACTATGTCATGAAAATATCAATGCCCTTTGGAGGTGCAAGATAGAAAGCTTGTTATCAGAAAATTGATAAAGAGCTTATCCAAAAATATCTTAGAAGTGGAATAGCATTTTTTTCATGGGCTTCATATCATTAACCAGGAGAAACTTTACTATGAAAATTGCCCTTTTGCATCATTGCAGACAAGTAATGTCGGCAATCTTGTTCCTAAAAGCCTAGTCCTACGATCTAGTGTGAATGGGACCAGTTGTTACCACAAAGGACGAACAATGTGAAAAAAAATCTTTACCAATTATGCATAATAGACATGTCCTACTATCAAAATGAATGAAAGTGTGTATTATGTAGGGTTCAAGAACCGCGAATACACCTCTCTTGTTAGGAAAATTCTATCTACCTTTAAATTTTTTCTCCCTTGCACCTCCAAAATTAAGGGTCAAGATTATTTTATGAAATACAAAAAGTTTACTCTATGGAGGATAAAAGAATATCTCCTCTTGTTGCTGCTTAATTTTTGAAGTCACGCATGGAAAAAATTATTTGAACAATATTTTTTTAACATATACATCGACACCTTAAAAAAATCACACTCTTTTATCTTTGAATGTGATGTATACGTGTTGTACTTGTTAGGTTCAAATCACAGATCTAACACTTTATTATTTTTTATCTGAAATTTTCTACTTTGACGATTTGGCTCTATACTGAATGATGGTCCCTATCTGTTGCCTGTTCATTTATTGCATGTACATTTAGCGTTCCCACCTTGTAAGACCCAAAATACAAGTCTCCTTCAACTCTTATGTTCATTAGCTAGTGTGTTCGGAGCACCTCTTTTGTGGAAATGAAAATAATTCATTTGAAATAAAACGATTTAAGCACAAATCTTATTAAAAGTTTTGGAACTCCATTTTCTAAAGAAGTAGCAATATTTTGCCGAAGTACAAGACCAAGAGTGCTCCCTGTTTTGTAGTTAACTTAGGAAGCAAAGCATCGGCAGAAGAAAGTAATTACCTAACCGATCCCACTGAATTTTATTTATATACATGAAAAATGGAGAAATGTTATTTTGACATAAAAAATTAAATATATCATAGACATAGATGAGAAAGAAAGACACAACATCGTAGATAATGACAGGTGTTAAGTCAGAAAAGTCAAGGTTTTGTATATTTCTTTCTTTATTATATTCATATGGATAATTTTGATGTATTGATAATATAAAAGCATAAAAGACTTTTGTTGAGATAATGGATGGTTTAATCAAATACTTTTGTTAATATGACAATATATGATTGAATGCTTTTATAAAAAAAAATTTATACTGAAAGTGTATACAAATTTAAACTTATCTATTTTTAATATGCAAATAACATTATTTCTCATAAAAAAAATAGTATCAGAGTTCTACACTAATAAATAATAATATTAATCTAGTGAACTTATTTACTATATCGATGACAGCAATATGAGTTTCTTTTTCTCCATTCGGATCAAAATCAAATTGCAACAAGAAGCTTCTTTGCCCATGGCATCTATCTGAAGATGGCAAACGATTTGGCTCTAGCCCTCACTTTGAAAGAAAAGATTCTCTTCTTTTGGTAGGTTACCATATATATGGTCACAACTCCACTCGAAAGCTCTTTCCAATGAGCTTCCACATTTCCACGCAGCACATACATAAGGTAAGCCTTGGAGTCTTTTTGACTCGCGGAAACTTTTGCTTTGTGCATGAAGCTGAGAAAACTGCAAAGCGGAAAGCTATGCACCCATTTCATGGCATAAGTTACGATAAACGGATAAACCAAGACAGAAAATTGAGTTTTTAACACACATATAAGAACCCAAATAGGTTATCTCATAATTGTGGGGTGTAGTAGTTCAATCCCAGGAAAGAGACTAGCACTTGAAGTTTTGAAGCTAAATGGGTGAGTCAAAAATCAAACCATTAAGCCTTGCAGCGACACACTGAGGGGTCACTGTTGTCAATTAAAGTCGGATCAAAAGTTTTCACCTACTCGTTGCACTTATTCCCCATTTGGTGAGAGGTATTGGGTCGCAAAGGGAATCGGTTCAACGTAGTTTAATAACGCCGACAAACACCATACTTAATACGCTGTAACTAACAAAGCTTGGGTATACTTTAGTTGGGACAGTCTAGTCGCATCCTTCCTTGGGCTTTAACAAAACTCAAACCGTGGTTTAAAGAGTATAAACTAGGTTTCAGTTCATTTTAACATGTTTAAAAAAAAGTTGAATTATCTAGTCTATAATTATATTTTAAAAAAAAGTGAAAATAATTACCCTTCTATTAGACCAAACTATGATTTGCAAAACATAAACCAAATACACCCTGGAAATTGCTGTAAACTAATACCAAACTATGGATGTGCATATGACCTTTACACATGAAAAAAAAAAAAAAAACTCCTTTTTTATTATGCTGGGTAGCGAGTTGATTAAGCAAGCACGTCTAGTAGAATAACACTCATCAGCTCAAGTTGGGCGGCATGCATCAAACGGAGTTGGTCCAGCTAGAGCCAAGAGTATCGATCAAAAGCTGCTTCAAATCATTTTTCGTTGCACTTGGAGGTATAGTACGGTTGCTCATACACTTGGCCTCCTATAAAAAGTGCACCGAAGGGTGCAGCTTCGAGCCTATAGATGGGACAGAGCCCCAATGCCCTCCCCCTTCCCAACACCCCCCCCCCCCCAAAAAAAAAATCATTTTGCATTAGTTGCACAAATGCATAGCGTAATTTGCTAGCTAAAGTCAATGCTAACCTCAACTCCACAATCAAATTAAATGGTTAACTCTACTATGTTAAGCTGCTTTAAATTTAATTTCTCCTTTTTATTTTCTTCAGAAGCAATGGCAAGTGGGGTTTTAGCTCTTGCACATTAACTTTAGATGCCCCTTCCATGTACAATTGGAGGCAGGAACTGCAGAGTATAGTAAAAGAGCCGGATGCACTTGTCATACTTTGGAGGAACATGCCCCCACTAATATTTAAGAATTTTTTTAAAGTATATATATATATATATATAAATTTAATAAAATAATAGGGACTATATATATATATATATATATATATAGTCCCTATTATTTTATTAAATTTAATCCCACATTAAAATAAAAATTATGTAAAATTTCTTGTTATTTGTATATATTCTCTTTGTCTCCATTACCTAAATTTTCTGAATCCGTTATTAAGTAACATCTTGATACTTGCATGCTGGTCCTTGCTCTGCCATAGCCCAACCACAAATTTATTCTTTCCCTCCTTCATACAGAGATTAACAACCCTAGCTGCCTCCGAATCTCTGGAAGCCTCTGAACACAAATACGGCCATGAGCAATAAAAGAGAATCCTCTCTTGAAATGTAATCCCTAAAAGCTTCCTAGAGGCATGGTAATTCTTGAAATGTAATACTCTCTTTCTTCCTTAAACATATGTTGCAATTCTTACAATTATGGGTGTAAATTGCAACATACAGAGGAAGGCACAAAGCTGTATTCCCGAACCATCAGTATCAATTTTGAGTTTCATTAATAGTCTTTCTTATAACTGCCTGCCTTAGTCATTCAAGTATATTTATCATTACTGTCAAGGACGGTTCTACATAGCACTGACTAAAAAAGTAATTAACATAAGCTGCAGCTTATCATAGCCACTCTCAATAACTGGACTCAACTACAACCAAAGCCGACCTGAACATAACAACTTAACCTTGTCTCACTAGGTGGAGTTGGCCACCATTGATCTGAACAAATCAACAAAATATATCTTCTTGGCGCAAAGAAATTTGAAGAAGTGAAAAAAAAAAAAAATAAAAAAAAAAATTACTAGTAGCCAGAGGACATGTAGTGCAACCGATTTTGGTCATCTTTAATTCCGGACACCTTCTTAACTGACCTCAGACTTATCCAAAGCTGCAACCAAATGTGCCATCAGTGTAAACCAAATGATACTAGAAACAACACACACGCGCACACACATAAAAAGAATATAAGAGGGAGACAGAGATTACTATTGTAATTCAGAAGCTTCTCAATGAGGTCAACATGGGTCATAAGCATGCGCCTACAGCAATAACGAACCAACCCCAAAGCATCCAACGCATCTCTGCATTTCATCATTATATGTTAATACTGCAATAGAAAATTAATATCCACCAGGAGATAGACACTAATCACTGGTACACACATGACACAACCACGGATCAGAGACTGATCATGATAAACTCAGGTAATGTGTGATCGGCAAAGCATGCGAAACACAATTTAATTTAAAAATACAAGATGGCAACAAATAAAAAAGATATAATGATATTAACTTGAGAAACTAACAATTACCAGCAGCTCCACAGGCAAAAACAAGGTCTTGGTACACGCCTTGCACAAACCAGAGGAACAAATTCTCTAACTAAAACATTGCTACCAAAGGACAATCACTTACTCAGCTACAACAAACAATCGAAAACGCATTAAGTTACTAAACCCCTGCAACCCGAACCCAATATTCAATTTGAGCAACCATAATATAGCTAGTGAGAATCAATGATGGTTATGTATCATAACCAATAAGTCAACCAAAACAACAAGATAAATACCTTGCCCCAATACAAGAAACAAAAATTGAAAAAAAGAAAAAGAAAAAAGTTAAACATTTGAAACTTTCGATTAAAATCCAAACTTTTGAGACTTGAGATACCCACCCTTCACTGTAGTCAGACTGCAAAAGGTCGAGATAGAGATCCCATTTGTTCCCAATGACCTAAATGGAAGAAAACAAAGTGGAAAACAGTGAATTAGCCAAAACCCTAAACCCTGATCCTCAAAACTGTGAAAAAGATGCAAACTTTTCTTTTTTTTTTGTTTTTTGTTGTTGGGGGGGGGGGGTTGGAGGCAGTGAAAATAATAAGAATAAAGAGTGTGTTTAGGAATGGGGAAAGGTACCTTTCCGCAAGTGAAACAACGAACGGGTATAATCATCTTCCTCCTCGGCTGTCTACAGACCTCAGCTCTCGTAGGATGTTTTTCTTCCGTGCCTTGCCTCTGTGTCTGCTCTCACAAAGGCAACGGCCTTCTGTTTTATGGGCACAACACAAGAATATGTAATGGGCCAAATAATTAATGTCCGTGCATGCTTTAGCCACTTCAAGCCCAAAATAATCTGCTTACCAGATACGAAACTGATAAAAAAAATGATCTTCAAATGTACGAGCTTCTTTGTTGACAGAAAAAAAAAAAGTAGGAGTTTAGCTAACTCTTTTGTCTTAGTACAAAAACCGTAAATCCTGTTTTTGAGGTGCTTTAAAAATCCGAAAACCTTATACTCAGATTAAGAACGTTAGCACAGTTAGCTCTTTTTTTTTTTTTTCAAAAATCTTACAAAAGTTTGTAAATTTTTCCTTGGGCCCTAATAAAAATATCTTTAAGTAAAATCGGAAGAGGCAATATGTGAGAAAAGATCATTTACTCGATGACAACAAAGGCAATGTTGAGAATCGGATCGGATTGGGAGGCCTGACTAGCTGGACTGGGAGACAGTCCTTAGGTCGGTCCGGTCACAGTATAAAAACTGAACCTTTAAAGGTAAGTGTGAACCGATAAAAAATAGGGATCAAACACAACTTACGGGAGTTATTGAAGTGCAAAATAGCCACTGAGACAATGCCTCATTCGTAGCCTATCTAGTCTTTGAAAAATTAAATATATGATTACGGTGCAGTCGAAGGTGCAACCCATTGCAAGCCCATCTTTGAGCTTGATTAACTGTGAGCCTATTAAGACAAGAACATATTGTAAAAGTGAGACCCCATTAAAAAAAAGATAGAAAAAAGACAGAAAAAAGGTTAAAAAAAAAAATTAAAGTGAAATTAATAAAAAATATGTGGGGTGCATAAAAATGGGATGATCTTCAATAACTTTTTAATTTGCATATGAATAACTCTCTCTCTCTCTCTCTCTCTATATATATATAGAGTTATTTTCAATTAAGTTCGATCACATTTTAACCACAGTTGAATCATCAAACCATGAATTAATCACTCGACTAATTCACTGACCGGTTTGATTTTCTGAACCTTTGGACAAATCAGTTGCAAATTGCAACCTCTAAACTGTACCATCGTACTAGGCTTACAACTAATCTTTATTCCTTATGAATAAAGTCAGGCATGCCTCTATGCTTGATTGAATGCTTTGTAATTGATTAAAGTGTCACGTAGCTTGTAAAAGGCCAATGATAGTTTCATACATAAATATGTCATTACTTACTGAGGGTAGAAAACCACCTAAGAAAAGGATCTTAGACAAAAATGTAAGTAAGATATTATTTGATGAGTTTTAAGAAAGAATTTATAACATTAACTGTGTATAAGTTGTAATATGATATTTTTATTGATAGTGTTTTTTATCATTTTGTTGGTGCAAGCCATTGGAACTCAACTACGTGCTTTTCAATGTTCTTGCCACACGCCACACACCAACTAAAGCAGCCAATTGTTGCATGAAAACGCATTGCTGGCTAGCTGCCATTATCGACTTTTTTTGTGGTGAAGGCCAAGAAAGGAGCTGTGACCACCTTCACGCCCTATTCTCAAGAAAACGGCATTTTTTCAGGGAGGGAGTTGTATAGCCAATAAAGCTAACTTGCTATGTTCCTTGAATTGGTTTAAATAATAGTCAACACTCACCGAATCAACTGCGCCTATAATTTCACTAAATTAATTAACTAATCTGAAATGATCAATGATGAAGATTCTTAAATCTTAAGCTATGCATGAATGGATGTGTCATAAGTGAAGTTCACGAAACCTAGTTCCATAATATACCCTGAATTGGATGATGAATATTCTCCATTTATGTGGGTGTTAATTCATAAAAAAAAATGCAAAATAAATACAAAATAATTATTCTTGGTATTGTCAATAATAATATATCATGGACAAACCTGTTTGTCGAACCGAATAAAAAATTGTGATATAATCATTCCCTGTTGCAAAATCAAGCATGAAAGTTTCACAAATGCATCTTTATGGTTGCGCATGGGCCAGTTAAATAGTCGGGTCCGTAATATTTTTTGTGTTAAAGCAGATCTATATTGTCATTATGTGTGTTCAATAGCGGGGTATGGTATTTTATGTATATTTAGGAGAACATAATATTTTTGGATAACTAAATCTTAGAAATTGCAGCACAAAATTGTGGTAAGGTGTTATGAGTTCTTCAAAAAAAAAAAAAAAAATAGAACTTGCAGTGAGTCAGTCCATGTTCTGCCAAAACTTGTAACACATCATCACAAGTTCTATGAAAATTATGGTGATGTATTGCAAGTTTTCCTAGTATGATTCTAAAACACCATATTCCTTAATTTTCCTTAATTTTTTTAAAAATACAATGAAACTATTACTTATTAATAAAAACACAATAAAGAATCCGAAAATCCTTCGTGGACCCAAAATAAAAATAAAAAAAAAGACATATTTGCGAGCTTATTTAGTAGAAAAACTAGCTTACTTAATAGAAAAATTGGAATAGAAAAACAAAAATAATACTTCGTTAATCGATAATTATAGTCAAAATTTTCTGTTTTGTTTCTACGTGATTGTTCTCTCCAATTCTAGAAACGTTGATTGACCATAATTTGCATTTGGAGCATAAAGGGGGAGGAGGTGAATTATTGCTTCACTTTGTAGCGTTCAGCAGCCTCAACATAAGGCTAGAAATATTCTTAGGAAGACTTAGGAACCATTTGACTGATTCGGTGTGTTTGTGACAAAATAGAATCCTTCAACCCAAAAAAATTAGACGATGGTGATTGACAATCCCATATGTTGAATGCACAAATAATGGATCCATCATCTGTTCCTTACACGGCTTTGGAGTAATACACGACTTTGGTCAACGCGGCATGCTTTCAAACCATAGGGAGAGATGCTCGATGATTCCAGCAACATCTCGACTTGTGAATTGATAATTGGGATAGTTTTGATTCTTTTCAAGAGTCTTAATCTTAATAAATAGTATTCTTAATTTTTTTGCATAGAAGAAAAAATCGGATCGAACCGACCAGTTGACCGAGAATCAGTCATTAGGTCGGTTCAGTCAATATTCTTAAATTGATGGCTTAAAAAATCGGAGGCAAACTAGATTGAATTGGGTTAAATCGCTAAAGCGGGTGCGATCCAACTTTGGTTTTTTTGTTTTTTTTATAAAATATTGTTTTTCTTTTTTTTAAAAAAATTAATTTTATATATATATTATTAATTATGTTATAATATTTTGTATTTTAATTAATTAATTATATATATATATAATTAAATACATATATTTTATTATGCTCCGATCGAATCTGTGGTTAAACCGGTTGGACTTTTGAACCTTTAAACCTCTATTTAAGAATATTTATAAATTAAATTTTTCAAAATTTTTGATAATTTATTTGTTAATTACTCAAAATTAATACTAAATAATATTTTAATTCCTTAATACGTGGTATAAGAGTATTAATTGACAAAAGGACCAAATTTATTTCATATATAACTTTGCAAGTAGAGTGTATTATATGAGAGGAGTGATTTATTATGCGAGTAAAAAGAGTAAATTTGGGTCATATAATCATATTTAGATGGTCAAGATTTAAAGTTGTTTAAAAGTCACATGATCATTTAAAAAAGTCATATGACTTTATGTTTTAATTTTGGTCATTCACATAAGATTCAATAGTCAAAATTTACTGTTCTCACTCTTATAATAAATCACTCATCTCATGTGATATGTTCCCACTATCCAAGTATTAGTGCAGTGTTGCTATTTTTAATAAAAACTTTAACTTGCGGACTAATTTCTAACAAAAGAAAAAGATAAGTGATTGAAAAATAATACATATGTTATATTTTTATTAGATAATTGAATCATAAATACTTAAAAACTTTAGTTAATTTTTATCTTTAAATAAACTCAATAAATATTAGGAGGATTATAATTGGTATGACGTTTTTGGAGAATAAAGCAAAAGTATTGAGAAAAATCCATACATATTTCAAAATTTAGTTTTGAGAAACATAAAATTTTAAATAAATTTTTTTTCAACAATTGTCTGGAGGATATTGGTATTTTACTTTAATTTGGAATTGGTAAATGGAACTGGCTCACCCAGTTACTTTACATTGATGTTGTATACTTCAGGTTTCGATTATGAATACTTTGTCATAAGCTACTCATAGGCTTCCAGTTATCACTAATTTAAGTCGAAAGGTTTGTTTTAACCTTGCACTACCGTAACTATTTCCCCAGTCTATTTTTTTTTTTTTTTTATGTAAAAGAAAAGAAAAATGTTTTTGGATTGAGGACCACGAGATTTGTATTATTTTTTGTACTCACAGTCTTATGAAAAAGTATAATATATAATTTCAATGCAAGAATATGTCTTAAGTTTAATTCTCTTTATAGTATTAGTCCATTATTTAAAATGTTTTATATATTATTTGTGTGATTAGTTGCTGCGTTATTATGGTGTGCGTTAGGTGTTGGACCTAAAATTGCGCGAACCAATGGGGGCTCCAGTTAATGGTTACCTGCCGAAATCATCTGCAAAACGACAGATAACAACAGAGCAATCAACACGTATCATAATGTAGGTGGGGCCCACCATAATTCTCAGCGTGCTCTGGCCAATGCACCGTAATCAGCTTTCCAATTAAATAAATACATCTAGACCCAAAAAAATAAATACACAAAAAAGCAACAAAATTGGAGCACTATATAGGTCATTTTATTTTATTACTTCTATTTTATTTTATTTTATTTTTAGTGATTATTTATTTTTTATATAATTTTTATGTAAAAAAATTTAAAAAATATAATTTTTTTAATAAAATTTAAAAAATAAACTATTTTTATTTTTTATTATTTTTTATCTCTTATTTTTCTTTGTTTTCTTCACTTTTTTTTTCTCTTCCATCCTTTTTTCTTTCCACTTTTTTTCTTCCCCCACGCTCTACACTTTCTCTCTCTCTCTCTCTCTCTCTCTCTCTCGCGCTCAAACACACACACACATACGCGCACACACTCTCACTCTTTCTTTTTTGATTATTTTTAAAAAATAAATTCAGTTCTAAAATAATAAAAAAAAAGATTCAATTATCTTTTTATTAGATTTATTTTTTAAAAATAATAAAAAATAAAATTTGATTATCTTTCTATCAGATTTACTTTTTAAAAATAATAAAAAAATAAAATCCAATTTTCCCTCCATCAAATTTATTTTTTAAAAATAATAAAAAAAATCCTATTATCTTTCCACCGGATTTGCTTTAAAATCCTATATTTCTCTAATTTTATCAAAAATTTCATATATTCTCAATTTTATTCTCAAAATTCCATATTAAAAAAAATCACTCATTTTTAGTATCTCCATATTTATTTTGGTGTTACCCTAATTTCGTCGTAATGTATGGATCTTGTTTCTGTACGCTTATAGTGTATCGAGTTACAGCAATCTGAAGGTTGTTTTGTTTAATTAATTTTGTTAATTAAAAATATAAATTATATAGATTAAGATATTAATAGTTAAAAATAATTGAGCCCTAAAGCACTCATGTGTTTCTCGTAAGTCGTAATATATTTAAGCTCTTTCTATGACCATTATTTCATATGCCTTTTTTTTTAAAAGTATAAATTTTCTAATCATTAATAAATATTATATATTATGATCTTCGCATGTTCAAATTAATTTAATTCATATTAAAAGCAATTTATAATTGCTTTAAGAAATTTTTAAATAAAAATGATTTTTCTTAAAGAAATAAACAAATTCATATATACACATAAATAAAATGATCTTTTCTTTTAAAAATATGTTTGGTTGGGGTAAAAATAAGAATAAATTTTTCATAGATAAACTCCATGAATAAAATTGCATATAAAACTCATCCATAAAAAATTTCTCTCCATTTTTACCTCCCAACCAAATATTCCCTAAAAGGTAAATCCTAAGGATGCATCTTTATATCATCACTTACCATCTCAAGCATTTGTAGTTAATTTAAAATGTATTTGCTTAAACTTAAAAAATGTATTTGTATGTTACGGTTTATTTTACAGTTTTTATAAAGCTAATATGTTAAGTTTATTACAAAAGAATTAAAATAAAATTTTAAATGATTTCAAATTTTTATAAATGTTACTTAATTTTTTAAATTTTTTATACACTATTTTTAATTGAGATAAAGCAAATGAGCTTTAAATCAATTTGAGAAGAATTTGATAAACTTAATTAATACAGCTAAAGATATAATAAAATTTATTTATATATTTTAATTTAGTTGCTTTAATTTTGAAAGAATAATTTATGACAAGCGTAACGATAATTTTTTTTTTATCTTAATGCTAAAATTTATTTAAATACACCTTAAAAGAAAGCAAATATATAGAAAGGGATATAGCAGGCTTTCTCATGGCATTTGGTCATCCTTGGGCTCCAACCAACCATTGCGCCCTATCATCAGTAATTCGTGACAATGCCCAGCACAGAGTAATGTCAAAGGGTTAATTTAATTCAAATCTTGCTAATTAATCTTTCCAGTTTTACTTTGATGTCATGATGTGTAATCTTTCCAATTTTAAACATATTGAAATTGTTAATTTATATTAAAAATCATTCGAACGAATAAATCTTAGAGTAAATATCTTTTTTAATTCTAATATTTTAAAATTAATATCAATTTAGTTCTAAAATAATTCTTTATATCAATTTAATTTTAATATTTTAGATTTTAATATTAATTTAGTCCTATATTGATAATTTGATAAAAGATTTGATTTTATGAAAAAAAATTTAGGACTAAATTAATATTAGAATTAAAAAAATATTACGATTAAATTGATGTCAATTTTTTTTTTCAAAATTAAATTGATATCAAAATATTAGGATTAAAAATGTTACTTAATCTCTTCTTAATATGCAACAATAGAAGAATTGACACTCCTTGTGTTGTTTTCTATATGTTTCTTCTAAAAGCTTTTCCTTCTGTTTTAGTTATTGTTTTAGGAAATTAATTGAGTATTAATCATTTTTTAACTTTCCTCTTAGCATTAACGAGTTAGAGAAAAAATTAATAAAATGATAATAACATTTTAAGTACTTTATAAAAAGGGCATTTTAATCAAATATAGTTATTGCTACTTACTTACTTATAGTTAAATATATTTAATAAATTAATTAATTCTGCAAATATTTTAAATGATGAATAGAAATATAATGGAAAGGAATAATATCAAGTAAACCATTTGTTTCAATTAACAATGAGGGCAATCATCTTTAAATTATAATTATAAACTTATAAAAAACCACCAACGATAATGACTATCCATATAGTCGAATATTTTTTTTTTATGCTCATTTTCTCATTTTCTCACTCAAGTATTTTCTTTATTTTTAATATTGAATTAGGGTACATTTTGGTTAAGATTATATTGGCAAAAAATTCACTTTTTGTACTGAAAAATTACTTTTGATATATTTAAATAAATTTTTAAAAACAATTAAAATCTTAAAAAATATATTTTTTAATTTTTTAATAGAAATTAAAAATAATAAATTCTTTAAAAAATTTATTTTTAATTTTTTAATTATAACAAAAGAGTTTAATTGGTATATACTAACAGTGTAAAACAGTTTTACACTATCAACCAATTAAAATAGGAGAAAGTAAAAAATTATGGTAGGTCCCTCATTATAATGGATAGTTATTTGTATGAGTTGGTACTTTCTATTATTTCTATTGACTGACAATATAAAATTATTTTACACTTTCAATATATTTAAATTAAATTTATATAAAAAATTTTAATTTCATAATATTTTTTTCAAAAATTGAACCTTTAATTATGCTAGTAAGGTCCAAGAGCATCCCCTATTTCATTCTTCTAAGTATTTAAGAGCATAAAGCCTTGAGCCATAGCAAATAATTGATTGAAGCAGTTAAAAAGTAGTTTTCAAGTGTATTATGATAAACAATAAAAAGGTTAAAATAACTTATTCCTAGTTTTTCTGAACAAACCTAACGTTAAAAAGTGACGTCAATTCCTTTTTACCACCAGAATGATATTAAATTTCATGGTTATGACACGCAGAATCGACAGGAGCTGATTCCAGATTTTCAAGGGCCTCTGCACATTATTATGTATGGATATCCATGCAGCAGCGTACGAAAGGTAAATAGTTTTACCTTAAAGAAAAGAAAAGTCCAACGGCTTTTTTTTATTTTTTTAAAAAAAAGCAAATGTAATTCAGAATAAACATTCGCTCAACTCTCTGAAAATATAAATAATATCAATTTATCCATTAAATAAATTTTGACATTAATTTGATTTATTAAACATAAAAAATATTGACATAGTCTCTTGTATGACAAAATTAATAAAAACTAACATCTATTCAATTGTTGAATTTAAACAAAGAATATAAGAAAAAAAATTTAATATTATTCTTTTTACCCTCACTTATTTTAAAATATGAAATTGATATTATTTGCATTTTATCAAGATTAAAATGAGTATTTTACACAAAAATTCATCCAGCAATTTTTTTTTTCTTTTTTGGTTTTAAAGGAAAAATAGAAAGCTTACGTAAGGATTTGAATAAGCAATGATAACAATATCGTAGATTTTGCAGTATCTTCCACCTATCCACTCCCACCCCACTAGCTTTATTTTTTGGTTCTCTCTATTCCATTCTATTCTTCTTCTCATTCTCATCTTCTCTTGCATCTTCATCATGCCCATATTCTTTCAATCTCCATCACTCACCTCAACCTTCCCTCTGTTCTTAGTCTCTCTCTTTGTCACTACAGTTCTTCTCTGATTATTCTGAACTTGCGAACTTCTTTTTTTGTTTTTCTTTTTTGTTGAATTCTCTGGATACCAAGCATTAAGGTATTTCACTGCTTATTGTTGCTTTTGTTGTTCTTCTCTTTTCATTTCTTGTCTCAAAAGTTTGATCTGGATTCTAATATCTTTTGTCACAGTGACCATTGTGTTCTCCTCGGCCTCGGAGACATCGAAGGTAAGGTTGTACTCGTGTTGTGTTGTGTTGTGTTTCCTCCCCCCCCCCTTCTCTCTCTCCTCTCTCTCTCTCTCTCTCTTTCGTTAACTAGTTTCCATTTGGACTTGATATGAACATTTTTGTGATTGTTCATCAATTGTTTCTGTAGATCATCATAGAACTGGGGTCAAACTTGGTTAAGATTATCTTGATCCTAATGAATCTTTTACTTTAGGAAGATATTAGAAAGGGAAAGCTTAATTTTGAAGATGATGGTCTACTTCTGGGTGGTTCAAGAGTTTTGGAAGAGTGTCTATACTTTGATGGTAACTTGCAAGGAGTGAAGGAGATTTCTCATAAACAGTGTTGAGATTAACTATGCTTAGTTTAGGCTGTCCAGATTTCTAGAGCACAATAATAGTCTTGTAGGAGGTCATTCTGTTAATGCTTATTCTGATAATGGAATTCTGATTTGTCCAGATGTCAAAAACTGAAACCATTTGGCCAATGTGAGAGGGCATTGGATGAGGAAGTTATTTCTATGAGGCATTCAAGCAATGCAACTGATTTGAAGCGTTATAAATTAGCAATAACAGTAAATTGCAATAGCAATTAGCAACCCAACTCACCCTTGAGAAGAAACTTGTACAATCTCATATTTTTGTTTGAACATATAGATTCATTTCTATGTTGATTAAGTTTGTCCCACTACATTACTCAATAAAAAAGAAGACAACAGAAACTTGCTATTCTTATGACGGGCATGAGTTATTGGAGCCTGCTCCCAAAACCTCCATGAAAATGTATTAGAATCCCATTTAAAAAAAATGATAAAATGTATGTTTAATTAGATCACCAGTTTCCCCACCCTCTCAAGCATTATAGTTTAAATTGCTGTACTAATTGTTATTGGTGATGCTGGAATATTTCATGTTAGCTTTTCATAATTTACAATTTTGATGTTAATTAATATTTTTTCACATGTAGATATTTATTAGCAGCTCCATATCATTCTTTTGAAGCTACATAATTCGGGATACGCAAGTGCATTTCCTGGGACAATGTTGGGAGGAAACAATGGTAATCCTGTGCTTCCTGTTTTCTTGGATGAGACTCAATTTCAGTATCAAACTTATGCAGCAAATCAACTGCAGTTGTTTGGAAATAGTGAGTTTTCTCCTTCCTTTTGTCATGCAATAATGAAATTCCACATTGAATAGTTTATCATTTTGGATATGGTTGTTACGCAGGGTATCTCTTCCTTGTTTGTTGGACTTATGCATTTTTTTCACTGGAGTTTGTTTGGCACTGCTTGTTCACTGCTAAATGCTGATAGTGTTACTTGCTATAATTTTATTTACCTGGATTCTTGCACAAGTGCTGCTTTCCATATTGTACCATAAACAATACTGTCCTCCTTTTGCCATTTATTTGACAAAGACATGAAGCTGGCATCTTCTTTCCTCTGGAAAAGGATGGAGTGAGAGATTTCGGGTTATGACTTTTTCTCGTCTCATGTTAAATGTATTTGCTTGTGTGCATTGCATGTGTATGCGCCTTATGTTGTGGGACATGGTAAATACCGATTTCTGCATCTACTTTTCGTGCATCCTTATAGAACTTTTCATGCATCCTTATAAAACTTTTCATGCATCCCTAGTTCCAAAGTTCCTATCTACTCAACTTATGCCTTCTGCTCCCTCATACCTTCTTATATACATTCATGTTACTAGCTAATCCTAATCCCTAATTACAAAGGCCCATTACAGGGTTCCATCCTTATCACTTTCCACTATAATAAATGTTCGATATTGAAAATTTGAATTCTAATGAGCCCTTTTAATGGCATTTGAGTAAGCCAAAATTCTTGCAACAATAGGCCTCACTTGAATCATGTACCATGTCGCACCGGCAAAGATAATAGCTGATTATTGTTTATATTTGCTGTTGCATGCTGTGATATTCTTATTTTGTTGTATAAAATAAAAATTATTACTTATTTGCTTCACATAATCTTTTTTCTTTTTTGCTTTCTTTCTTTCTTTTTTCTTTAAAAAAAAATTGTGTGTGTGCAGTTCCTTAAGTACTTTTTTGAATTCATTTATATTTCCTTGAAAAATCCAGTAGTTTATCTGTAGTTTATCCTTATCACTGACTGATGAATTCGAAATATCTCTTGCAGTACAAGCTGGATGCAGTGTTGACCCTGTTAATTACTTTGGAAATGAGCATATCAGTTCCATGATTCAGTCTAATAAACGAAGCAGGGAAGTGGAAGATAGATCGAAGCAGCAAAAGCTTCAGATTTCCTTAAATTACAATTACAATGTCTGTCAAGACGAAGCTGATCGATCAGCAAACATTCCAAATCCAAACCAGGTGTCAACAGGATTGAGGCTTTCTTATGATGATGATGAGCATAATTCATCTGTTACTTCTGCTAGTGGCAGCATGACTGCCACACCTTCAATCATATTATCCCTTGGTGACAATATCAGAACTGAGCTAAATAGGCAGCAAGAAGAGCTGGACCAGTATATTGACCTTCAGGTAATATATCATTGTAGCTCTATGTTATGTTATTTTCTAGTAGAAAAATGCTAGAGAGCCAGAAATGTTTAAGTTGTCTGAATGATGTGATATGCTATTGACTCTTGAATAAATGAGTGGACTCTCCAACTTTATTTTCATCTAACAACTCACATGATTTATGTTAAAGAGTCTGACAAAATTTTTTTGACTGAGTAGCATTTCTCTTTATAGTATTGGTTGTGTGAGGTCTCCTATCATTTTGTGTCACTTCTATCATACACCCATGCTTTCATTTTATGATAGATATTTTTCCATTTTGCTTTACCAATTTTCTTCTGATTTCCTGCCTTTTCAGATAAACCATTATGCAGACTTCCTGGGTAGAATTTTCTCCTCTTGTTGCTAGGCCTTTCATTGAGTAATTTATAAGTGGTTATTCTCCTTCTGAATTATTGCTTGTTGAACACTTATCTCAAATGTTTAATCATGGAGTAAGTCACAGACATAATATCATACTTTGGAGCCTGTGATGGAAACTTTTAAATGATTGACTATGAGTTTTTATCGTTTTTGTATCATACATATATTGCATTTTGATTATATATCATGGCTTGGGTCTATTGCACTTTGTAATGTTCCAATTACTTTCTACACAGAAGGATCAATTGTCAAAAGGAGTTAGAGATATCAAACAGAAACACATGGCTTCTGTCCTTTCTGCCATTGAGAAGGGTGTTAGTAAGAAGCTAAAGGAGAAAGATGCGGAGTTAGAGAGCATTAACCAGAGAAATAGGGAGCTAGCAGAGAGAATAAAGCAGGTATCTATTGAAGCACAAAACTGGCACTACAGAGCAAAGTATAATGAACAAGTTGTCAATGTATTAAGGAACAATCTCCAGCAAGCAATTTCACAAGGAGTTGAACAAGGAAAGGAAGGGTTTGGAGACAGTGAAGTTGATGATGCTGCCTCATATATTGATCCCAATAACTTCCTGAGCATTCCAGGTGCACGTATGAAATCTACTCCAAAAAACCAGCAAGGCATGGAAAATCTGACTTGCAGAGCATGCAAGGCAAAGGAGGTTTCCATGTTGTTGATGCCTTGCAGGCACCTGTGCTTGTGTGATGACTGTGATAGATTTATCAATGTTTGTCCTGTATGCCAATTGATGAAAACTAAAAGTGTCCAGGTATATCTGTCTTAACTTACAAAGGGTAAGTATTTAAAGAAAATGGAATATGCATAGCTATTCTCCCTGTGTGATCTGTCTGCCTAAGATGAACTTTCAATTAAGTTCTTGTCAATATAAAAATTCACATCCAAAGAATATCGATATTCTGTATTGAGATTGCTTTGTGTTAACAGCCTTCCTTCTTTCCTTGTAATCATTTCCATGGAGCAGACCTCTTCCTTGTGTTAATAATAGATGCATTATGACATGATATGAACGCAGAACTAGGGGGCCGTACATCATCTTTAAGCCCTGTCATTTGGTTGTATAAGAGGGAACATGTGTTGCTCTCCGTTAAAAAAATGACTATACAGTGTTTTACTTTTACATCATAGTGACAACATAGGATTAGCTTTGTTATATGTACATGGTTTTGATAAACTAGCTAGTACCTTTACTCTTTGATTTTTGGAAGAATCCCTTTCTCATGTCACTGACGTTATTACATATTCCGTTCATCGCGACTTGAGATTCATGCCATATTGGCAAGCGTGATGCTTCTCACACATGATATGAAGTTGGTTCATCTGTTCAATATACCCTTAATATTGCGAATACACGATTGGACACAACTAAAATTCATTACAACTGAGGATCGAAGTTGAAACACATTATTCTCTTCAAAGACAGTAGAACTTTCAGTTGAAGAGTGAGTCTAGCCCATTTACTACATACAGTCCAACTTTGTTGATAATGGATATAAGTGCAAGATCACCGTGCAAAGACTTAAAGATAGTGGTATATCGGCAACTTAGAGTGCTGGTTTGGTCACACGTGTTTCTCAAACCAGATCACAGGACCATCATCAGTTAAGCTGTGGCTACATTGAATCATGTATTCAAGAAATTACTGGTGCTTCGGACCCAAAAAAATAAAAAAAGAAAATGAAAATTACTAGTGCTATTCCAGATGAAACCATATTTGCAAATAATAAGCATGTCGTTTCATTACAAGGGTTCCTATAATATGGCGTGGCTTGGAAAACAAAACGCTATCAAACAATTGCATGGTGACTGGGAATTTGGATGGCCATTGCACTCTGTACCTAGGTGGATTGCTGGTATGCTACCAGAGTCTATAACCGCCACCTCCATACACAATATAATTGGATGACCCTGGCAAAATTGAGAGTATCCAAGTCCTCAGATTCCAATCGTCGAAGCGAACTCGATAAGAAATCAAAATTATCATTAGACTTGGGGATCAAGCTATTACACGTACTTGAAATCATATGAAAGCACAGCTCATTAGCAGAGCCAAGTGAGACCACAAAACACCAATTACATACAGCTTTCCAATTTTACAGACTTTATTAAATCCTTCTCCGATTATCAACCCTTGTTTTCTTTGACGCAGATTCGGCTTGTAGATGCTCACCACTGGACCGAATCTGGATAAGATGATGAAATTATATAAAGTTTAAAGATTATAAAGACTCCAAAACATATTATGCACTAGGATAAATCACCTTATCAAGCTTATCCCGGACAAGCCTCACTGTTTGATTCATGGAATGGGAAGCAAAATAATCCTGTTCATGGAACACGTTAGTATGAGGTAATAGATGAAAGACAAGTATCCTATTTTATTTGCATATAACATCCTAGTTAGAGCAAGGTTAATATGTCCAATAACAAGGAAAACTATAATATCAGATCCTCCAAGCCACACCCTAACAGATTGCAAAAAGATTACAACTGTGAAAAATGAGTTTCCATCCGAGAAAAGAAGATCCCGAAAATTTAACAGATAGCACTGAAGATAGGATTATTATAAATGGTGCCCCGAGTCAAGGATAATAAAGATAAAAACTCAATTAACTTCAAATGCCCTTGCAAAAATTCTAGCAACATTAACTACAACGAAAAAATTTGTTCCTTCCCCCACCTGAAAATTTCTGTCAGTTTAAAGGTGACAGTAAAAGTATTGATGTGTGTATAAAAAGAAAGCAACAAACCTGATTAGAGGAAACTGTTGTTATTGGAAGATTACCACTGTGTGACCTGCCTTTGGATTCTACATCCCTATAGCTTCAATCATACAAATTAACTTAGCTTCAATCAGAATCACAGATTGGCAAACAGATAATAAATTACCTTTCATTACGATCTAAGTGTTCTGGTACCAAGCTCGCATTTGATGAAATGGCCACTGGCTCACTATTATTCTGAGGTCTAGAGCTTGAGGGTGCTGCAGTCTCTTTGGATCTTCTAGCTGATATCAAATCATGGGGAACACAAGGATAAGTCAATGAAAATGCCACTACAACAGTACCCACAACAAGCATCTGCAAGTCATATATATGATGCCTATGTTTATAATGGAAGCATTCTAGTCTTTTTAACTTACGATTCAGTCGCGCTAAAACCTCCCTTCTTCTCCCTTCTAACTTATCCTTTGCGTCCGAGAGGGTCTCAAAATGGGGAGCATATGAAATCTGCAGTCGATTCCCAAGGAAAACAAAATCATCCAATTTTCTTTTTGCAAACCTGAAAAGATTAAAGATGGCAGGGTACTCAATGTTGTCAAAAATCAAATACATCCTTTGCTCAAAGTATATAATATAACTACTCGTTCGTCTGACAAGGAAAGACATTGAACACGGAGTGGAACCTGGCATTGCTGAAAATGCGGAATTTGATCCAGTAGACATCAGTGAATGGCTCACAGTCCTCTGCATCCATTGGCTTACACCTGAAGAGACATAAATATTCATTAAAAAAAGAAGAAGCTAGATTGACGATGCAGAACAAGAACAAAAGAAGCAATTTGGAGAGTGATGAACTCACTCCTCAACTTCTCCATAGGATGAAAACAGTTGCAGCAAGTCATCACCACAACCCAGTGCCGGAACATTCTTCACAATCAAATATCTGCACCCTCCCAATCAAATAACAAGATAAGCTCCCGAACATTTTAGATGGAAAAGGAAATATCTTCAAAATCGGAAATTAAACTGATGACAGCTTTCGAGTAAATCCCTTTGCAGCAGAATAATAGTTCTTAGTTTTTGAGCGGAAAAAAAAAATGAAAAATTAAACGGGTGAAAACTGGTGAATTTGGCATCTAAATTGGAAGCAGTAAAACATAAATAAATAGGTCCAGTAAAAGGGAATTAGAAGGGCATGAAAGGAAAACAGACCTAGATTCATCGCAGACAGTGTAGACGCGAACCGCAGGGGATTCATCTTTATAACGAGGCATCTCAGAATGATTGATGAGGTAAGCAAAAGAAGAATCAGTTATTCAGTTAGATAATCGATTCACAACCGAAAAACCCCGTTTCCCCACCTTGGCGATTCTCCTTCTCGTAGCTAAATGAGGAGGGTAGGGTCATTCACTTCCTCTTCTTGTTTAGGAGCATATATTGTTCACAACCTCCCACATACAGAGCTAAGGCTACTAACAACTACACAAACACAGAAACTTACGTTCAACACTAAAAAAAGCATTCAAATTTGAAACCTAAATTTGCAAACGCAAAATTAAGAAATAAAAATCATGCTAGAACAGTACTGTCAACGGCGGAAGCATATTACCAGGACATGTAAACTACAAGTTGCTTAAAAAGAATAATAACAATAAATCAAACTGCATATAGAGAATTAATTGTGCAGAAAAACCGATAATATATCATGATGTTTTGGTGGCGAATAGAATAATCGTTACCAAAGAGTGGTTTTTTGTTCACGGTGCTTAATTTTTAATTAAAGAAAAAGTAGCGGAGATTGGAGAGGGCAACGTAAGCCGCTAAGAATAAGAAATAACTCACCAGCGCCGGATCGAGCGGACGGCGACGTCCGCGCAGCGGCAGAAGAAGGTGCGGTGAACGGCGGTTTTAGTCTTGGGAGCTCGGAGGAGAGATCGTTCTTAAATTAGACTCCAGGAAGTAAAAACATTTTTTATTTTTTTAGGTATCTATACAACTTCATAGAGAGAGAGAGAGAGAGAGAGACAGAATTTTCTTTGGTCAAATTTTTTGTATATTTTATTTTTATAATTTAAAAATTATATTTGTATTTTTTTGACATGGAAAATTATATTTGTATTAATACCAATTGCCATTACATATTTATTAATTTATTTGTGATAAAAATTAAAATAATTGATAGTAAAAATTAATTGAAATTAGTTATATTTATTTTAATTTTTTTGAGTGAATAATTAACATTGTTAGTTGTTTAAAAATTAAGAAAATAACTACTCAACATATAAACTTAAAAAAAAAACTCAAATTTCTACGAGGTTACTCTTTATTTGACAAAAATTTAGTCTTTACTTTTTATTTTTATTTTTATATTAAAGATTCAAAATATTCATTATATATATAATATTTGACATGAAAAATAAAATAACAAAAATTAACTCGAGTAATAGAATTTAATTGCCTCCACTCCCAATTCTTCTAGTGTTCTTTTTCTTTGCCATGATTTCTTTCATATCTCATATTTTATTGATGCAAAGTAGATTTTATATATGAAATTCATAAAAGAGTTAGAGAAATACCTCTAAGCCAAAAAATAAAAAAAAAGAAAGAAAGAAGATTTTCTAAGATCCTTGTCAAAAATTATGAAATTGTTAGATAAAATAAAATAGCAAAGTTCATTCTTAAATTACAAGTTTATAGAATGTCATATCGTTATGTCTCCTCAATTTTAACAAAAATTTTTAGTTATTTAGTATTTTTAAAAAAAATTATTGAATTAAATATCATTTATTTTTATCTTTGAATTAATAAAATATATTGTAACCATAATTCGTTAGATAATTAAACAATAAATATATTTTTATTTTCTCATTTTAAATATTATTGCATTTTTGTGAGTTTTTTTATTTATTATTGAGAATAGATAATTCTTTTCATTTGCAGTAACATTAAAACATGTTTTTTTATATCTTCATAAGCACCGTTAGCTTTTGTCCAAGCAAGTTTTGGAGTTTGAAATTTCTTATACTTAACATGTGAGCTTCGATCAATGCATGGGGAAACTATTTTGATCGTCATCTTTTTGACATCCGTTAAATTGTGAATAAATAAGCAGAATTTCAGTTAATGACGAATCCAAAGGTACAAAATTTGGTAACTATGTATTGCTAATTTTATATTTCAATTATATTCTTATATATTATCAATTATTTTACTGCATTCATTAAAAATATAACTAAAATCCTAAATTATTAACACATTAATCTTCAAATGTCCAACAAATATCTAAAACCTCTATATACATAATATTTTTCTTTTGAATATTGCTAAATGTACAATTGCGTATAATGCAACAAGACAAAAAAAACAAAAAAAAGCACAATCGTGTGTTTCAACTGAAAACCATGAAGGGCTTGCAAGCTTATTGAGATGTAAGAAAACTCTGACAATAAATCTGGCTAGTAAACGAAATGGGCTTTCACGGCGTGTCTAGGCAGGCATTCAGGAATGAAAAATAATTTTTATACTGTTGGATAGGTAGATAGAAAAGAGAAAAAATTTGTAAAAGAAAATGAAGTAAGTGAAATAATTGATAGAAGAGAAAAATAGAGAAGAGGTGTTGAGATATCTAAAATTTTGGGATATGTATGCCGTCCCAGGAATGGTTCCTGAGGGTAGTTTACATTCTTGCTACTAGCGATAGTGAAGGTTTTCGTTTTTTCCTTCTCTCTTTTTCTTTTCTGTCCTCCTAGGTTTGCATGTTTTTATTGATTTATAATGAAATATCCGTATAACACTAAATGCTTGAGTTGATTACTCCAACTCTCCAAGCTAAATACTGTATGGTTTGCCAATTTTCTCGTGTATGCACTTTGCATGACATTTCCCCAAACACAAGGATAACTCCAAAAGTGATTATTCCTTGTATGCACATACTAATAGTTACACATAATTAACTTCTGGTTAACCAATACAATCTCTTCTCCTTTTTTTTTTTTTTTTTTTTTAATTACATCAAAGCCGGCATTGAGATTTGAACCCGACCTCATGCATATCCCTTCTAGTAGCTTAACCAATACAATCTAATAGCACACATAACTAGTGCATTAGTATTACACAAAACAAGCTGATCAGTTGCCATAGAGGGAAGTGGCTCATGCATCAATTACACAAATGATTGACCAGAAAAGCTTCTGCGTGGGGCACATACCGTTACACTCTTCAATAACGGTGAGCTAACTTCTCTTTTTCCTTATATCGCTGGGCATATCTGCATTCAGTCACGACGGGACATATAAACAAGCGCGTGAGCTACGGCATGCAAATGTATCAAGAGTGAAGTATATATATACAGTTAAAGAACTTAGGAACTTTATAGAAAACATGACAGCTTCTTTGGCTACTTTATTTACTATTAATACGTGTGACAGTGGCCAAACTGATTTTTCCCTTTTTTTTCTTACACAAAATTAATTTGAATTATACGTCTTCATCAAGCCTCTCACCAAATGTAGTTCATACATCAATAACAGAAAATTTTCATCTTCATTCAATTTTATATCGGACTATAGTATGAGCAATTAGATCCAGTACAGTTCACTGGGATAGATTTGGTCTTTTAGAGGGAATTAGAATGAAGATGATGTAACTATTTCCGTGGTGGTGTGGTGTCGCCAAAACAGTTGTTATTAGGAATTAATTTATTATTAATAATTTAATTGAAATTTTGAAGATAAATTACTGTTTAAAAAAAAAGATTTAAAGATGTATGTTTTCTCATGGGTTGATAGCTCATACTATTAGTACATGATTTCAATCTCTTAGGATATAACATGTATGAATTCAAGAACCATCGATTCCAGAGCATATTGTAACAAATTTATGCGGGGAGAAAATCAAATATTGCGCAAACCAACTACATAGACTCTATACCAAAAAAAAAAAAAGAAACTATATAGACAATGCTGGAGACAATTTTTTTGATACTCTTGAAATGTCACGTAAATTATCCTCACAGCAATGATATTTTAGAATAAAAATATATTTTATTATTAACTATAAATATATTTATATGGTACTTTATGAGCATCTAAGAAGCAAATTAATTAAAGGAGGTAATTAGCAAAGAAAGAGATAGAAGATATAGAATTATGTACGTGTAGGTGCAAACAAGGGGGGCGATGAAGAGAAGTGCGTTGAGCCAATTCTCAGAGACTTTCTGTTGCATCTTGCCGGGAATGTCCTTCCAAAGGCCACTCATAATCTTTTGCTGAAAGGGCGACAGTGCATACACTACCGCCTTCATCTTCACCTGCTGCTTCCCCATCCTCTATGATCTAGTTATTGGTCTTGTCTCAACTCTCAATCACCACCACCACTGTGTGCTCTGTCTTTCTCTCTCGCCACCAATGCATAAAAAGTTACTTACAAATGTATAAATACTAACTACCATATGCTACTGGTGCTGCTCTAGAAACTCCTATACTAAAGTCCAAGCTCTAGAAGTTTGTTTTCGCAGCCACATTTTAATTAACCACTGCTACGAACTGGGTGCTTTATTTTGTAAATTTCAAGTTTAAATTGCATTTTTCCCCATATTGTTAAGTGTCATATTTTAACTAATTTGTATAATTATAAAATTAACGAATATGCGGACAATTTCAATTAGATAAGCTATTTTTTGTTATTTTCATTTTATTTTTAATGTTACAAGTTATAACTTGGAATGGTAAACATTTAATGGTATAAAAAAAAAAATCTTACTTCTCAAATATTAAATGATTTTTCATGATGAGATGAAATGTTAGTCATATTTTATTTTTTATTTAAATTAGACTTTTAATTTTAGCAAATAAGTAGCTGTATAATTAAGATTTATATGTAATATATATTTTATAAAGTATAATGAATATAGTTTATGCAATATATTATAATTTCCATGAAAAATTTTATTGGTATGAATATTTTGGGTTTTTTAACTTTTTTTTCCCCTATAAATCCTCTTAGAATTGTCGTTAAACTTTGGTTATAATTTTTTTTTTTTAATTTTACAAAGTTTCAGGGTTAGAAATGTTGCTAAATGATCTCAAGTAGAATTGAATAGTTTAAAGGAATATTAATTTATAAATGTTTCATCAAGTAAAATCAAGTAATTTGAACAAAAGAAACTTTGTTTTTAAAAAATGTTATATTAATCATCAATGAGTTAGTAAAAGGTGATAAGTAATTTCAATTTCTTAAAGATAAAAATACGATTTAAATCTTAATATAATAACTCTTATAAGATGCAGTTGATTGAAATTTAGTCTTACAAGTTGTTTCAATAGACTAGGGGATGCCTCATGAAAATAAAAAGCTCACCCAAAAAAAAAAAAAAAATTACATTATCATTTATGAATACCTAAACAAGGCTACCTGGTTGTATATGTATTAATTATACAATTGTCGAAATAGTGTATGCTTACAACTGTAAAATCAAGAAATATACAATTATACAAAAAATCAAGAAATATACACAACATATATAAATACGTAGCTTGCAGTTTCTTCTTCTTCTTCTTTTTTAATAATTAAACTTTCTACTCACAATTTTCAGGTAGATTTTTTATATGAATACGTCTACGCAATTAGTAATACAGTTGCTAGTGATCAAAAGATTGAATCGGACCGGTCAAATGTCGTAAGTCTGGTTCACTTGAACCTCAAATTTGACTGGTTAAAAAAAATTAGTAAAAATTAACTGAACCGGCAAAAATTGGATTGTTCAAAAAAGTAGGCGGCCCACAGTCTCCATGTGGAACAGCTACTAGTGGAATTCAAGCCCATGAGCTCTTGAATGAACCCGCAGATTATTTGTCAATTATTCACTACTATTACAAGGTGACGTAACTCGCATTATTATATTGATTGATAATAATTTTTAATATCGTTTAATTACGGCTAAATACTGAAACATGAAGCAGTTCCTATGCTAGTACTAGTTCAATAACCGGAACAGGTTTTAAGACATTAATTGTAACAGATAAGTTTGTAAATTGTGTAAATTGTAAACAGGGTTATGGAGATATGCTTTTGCAGTGATGAGACTTTTGGTTAAGTAGGAGGAAGACATATGGAGTACTCCACGGTCCTTGTATTTGTTGTTCGAAGGCAGCAATGCTATTTGTTTGGAAAAAAATAAAGGAGCATACAAAAAATATAGTTATTTTAATCAATCAAGGGATATGAAATAAAAAAAAAGAGAAATTGAAAAAAAAATCATGAGTAAGTATCCAATTAGCAGTATTTGTGTTGTAAGTACGAATTTACTTTTCATACCAAAAATATATTTCTCGTACTAAGGAAGCTGAAATCCAGTTTCTATCTTTGAGTGGATTGTAAAATTATGAACAAACATTATTTTTGCTTAATTACTTTTCCTGAAGTAAGTTGTTCATAATATACAATATTTCAGACTTACCAAAAAAAAATATACAATATTTCAGTAAAACCATTTGATTAACAATCTTACCTCTTCAAATTCTCCTGTTTAAATTCAGTAACCAAAGATCTACGTCAATTCATAAAGAAATCAAAACCTTGTACATGTGAAAAAAAAAAAAGAAAAATACAAAAGTTACGTCTGATTTATTTTTTAAGAAAATTATTTTTGAAAGAGGATTTTTTAGGAGAATTATTTTTAAAGAAAATATATGTATTTGATTTAAATATTTTAAAAATAAATTTAGGAGAATTATTTTTATTTAAATATAATAAAATAAAAATATTTTTAAAGGCATAATTACAAAAAGGACATATAATGTGCTTCAGGTCGGTTGTTGGAGATGTGTTAACCAGGATAATTCAGTCAATTTGCCTTTCTCATTCACTCCCTTCAAAGTGAGAAGTATCCCTGATTCCTCTTCGACTAGAAGGCATTTTTCTGGCCGCAAAATGATGTTTAGACATCATAAGTTGAATCAAACAAGTTAGTATACTGTACAAAATCCTTTCACTGCTGATAGAAGGCCTTTTATTGCTGCTGAACGGTAATCCAAACGGAACACTTTAATTGAAGTTCATTAAAACTGGAAACTTAACGATTGGCTTTTGTAGTCTCTTGTTTTTATCCTGTGGTGGTTGAATTTATTGATGCGAGTAGCTGCCACGCCACCGCCCGGAAGAAAAGCAAGATGCTTAGGAAGATACGTATTGTCGTTTTATTAAAGTTATGACAGACACAGTCAAACTCAAAAAGGTTATTGAGTTGTGTTAGAGTTGAGGCGAGTTGAGTTGTGTCACTTCAAAACCGTCCAATTACGTATGGTCCCGCCAACATGTTACCGCGTCCGATAATAATCCAATCCTACCCACAACAACTACTGCGCCCACCATCAGTGGCAGTACCGTAATATTCCCACGACCCAGTGGCATTCTCTCTACAGCTTCAGGCCCAATCCAATGGTCAAAAGACGCCATCCAGGCAGCGGCGGAATGGATATGATATGAATATGATCTATGATATATAATCCCCCATTATGCCACGCCCTATCTCTCTCTCTCTCTCTCTCTCTCTCTTCTCTTTATGAAATCAGACCGAAGTTCAGAGTCTGAGTCACACACATAGGAAGTGGCGTGAATTCCCAGGTACCCACTATGCCTTTCATATTTTATTTGGCCCTGGTTCTAATGCAATTATGTTTATTGCATACCATACGGTTGTGGGTAGCTGCTGTTGAATTGAATTTATTTCCAGCTGAACATGCTTATATCTGTCATAGGTGTGTGCATATGTCTCTGTATCTGTGTTTTTGATTTTTTTTTTTTTTCCCTCTCCAAATTATGGTTCTATTATATGTGGTTTCCCATTGTATGAACTAGTAAAAGGATAGCTGTTCGGGGAATTGCCCTTATTGGAATGAGATGATTATGCTTTCATTGATATTGGCTTGAAAATTAAGCTATTTATTTGTTGTTGGCTTGTGGGGTAGCTCGTGTCTTGAGTTGTTCTTCAATCAATGGATAAGCTATTTTGAGGAGTACTATGCTCTTAGCGTGAGTGCCTAATTTAATTTTTCACAATAAGATTTTATGATTCAAGTAAACATAGGAAAATCTTTGCGCGTCTTAAAGAATTGCTATGCGAGGATTCTAATGCTGAAGAATGTGAAGGGTTTGGTTGTTGATTGTGCTGTATTAGTATGCTTGACATTCATCAATTATAGGCATCATTTACTGTAGCCAATTGCTGAATCATATGATGGCAGGGGCAAGAACACAAGCAGGTCCATAAATAGAATCTATCCAAAATTGGGAACTGCATCCAAATTCAGAACCAGGAGATGGGATCTGACGGGCCAAAGGCCGTTACAATTCATGTAACTGGATTTAAGAAGTTTCAGGGAGTTCCCGAGAACCCTGCAGAGAATATTGTTAACAATCTGAAGGAATATGTTGAAAAGAGGGGTCTCCCTGCTGGTGTTACTCTTGGAAGCTGCACTGTGCTTGAGGTGGCTGGGGAGGGTGCACTTCCTCAGCTATACCAGACCTTGGAATCTGCTGTCTCCAAAACGGATCCTGCGAGCAATGCAAATGTTGTATGGGTTAGTTCTCCCCCCATTCAGCTTCGTGTAATATTATATCTCAAATTACTGTTGTGTCATGTTATTGCCTTTAAAATTGTAGTTAATGGACCCTCATGCGATGTATAATAAGTGGTAGCAGCCTGTGTCTTTTGGGTAGAGGACCTGAGTTCAATTCCTTGGACAAATATCCTATGAGGGGAGGGTTTTACCCATTGAGCTTAATTATGGCATGTGTTTGTGATCGCCCCGAATCATTTTCTATAATTTGCTTAGCAAGAAGTATGTGTTGTTAACAGTAATAATCCGCATAGCATGAGATTATAAAGTTCTGTAGAAGTTGTATAGAGTAAGTTGCTTTGGATTGAAATTGAACTAGCCCCTAATTTGGAGAAGACAGACTTGTTTTAAAAATAATAGTCTTTTTACCTTTTCAATTAATCTTTTATTATATATGCAACCTTATTACAACAGACTTCGAAGAGTATTTTGCACTTTCTATTTTTTCCACACGTCCGGTGGAACCATGTTGAACTGCCATTGTTTGACATATGTCTGTTGTTTAACAATTCAGCTGTTTTGCATAATGGGATGAGGTATTTATGATGGGAACTTTCATGTCATGTAATCTGTCCAGTTACTGGTTTAAATTTAAAATCATAAATATCTTGGTTCTTCAGCATGACTTCTATAGTTAAAAGCTGTGGCAAATTAAGGGGAGACATTTTGCCCAAAATTAGTTTTTTTTTTTTTTTTTTTTTTTTCTTCAGTGTGTATGTGCTTGCGTGCACGCGTTTTAAATTTGAAAGCCATCAAGTAGCATTTTGTTTTCATCATCACATGAATGCTCTGCATCTGCGACCAGACATAGTAGTGCATTGGCTGACCGAGATATTTTTTTCACATCAATACAATTTATATCTTGTTTGCGGTTATTTTGTTTCTCTCCATCTTGCAAGGTAATCTTTTTATTATAGTGAAAGTATCTGACTCTAGCTTATTAGATCAGTTTTATATGTCTGTGGGAAACCAATTTTCAGGTTGTATTTGAATAAAAGATACTGTTATGGAGAAATGCTTGTTAATGATATTATCTTGTATTTCCTGGATTGGTTTTGATAAGTGAACTTATGCTGCATTTATGCTTCAGCTTCACTTGGGGGTGAATAGTGGGGCTCTAAGGTTTGCCATTGAGCGGCAGGCGGCAAATGAAGCCACTTTCCGCTGTCCAGATGAGTTAGGATGGCAGCCAAATGTGAGTCATGATTGTGCTTCCTTTTTTATTCCTTATTAAAACTGTAAATGATGCAAACTCTTCCTTTATGTTTTGAGGAATTCTACTGTGTTTTGCATGATCAAAATCCCTTTTGACTTTGTCCTTCATTTTTTTCTTTTCCCTTCTCAGCAAGTCCCTATAGTCACTGAGGATGGAGGAATTTCTCGAACAAGGGAGGTAAATTGTGATATCTTTTAAAATTATATCTCATGATCCATAACATGTTGAATTGCACTTATTGGACAGTTTCTTTTAATGAAATTGTAAGTTTGTTTATAGTTTCTCCAT
The DNA here is from genome assembly GCA_031439585.1 of Pterocarpus macrocarpus. NCBI lineage: Eukaryota > Viridiplantae > Streptophyta > Magnoliopsida > Fabales > Fabaceae > Pterocarpus > Pterocarpus macrocarpus. Next base: position 32,725,668 of record CM062518.1, on the reverse strand, counting down.
GCTTTTGCACAAACTTTATTGTTTACTTCATTTTGTAATGAAGAACGAAGAATATACTTACTTGATTAGCTCTTGCCACATACTTAAAGTGGTGGCAACTGGGGAGAGCTTATTCATTTGATAATCTGAATGTTCAACATTGATGGAAAAAAAATATCTTCAATCAAAATGAGCTAGCAAAAGTATACCTGGATCTTGTCTCACATTCAAAAACTGATTCAGGGTGAAGGCTGTTGTTATCTCTCATACTTGCATGCTATTGTAGCTACGCTATGAATTTGCAATTTAAAGCAGTTAACATCTGCTATGTTTATCTTTCCTAACTTCTTATTTATTGTTTGTTGAAGACTTCCTTGTCCGTTGAGGCAATCTTGAAATCTTTGAAGAAGGGGGCTTATGATGTGATGATATCAGATGATGCAGGACGTTTTGTGTGCAATTATGTGTATTACCAATCCCTCAGGTTTGCAGAAAAGAATGGTAACAAGTCTCTATTTGTCCATGTTCCCCTTTTTTCAAGGATTGATGAAGAAACCCAGATGCGGTTCACAGCCTCTCTTTTGGAGGCCATTGCTTCTGCATGTTAATGCCGTTGATTGAAATGTTCACAAGAACTGGCATGTCCACCTCTCATCTGGTTGTGCATGTAAATCACCTGTCTCAATAGCAATGCAATTGTAAAACAATTTATGAATGAACTAGAAAACTGTTCTCCCTTTTTCAGTGGCAAGATGAGAGATACAATTGTCCCTACTATTCATGGCAAGTCATTGATGTATAATGCGTGGATTTGTCTTAAATTCTGCATACCTTTGATGGTAATTGCTGAAAATCATTATCATTGTTAATTTTGGGTGGTTCAACCTAATATTTTATATGATATGTAAATAAGTTTCACGCCAAAGTATAGTTCACTTCAGTTTTAACCAACGAAAGTTTCATCAGAATGGGGTCGTCTATATATGTAGTAAGTAAGTCTAGGATGGTCTATATTTTCTTGAATTGGAAGGAAGCGGCATAAGTTGGGTAGCTATGCCCTTTAAAATGTGAAAGTCGTGAAAAGGCAGTGGTTGGTGCCTTGTTAGTATAGTTAGCATATGTGGGGATTATCTTCCAAGCATCGTAAAGGATGATCAGCTTTTGTGGTGTCATGTATTGAAGCTTATTTACCAGGGTTGCCAAAAGAAACTTGAAAAGTGGGGAATTTCACCTTGCTTATAATCCTGCTGAAAGGAATTTGGAGGTTTAAGCAGTGATTAATTAAGTTATATTATTACTTAGTCATTCACTAATTATGTCACTTAATTTGCAGGCTTTCGTTTACTAATTTATTTGCATTTACTGCCTCGATTTAACTGCATTTTTCAAAAAAGTTCTCTCAAAGATATGTATGCAGTCTACACCAAAAGATTAAAGTTCTTTTCAGAATAAATTGTTTAAAAAAAAAAATTAACATCAAAGAATTTGATTTTTAAAAAACTAGCATTAGAAGCATTGATTTTTGAAATTTTGAATTTACTGGAGTAACATAAAGTATAATTTTTGAGTTATCCAGGCAGAAATATTTCTAAAGAAGCGTTAATTCTCATCTTTCTTTTTTTGTGAAATATAAATTTATTCAAGCACATTAACCCATTTAGCTACACATTATCTTATATTTTCATAATTTTTATTATTTAATTATACTTATAACTAATTTCATTTTTTTGACATGAATTTCATTTTTTATATATTATTTTAGAAGTTTAATTTAGATATATTGATAATATAAAATATTTTTATATATTAAATCAATTATATCTTCCTATTTGTTTGACCATTCAAATATCAAATGATTGAATTAAATTAAATATATTTTTTGATTTAATAATATATAATTAAATATTTATATTAATTTTTTTTATATTAATAATATATACAAATTAAGTTTTCATTTCAGACACGTAAAAAGATTGATGTATTATTTAATAAGAATTTTAATTATATTATTGATGAATGGTGGTGGATGTAGTGAAAAGTTTTAGATCCATTATTTATATCCTCTTATCACATTTTCTAATGACGTAATTAAAATTGTCAATAATTGACATATCGATCTTGTCCAATGATGATTGAAAAAAAAAAAGTAGTTCAAATTAAGGGTATAGATTTATTTATTTATTTTATTACCACACCTTAATAATCTGTTGTTGGACACATGTCATAAACCGCAAAAGTTCACAGCTCCACGGCATCTTGCAAGTCTTCGTCAGTCCCTGATGTTCATTCCAAAACTCAAATCCCCCTGCTCCATGCAGCTGAAGCCTCAACTACGCTTCATCAAAGCCAAAGCAACAACAATTACTGCTTTCGGACCAACAAAGCTAACACCGTCCAACGATTCCCACGTGCCACTTCCATCTCGCAACAACCCCATCGACCCCGTCTACCTCAAGAACCGCGAAATCGACGCTTTCATAAAATCTAGGGACCTAAACTCAGCACTCGCAGTGTTTCACAGCACGCCCCTTCATGACGCCGTCACCTATAACTTGCTCATTTCCGGTCACGCCACGTGCCATGGCCCACTGGCACGTGCCCTTCATCTCTACGCCGAAATGGGTTTGCTTGGAATAAGAGAAACCCCAACCACGTTCACATCTGTTATATCTCTCTGTACCAATGATGGGTTTTTCAGAGAAGGTGTCCAAGTGCATTGCAGGGTGGTCAAGTTCGGATTTTTAACAAATGTGTTCGTTGGTGGCGCGCTTCTTGGGTTCTACATGCGTCTGGGGCTAAGTGGGGTGGCACTGGAATTGTTTGAGGAGTTGCCAAAGAAAAGTTTGGGTGTGTGGAATGTGGTGCTGCGTGGGTTGTGTGAACTGGGTCGTGTTGATGACTCGCTTGGATTTTATTACTCTATGATGGGGTTTGAAGGTGTGGAGCCAAATGGGGTCACGTTTTGTTATTTGCTTAGGGGGTGCGGTAGCCAGAGAAGGTTGCATGAAGGGATGAAGATTCATGGAAGTGTTTTGAAGATGGGTTTGGTGGAATCTAATGTTTTCGTGGCTAATGCTTTGGTGGATTTTTACTCTGCTTGTGGGTACTTGGTTGGTGCTAGGAAGTGTGTTGAAGCCATACCAGTTGAGGATGTTATTTCATGGAACTCGTTGGTTTACGTTTATGCAGAGAACAATTTGGTGCGCGAAGCTTTGGAGCTGTTTAGTGTTATGCAATTGTGGGGGAAGAGGCCATCTGTGCGTTCATTGGTGGGACTTTTGAATTTGTGCAGCAGAACCGAAGACATTGGATTAGGGAAGCAGGTTCACTGTTGTGTTCTAAAATTGGGTTTTGATGAAGTGAGTGTGCATGTTCAATCTGCTTTGATTGATATGTATGGAAAATGCAGTGACATTGAGAGTTCTGTAGCTGTGTTTGAATGCCTCCCTCAGAGAACTTTGGAGTGTTGCAATTCATTGATGACCTCTCTTTCTCATTGTGGTGCAATTGAAGATGTGGTGGAGTTGTTTGGTTTGATGGTTGATGAAGGAATCAGGCCAGACGAAGTAACCTTCTCCGCAACACTAAAGGCATTGTCTGTGTCTGCTTCTTCAAGCTTCACAAGCTCCCAATTACTGCATTGTTTTGCATTAAAATCTGGACTTGAAGGAGATGCTGCAGTTGCATGTTCCCTAATGGATTCATATTCAAGACGTGGACATGCGGGACATTCTCGTCAGATTTTTGAGGCCCTTCCTTCTCCAAATGCTATTTGTTTCACATCTATGATCAATGGATATGCCCGAAACGGAATGGGGGAAGAAGGGCTTGCAGTGCTTCAAGCTATGATTGAGAAGGGCCTAAAACCAGATAAAGTCACCTTCTTATGTGCATTAACGGGGTGCAATCACAAGGGGCTGGTTGAGGAAGGAAGAATAGTCTTTGAATCCATGAAATCTCTTCATGGGGTTCAGCCAGATCGTCAGCATTTTTCATGCATGGTGGATCTTTTATGCCGTGCCGGCCTTCTATATGAAGCTGAAGAGTTGCTGCTACACTCACCAGGAAAAAGAGACTGTGTTATGTGGAGCTCTTTGCTGCGAAGTTGCATCGTCCACAAGAATGAAGAGGTTGGAACAAGAGCAGCACAAGTTCTAGTTGAGTTAGACACTGATGACCCTGCAGTGTTGTTGCAAGCTTCTAATTTCTATGCTGAGATAGGGAAGTTTGATACATCAAGGCAAATTAGAGAGGTTGCTCTAGCAAGGAAGATGACAAGGGAGATTGGGCGTAGTTTAATTGAGATAAAACATTGACTAAAAAAAAAATAGTTCCTGAATTGGGGAAGCAACTTGCCCATTGTTCACACAAGATAAACCAATCATGGCATATATTGCTGTGCTGGTGAAGATGTTTCCTGAGATGTTAAGGTCTTGTCTATTTGGGCAATCCTACATTCTAAGGGAAAGGTTTCTTTTGCGAGGAGTTTTTGTTGGGCATGCCTAAAAAATGAGGTCGGCATTGTGTTCCCTTGTTTGGTGTAACTAACTGACCGTCCTTAAAATAGAAATATATATATTTATTCCCCTTTTATGTGCCACATTGAGTTATGGCTATATACTGATGCAATTTGAGATAACTTGGAAAATGTAACAAGACCTTGATTATGTGTGATCCACTTCTCTTTCAGGGTGGCAAAGTAGAGATAGTGCAACGGTTACTATTACTCCTGAGTTTTGTAATTGGTTGATGAGTAAAGCAAAATACTACAAAAAATTTTTTTTCCTTGTACTTTAAGTTTGGGCATGTAGAAAATGTAACACCTTCATACACTTTCAAGCCAAGCCATAAAAGCACTCCAAATCCTTCATTTTTGAGAGCTAATCTATGCATATAAATTATAACCAAGCATTCATTAATCAAATCAACCAGTCCTTGCAATACAGCCAACAAGAGCAAAACATGGACAAATTCTTCTTGGTTTCCTTACTTGGTTTGCTGATAGCGGCTCATGGAGCTGCAGGAAGCATAACGTGTGACAACATTGCCATGCTCGATGAACTTGTGAGCCTGGACACAGAAGACGAAAATGAGGTAGAACTCTCTGACATCCCTTCATGGAGAAGTGAGCGTGGTGGAAAGGTTCTTGTGAATGTGGATAGCTTTGGTGCTGCTGGAGATGGAGAATCTGATGATACAGAGGTAAGTTCATTCATTACTATCAATTATTATTATTGGGATATACCTGGAATTGCAAATGCATATCCTCGTTTGTGGTCCATTTGTTTTGCTCAACATGCACTTCACACATTAGACAATGTTGGACAAATGTTTTGGCTGCACTAATCAACCATTACTATGTAGTGTAATAATGTTCTGTCCATTTTCTTCTCTGACGGTGTTATACATCAGGCTTTTCGAAAAGCATGGAATGTTTCTTGCTCTACGCCAAGATCTGTTTTGTTAGTTCCCCAAGGACGCCGTTACCTAGTCAATGCAACAAAATTCATAGGACCTTGTGCAGGCAATCTAATCATCCAGGTGACCATGTGCACAAATATTCAGATACAACAGTTTCAATGTTATCCTTAAGTCATGTGATTATTGACATGGTACTAGCATTACCAGATTGATGGAACAATAGTAGCACCAGATGAGCCAAAGAACTGGGATCCAAAATTACCACGGGTTTGGCTTGATTTTTCCAAATTGGAAAAAGCTGTTTTCCAAGGTTCTGGAGCTATTGATGGCTCAGGCAGCAAATGGTGGGCAGCATCTTGCAAAAAGAACAAGTCTAATGTAAATTTTCTGAATTTGGTCTTAGTGACTTTGCAAGTTTATAGAAACTCTAGCTGCAAGCAATAACTAATGTTTTTTCTCCTATTTCCTTTTCTTTTCACAGCCTTGCAAAGGTGCACCAACAGTAAGAACCATTTCCTTAACCTATTATATTCTATATTCCAAGAAGGAGGTTTTGCAAAATGTGTTATATCAAGATTACCAAATGTAGTTTAACTTTGAGGGAATTCATTGCAGGCATTAACCATTGATTCAAGCTCAGCTATAAAGGTGAAAGGTTTAACTATACAGAATAGCCAACAGATGCATTTTACTATATCACGATGTAATTCTGTTAGAATTTATGGCGTGAAAGTGTCATCACCAGGAGACAGCCCAAACACTGACGGAATTCATATTAGTGAATCAACAAATGTCATAGTCCAAGACTGCAAAATTGGAACAGGTTCTGAACTTGGGACATTCTTTTGTCAACTTTGTTTCATTTTACAAAACACTATAAACTGTAATCTAAGAACTTCAAAATTGGAACAGGTTCTGAACTTGGACATTCTTTTGTCAACTTTAGTTCACTTCACAAAACACTATAATCTAAGAACTTCAAAGAGAAATTGCTGGATGCTATAAGCCACAAAAAAAAAAAAGGGGTTCTCTATTCCATTTATAGTTCAACATTTCAGATTTGTATATCATTTCACATTTGCTACATTTTTACAATAGCTAAGATGTTGAATTCTGAATAGAAAAGCATCACTTTTTTCTTGTTATCTCTATATCTGTGCCGGACACACTTACTTTGTTTTATTTTATTTTATTTGTTGACTTTCATGCCTATATAAGCGGCACTATAATAATCAAATAAATAAGTATATTTCATTTTATTTACAATGATTTATGTTAATTTAAAAATTATTATTTCTTTCTATATATATATATATATATATATATATATATATATATATATATAGTGATCGTTTGAGTTTTACTGTTTCATGATGATTATGTGGGCAATATTCAGGGGATGATTGCATATCAATTGTCAATGCTAGCTCCAATATCAAAATGAAGAGAATCTATTGTGGACCAGGACATGGAATCAGGTATCATCTAAGCTTCATGCCTCCCTTCAGTCTTTCCCCCTCAACGTAACATTTAATTCCAAATCATGTCACTATGTTTTGTTGGTACGTTGAAAAAAAAAAAAGGTGGCAAAGTACGTTTGATTTTTATTTTTGCAAAAGAGTGGCAAAATTCGTCTGATTTTTATTTTTGCTATTCTAAATTTAGTTTTATATTTTTCAATTTAATCACTTATATTTTAAATTATTTATTAATTTAATTCTTTGTGATACTTTTATAAGTCTCATTTAAGATAACAACATCGTGTCACTTACATGTAATGTTAAGTCATTTTTATATTATCACTATACTATTTCAATATTATTATCGTTCGTAACATATTATTATTTTTATTAAAGTTTATAATAAAAACGTTTATCACAGACTATATTAATCAATGATATAAAACGTAAATAATTATATTAGAAGATAAAAATAATAATCAAATTAAGAAAAAAAATAAAAACAAACAATCAAATTACATATTTTGCAATATGTCAGCACCTTTTTTTTTTTTTGGTATATTAAAATTAAAATTAATATCACTTGAACAAGTTGTGTTTGATTACACGTTCCAACCTTTTAAAATCAATTCTAAGGGTGATAATTACTTCTGGTCAATTTTTGTGTTGTTTGGTTGTATAGTCTGAGAATCAATTATTGTCTCTAGAATTGATTCTAGGCGAAGTGAAAATTTTTTATTTTCTGTCAAAATTGCTTTTAAAGTAACTACTAAACATAAAGCACTTTACCTCAAAATTAATTATAACTAAATTAATTTTAATAAAATTATTTATATTTAAAATTAATTCTACCAAAACAAAACTAAACACGGAATTAATTGAAATCTTGACTCGATAAAAGAAATTAATCCCATGCTTCCTACCCTTTTTTCTAAGAGTGCTGGTATGTTATTTGGACACGTTTTGTGTCAATTGATTTATAGTAATTCATATATAAATAAATGAATAATTTATTTATATAATTGGGCAATGGAGCAAGTACAATAATAAATGATAATATTATTATTTAATTTTTTATTTATTTATACATAAATTTCTTATTTATTTATACCTAGACCATCATAGATGATTGACAACAATATATATATATATATATATGACATTTTTTTTTTCTAACACAATTTTTTTTAATATATTTTCAGCATTGGAAGCCTTGGGAAAGACAACTCAACTGGCATAGTTACGAAAGTGATTTTGGATACAGCAGTTCTTAGGGATACTACCAATGGTGTCAGGATTAAGACTTGGCAGGTAGTATTCTCCATCTTATTCAAATTGAGAAACATTTGCTGTAGTAAAATAAATAAATAAATGTCAACACCTCGTAATTGCATTTGGAGTACTCCGAGGAAAGGAAAGGAAAATGTGGATTTCGATTTCTGTCAAAATTCAGCAAGTGGTCTTTTTATTTTATTTTATTTTATTTTTTTCATTATATATGAAACCCAATATCCGGTAAATAAAGAAAGGGTATATCAATGTGACGGAGCCCTGCATTAGCAAGACTACAATTAACTGTATTTAGATTTATAAGAGTTTCACATACGTTGAAAACCAAACAATTGCATAATAATCCATCAAAAAAAAAAAATTGCAGAATAAATGCTACCATAATTGGAACAAAAAATGCTATCATAATTTTTCAATACAAATGTAGTATGCAAATTTATCAAAAAAAAAAAAAGTAACATAACAAAAGTTCCCTGCATTGGAGATTTTATACTTCTAGAATTGTTTTTTCTAACCCATTTCAAGATTATGGAAATTTATGTATGTGAATGACTAGATTTGCTTTCCATTCTTTTCCTGGCATGTAGGGAGGTTCCGGATATGTTCGTGGGGTACGCTTTCAGAACGTGAAGATGGAAAACGCCTCAAACCCCATTATTGTAGATCAATTTTACTGCGATTCGCCAACCACTTGTCAAAACCAGGTACCGTTTCCCAAGTTCCCTGCCTCTATTTCTCATGTACCTAGCTAAAATGAAAATGAAGGGACGATTGAGTAAGAACTTTGTATTGACATTGCATTCGAGCATGCTTTACAATTTCTACCACTTCTAACTGTTAAGAAATCAACTAGAGAACCAACAATTATGATAACTACACAGTACTTTACTTTAAAACATTAATAACTAATACTTCATTTTGAATTAAGCGGAAATATTTGTTTTATTTAAGTGGTTTAATATTTGTTTTCTTTATATATGGTCTTGATTTTAGTTTTGTGAATGAAAAAACTAGTGCTAGAAGAATTTTACTCTCATAGTCGATCGATAGTTCGAGTTAGATTAATTGAGATCCAATAGACTTTGGATATTAGTGGTTTAGACCAAAAAATAGAATTAAGTGCCATAGATCTTTAGTGTTTTATTTTCTAAAATATTATCATTAGGGATAGCAAAGAGCAGCCCCGTCTTAACAATAATGTTCTGAGCTTCTTATGTATGTATATGATTTTTGTCAGACGTCAGCTGTGGAGATAAGCGAGATCATGTACCAGAACATTAGCGGGACAACAAGGAGTGCTAAGGCCATTCAATTTGACTGCAGTGACTCAGTTCCCTGCAGCAGCTTGGTTCTTAGCAATGTGGACTTGGAGAAACAGGATGGCACCGTGGAAACGTACTGCCACTCAGCTCAAGGCTTTGGCTATGGGGTGGTGCACCCTTCTGCTGATTGCCTCAATTCCAGCGACAAAGTTTCTCAAGTTTTTGAAGAATCAATCACAGTCACAGAGGAGGATATTATTCGTCACACTGAACTATAAGTTGGCTCTCTCTATAGATGCATTATACAAATAACCATTATTTGATTATTATTTATGTCAAAAAGGGCAAATGGGATGCACCTAGTAATAGTTGTCTTGTCGTATATATGTTGGAGGAGGTTTGAGGTGAGATCAGAGAGACAAATCAAGATCAAGGGATGTCTTGTTTACTATATAATTAGAAATTACATTGAAATTTATTCCAGAAAGTAGAGAAGCATTGAAGAAAGAAAAGAGACACGTGCCAATTTTATAATATTGATTGAGATTTTATTTAAATGTTAGTATCATGTTTGCTTGGCGATTTTTAATTTTTTTTATTTTATTTTATTTTATTTTTTAATTCTTTTGTTGTGAGTTTGCTTGGTTTTTTTTTTTTTTTTTCTGTAGACTCATTTTTAAAAATGTTATCACTACTCATTTTTGAAAAAAGATTATGAATTTGATTCTTTCTGGTTATCATTTGAACATAAAGTACAATAATGCCAAACTGAAAACGATTTGACTTGTTATAATATTGGTGTTTTGTTAATTTTAATGATCTTACCAATTGATAGGATCATGGAGAATCAGTGTGGCAACATTCTCTTGGGCGGGGTTTTTTTTTTCGCTCAAGGTCATTGAGTTTGATAAAATTGGATTGGACTAAGTTGGGCCTATGTATTATTGGATCCAATTATAGAGCAATCTATCATATTATATATATTACTTATAGAAATAATTATCTTTTTCGTCGTTTTTCCTCAATTGAAGCTTAAGGGGGTATGATTGGTTTCGGCTATCAGTTACAAATACAGGCGAAATGGGACCAATGAGATGATACTCTAACTCTACCCTAGCCATAATTTATTTGCTTCAAAACTATTACTCAACTATATTTAGACCCACTCATTGTGGGGCATAGAAATGAATATATTTCTGTATTAGAAAAGAGATAAGTGGTATTAATTCAAATAATATAGAAATGATTTAATAGATTTTGTCTTAGTGATTTGAAGTCGAATAACTATATAATGGAAGGAAAATATTCTTTATTTAGAATTAGGTGATAGTTTCATAATATAAGTAAAATAAAGATATTTATTTGTTATGATTATTTTGAATATAATAAAATTATATACATGTATGATATTCAAACAAATTTCATATTTTGATGTCATCTGCATCTTTACTCTTGATTTAAAATTAGATGATGTATATTTTATTTCCATTGATACCTTTCTTGTTCCTTTATAAATGTCATTTTTATACGAAAATATTGTCTTATATTTGCTTGTGATATTTTTTCCTTGACATTTGTATAAATACGGACTCCTTATCTAATGATATTACTATTGGTGAATATGGTTCCTGAATTATAATAAAAATAAATTTTAAGAGTTAAAAATTTGTTTACTTTAAGTAAAAGCAATCATATGTTTTCCATTTATTTTTCTTTGATTTTGTTATTTTGGAATAACAAAGAGTGGTTAGGGTTCAAAGTGTTGTTTAGAACAAAAGTTTTTATGATAGTGTAGTTCTTTCAAATTGTGATTGTTTGTCTTTATTCGAAATATAAGTGTGCGATGACAAAAATTTTATAATATTGATAATATGTCAAAGTTAATTCATGTGATATTTCTTATTTATTTAGGGTTGTAATTTTATTGATTTGTGATATTTTATAGACTTATTTTTGTCTTGTTTGGTAGTGAGATCATTGAAAACATAATAAAGTTAAAAGGAAAATGTTAAGCAGTTGATTTACGGTTGGTAGAAGGTTGATATTTTATAAAAAAAATTTTAATATTTAAAATAAATATTTAATTATAATTTTGTTTGTTTATTGAAGAATTATTAGATATTAAAATTTGGAAAATATTAACTTTGAATAATTTTGAGTAAAGAGTTAATGATATATAATTAATTTAAAGTATATATAATTAATTGTGTTAATATTGGTGGCTCAGTACATCTTGTCATAATTAAGTAGTGGAGAGCTAAAGGTTGGCATAGTTGAATGTCAACTTGAATAATAAAATGACATGACAATATAATGATATAGGAGATAAATGAAGTGTTAATGTTACAACTTGCACTTTATTTATTCGTGATTTTATATAGACTCTTTTTTTCATATTTGGTTGTGAGACCATTAAAAGGATAATAAGGTTAAAAGGATAATATTAAACAATTGATTAACTTTTGGTGGGAGGTTGATATTTTTGTAAAATATTATTTTTTAATATATTAAAAATAAATATTTAATTATTTTTTTTTGTTTATTGAAGAATCATTAGAAATTAGAATTTTGAAAACATTAACTTTGAATAATTTTGAGTAAGGAGTTAATGGTATATAATTAGTTTAAAGTATATATAATTAATTGTGTTAATATTGGTAGCTTAATACATCTTGTCATGATTAAGTAACTAGAATTAAAGATTGGTATATTTAAGTAACAACTTGTATAATAAGATGACGTGGTAGCATTATAAAATGGGAGATAAATGAAATGTCAATGCCACAACCTGTACATCTTTAATTAGAGTATGAAACTTGATTTAAGAATCAAATGATACGGATATAAAAAAATAAGCCTAAGTATTTTTTTTTTGTTTTTTATTGGACTAATATGGTTTGGTTTTGTCTGGTTCAGTCCGGTCCGGTCTAATAAGATTCAGTCCGGTCTGGTTTGGTTCGGTTTGGTCTAGTTTGGTTTGGTCCAATCCGGTCCGATCTAGTCCAATCCGGTTTGGTTCGGTTCTGTTCAGTCCGGTCTGGTTCAGTTCGATACGGCTTGGTCTGGTTCAGTTCGGTTCGGTTCGGTTCGGTCTGTTCCAATTTGGTTCGGTCCGGTCCGGTCCAGTCCGGTTTGGCTATGTTTGGTCCGGTCTGGTTTGGTTCGGTTCAATCTGGTCTGGTTCGGTTCGGTCCGATCTTGTTTGATTCGATCTAATCGGTTTGGTTCTTTCTAGTCTGGTCTAGTGGTTCGATTTGGTTTGCACTAGTTTGATTCAATTCTGTCTAGTCCAATCTGATCTAGTTTTTCATGAGAAAATATGGCTTTATAAAATTAAAGGAATTACATGAGAATATGACACTTTTAATAAGAAGCTAACATGACAATATTATAGAGTATCTAAGTGTCAACTTCTTTGTGTGCCATAACTTGAATCTCAGAATTAATATATCATAAATAGATGGCCAAAAACATGAATAAATAAGAAGTATGATCACTGACATCTACTAATAAATAGTAATGTTCTTAATATTTGGCTACCAGTGATTGCAAATGGACAGACACATGAACTGAGCAGAACAGTTTATATGCCTGCAAATGCAAGGTATTGACAATGTGGTCCAAAGAGCCATGTAATCAATTGGGACCACGTCCAACTCACTAGCTCTAACAAGTATGAAATTGTTTCTTCAGTAGTCTATGTTGTATATTATTGTTTTGTAAGTTGATGCTATACAAATAAGCCAAGGGTTGGAGCTGATAGCATCCTGAAGTGAATTGTTTCTTTCAGTTGGTATCTTTACCAGACAACACAAAAGGATGATATAACAAAATGTTGGTTTTATAGATTAGAGTTCAACTTATAACTGACCAATGGGAAATTCAAAGCAAAATGATGGCAAGGCCTGCAGTGTCCATGGTCCAATGCCACATGGGTTCCAACAAGGTGTGGATCTATATGGGATTTTAGCATCTTCACTTAGGATTAGATTGGATAGACAAGACTACAAAGACAAAAAATCAATAATCCATATGTGGATGCATGGGTCCAGAATTTTGTGTATTTTGTTATCTAACAGGTGGCTCTTGTTTTGTCGTTCTGAGTACTAGTTAGGGCATTCCTCTCTGAATTAGGACCACCTTATTTCTCTCTTAATTTTATATATACCAGAAATCCTTTCTAGTCCCCTAATCACAGAAAGCAAAAACTTAGGAGATTAAAATGCAACATTGTGAATTGAGACTAGTAATGCCACCTAAGACCAAAAAATAAAAGAAAAATGTTTTTCAACCAGAAAACTTGTTAGAACTTGAGATGCCTGATCGATGTGGCATGTTATGAGTGGTTACAAGTTATTCTATCATATTTTTCTTTTCACTTTTTTTCAGCTTTTATATTCCCACTTTCTGCCCAACTACTTCCAGGCAATACATTCGGACTGTCTAGCAGCACTCAACAATGACAATGTGTACCTGCTATTTATTTATTTGTTTGTTTTAACTAGCTCTCGTTACTATGTCACTATTAAAACTTATGGTCCCCCGTTTTTTTTTCCAAATTTATTTTTTTGTTTTTTTTTTATGTATACAGCTCATTACAGCAAGAGTTACGTCTTTAATATGTATGTATGATTTTAAAGAACTTTGTATTTGTAAAAGATGCATTAAACTAATATGGTTGGTAAGTGTCATATGTGTGATATCTAATTGATACAATATCATATTAATACGTTGTTTACAGGACAAAAATTAATGCGGAGTCGACTAAATAAATGAACTTGTACAATGATCAAACAATGACACCATATTTTAAAATTCTCTCCTTCAAAACGTACGGCATTCCCTTCTCCTGCTCAAATCTTGCACATCTTCATATCATATAGCAATTATTATGGAAGCTCTGATCATCTTAATGATATAAATAACACAATGGTAGCAAAAACCAAACGGGCACTACATAGTGCACACTAATCAATAATCAAAGTTGCCAAAATGAAGTTGTTGTTCTGTGTGTGAATGTGTCTCATATTCCGCCGTGGGATAAGGGTAAATGCTCCTGCGTTATGGGCCAAGAATTAACAGATAAAGGTCTCTGATCTCTCCTCCAATTAAATTATTGATGAAGCAAAAGCTTTAGCGGCTAAGGCCATCCGTGAATATATATTGCTATAAGGCTTTCTGTGGGCGATGTACGCAAGGAAGACCAATGGGATGCAAACAAAGCTGCGGAGACAAAACACACTTTTGTCTTTAGTTTTTGGTTAATTTAAGAATAAAAATTTGATGATAATTCACACATAGACAAATAGGTATTCTAACTTCTTCCAACTGAATTTCAAAATTCACATGCACCACAGAGTGTAACATCAGCAGCCAGCAGCAGCAGCAACGAGAAATCTCCAATGGGAAAAATTTCAACTCAGATTGCATCTGCATTTGCTCTATGTGAATGCACATACAACTTTTAAAAAATAGCTCTATATATCACACCTTCATCTTCAAATTCTAGAACAATCCGTGAACCAAAAGCTGTGAGTAGCTAGAAGTAGAACCACCTGCACACTGTAGAACATTTGCATTCATAGTACTTTTTAACTGAGCAGGCCCAAGAATCTGAAAATCAGGGAAATGATTATGTTTTATTCTTTTTTAATTCTGGATACATTTGTATAATGTTCTCAAAAACGATCTTAAGCAACACGAAAACGGAAGTCCTAGATAATTAAAGCCGCCAACAGTGTGTCATACTTGACTTTTTTCCATCTCAAAATAATTTGTCTTCGGATTCTCAGAAAAAACAAAAGAAAGTTGCTACGTGTAACATATTTTTAATGTAAATTATAAATGATTTGTCGCCTTTTAATTTTCTTCAATAAATATGATAGCGCAATAAAATCAGAAAATGGCAATGTGACCCTACCACATTAACGAGTTCCATAGTATCTAATGTATATGCTTAATAGGAGAGAGATGTATAGTATAATTAAACCAAATTGTTGTTACATCGAACATTAAGAGACATATCACTCTTTTGGAGGTTCGTGGAAAGTTGCGATCTATGTTTATGAAAAATAATTTTGCACCCCACTTTTTTGCACATTTGTTTATACCTAAGTGTTTAAGAACATATGCAGAAGGAGAGTATATATTGAAAAATATATTTATTTCATTTATTATACAAACAGAAATAATATAATAACGGGGTAAGGAAAATAATGTGCAAGTAACATTGTGTCTCTACAATTATTTGCTTGGGCCACATTTTGCTGCATAAGTGGACGATTGTAAACTGGAAGCATGAAATTGTTTATCCCTAGTTTGTCGCTGAATCATATTCACAACAACTTAATAATAAATCAGAAGCAAACCTAATCATCTTTGTGTGCATGAAGTTCACGAGAAGAGTTTAAAGTTCACGAGCACACAAACAGAAAAAGACGGCTAAGAAAGTTTTGTGGTGCAACTTTTTCCTCTCTCTCTCTCTCTCTCTCTCTCTATAAATTATACCGTGCTTTTCTGATTTTGTCACCATAGATTGAAGTAAAATATGCAAACTCAGGCAAATTGGAACTAAATATAGGGAAAGATAATGAGCAGAATTAATTGGTACATTTGCATGTCCTATGGTTGAGGAGACATTATAAATGCATATGTTAGGCTTGATCATGTTTTACATGCTGTATAAACCTTTTTTTTCAAATGTTTACTTGTGAAGGCAGCGAAACTTGTCACCAATCACCAATGAAATAAACAGAGTTACAGACAGATATGAAAGGTACCAAAATTGGAAATGGTTGAATATTATTATAATCGTTGAACCAAATCATATTATTACCACTGCCATTATGACAGAGGAACAAAAATTCTTATAATAAACTTAATTATTGTTAATTTCTAGCTTCTATTTTATTTTATTTTTTGAATGTTATTCAATCAGAAGAAAAATGAATTGTTCAACTTGCAACTATTGCTGCTCTGTCATGAATCAGAACAAGAGCAAGAACAATATTAAGCAATGGTGGAAAAAAACAAAAGGGATTATTACTCATGAGAGGATGAGAAGAAAATCATTGTTGGAAGCAACGATCTGGAGGGAAAGGGACTTTCGGAAGAGGTCAAGGGACTCATAGATAAAACACTGTTGATGAGATTGAGGGGTGACTTTCAGGCTGTGGCATTTATGTAAAAATGTGGCTGGCAGTTGACCGTTGATTCAACCAGCACCTCATGTACTGAAGAAGAGAAACTGAGTAAGTGAAGTGAACACATGGAAATAACACAAACCCATATTTGACGATTGATGATTGCATATGATAGCTCACCCCACCTCGTGCCCATCATTGTCACCACAGACGAGAAAAATTAACAAAATATTTCAGTACAGTTGATACAGACATTATTTTTACAGAGATTTTAGACATCTAAATCGATAAGTGCTTATTGTAGTTTAAGTAAATGTATATTTCAATTATACAAGTGTAAAATCCGCTTCACTAATAGTGTAAATCCATTCATAGTAAATATCGCATTCAGCATTTATGTGACTAAAGTTTATACTTATTTAAACTACGATGTTAATTTGGGTGTTTATATAGCATGTACAAACAAATTTCTCCAGTTTATATTATCTACAATTTTGTCTCTACCATTTTCATTACTTTACTTCAATTTCACTTTACCTGCTTTATATTGTTTACATTAGTCATAATTTTTATCTCTTATATCCAGTGAAAGATATGTTAAAGATATATTCTCTGCAATATGCGTGGCTTGCTGATTAAGTGAAATTCAAGTTCTTCCTGAAATTCTTTGCAAAGTGCACCTAAAACATCCACAACAATGCTTCATTGCAAATTAAAACAGCATGCTCGTCATATAAATGAAGAAAAAGGGTGTCAAAACAATAGGAAAACATGTTGCTTCCAGGTTACCATCAATCTATTGTAGTACTGTGCTTCTTAACCATCCATTAATTATTGCATTCCCCACCTAACATTCGGGTTTTGACACGCTTGATCTAATGAAATTGAATTTTCCTGTTCATTTGATTGATTTCTGTGAACTTTTCTCTTTGCAATAGATTTGAGATCCTAATGCACAGAAATGTTGTCGAGGGGGAACATGATATCGTACATGTTCTTTTGTTTTTTATTCACGTGCGTTGAAAATGTTGTCATCATAAGCATGAAAAAAATGGTGAAAATAAGTGGCCATGGGCAGGGTTTCTCACAAACAGAGGTGTAAACAGATCGGATTGATCCAATGAATCGGACAATCCCAGTCAAATCAATGAAATCGATTCGGATCGGTTTGGACAATCGGTTCATTTTTAAAGTGGAACCAAACCAAATCAATTGTTATTGGTTCAATTTCAGATTTATAATTTTTTAATTTGATTATCCAAACACTCAACCCGATCATCTAGTCAACTAATTTATTTTTTTTCATTTCTAATATTTCAAAGTTTTGCACTTAAATTTCTAGTAATATAGTTATTTTTTATCTTCTTTGTTAATATTTGTTTAAGAAATTTATCTATTTACACCATTATTAAGTATATCATAATCAAGATTTTTTTAAAAAAAATATAATTCTTTATTTTTTACTTCAATCCGATGATCCGAACCAAACCAACTCAATCGGATCGATTTGGTTCGGATTTATTGAAAAAAATTTAAAATTCAAACCAAATTAATTCAATTAAATTTGATCCGTTCGAATTTATTTTTCACTCAAACCCGATTTAAACCAACCATTTTACAACCCTACTCACAAGTCACAGGTCATAAATGCTTCCTTGGCAAGTACAACTAAATTTAGACCGGCACTTACTGATATGAATATATGTTTTAATGCTAAAAAAAGATATAAAAGATATTAATTTGATAAATATAAAAATTGTTTAGTAGATATTGCCTTAGTGATTAATGGAAATTATATTTTTTAAATTTCTTTAGTAATGTTTAAAATTAATAATTAAATTTTTTGAATGAAGAATGATTTGAAATTTGAAGTTGGAGAATAAAAAAAGTTTTAATAATTTTGAGTAAGAAATTTAAGATATATAATTTAGTAATTTAAAATATGTATAATAAAGTGAAAGTTTAAAATAAAGTAAAAGAAATATAAATTAAAGTATTTTATGGTTTAATAGAATATTAAGAATTCAAATAATATGATTTAAAGTAATATTAATTTTATAATTTTTATTATTAATTTTTAATATCGTGATAACTATCCACTATAATTTGACAATTTCTTAAATTTCTATTAATTAACAGTATAAAATTATTTTATACTATTAGTACATAAAATTAAACTCTTATATATTTTTAAAGTTTATATCATATTTAAATATTAAGTTATAATTTGTTATAGTAAGACATTGTAAGAGTATGAAATATTAAAGATAAGTAAAGTTATAGTAATTGAAAAGAATATGGGTCTGTTCATCTAATAATAATTGTAAAAGAGAATGTATAATTTTGTAAACCTATATATATATATATATATATATATATATATATTCATTCGTGAATGTGTGGATATATCGGAATGATATTTGATAGATATTTTATTATAGTTGATTTTGTAGTTATGTTTTATTCTTAAATTAAATTCACGATAATTAAATTTTATTAAAATGTGCTAATTTTGATGGTTGAATACTTCATGTTACAATTAAGTGATGAGAATGGAAGCTAGGAGATTAATTGTATAGTTAAAAGGTAGAATATTTATCCATTATTGAAATTTGTATATAAATGGACAATTATGATAATAGAATGAATATGTGTCTACATAACAAAATAAAGAACTCAATATTGGAATGACAACTCAAATGATATGCTAATATGGCAACTATTTAGAACTCTTTGCTTATGACTTGTTAGGACCACAACTTGGATCTTAGCTTTAATATATTATAATAGATAGATAGATAAATTACATATTTACATTTATTGTTTATTCATTTCTCTTCTCTCAATTTGACTCTTGGAGTTCACCACAAAATTTTCACTTTCGGTTCAATGAGAAAAAGAGGAACATAAAGAGCGAAATTGGAGGAAATAGGCTAAGGAGTGCCTCTCTGACCATACAGGAGTGGCTGATAGCTTAAGAGGACAAAGTGACAAAAGTCTTGGCCCGTGAAGGTCGCATGTGAGCATAAAAAGATATCTTATAATTAGTGCCCCCTTGACAATTTATAGACCCACTCACGTGGATTTTTTTGGCCTATGCATCAAAGCTTGATTTATTGCATTACTAATAGAAGTTAATTCTTTTTTTGTACACAATTTGTATGAAGGAAGCAAGCAGGAGAAATGTATGATGCATACCTGTGACAATTAACAAAAATGAATAAAAAGAGGATATGGATCTAAAATACAACCTTTTTTTTGTTTTAATTTCCTAAACTTTTTCTTCAATCCCTAAAATAAACACGGGCAGGTTAAACTCCTTTGTTCATTTAACAGGTCTTGCATTTACAAGAATCTTTTCACAGGACTAATGACATAGTTTGATTCTGTGATGCTGAAACATGCTTGCCCTTGAGGAAATCTATGTCACTTTTCACTTTTTAAGTTGTTTACATTTGGTAGTAAGCAAAAGATAATATTGCCATTATTAGTGTAAGCTAAAGAATGAGATTAAAAAGTTGGACAAGACTGGAGGTAGATTGGTCCTCTGCATCCATCCAATATGGTAAATATAATGAGAATGTATGTATGGTTAAAATACAATAGAAGCCCCTCAACTGTCACTTGGTTTAGTCACATGTAATGACTTTGGATATGTGGCAAGAGAATAGTAGCCCTACTGCTCACTTAACAAATTCTAACCAAAATTCACATAAAGGAAAACAAACCAATTAATGAAATAGAAAAGGAACAAATGAGAATGAATCATAAATGCCTGGCATTATCAATAATAATATTTTATACTTGTATGTGCCTGCACAATTATTTAGCTTTGAAGTGCTTCCCTTATATAAACGTAACCGCCACTTGGTTTTTTAGGCAACACAAAGAAGTTCTCTGCTTCCCTCTTTCTCTGCCTCTCTCCTAAATTTCTATTCACATTACCACATAACTACTCAAAATGAGTGGCTTGAGTTTGAGGGGCTTCACATACATGGTTCTCGTTGCGTTTCTTATTTGGTCTTCCAATTTTGAATCCTGCATTGCAAGAAGAGGGAAGCATTGGAGACAAAATAGAGCTTTCTCATCTTCTCTGGTGAAGAAGAAGGGAAAGAATTATGGCCATGGTCACAACAACCATGGTGGAGGATCAAAACCAAAGCCTCCATCATCACCAAAGGCTCCCTCAATACCAAAGTCCCCACCACACAAAAGCACTCCCTTACCACCACCAGTTCCAAAAGAATATAGCCCCATAACTCCTCCACCAAAAGCTCACAATGGTGGGTATTCCACCACCTTTAATGTGCTAGATTTTGGAGCCAAGGGAGATGGAAGTACCGATGATACAAAGGTAACTCTTTGAATCTCATTACACTGAGAAAATGGTTTTAATGTAGCTTGTGCCTACAAGTTAACATGTAATACTAAGTTCACAGAATTCAGTGGAATGCATAGTTGTGTTATGAAATTCACTGGGAAAGTGAGTACAAGTGGAGAATTTTTATGTTGCTTATGGTTACAATTTAAACAAGATTACATTATTTGGTATTATTCACATTAGAATTCAGGGAAGTGCAGTCATGAGAAAAATTTTGGTTACATATTTCGCTTTGGCATTGCAGCCTATGTTTGCATCTTTTTTTTTTTTTTTTTTATTTCTCTAACTAGTAATAATTAGGTTTCATCTACTCAATTTGATGGTAAAATAATAATACTCCAAGGAGCATAAAGAAATGTTTTCCGTCTGTCCTTTTCTGTCTTTGATGTAAATATGGAGTTACTAATTTGCCATGACCATAAGATTGATTAAAGATACAAAGCTGAATAGTGAAAAAAATGCAGAAAGGTGAAGACACAAAGACGAACCAAAGGGGTGGGACCTACTTGACAAATGATTCTCGTTACGACAGTTAGGTCACGATCCTACAACAATTTTAAATTTGTAACACACACATATGTACAAACCAAAACACTTAAGGATGAAAAGCTAGGCTTTTACCAAATAAGACAAATCTATTCTGCAGAATCAGCAATCTCTGCTTCGCCTATTACTTAATATAGCAATTTTCATCTTAGTTTGAAGATACATATATATATATATGGCTATGAACATATTTTACTTTTTTTACTCTCTCTCTCTCTCTCTCTCTCTCTCTCCCTCTCTCTCTCTTTTTGAGTTGGTACTTGGTACTATATATATGTGTATGTATTTTATTTTATTTTATATTTTTTGTGGGGTGGTTGGCACTCTAATTGAAGTAGGTATACATTGAAATTCAATGCAGGCACTCGAAGCTGCCTGGGCTGAAGCTTGTAAGATTGAGGCATCAACCCTGCTCGTACCAGCAGATTACGTCTTCTATGTGGGGCCCATTTCATTCTCGGGCCCATACTGTAAACCCAACATCGTTTTCCAGGTAACATAACCACCTAAACAGGGAAGGTAGCCAGACCAAAAAAAACAAGCAAGACTAAATATAACATGTCAAAGCATGATACCCCACTTTCCAGTATTCACAAGCCAAATATATATGATTTGGCAAGAGAAAATAAACATTTACATGTGCCTGTCATATTTTTGTAAATTCAGAAAATTACATAACCAAGAAGAGTTATCACTATTTATTATTCTCTTAACTTTCTCTAGTCAAAATATACATTCACCCCAACACATGACTGTCCCTTTTGGTTGTTTATGCATACTGTATCAACCGACACTTCGGTTGTAATAAGTGAGGCTAATAAGGTTATATTTATTTTGTTAGCTTGATGGCACCATTGTTGCTCCAACAAGCCCCAAAGTTTGGGGTGGAGGACTGCTACAGTGGCTGGAATTTTCAAAGCTGGTGGGAATTACCATTCAAGGAAAAGGTGTCATTGATGGAAGAGGCTCAGTTTGGTGGCAAGACCAACCATTTGATAACCCTATAGATGATGAAGAAAAGCTCATAGTCCCATTAAACCACTCAGTAGGGAGGCCACCAATGCCAGTAATTATCCTTTCTTGCTTTGCACCTTACATAATAGCATGATAGCAATTTCTTTCTCAACTTAGGCTAACCATTTATACCTCTGCAAAATTGTACTAGATTCAAAGTGAGATGGGAGGAAAGATGCCAGGCATCAAGCCAACTGTGAGGACCATTTTAAACCTTAGACAAAACTAATTTGATTCATGAGTAGTTGATCTTGAAACATGATTTTGACTTTTTGTGCACAGGCACTACGGTTCTATGGGAGTTTTAACCCAACTGTCACGGGCATAACAATTCAGAATAGTCCACAATGTCACCTCAAGTTTGACAACTGCAATGGAGTCCTGGTCCATGATGTGAGCATATCATCTCCCGGTGACAGCCCTAACACGGATGGAATTCACCTTCAGAACTCCAAAGATGTACTGATTTACGGCAGCACTCTTGCCTGCGGTAATATTTCAATGATTGATGAGTTATTGCACATTTCCAATTCATTTGAATAACAGATGCTTAAGGCTAAGTTTGAGGATTCAATAATAATAATAATAATATGAAAAAGGACTTGTGAGCAAAAACACTAATATATTGAGGGGCCATGTAGCCGATACTAGAAAGAGACAAAAGAAGAAAACTGAAGGACAAAGCTTAGATGCAAGTTATATGATCCTTAAAAGAGCATGACATTATCTTATCCTATCCACAGCCAAGTTGGGGACATAGCAACAAACAGTCTCCCAATGCAGTGAAAATGAATCATCAATTACTTGGCATGTGTCAAGCCCAAAGCCCACACTGCATCATCCAATTGTGTACTCCTCTTTCCATAAACATGAAAACTTTGTGTCGTATAGCATCTGCTTCTCATTCCACCTCACCTAAGCTAGAATTGAGGCAGGATGAAAATAACACATCAGATGGTCCATTAGAAGCTGGGCCAAAGTTCTCGACATGTAAAACCTGAGGATAAAAAATGAATACATCCGGGCAGAAAAAAAGGGCAAAACACATTATGTAGTTTAAGGGGCATAAATAGTTCAAAGTTGGCTAAGTGTTGTTCTGAATTTCAACTGTTGTGCAGGAGATGACTGTATTTCTATACAAACTGGATGCTCAAACGTATATGTACACAATGTCAATTGTGGACCAGGACATGGAATCAGCATTGGAGGTCTAGGAAAGGATAACACCCGAGCCTGTGTCTCAAACATTACTGTCAGAGATGTCAACATGCACAACACAATGAATGGTGTCAGAATCAAAACATGGCAGGTAAAATGTGTGCAATTCAGTATAGATAAATCTAAAGATTCCTAAGTTGAAGGTTAAGACAAAATAACTCTTCCACATGTTAACCAGCCAATTTGACTTCTTTCAAATTTCATAATCATTTCATATCACTGCTTTTTTTATAAAAGAATGGTTAACCACTACAATGACCTTGATAATCTGTTAATTGCATTGAATGTGGAACTTCTGGATCTCAAATGAGTTCACTATAGTCAATTTCAGACCTTCAACTGCTTTCTGCATAATGTTTCAGGAAATGAGAAATTGCCAAACAGAATAACTCTTCCAATATGCGGTATAAATTGCATTTTCTGTAGCCTCCTATCCAATTAATAAAACATTTGTGTTGTTATCAATGCTGAGTATGATTCAACCAAATGCTGCATAGTTCTCATTCAATCCAAGTACTCCAGCGCTTCCAACATTCGAGCTTGATACAAAAGTCTGATATCATGCTAATTAAGTAACATTTATACAGGGTGGATCAGGCTCTGTGCAGGGAGTACTTTTCTCAAATATACAAGTTTCTGAAGTTCAACTTCCGATTGTTATTGACCAATTCTACTGCGATAAAAGAACCTGCTCAAACCAAACATCAGCTGTGGCTCTGGCAGGAATCAACTATGAAGGGATAAAGGGGACATACACAGTGAAGCCAGTACACTTTGCATGTAGTGATAGCCTGCCATGTGTAGACGTTTCTTTAACCACTATTCAGTTAAAACCAGTTCAAGAACAATACCACCTATATGATCCATTCTGCTGGCAGGCTTATGGCGAGTTAAAAACTCCAACAGTCCCACCAATTGCTTGTCTACAGATTGGGAAGCCACCAAACAATCGGATTCAGACAGATCACGATTTTTGTTGACCTTAGATATTACCTCAGATGGTTAGCCATTTAGATAAAGCATGTATATTCTAGAAGTGCTACATTATAGGAAATTTTCTTCTTTAGGTAAATATTGATTTACTATTGTGAGAGTATAGTGGCCCTGCTTTTAGCAAGAGGCCAAGGAAGTGTGAAAGGCAGCCTTGTAGCTATCGCATATTGCCTCAGTGTGAGATATTATACAAGTGCTAGCATCTAAAGATGCAATTAAAATACCGTCATTTATACAAGCTCAGAATTATGAAATTTTAATCAAACACAAGATAAAAGAACATAATATCCTGCAGTATATAAAGAAATATCCGCATCAGTTTCCTGAACTACCAATAACTTAAATGGAGAAAAAAAAAGCCATGAATAAACAAAGAAAGGCAGATGACATCAAACATGACTAATGAATAAACATCAAATTATGCAGTGTATATTGGTAGGCATTTAACATAGAAAAGAGCAGACAAATATCAACTACGTACAGAAGCACTGGTAGATTAGGAGCTTCCAATACAAGATCAGAATTCAAGGTGCACAACCAAGGTGCATCACAAAGATTATGGATCAACTCTATCATATTAAGGAAAATTCAGAGTACTTAAGTTCTATTCCTAGGAAGTTGGTAGGATGGACAGAACGGTCTCAGCATTAGGTTGGTGTAGCTCGAATTTCTGAACTCCCACGGTCAATTAGGTAGCTGAGATGCCTAAGAATTCGTGTTCCAATAAGAGACGAGGAGATTTCTTCCACTTGTGTAACTCATCTCTCTACCAAGTAATCACAATTTATAGCTGAATACACGTCAACCAAGTGTTTCTCGTCTTTAAAGTAACTCATCCATGCACCTACTGTGCCATGACCCCATAATCAAGTACTTATAAAAAAGCACAAGACCCCATCACCCTAAACATTTGGTCCCCAACACTCATAGCCTTTATTTTCAGATTAGAAGACAGCAAGACAGCAGAACAAAGCAAATTGCAATCAGCCACTGATTGATAAACAGTCAAATCTTACGCCCCACCCCTTCTTTATTGCTTTCTCATGAATCGGTTAAGATGTTGTGTTACCAGACATCTGCCTTCACTCACTGTCACGGTGTCACCTCATAATCTTAAATAACAGTGCTATAAAGGTTGTCATTTCCATAGCAACAACATGTGGTTCAGAGAAGGAACATCTAAATCTACTTAATTTCTAGATATATGAAAATTTACAGGGAAGATTTGTAGAAACACCTCCAAACTTTATATCTTCATATCCCAGAAAAGAAATTCAGAACTATTCAGCGGTACTCCATAGAGTGATTAAATTTTTTGCCTGCCATTGCCAACAACATATGATATGTCTCATTGGTAATGAAGCAGAAGAAGGGACAAATAATGTTACATATCAGTTTTATCATCTGAGAAACAAACATAGGACTTGGTTACAAACCACATATGTTATTGTCCATTCAAAGGACAGAAAGCAAAAGGAGAGAACAGAAAACAGTTGGCTTGTCAGAATCAGTCAATCAGCAGTTTTCAGTGTTTCACCTCCGCACCTTCTGAAAGAGAGTTGAACCATTTTATGAGAAGTGAGAAGATTCTTTGCAGTAAAGGTCTGCTGCACTGAAGCTTCAAAAATCCACTGGAGCAGCTTCACAAAAGTCAATGTCGGTGAATGTGTGTGTGTGTGCGCGCGCACTTTAGTGGAGCACAAGGCAGGGCCGGGAGGTGGGATGAAAATCTTCTGTTCCCGGACGGGAGGTGGAGATTGAAACTGAGTGCGGGCAAAGTTATTTTTCCTCGTGATTTCTCTTGCTCTAGGCACTAAGGAAGGTGCATGTTACCTTACTTAGTCCCACTTTTTAAAATATAAAATAATCTCAAATAATATTACAAAAAAGGTGTTTTTTTTTTTCATTTGCAAAATAAAAGGGCTTGTCCCCTTCCTCTCACCAGAGTTTGCCGGAGGCCTTGTCACCGGAATCAGATGGCAAGAATGGCACACCACAAAGCCAGATCTTGCCAAAGGCAAGGATTCAACTGAGCTTTATTCTGGATGGACATCTAATATAATGACTTGTCCAACCTTTGTCAACTCGGGTAGTCATCAGCTATTCAAAATTGTAGGGTAATCACAACCACGAGTCCGCATCACTATGTTCTAGTTTCTCAGAAAAATTATACAGGTTGCAGAACTGTATTGCTAGTTAAAGTCATGGGTGTTTCTTCTTTTTATGCCAAAAACCCAACACCACCAGCAACCACCGCAACCCATCTCGTTTTGCGGCGAATCGTCGCGCATCTGTGTCGTCGATGTCCTCCTCCGAGCCAGACTGTCGAGCTCCAGCCGTCCCGTCGACGGGCCACCGTGACCCAGCCCGCATCTGTGACGCAACCCCATTTTGTCCCTCACCCCTGTGCCACCTCATGTTCGCCGTGCATCTTCACTGGGGATCGACATCGGCAGTGGGATAGGGTCCTTCGCCGCCGCGATGAAGCTCCGCAACGTGACGGTGGTGACGACGACGATGAGCGTCGATGCGCCGTATAGCGAGGCAGTGGCACTAAGGGGGCTTGTGCTGTTGTAGCAGCGGCTACTAGTGATCGACGGGGTGGTGGACTTCGTGCGGTGCGGGTGCGCCGTGAATTGGTGGATTCCGATGACAATGGTGGAGTTTCTATTGTTTGATGTGGATAGATTGTTGAGCGGTGGAGTGTACTTACCATCGGACAAGACTTTGTTTGTAAAGAAAATAAATATAACATCCATTTAGTAATATTATTTTAAGATATATTCTATCATTTTTAAAGAAAATAAGTTATTTCTAAAATTAAATAGGAGTAACATAACATACCCCGGTTAAGGAAAGAATAAAACTTGCATGCACCACTTTCAGAATAAAATTCTTTTGTATTAAAATTTAGAATTTAATTTAAATATATTAAAAATATAAAATAATTTTATATTATTAATTAATAAAAATAATAAAATATATCAATTTATATAAATAATTATTTATTATAATAATAAATTTATCATAATTTTATATTTTTTTATTTTTATTAATTAATAATATAAAATAATTTTATATTATTAATATATATTAATTAAATTCTAAAATTTAATTATATATTATTATAATAGGTATAAAAATTAACTATTTTTATTTATATAATAATATATAATTAAATATTAATATAAAAAAATTTATATTAATAATATATATAAATTAATTTCAAAAGAAAGAGATTAATTTTATGTATTAATAATATAAAATAATTTTAAATTATAATAATAAATAATTATTTATTAGAATTTAATATTTTTTTATAATTTTATTGATAAATAGTGACTATTTTATATTATTAGACTATTAAAAATTAAACTCTTAAAAAAAAAAAATGGATGGAACCGCAAAACGTTAAAAAGGTTAAAAAGAACAAAAACAATGCTTCAATGATAAGCCACCAAACGCACCGGTTCCATCGTTTTTGGGACGCACACTGTTGTTGTCGTCTCTTTTATCTATTTATTTATTTATTTTTTTTTAAGGGAAATGTCAACCATAACCGTTCCCTTTGCCGGTATATCTGTTCTCTGTTGATAATGTTACTTACTGCAGTGTCTGCAAATCTTCTTCACCTTATCTTATACGAATCCGACACCAATTCTTCTCTTTAATACAAGCAAACCAAAATCAACGCTTCAAGCCATTGGTGAATAGCTATAACTCAGACCCCAGAAGCTTCAATGGCACAGAACAAGGACCTTGTCCTTGACACCGTCACCAGAAGGGTCGCGTCTATAGTCAACCACCTCGTTTCCTCTCACTTGGCACCTTCTCCTTATGATTACAACGAACTTCAACTTGGGTTGTGCAACACTTCCAGTTCCAGTTCCAGTTCTAGGAGTGATAGCTACCAACGTGTTCATGGTGATGTCCCCTCCCACGACGTCGTTTGGAGCGTTGCTTCCGATGTTGACTCTGGCAAGGACTTCACTGACATCGTGTACGAGAAGGCTGTTGGGGAAGCGATAGCCAAGGTTTCAGTTCCTGCCTCTCTTCTTTGGTTTCAACTCTCTGAACCCTTTTTTTTTTTTTTTTTTTGAAAGTTTTGATGGTTGGTTTTTGGTAAGTGTTGTTGCAGATCACAATTAATAGGCCTGAGAGAAGGAATGCCTTCCGACCCCATACGGTTAAGGAGCTTCTTCGTGCTTTCAATGATGCCAGGAATGATAGCTCTATTGGGGTTATCATTCTCACTGGCAAGGTACACCTCCTAGTACCCATTTTTATTTTTATTTTCTATTTTTTTGGAAATTTTTTAAATCATAAGTTGAGGTAATGTGTTAGTAGGAATGGATTCAGGACAGGTGGTTAATCAAATCATTCAACTGGCTTACCATTCATCATTCACTAGTTATGTTACTTAATTCACCTATTGTAACCCAACATCGTGGTTTGGTTTAGATTAGGGGAATTTGCCCCCCTTTCATTAATTGTTGCATTGTTCTTTTAAAGTCATGTTGGTTAGTTCTTGTCAGCAATTAATGGAAACTATTGTTTCCAGTACATTCATATAAAAATGACATTTGACTATGGTGTCACTTTGACATGGATGTAATGTTACACATTTTATGTGCAAACCAGTGTGGAATTGATGTTGATGATGACCTATTGATGTTGTAGGGGACCAAGGCATTTTGTAGCGGTGGTGACCAAGCTTTGAGGACCGCAGGTGGTTATTCTGATAATGAAGATATTGGTAGCCTTAACGTGTTGGACTTGCAGGTATATTAATTGATCCCAGGTTTTTTCAATTGGGTGTTTGGAAATGGTCACTGTTTTGAATCTTCAAGTTCACCAGTGATTTTGTTGTTTCCATGATTTGTATGAGACAGTTGTCCATGCTGTATTTATCAAGTTATGGGGAAAAACATTTGTCCCTTTCTTACTCTGTTGTTTTCTTATCTGTTCTTTTCTCCCTTTGCAGATGGTGATTCGCCGCCTTCCAAAACCAGTAATTGCAATGGTACTCTATATACCTACCTTTGTGCGGCTCTTTTGGTTATCATGTTGTCTTGATATCTTAAACTCATGGTTAATATATAATGCATGCCAAGTCAGTTTTTTGATGAACTTGATCTTTAACCCCCACCCCCAATTAAAACAAAGAGCAAGGTTATTTCAAGGGCTACAATTCTAGCCCTCAAGAATTTCAGTTATTGATATCATGTCTAGTGTTTTCGTTTTTTGTTACTCTTGTTACATGCAGACTATTTTCCTAACGTTAAAACAGGTAGCAGGTTATGCTGTTGGAGGAGGGCATGTATTACACATGGTCTGTGATCTAACCATTGCAGCAGATAATGCCATCTTTGGCCAAACTGGTCCTAAGGTGCTTGAATTCTTTGCCAATTCCTTTCAAGACACATACTAATCAAACATATAATCAGAATATACTCTCAGTATAAATAAGAAAGCAAAGTTGTATTGCTCCCCTCCCCCTCTTTTTAATAGTACTTCATCATGAGTTTGTAATGTCTTCTATCCTTGTACCTATGAAAGGTAGGAAGCTTTGATGCTGGTTATGGAAGTTCCATCATGTCCCGACTGGTAAGGATTAAATACTATTTATTTTACTGATAATTCACCTCACCACCATTAGGTCGTAGGTAGTGGATTTTGTTTGCTGTTTCATTTTAATACTTTCATTCAAAAAATAAAAGCTGAACTTATTTAAACAGGTAGGTCCAAAAAAAGCACGTGAAATGTGGTTTCTCACAAGATTCTATACTGCCATTGAAGCAGAGAAAATGGGCCTTGTCAACACTGTTGTACCAGTAAGTTCATTTCTATCTGAGGAACTATTGACACTCTAACCCTTATTTATTTCTCTTTTTTTTTTTTTAAATTAATTTGATTTTATTCTTCAACGTTTATATATTGCATATGAATCTGAAAGATAACTAAACTATCATGGATATTTTTAGGAGTCACTTAAGAAATAGGCTACTTAAAAGCAGCAATACATGGATGCATGCACTAACATCAGCATTGTGCTTTTAGTAAATGTAATGTTTTGATTTGGTCTAGCTAGAGAATTTAGAGAAAGAAACAATAAAATGGTGTCGGGAGATACTCAGGAACAGCCCAACTGCAATTCGGGTTCTCAAGTCAGCTCTTAATGCGGTGGATGATGGGCATGCTGGACTTCAGGTATATCATGATTCATGATTTTATCTATCAATGTTCTATGCTATATAATTTCTGAAAGAATTGAAGATTGTTCTGAATGTACCAATGCTTTGAATGATCTATCTTTCCTCGAGCCTAATGTGAAGTTGTTCGTACTTGATAACTTCTTTCACCCGTTGCTGCATATACGTGCATACCTTAATTTGTATCTGTATCAATTGTATTTGTAGGAAATGGCTGGAAATTCAACCCTGATATATTATGGCACTGAAGAAGCTAGTGAGGGAAGGGCTGCATATGTGCAGCGCAGACGCCCTGATTTTTCCAAGTTTCCTCGGCGACCTTAAATTCTAATGCATTCATGTCAATTGTTTTATCAATTTGAGGCATGGGCCTCAATCTTTCCAAGATTTATAGGGAAGAAAACTGATTTAGTGCCTCTTTACTCTTGTTCCTAATTTGTTTTGGGGGTACAAACTCTAATGTTCTGCTTGTTAAAAAGATGAACCACTCAAATAAATGAGATCAAAGATTTCCAATTATTTCCTCAATACCTACTTTTGATCCTTAATCTTAAATTCAATTTTGTTCCCCCCAAGAGTGATCAATTGTTTGAAATTGAAAGCTTGCCTAGGTGAAGCTCATTATGACCTCGGCTTACGTGGTCTCTTCGCCCCTTGAAGTTTGGGGATAGTTTCATTTGAGTCCTATAAGGCTATACAACCCCTTTATTTTTTTCTCAGCTGGAAAATTGCCCAATAGAATAACAATACCAAAATTCAGTACCAACCTAGAAGCTTCACAGAAGAAAGAGAGAAGTCTCAACAAGGCAACTTCCTCCTGATGCAGGGATTAATGCTGCTACATGGGACTTCCTCACTTCCCCCAATGCTGACATATTAGTGCAGCACTTCACATCCCCTAATGCCCCTAAGTCAATGCTGCATGCACACATCTTGTGGAAAAACAATTCCTTCTGCAGTGACCTTGAAATCATTTCCTTCATCCCACAATCAAATGTCTGGCCATCGCACAACAACTCCTAACTGTCATCATGATGGACGACGAAAAATTTGCCTAGATGGATCTTACTTTCTGCTATGTTTTAACCAATATCTGCATCTAGGTTTGCATGGTCAATGTTAACACTATTAACTCTAGACCGAACAACATGCATCTAGTGCATATTCTGATTTTAGCATTATTGAGCC
Source organism: Pterocarpus macrocarpus (assembly GCA_031439585.1). Classification (NCBI taxonomy): domain Eukaryota; kingdom Viridiplantae; phylum Streptophyta; class Magnoliopsida; order Fabales; family Fabaceae; genus Pterocarpus; species Pterocarpus macrocarpus. The sequence continues at coordinate 32,693,562 of CM062518.1, read as the reverse complement.
ATTGCATGTATAACTTCATCCCACTATATGCTGCATTAGAACAGCCACTAACATGACCACAGAGATTAAGGAGTAAGGAAGCATATGAACAGCCAAAGAACACAAATAAAATGAGTTAAAGGATTTTAAAATCAAGTCTAAAATGTGGCAAACCAAGTACAAGTCAACATGCAAGGGTGTACCTTAGTCTTCTGAGCCTTCTGGTACATCAAAATGGCCAACTTCCGCCAGCCAAGATCCGATTCCATCTTCTTCAGGATCTAACCAAGCTCCGCAAACCAATAATTCTCACAGTCCAAACAATGGCCATGAGAATCCATTGCAAGTTTTCTACTCATTCTTATTGCAAAAACCTTACCGTAATGAAGAAGAAAAGAAGAAATAGAGGAAAAGCAAAAGAAGTGGTCATATATTTGACGCATATGATTAACAACCACGTCGTTGGACTAAATTCTTTCACAGTGGCATGCTTAACAACTACATCACACCAAATCAGGATCATATTAGCCACGCAGAAGAGATCTGTCAAATATTTAAAACAATAGGGAAAAAAAACTTAGATCTAATTAGATCTAACCCTTAACATCTTTACTGTCTAGTTTATGACATGTACATATTTTTTTAACTCTGCAACACACTAATAAAATTTTCTTTAACTTGTTTTCAGAACTAGAACTAGAAGATAAGAATTTAAAAATTTGTGCTAAAGTTTTGTCTCAAACAGAAACATTATTTACGGTAACTTTGCCTAATGTTTTACAAGTTTGGGGGGTCAAATATAAAAGAAAAAAAATTATGCAAACAAATTAAAATAGAAATAAATTTAAAAGATCAAAGTTCTGCTTTTATCCAAAATTTATTGTCTAAATACGAGATTTCACAAAACAAAAGAAATTCAATATATTATTATTACTACTATTAGTAAAATTCACTTGAAATGTTGCATCAATTTGCAATTAAAAATTTATATTACATGTTAATAAGTGTAATAAGTCAAGATAGGTATTAGTCATATGTATTTATAATGGTTAAAGATTGTAATAGTAAGTGTTTGGCTACTCAATTTCTTAAGTAATAATGATATTTAATTATAAAATTTAAAATACATTATTTGATAATATATACTAAAATAAATTTCATAAACATTATAAACATTACACTGAATAATATTGTTTGATATGCATAAATTATATTAATGTTAATGAATATAGTATAGATGATAAAATTTTTATTATATTATTATAGTTAATTCTATTTTTTATTGAATTAAATAATAAATTTTATTAATATAATGCTTTTATTATTCTATTTTCTATTTTTAATATTATTTACAAATCTTTTCATTTAGATTATATTTTAGTATATTTTTTCTATATTAATGACCATTTTATATGATAAAATTGTATATGCATACTAATATGTTCACCGTTAAACAATATACTAGAGTAAGAAAAGATATTTTTTTAACATGGATTAAAATAATAAAACAATATTTACTTATGCCAAATGGTGATACAATGAAACAAATTTTTGATAGTTTACAAAAACACATTCAGGATGAAGTATATTTTAGAAAAATGGCAATATTTACTCCTTAAATGACATTGTTGATGAAATCAATTATTACATATTACATATAATTTAAGATCTAGTAAAATATTACATAAGCTCAAGAGATTAATAAAGTAACTAATAACATGGTCGAACAAAAGCGTATATATCGATTATAATCTTTAATTCTTTAGATTAGATTCGCAAATCATTACTTTGCAACAAAAAAAGGGGTCAATTATGTTTCTTAAGAACTAAATTTGGCATCAGAAACTTATGCATCAAGAAAAGTTGATACTAGAAGCAAAAATAATTACATGAAGCGATCTCATTGTAAAAGATCTTATCTCACAAATAGCTTTCTTATGAAAAGACTCGAAGTGACATTTTGTTTTGAGAAGAAAATAATTCATAATAAGAATGTGATACACAATAACAATAAATAGAATTCTAAGTCAATTATTGAATTATATGAGGTTATATTTGCCAAAATAAATATTTTATTATAAGCAATTATATATTATATTGTCAAGAATAACTTCAACAAAAAAGTTAAGAGTTCTTATAGTTGAGGAGAATAAAAAATATACAATCTACATAAACAATATTATCTATAATGAAATATTCAACGAAATCCCGCAATGTTATTCTTTTGATCTATGTAATTGTTTAATTGTTTAAAATAATCACTATCAATTTTTCAAAAGAGTATTTTTATTCAAAAATTTATAACACGGGAATTAGCTCTGGTTACATTTTAAACTTATTGAAATTTTTAAATCAAAATGCAGCCTTGTTTTTAACAAATTATGTGAAGAAAAGAATTGCGTTAAGACAGTCAGGTACAAACAATTTTCAATTTGTATGAATTAATGACTCGTTTGTGCCTCCACTTAAAACTTTTTCTAGAAATTTGTATATATTTTTGATATAAAAAAATTTTATATTGACATTCAATCATATATTATTATATAGGTAAAAATAATTGACCCCATATCTATTATTTTTAAAAAAATTTTTTACATATATTATATCACATAATTAAATATTAATATAAAATTCTTTTCACACCGACAATATATAAAAATTAACCTCAAATAATATTAGTCATATATATCAATATACACATCATCCCGTCTTGTCGAAAAAAAAGTACACATCATCTCATGTTTTATAAAATTTTCAGTGTTTAATTATACTTAATCTTGCCTCTTTTTTACATATTTACTTTCTAATTTCTACACATTTATGAAAAAAAAAATCAATAGTAAAAATACATGCATAGTTATATGTAATTTTCACAAAGAAAGGAGTCATTTTAAAGGTTTGTTAGTGTTGGAAAAAAATTTTATATTGACATTCAATCATGTATTATTATACAGATAAAAATGATTGGCCCTTACATATACTATCTTAAAAAAAAAAATTACTTTTACGTATATTACATCACATAATTGAATGTTAGTATAATTTTTTTTTATACTTACAATATATATAAATTAATCTCAAATAATATTAGTTATATATATTAACATACACATCATCTCCTCTCGTCGAAAAAAAAAAAAAGTAGACATCATCTCATGTTTTATTAAATTTTCAGTGTTTAATTATAGTTAATCTTGCCTCTTTTTTACATATTTACTTTCTAATTTCTACACATTTATGGAAAAAAAATCAACAGTGAAAATGCATGCATAGTTATATGTAATTTTCAGAAAGGATGGAGTCATTTTGAAGGCTTGTTAGTGTTGGAAGCTTCCAAAGTCCAAACAATTGAACAACGAGTCAGATCCAGCCATCGAGGGTGCCATAGTTATTTGAACCAAAACACGCAAATAATTCGGGTACCCCTCGCTGCGGTCTCCGCGCTATAAAACCCCTTCTCATCCCTCCCATTTTGCGTCCTTGTAAAGCATCCATCCGCCTCTCTCTCTCTCTCTCTCTCTCTCTCTCTCTCTAGCATCGTTTCTCTCTCTTCGCTTTTCTGGTTCTAGATCCCTCAAGGTAATTTAAATTCTTCTCAGATCGCGTTTTTTTTCTCTGTTCCATTACAATTCGATTCGAATCCTCCGTGTTCTCGTTTCATTTTCCAATTTCCCCTTGCTTTTGAGATTTTGTGTTGCATGAGAATTCTGAGCTGGATTTATTATCTTCCTTTTTCGCGAATTGCAGCTGAACTAGCGATCGGTTCGTTTTGTATTTTTACTTAGATGCTTTGGTTTGTTGTTGTGGTTGTTTTGCATCGTTTGATCTGAGGGTTTCGGGATCGAGATGTTCAGATCCGATTGGGATTTTTTGAAAATGTCATGTTAATTTAGTAGTTTTCTTCTGTGCGATCCGTTTCGGTTCTCGTGTAATGGTTATGTGGTGCGAGCAATCGAAATGCATGTGGTTGTTTATGTGTTCTTGGCTCGAGATCTGGCCGAATCCAGTTAGATTAATTTGATTCTCTAATATCTGTTAACGCACATTTCTGAGTATTAGGTTTGCTGGAAGAAATCTGATTCAATTGTTTACTTTTTGTTATTATTTATTTGGTTGAAATTCTGCTTAGAAAATAAACCAAGACGTTGAATGGTCAATGAAATTTGAAAATGTAGGGATCCACAAGCTGAAGGACAAATGGGGCTGACATTCACTAAGCTTTTCAGTCGGCTTTTTGCCAAGAAGGAAATGCGAATTCTGATGGTTGGTCTTGATGCTGCTGGTAAGACCACCATCCTCTACAAGCTCAAGCTTGGAGAGATCGTTACTACAATTCCCACCATTGGTAAGTTTCCTTGATTTGCTTTTACTTACATTTATGTTTTATATATCTCATAATTCTTCACCTACAGGAATATTAATGTGCATACATGTCCATTATCGATTCTTTGTAACTTCTTATAGAAACCGTCTTAGTTATATAGGGACTCACAATAACTGATTTCAGAGGCTGTGATGTCAAATGAGCTTTTAAGCTGAGTCATGAATTGCTAAATCTGTAAATAAGCCTATGAGGATTGAGATCTCAAGTTGCATTGATATATCTGAGGTAGCTCAGTCTGTCCTGCTTGATGTGAAATCCTTGGTGTAAGCTATTTTAACCATTATTCTTCATCAGCTTGTATTACTTTTGACAAACTTTTTGTGCATAAATATGTGACAGATTGCTGGATTTTTATGGTTGCTAAGTCTCCTATTTATATCGTTGTATTATTGGGTGAAATTATAGATCATGTTGCTATCGCTGACAATTAATGCTGCTGTTATATGTAGTTATATTTCTATTTGTTTTATTTATTTCAGGGTTCAATGTGGAGACTGTGGAATACAAGAACATTAGCTTCACTGTGTGGGATGTTGGTGGCCAGGACAAGGTATGAAATTTGATTTTCTTGCATTCTTAAAATTTTCTCGAAAAATCCTTTAGGGTTCCCTGAGTTATATGTCTTAGAAATCAGTGGCTGAACACTTATGATTTCTTTTGTAGATTCGTCCCTTGTGGAGGCACTACTTCCAGAACACACAAGGTCTCATATTTGTTGTAGACAGCAATGACAGGGACAGAGTTGTTGAGGCCAGAGATGAGTTGCACAGGATGTTGAATGAGGTACATAGTCTATTTAGTTTGGCTTGTGTGCCTTGACATCTTTTTTTTCTATTTTTTTTTTATTTTTAAATTTTTAAATGTGTGTTCATGTTAGATAAAACTTTTGAGCCTTGATTTTTTTTTTTAAATCAGAAAAAAAATGTGTTCATAATCATGTCAGATATTCATCTGATGTTTGACTTTTAGATGGAATTTCTTCCTCTATTATAGTTGATATTTAGGATTGCAGAGGCAAAAGGATTGTAACCTATTGGAGATAGAATTCTAATCATCATAATGAGACTATGATAAAGATTCTTTTTTGTTTGTCTAATAAAATAAATATTCATAATTCCTTATTGGATTTTGTGTAAGGAGTGAACTGCTTTTCTGTATCTGCTTTTGATTTGACTATGTTGATGATGATAATACTTCGTTGTTAATGATGATGCACTAGTCTAGTAAATGACGTTCACTTGTCCAGTGGGTGTCTTGCCATGAATGAATAGGAGCTCATGATAACAAGCATTTCTATTTACAGTTACTTTGTTACATTCAACCTGTTTTTCAATGGATTGCATTATCATAACAACTCTTGTATTTGATGTAAATATGGATATGCGCCATGTTTCTCTTGGAACTGGGAAGATAAATTCTTGTATATTGTCCTTCTTTGCTTCACCCTATTGTTCATGATGATTATGACAAGAATCATTAATACCCGTACTCTTTTGCTTTTTGTCATATTCTTGAGATGAAATGACAGAATGTTTGAAACACCTTATTTTAATTATGTTTTCAGGATGAGCTGAGAGATGCAGTATTGCTTGTATTTGCTAACAAACAAGATCTTCCGAATGCAATGAATGCTGCTGAAATTACTGACAAGCTGGGTCTCCACTCTCTCAGACAGCGTCACTGGTAAATATTTGTTCATGATGCTCCTCTTGTCCAGTATTGGTAGCTATATCCTGTTGAGATCTAACATGCTTTTGTGGTTTTTTCAGGTACATTCAGAGCACCTGTGCAACCTCCGGGGAGGGTCTTTATGAGGGTTTGGACTGGCTTTCAAACAACATAGCCAACAAGGTAGCTAGTAATTTCTTTTTGCCTTCTTGATTGTGCATATTTTGATTAAAAACTGCATGTTATATGGATTTATGTAATATGCAAAGGAGGCGTCATGCAATCTATGGTTGCATTTTTGTGTTTATCGTGATTTTTACCTTAATTTTGCAATTTTTTTTTCTACATCATTATGAAAGTTTTCAAATTACATGATCATTGCCCATCTAATTTTACTAATAAAAAAAATTGAAAAGGTATCAGTTATCTGGAATTATACTGAAGTTATTTCTTTTCATAATTATCTTTTATTACAGGCTTAATGCTTTTTGGGAGTCTTCTTGTGAATCAGTAATTCTGGATGCAGGGGTGAATATTATCTAGTTTGTTTTTTTGGTCCTCTTCTGAGACAAATTGGATTTGTGTTCGTGTTTTGTGGTTTAGGACATCTTGGTCGCTAAAATTATAATAGGAATTTGTTTCATGGGATGTCTAATACTTTTGAGCTTTCTATTGGGTTTGGATTCAATGTTGATAAATGTAATGGATACCAATTCGATGCGCCATCCCATTCTGAGTTTTATGGTTTTATTTTTGTCATATACCTCTCATATTACAGGTGTTATTGGACGATTCCCAAAAAAATGAGAAAACATATCTCACCTTCACTGTAGTTTACACGAATTAAGTCAATTCATGCAAAATCCTCGAACTCGAAATATCTTGCTGCTGCCGCCATGTGCATCCTCGTTGCCATGGGCATAGTGCTTCTAGTTGCATTTGCATAGCGCTTCTGGTTGCATCTTTCTATTTTCACGAGTCACCTTTTCTCTGGGTCGACCGATAGCCACCTCCAAATTAATGCCTTCTGTGTTTAGGGTGGGAAATTTGTACCTTTCCACTAATGGATGTTCCATGGATAATTCGAAACGGAATACTATTTTATGGTCATCAACCTGAAGCAGAATACTGAGCAGCAGCCCAATCCTTTGCGAGATTGATGAATGCAATAGTTATTCGATGTCCTCTGGTTAACGAAAGCACATCCTTCACTTCTGTACCGTGGTGCACTTCGTATTGCTTTTAAGTTTTAATCTAGTCCACTATGGGTGCAAATTTCTCATCTCTTACGTTCTTAGAGTAGGTATATATTCACCGAGCCGCTAGGACAGAATCGTTTACCTTCTTTGCTGTAGAAACAATATCCGACCCAAGACAATATTTATTTTCGCTATGCATTTAAAAAATTTAAAAATAATGTGTGTTTCATGTTTGGTCCATCAACTTAATAAATAAATTACTGTGAAGGAATGTACACAAAGGAGAGAAGAGTAAAGAGTTAAAATTACTGTACCAATGCAAAAACTAATCATATCATAAACAAAATGAAATAGCAAATCACTTTATTTCCGATCGTAGGCCAGTATTTAATTCAAACATAACTCGTAAATGTCTTGAGCCCAGTCACAAGGACCCATTCAAATGAACAAAGTCGAGGTAGTTGCTGCAAGTTAATTTGGTTAGGACGGAAAGAACACTGCAAGATAAGTACTTGCATGAATAAATTAAATCTTCTTAACCAACTTTTGGTCGATTCAATATTTGTTCTTTCATAAATGAAAAAGAATTAACATTTAAAGGATTTTACTCTCATTCGAAAGCCAATCTAAGTCAAACTAAATTAATCATGATCTATTAGACTTATGAATAATATTGAGACAGAGGAAAAAAATCTTCTTATATTTTTCGAACACATGAATAAAGTCAGTTTCAAAGGTACGCGTACCATTAAAAATTTGAAAATATTTATAGCCACCAATAATCCTACTACCATGCCTCGCCCGGTAGCTCAGCTACACAGCATACACAAACCTCCATCCCCCCAACATACCAGCGCGGCGGTGACACATCCAATATTGCGAGCAACCGATAAAGCAGACACTACGCTACACATACCCTGAAACCACATGGCATAAATTTTCCGTTACCTCCCTGCTCCAACCCCTGCGTAACCATGCGCGAATCCTCTCTGTCTTTACCCATTCCAAGTTCTTCTAGTGGCACCCTTGCATTACCATTAGTCAACCCCATCACCCAACTTTGTTTCTAGCTCCGCCCGAACCAGAGCATTTGACACTCACCCTACAACAAATATTACTTTTGATTTTTGACTAAGATATTTTTATATACGTGTTAATGTAATATGAAATTAAATTAAGAAGGATAGAGGATATCATTTTCATAGTGGGGTGACCTTACATATATACATTACTCAATAGTACTAAACGTCTTTCTCACGCAAGTTACGGTTCTAATTAAAATTTCAACGTAAATCTTTTTTTTTTTCCGTATGAAATGTAAGTCTTCGTAATATCTTTAGTATCCATTGCAGGTATAGAAAGGGCACTTATTAATTTTGGTACTATTTACTACTTGATTATCCACCTAAGATGACTGTGATTGGCATTGAATGAGTAAAGATATTGCATTAAAAAACAAACAAATAATTTAAAATCATTCTAGGACTGACTTCATATTTTTTTAACTCTTCATTTCATTGGATAACGGCTAAAGAAAAAACAGAATGGCTCAGCATGTTAAAATTGGTTTGACCTACTTTTGTCACTGATGCGTGTAACTTTAATTCCACATGAAAGGTATCAGGCCAAAGACCAGGAGAAAGAAAACGAGAGAGAGATGAAAAGTGAGAGAGATAGAAGATCATGATTCTGATTATTACTCTTGTCAAATTCTGAATACAACACATGTATATATACATCTGCACATAGCTTATGTTGCACGTTTCACACACTTAGCTAACTAACATAACTATCTATAGCTAGCACCTAACTAACTTCAACTAACTTACAACTATTATAATATTATTCAACGGTCTTCATCCTTTTTCCCTTTCATCCCCCCTCAAACTCAGCTGGGAAATGTCCTGAATGCTGAGTTTGGCACGAAATAAATGAAACTTTGAGGAGAAAACCGCCTTTGTGAAGATATCTGCAAGTTGCACATCTGAGGGAATATGACTAATCCGAACATGCCCTTTTGCTACATGATCTCGAACAAAATGAAGATCGAGTTCGAAATGTTTAGAACGAGAATGCAGGACAGGATTGGTGGCTAACAGAACAGCCCCCACATTGTCACAATATAGGATAGGAACCAAATGAGGAACTTGAAGCTCAGCTAGGAGGGAATGAATCCAAAGGATTTTAGCAACCAGGGAAGCTATACCTCTGTACTCTGCTTCAGTACTGCTACGAGAGATAGAGCGTTGCTTCTTTGAGGACCAAGATATGAGGTTCTTGCCTAGATAGACACCATATCCAGCAGTGGACTTGCGATCATTGGGGTCAGACCCCCAGTCAGAATCAGAGTAGCCAGTGAGAGGAAGGGATGAACACTTATGCAAATGTAAACCAAAGGTAGAAGTGCCACCGAGATACCTGAGAATACGTTTGACTGCTTTCCAATGAGTGTCTAAGGGGTTTTGCATGAACTGACACACTTTATTAACACAAAATGCCAACTCAGGTCTGGTAATTGTAACATATTGCAAACTGCCCACAATTGACCTGTAGAGACTAGGATCAAAGAAAGACATACCATTGGAAGATGACAGTTTCAGATTTGTAGTCATTGGAGTGGCATATGGTTTGCATTGAGACATTTGAGCCTTGTGCAAAAGATCTTAATGTATTTAGTTTGAGATAGTAGTAAACCCCTAGCTACAGTTGGATGTACCTCAATCCCAAGAAAATAATGAAGTGGTCCCATATCCTTTAAGGCAAATGATGAATTTAAACTCTGAATAAGGGGAGTAAAATCTCTCGCAGAGTTGCCTGTGATGATAATATCATCCACATAGACCAAGATATAAATGATAGAGGTGGGAAGCACCAGAGTGAAGAGAGACACATCAGATTTGGTAGTCGTGAAACCAAGCTGATGGAGAGCTGTAGATAATTTTGAGAACCAAGCCCTTGGAGCCTGTTTAAGGCCATATAAGGCCTTAGTGAGCTTGCACACTAAGTTGGAACCCTCTACCTCATAGCCTTTTGGCTGAGCCATATAGACATCTTCTTGTAATTCTCCATTAAGAAAGGCATTGTTGACATCCAACTGCCTAATGGTCTATCCCATAGCTAAGACCAAAGTCAAAATCAACCGAATTGTAGTTAGCTTCACCACAGGACTGAATGTCTTTATGTAATCAAATCCTTGTTGATTAAATCCCTGAGCAACCAACCTCGCTTTGTATTTGTTGATGGAACCATCAGGGTGATATTTCACTTTGAATACCCACTGGCTGCCTATGGCATTCCTATTTGGGGGTAAAGGAACTAGCTCCCAGGTCTTGTTTCTCATCAGAGCAGCAAACTCTTCATCCATAGCTTGCTTCCAATGAGGTATTGATAAGGCTTCCTTAGCAAACTTTGGTTCAAGAGAGGCAGTATACACCTTTGGCCTTCTTATCCCAGCCTTGACCCGAGTTCTCATGTTGTGGTTGTTTTTCACCAGTGGCTTATTAGTGGCAGTTGCATGAGGGACTACAGGTGTTATGAAGACCACAAGGGTTGTAAAAACAGATCTTGGAACGGGTGCAGAAACAGAATCTGATGGTACTGCAGTAGGAGTTGAAGGCAAATTTTGTATCAATGGGATGGAAGGAACATCAGATGGAAATATTGGTGCAGGAATTGAGGAAATAGCCAACAAAAACCCTTCAGAGTATTCTTTAAAAGGGAAAACCATCTCATCAAACACCACATGTTATGTGATAAAGATTTTACCAGATCGTGAGAGACATTTGTAGCCTTTACAGTGAGGAGGAAACCCCAAGTTGACACATGGTTCTGACCTGAACACCAGTTTGCGCTTGTTGTAAAGTCGAGTGTGAGGAAGCATTGACAACCAAACACCCTTAGCAACTTGTAGTATGGGGATTTGTTAAACAACTTCTCAAAAGGAGTCAGAAATTGCAGCAAAGGAGTAGGTAGCAGATTAATCAAATGAATTGTTGTGACAAAGGCCTCCCCCTAGTAATGTAGAGGTAAGGAAGTAGTAGCAAGTAAAATGAGCCCCATGGTTGTAATATGTCTATGCTTCCTTTCAGCTGTGCCATTTTGCTGATGCACATAAGGACAAGAGAATCTATGTATAATACCTTCAGATTTCAAATGATTAGACAAAGCTAGGTATTCTTTTGCATTATTAGATTGAAGCATTTTAAGTTTTGCACTAAGTTGGAGTTCAACCATTTTCTTAAATTGCAAAAAGATGGACAAAAGTTGAGAATTGTTATGCATCAAATAGATCCCAGTAAACTTGGAGTATGCATCAACGAAATGAACATAGTATTTGGCACCATTTAAAGAGGGAAAGGGGGCAGGCCCCCAAATGTCAGAATATACTAATTCTAAAGGAGCAGTATATACAGATTTGGAAGCAGAAAAAGGAATATTCTAGGATTTCCCCATACAACATGCAGTACATAGGGAATCAGAGATACTAAATAGTATGTTACAGGTTTTTAGAATTTTAGAAACAACTTCAGTAGAGGAGTGTCCAAGCCTCAAGTGCCAAAGATTGAAGTTGAGATCCCTTTTCGTGGAAGAAAGGCATGAAACTAAACTTGAGGTATTGGACTGAGCTAGACCAAAGGAGTGAAGACCATTTCTAATAGTTCCTTGGAGAAGAATCTCCTTGGAAGCCTGTGATTTTACAAAACAAGAGTTAGGAAAGAACTCAAAATAGACACCATTATCTCTAGCAAATTGAGAAACACTCAACAAGTTTTTGGTGATTTGAGGGACATGTAAAAGATTTTGCAATTTGAAAGAATGAGATGTAGAAAATGGCTTGAACACAGAATTTCCAACATGTTTAATGTGCAAACCTTTTCCATTACCAACCAGAACCTGTTCACCTCCATTGTAATCACTTCGATCTACCAAATGTGAAATATCTGGTGTCATGTGATGTGTTGCTCCTGAATCGGGATGCCAATTAGGATCATATATTTTTGCAGGTGTAGCTAAGACATTTCCCATAGAAAGATCTGCATGAGGTTTGAATTCTTATGCAACAGGCTACATGTTATTTAAGCTAACAGTAGAACTTGTATATTGTTTGTCAAATCTGTACCAACAATCAAGAGCTTGGTGACCAGTTTTACCACAGACTTGACACGTAGGCCTTTCTGAGCTTCCTCTTCCTCTACCAAAGCCTGATCGTCCTCTGCCTCTGAAACCAAATTGACCTCTTCCATGAAATCTTGGATTGTCACCAAATTTGCAGTTTTCTGGAGAATTATTCCAGTTTTGCCTTCTTTGAGACTGTGATTGTGTCACGTTGCATTGAATCTTTTCTTCATCTTTCTTGAACTTCTCTATCCATTCTTCTTGAGCCATGAGCAATGCCTCCAATTCTTCCACTGCAATTGGCTTTTCTTGTGAGGTAACAGTTGTGATAAAGGGGCCATATTCTGCAATTAAGCCTTTTAGAATTGCTGAAACATGAGCTACATCATCTAGAGGAGCTCCAACAGAAATTAAAGCATCAACACACTTCTTGATCTCCAACAAGTAATTGCTAACAATACCTTCCTTCTTTATATGACTAAGCTTAGTTTTTAATTGCCTAACTTTTGCTTGAATCTGAGAGGCAAAGAAGGTTTCTAACATATTCCAAATCTGATATGAGAAGTCACAACCTACCATTCTTGCTGTAAATTGGGTGCTCATAGAGGCTAGTAACCATGACTTGACTAGTGCATCTTGTTTCTTTCAGAATCTGTATTCTGCAATTACAACTCCATTTTCTTGATCTGTTGTAGAAGCATACTTGCGAGGAATATCTTCACCAGTGATAAACTTCATCAAATCAAAACCTCCAATTGTTGCTTCAGCTTACTGCTTCCATGGAAGATAATTCTCTTAATCCAGCTTGATTGATACTGGATTTGAGAAGGTTTGAGCTACGAACTGAGAAGGAGCAGAAGAATTCTGCGAAGTAGAAGATGAATTTTGAGATTCCATTGCAGCGCTAGCTTAAGCTTTGATACCATGAAAGGTATTAGACCAAAGGCTAGGAGAAAGAAAACGAGAGAGAGATGAAAAGTGAGAGAGATAGAAGATGATGATCCTGATTATTACTCTTGTCAAATTCTGAATACAACACATGTATATATACATCTACACATAGCTTGTGCTGCACGTTTCACACACTTAGCTAACTAACATAACTACCTATAGCTAGCACCTAACTAACTTCAATTGACTTACAACTGTTATAACAATATTCAACGATCTTCATCCTTTTTTCCTTTCAATAGAACTTGTAATCGTCATCACTAATTTTAAGAAAATGGATGATGGTATTATTGTGCCTATGGTAAGACAACTTTTAATTACAATTGCAAAAACTTACGTCTCAATCGATTGTTCAGAAACTTGTCTTTACTTGTATAGTTTTCGGGCTAATTCTTAGCTTTTGCGCCCCGGGACGTGTAGTAAGGTTTATCTGCAATTTCTTTCTTTTTTTTATGTCTTTGGTGGAGAGACCTTTCATGTTTAAACACATAAAGAAAGTGATCTTGGTTAAAATCAATATATCTCCTAGCTATGCGTATCAATTAATTTGCCAGACGCACTAACAACCTCATATCATATCTTAATGACGAGAAATCACCTCTCTCCAACACTCCCAAAAAGCTTGCAAAAGTGGGACGGGTAATATGTATAATAAACCTAGCTAAGAATTTATGTAATATGTAATGAAGAGATATGGTAAGATGCAAGTGAATCTTTCTTTCTATATTTTAATAAACTTTTTAACAATACGGGGGAGAGAAAATGTATAATAGCTCATGAAATGGATATCACTCTTTTTTTCTTTTTTTTTTTCGCCTCTTGTTCATATGGGGCGGACACTTATCTTTCTATATGCCGGACTGTAATTTTTTATTCTCAATTAAAAATTAATTAGCTAAACTAATTGGTTGTTACTTTTGACTTGTATTGCCATGCACATGATTTGTGCAGGTAATAAAGTGAGTTGCTCAGTGCTTTGCATCGGCGATGAATTAGAAATTGACACCCTCTTTACTTGTTTCTGATTGGAGGATGAAATTAGTGACATGAAATGGCATTGAACTGTCACTTCATTTTTGGCTTAGTGTGTGTGCGTGTGTGTATTTTTTCGACAGGGGGTTTGCTTAGTGCATATCTTGAATTGTAGCACATGACGGTAATAAAATATTAAATTCTGTTAAACAAACAGAAATGAAACATTACTTTAATAATTTTCCTAGTATGTTCCTTGAATATATTATATTCACTGTAGTTTCTGCGTAGATCACAGTCCTTCGCAAGAAATGGCATCAGCAGTTATGGATTATAATATTTGGCACGCTATTGATTGGCTTTTTCTTTTTAGGTAGTTTGTCCGGTACTCATATAAAATATAAGGGTACCACTACTTTATAATTGGTTATTTTTGGCCACGTGTCTCTAGTTAAGTTAAATTATTAAATTTTGAAAATTATTTTTTAAATATATTTTAAATACATAAAACATGAAGTTCCTTTCTTCTCCGTTCATTTCATTCTTGTACTTGGAAGCTTTCTTTCTCATATTTTGATGAAGTATATAAGCATGAGTACGTATGCAGATTACAAATAAGAGGGAGACTTTAAAATTAAAAATGACAAGTAGAAAAGGATGTGCTGTGGAACCGCTGAATAGCTTCAAAAAGAGAGATAATGAAGGATAAGAACTTCAAAATCATTCAGATATTGTTATATGGGGACAAGATTGTTCACAAATCACAAGTGCTGTTTCTTTATCTGCTTCAATGAAGAATTCCACATCGTTGGCTTTAGACTTGGTTCTGTTGCAATCTTACATAAAAAGGAACATGGATGAAAATTTGACATTAATTTTAATTCGCCATAATCTTGTTGAAGTGACATCTGTCAATATATTATCGGCAAAGAGTGACAACAATGAAATATACATGTTAGCAGTTTAAGAAACCCACGGGACCATTCTTACTGGTGTATGTATATATGGCTTTCAAATAGAGATAGTATATGGTTATTATCTCAAACAATATGTTGTCTCATATAAACCATGGAAATTATAGGGTCTTCCAACTGCCTTTTTTTTTCATTAACCCTTATTAATTGCTTCTTGGCTTTTCGAATTCATTTGCTGGTAAAGAATTTGTTTCTCTTGCTCCCCTTTTCCTTCACCCTCGCTATAAGTATAATTCATCTTAATATAACTGATTTTATTACCTATTTTTGTATATATATATATATATATATATACATATGATGTTCATGTTTTTTGCAAGATTGAATGAAATAGACCCAATGTTATCATCTAGGTTTGGGTCAATATCTAGGCACAAGTAATATACTTTGTACTAAAAAAGTTACCATGAAAACAATTGTGGTTATCCTTAGTTCATAATAGAAACATATCATCCGTTGAATACATTTTTTAATCATAATCGTAGTTTCCGAAGTATTATATGTTTTGTACTTTGACAATTTCTTCTATAGAAAGTAATTACATTTGAAACAGTGGAAGTACGTATTTAATTTAGTACTGGAAATGTGCAGATAGCCCTTGGATATCTCTTAATAGGCTTATTTCATAGAATCTCATCCGTCCATTTTATTTAAAATAATGCTAGTCACACATCATGTAGATGTGCGTCTCTTCATGTCAAGTGAGATGGTAGTATCCAAATGCACAAGTCTACTTTCTTTGTTGTGAGACCTATAGTAATTGATAGTGAAAATAATGGAGATCTAAAATTATACGGCTAGCTCATAGTGGGTTTGAACAATAAACCTATCTTTGTGGTAAACGGTTTGAATACCTTCATTGTTTTTTTCCTTTTCATTCTGCTCTAAATTTTTCATAAAATTAAAATATATGCATTTAATACTCTTAGGTCTTTTTTAATTAATAACCTTGACATTGTGCATTTGGGTTTCATTTGGAGTGCATTTAACATGCATTTGTTCGTCACTTGGGGTCTATATATAGCAGGTCGAGGTTGCCATTCATGTAGAACTTCAAGAACTAAGGTTACCAAGCTATTCCCTTCTAGTATAGTTGATAACTCACCTTCCCAACACTCCTCAACATCAACCTTCTCATCTCAAACTCTCTCTTGGCTACCCTAAAAGACACTATCAAGCTAGTTGGTGTTCTAGAAAATGTCCACAGAAGTGCAGGACATGGTCACTGGTAAGGTGTCAACAACACTTAACACAGGCTACTCCAAGAGAGCCTACGTAACATTTTTAGCTGGGAACGGCGACTATGTTAAAGGGGTGGTGGGTTTGGCTAAGGGCTTGCGCAAAGTGAAGAGTTCATACCCTCTAGTTGTTGCTGTCTTACCAGACGTGCCTGAGGAACACCGTGAGATTTTGAGGTCTCAGGGTTGCACTGTCCGTGAGATTGAGCCCATCTACCCTCCTGCGAACCATATTCAGTTTGCTATGGCTTACTATGTCATCAACTACTCCAAGCTATGTATGTGGAATGTGAGTACAATTAATCTTTTTGTTTTATCATCATTGAGAAATTTTCGATACATTTTATTTTCTTGGACTGCTTGTACTTTGTATACAGTCATTGATTATATGAGTGACAGTGCTAGCTGCTCCATCTAATTGTTTATACATATTTTTACCTTATAGAGATATAATCATAAATCATTATTCAGCCTTTCACCTCAACGTGGATATTCTTAAATGGATGGCCACTATTTGCATAAGAGTCTACCATATATGAGTTGTTTATTGATATGAGTTACATAAGAGATATGTTATTTGTAAGTATCTATTTAAGACATATTAAAGACATTCCATACAAAATACATGAAAAAAGGCATTTGTACTTTCTCTTTTAAATTTTTTTATGGCTTTAATTCAAATATACGAGTGAGTGTGTAGGTGTATCATGTATGTCTGATCTTGAATGTACAATTATCATTTCTTTTTACATAATGAGAATTTATAACACTTTTTCTTTGATGAACTGTCTTTCTAGCTCTAGAGATTTAACTATTTGACACCTTGTGTTTCTATCTTTTTTTTAAGAATAAATTTGTTTCTATCCTTAATTATGGTAGTAAGTCAATAATTGGTTAGTTATACATGCACTAACGTAGTTATGTTAAATCAACTGAATTTGCAGTTCTTAGAGTACAGCAAGATGATTTATTTGGATGCGGACATACAAGTGTTTGACAACATAGACCATCTATTGGACGCAGCGGATGGGTATTTCTATGCAGTGATGGACTGCTTCTGTGAGCATACATGGGGCCACACCCCACAACACAAGATTGGGTATTGCCAGCAGTGCCCTGATAAGGTTACTTGGCCTGCTGAAATGGGTTCTCCTCCTCCCTTGTACTTCAATGCTGGCATGTTTGTGTTTGAGCCTAGCCATCTTACCTATGAGAACCTTCTTCACACTCTCCAAGTCACTCCACCCACCCCTTTTGCAGAGCAGGTAAGTCAAATCAATTATGCAAAATGTTCTAAGAGTCAGAATTTTTATTCGAAATTATTTGTCAGAGAGTGCTGGCTTTTACGTAGACAAGTGTGGGTCATATGGCTTTTTCATCCATCACCGCTCTTAGTTTCTATCAAAAGTTCTGGCAGGTTTATTTTGACTGTGTAGCTTTACTCATCAACTAATCCTCCCATATCTTGAGCATTAGGTGCTATTAATTGGGCTATATCTTTCACACGGTCCTATGAATTATTTCTGCTAATTAAACATATACAGAATGTCTCTCTAAAACTTTTATGCATATGGCTTGATAGGATTTCCTGAATATGTTCTTCCAAAAGATCTACAAGCCTATACCTTTGACATACAATCTGGTTTTGGCTAATTTATGGCGCCACCCTGAGAATGTGGAGCTTGAAAAAGTTAAGGTTGTCCACTACTGTGCAACTGTAAGTGATGACTATCCTCCCTCAAAATGCATCAATTTTCCCTCAAATTAAAACATTGGTTTCACTAGAACTAGTCCCTTGTTTGACTAATTCTATAATTGTATCAAGTGATTAACCTCCTTTCCTGTTTTCCAATATAAATAGGGCTCAAAACCATGGAGGTACACTGGCAAGGAGGAAAACATGGACAGAGAAGACATCAAGATGCTAGTAGCAAAGTGGTGGGACATTTACAATGACAAATCCCTTGGTCGTGAGGCTGAGAATCCTGTTGTTGCAGAGGAGGAGACCTTGTCAAAGTCAACAATCATGGCTTCTATTCCTGAAGCCAGAATTTCCTTCATTCCTGCTCCCTCTGCGGCCTGAAAAGTAATCCAAATCAAATACTAAGAGAGAGTAGTTAAAGTTGGCATACTAATTCAATCATCCATTTTGTGTTTTCATTGTCTTCTCTTTTGGCTTTTATATATAGGCTTTTGATAGGCTAGATTTTGCTTCCTTATATTGTGAGATTTGACAAAGATACAGATGTACAGGTTGAAAGGTTTCTTGATGTGAGTGAATGCGTGTGATCTTTTCGACAAAATAATGTTCTATAACGTTTGTATTTCTTCATAGATATCTTCAAGAGTCCAGGCTTTCATTGTTATGAAACAGCATGTTGTTGCATAAATGTGAGACAAATTAGTGAACTGAATATAAATTACCCTGTGTACTCATGTACCCCAAAAAATTTGCGCTATATGTACTCAAAAAGGCTGTCAGATATATATTCACATGATTGCATGTCTTGTTCTTCACTATCCTTCACACCAGGCAATTTTTAGACCAGCCTTTCTTATTATCATAATTATGTAATTAATCTTATATGCTATTTTTCTGCACAAAAGCGGACGGGCAAGAGGATGTTGTTTTTGGCAGAATTAAACTAAAGGAAAGATGGAAGGAATGAAAAAAAAAAAAAAAAGTCATGATTTAAACTAAAATTAAAAATGAGAGGTGGCATAAATATAAATCTAATCACTGGCAGAATATATAAAGGCCATAGGGGCAACTCCCCAATTTGTTGTCCCCTAAGTCTCCACCAATATTAATTCTTGTTGGCTTCAGATTTTGAGTCCTGTCCTACTGATTATAATCTTACTATGATTATGTTTCTCAAACTCAACTCAATGGATGGAATCTTCTTTATTGCATAGAGTAGTAGAGTACCCGAATTCTTAAACACCACACACATTCAGTTTGTCAATTTAAACTAGTTAACTGATGTTATCTGCACAAACTTACACCTACGGACACTGTGTGATCGATCACCATATAACTAACTACAAGACCTCATAAATAACTGAAAACTACCGTAAAAGGCTAGCACACTGCTATGAGAGCATTAAACTTGCTAGTGGTTTTGATAGAAACCAATTAGCAATCCATCTGTTTCGCAAGGGGTATAAAAAATAATTTTTAAGGAAAAAAGAAAAAAGACCCTTGAATAAATAATTGTAATTATTATACATTTATATATGGATGCTGCAAGAAGACAACTATGGAGCAAAACGTGAAGACTTGAAATTCCTCTAAGCATCTACCAGTACCTATTATCAGAGACTTCTGATAAGCAATTCAAATTCCTCTTAATTTGTTTGAAAAATTTGATCATAGAAAAAGGTATTTTTTGGGGCACTGTCACAGATATGGTATCAGAGCTTGGTTAAGCATGTGCTCGGGATGGGAATTGAACTCAAGACCACTTGGTGAAGCAAGACCTGATACCATGAACACAGCCACTCAACCCAAGAGTCAAGTTTAGTAAACAATCGTTCGGGTATCTTTATATACAATAAATTACAAACCGAGGGATGCGACGTCGTTTGTTTAACCGTGTAGCTACTCTCTTTTTTTTGTGTTTTTTGGTCGGAACTGCGTTGCTACTTAAAATTGTCTATAAAAATAAAACTGAAGTTGTCTGAAATTCAACGTGTAAATAATTACTTGAAGAACCAAAACATACGTTATCAGAATAATGTATAATATAAAAATGATAATAACTAAAAATTTAATTTCAATGTAAAGTAGGTATTTAAATATCTTATTTTGATGAGTTTTTTTTTTTTTGTGGTAAAATCTTATTTAATGAGTTTGATTACATTAATCTTCGTATCATACATCAAATTTATTAAATAATATTTTTTCACGTTATTAAATAATATAATAAGAGATTATTATTTGTAGGTATAAAGTTTTTATATTAATAACATATCAAAATTAAATTTTAATAATAATTAACTCCATATGAAAGAATGCAGTTTCATGCTGTGGCATAACTACAAACAACTTAGTTTAGAGTTTAATTTATATATATTGACAGTATAAAAAAATTTTATATTATTAACTAATAAAAATATAAAAAAATTAAATTATATTAGATAATTATCTACTATGATAAAAAATTCATCATAATTTGGCACGTCCTTATATTCCTATTAGTTGACAGTATAAAATTCTTTTACATTGTTAGTGCATATAAATTAATCTCGTTTAGTTTATGCCATGTAACATTATTGATAATTATAATTTTAGTTCACAGAATCTCATAAAAAAAAAAGTTCACAGAAGATAATTATAAAAGTATTTTTAATTCAATTGACAAGAATTAGTTGTTATTTATATATCTTTTTTTGTCTTTGATTATTTATGTTATATATGTTACAAAATTTTTAAAAATTCATATCATAAAATTAAATATTTATTAATATTCTCCTAACCTTCAAAAGTTGTCACCGCCCGATTACATGCTTTCACTGTGTAAAGAGAAGAGATGAGAGAGATGGAGTTAGATGCGAAGAATGATAAAACCGAAAAAAAAAGCAAAGATGAAGAGCTAGTAAGAATAACTTTGTATCAAGATTGGTTTTAAAATAGTTGATTACTTGTGTTTTCAAACAATGTTTTAATTTTTGAGTTTTATAAATAAAAAAAGAATTTAAATGCACCGACAGTAAAAAATAATTTTATATTATCAGTCAATAGAAATATTAGAAAATATCAATTTATATAAATAATTATCAATTATAATGAGGGACCTACTATAATTTCTCATTTTCTAACATTTCTATTGATAGATAGTGTAAAATTATTTTATACTATCAGTGCATCCCAATTAAACCCATAAAAAAATTAGTAATGAGAGAATTTTATCCCATAATAAATTAATCTAATTCAAATTAAATTAATTAAAATATTATATATTTTAAATACTAATAGTTTAAATCAACAATAACTTGGAGCCTACGAGTGTATAGGATGAAATTACATGTTGAAACTCATTTTAATTAGTCAATTTGTTTAACTCATATAGGATAATCTATAAATTGTGGCAGTTAGATAACATGAACTGTTAATCCATTTAGCTTTTCGTTTTTTTTTTTTTTAATTTCGGCAAGTTAATTAATTTTTTAAGTAAAAATTTAAATTAAAAAAAAATGTTTATTACAATTTAGAGTCAAGACAAGTCTCTTAACTTAAGCATGTCCAAAAATATTAACAAATAACTTATTAATAGAAAAATATATAAATTAAACTTAAATTATGATAATGAATGAGCAAATATTATATATTTTCTGTTTGAATCTCGTGCTGCAAATGCCGGTATTAGGATATGCTCTTTTTCAATTACATTATCGATGAAGGCGTTTCTAATATGTCTACAGTAGAGTGTTGGTGTGACACATGATGTGTAGGCAATTTTTGGCTTCCTTTGGTTTGCTGACGTCGGTGTCTATAATTTAATTTACAAAAAATTGACCTACCAATCTACCCTAAAATAGTGTGAGTTGATTTTTTTTCACTCACCAAAGACAAGAGGACTAAAATGGCTTGTTTTATTATTATCTCTAAACACAAAAATAGATTTAAAATTGAAAGAGAAATTATGTCTTAAAAAAAAAGTTTCTAACTTATTCCTGACAGTTTTGATACCCTCGAGTCATGATATGAAATATGATTGATTTCTAAAAATAAGCAATTAAAAATTTGCGAATAAAGATATATAAATAAATAATTAATTCAGTTTGACAATTAATAAATAATTACTTCCTCTGTTTAGTTTTAAATGTTTGTTTAAAAATTATTTTTTGTCTAAAATTATCTGTTTTTAAGAATTTTAATGAAATATTTTTTTTCCTCAATTTTATTCTTGTCTTCTTTAATGCAGCGAGAACTAAGAGGTGAGATTCAAGAGAAAAAACAATTGTAAATAAATTAAAAAGGGAAAAGAAAAAGAGTAATTTAATTTGAATAAAATATTTTTTATATATGTGCTAATTTAATAATATCTTAATTATTATACAAAAATTTTAAACAACACTTAAAATTTGACAAAAGAGTACTTATAATAAAATAGTGCACACTCTTAAAGTTTAGTCCCCCCTTAACAACAATGAGGACACTAATTCAATTTCCAAAAAGCATATTTATTGAGAGAGGAAAAAAGTATAAATGCTTTATCTTCGAAATCGTGAGAGTGATATCCCCACAATTAAAAAAAAAATTATCAAAAAGTAAGAAATAGTGCACACTTTAAAAATGAGGGAATTTTCTTGTACCTTTCATAAAGGATACTTTTTTCTTTCTTTATCACATATTTTTATTTTTGCATTTTCTCTCTCTCTCTGTCTCTCTCTTTCACAATCCATATCAAAGATTAAGATTGCTCCGAGTACGTAAGAATGACTAAAAAATGAGATGGAAAAAAGTAGATGGGATCGAGAAAAAAGTAGATGAGATCGACAAGTTGGCAATTCCCTCCCCTATTCTTATCACCTACCATCTCCTACTTCCCCTTCCTATCCTCTTCATGCACGTTGGATCAACCAAATGAGATATTTGACCTTCTTCCTTCCCTTTATTAATCTGCAATGATATTAATAGACTGTATTTCATAAGGAGCAATTGAGGCAAATAATGAATGGAAAAATTTTCAAGTAATTGTTGTTCGTTTATGTTTTATGAGAATGGAACTAGAGAACCAGAAACATCAAGCATCCTAAAAGCTTAATTGCTATAGCTATATTGGATTGGATTTCCTTAATGGCCAAACTAGGCTCAACTCTCATTTAAGGAGATTCTATTAACAAACTTATGCAAGAGCATGTTTGGTTTGGCATTAAGGATGCTCTAAAGCCACGTTCATTTTTCTTGAACGCTAGAACTGTGATGTTTGGGTAATATCATGGTGAACCAACTCCAAAGGGATTTTGTCTACCAAATCTAGGTTCAAGCCAATACAAGATTTTGGTGCTTTTCCGTTGCACCCAAATCACGTTGGAATTTTTTTTAAACATTTTTATCCTTTTATTCACTTAAAAATAATACAACAACCTTGATTAAAAACTTTATTCTCTTGTAATTTTTGTTGTTGTTAGTTTTTTTTTTTTTTTTTTTGTATCTCTTTGATTTTTTGTTTTATATTTTAAATATTTATTTTTGTTTAATATAAGTGTTGCCTTTATTTTTTTTTACTAATTTTTATTTTATTAACGTATAATTTCAAATACTTTTACAATTTACTATTCTCATATTTTTATTTATAATAAATTTTTATTCATAATTTAATATTAGAACCAAACATTTAAAAATATAGAATAATATTTATATAATTTATTTAAGTGTAGTAAAAAAATAATTGAATTAAAAAAAGACAATATTAACATTGTAATATATACCTTTTTTGGTAATTTTACAAACAAAAATAGTTTTGATATATATCATCCAAATAACATTCATTTTATCATAATCACTTTTGAAATAAAAATATCCAAACATAAATCACGTTAACATCAACCATTTTTGCTCAAAATTAATTCTGGCATTAACATGAACACAAATCCTAATTTGCAAACGCCAATCCAAACACATACTAAATATCTTATAATTATTTAAGGATCACGATTTTCTCTCTAATCATAGTTAATATATCACCTAATTATGAAGAGAAAATTTTGTTAAATTCTTATCCATTGTTCTTATGAAATCATCATTATGTGTGGCCTCAGGCCAAAAAGATGTAAAAAAATGTACACTTTTTTTTTTCTGTTATTCTTTTCTAGTGCACGCTATTTTCTTAAGCGATAAAGAATACGTCTTATAGAGAAATACTTGCACAGGATCACTCCAGTATTTCTCCGTCTTATGTATGCATCACTCCCCTGTCCTCGGCCGCCACACGAGGAGGATATCTTGAGTCCACTTTTAGGTATACAATTTATTATTTAATATGAAAACGTGCTACGCTCGATGCATATTTGCAAAAGTTAATTTCCATCAGCACTTGAATGAACCTTGTTAACGATTGGGTGCGCTTGTTTTTAATGATGGTAAATAATTTAAGGGAAACTGATTTATAGATGACGTTTCACATTTGGCATAAGTTTTTTTTTTCCTTTTTAATTTAAATCCTAAGTATTCTTATTCATGTAGCTGTCACATTTCTAAGTTTTGATTGATTTTTATTCCCATAATAAGGTTAGATGTGTTAATTTTTATCATTTTTTCAAAACATGAGAATGAAACTTATCTTGTGAAAGACTAATTAAAGCACTTGATAACAACAATAATTTCCACTTTTTTGTTGGTAATTTGTTTTTATTCTTCAGAACCAAACAAGCTTTGAAAAACATTTTCCAAAATCATTAAATATTAATCAGATATATTTAACTTAATCCAAGAATAGCATTCGACCAATATTGTTATGGATTATGTTATCCTTAAAAATTTCCTGAAACAAATTAAAATAATTTTAAATTTAATTTTAATATATTATTAACTATAAATTATCATATTATTAGAAGTATTTATTTTTAAGACTTAATAATAATTCATATGAATCATATACACCCGAAGATGCCTCTGCAGGGAAAAAAAAAATGAGAATTATATCTTTTTGCAAAGTTGATATTATTATTATTATTATTTTTGATGGAAAAGCTGTTACTAAATTTATGAAGCATGGATATCATTTGAGAAGTATTATTCTAATATTTATATTTATATAAATACTAAAATTTAAAAAACAAATTTGATGCAATGATAATATATGATTTAATCATATTTATTAATGTTATAATATATAATTAGATGATTGTGTAAAAAAATTTATATTAATAATATATTTAAATTAAATCTATTTAAAAATTTAAAGTAAAAAATTATAAAATATAATTAAAATATTTGAAAGTGTGCATCAAACGAATACCACTACTATTTTAACGTTTTAGGTTTTAGTATTTTTTGGTATATATATATATATATCCTGCTTGGCACCTGTAATTTATAAATTATTTTTGGGATGTCACAATGGATTTCTTTTATTTTTAAAGGATCGCAAATCGAACGTCATCCCTTATGTTTAAATAAATAGATTTGCCGCTAACGCCTGACCAATAAAGTGGCTCAAACTTATTTTCTTTAAACAAAATTTTAAGTTGGAATTGTACGAATAAGAAAAGAGATTTTGTTAAGAGTGTTGATTAAGGATTTTAAAAAAGAAAAAAAATTATATTTTTAATGAATTTTTTTTTTCAATGGAAATTTTTCTTTCTTAAATCCTTAAAGATAAACGCATAAAAAAATTGATATCTCAAACCAGATTAATTAAATTACGGTAAATTTCACATAACGATTTAGAGTAAACAAACCAAAAAAAAAAAATTGCCGCCTGCGAATTTGCATTGGGGAATAAGAAAATCTTGTATTTGCCTTGACATAAATGGAAAACAAAACAAACATCGACGAGAAGTTGAAGAAAGCATCCGCTGTGCTGTAATGAACCTTTGAGGGTATTTATTATTATTAACTAATTTAATTAATTACTATTGCAATTGGACCAGGGAAAGCTCAACCACTTTCCGTTCATACCAAAACGAAAAACATATGCCTGAAAAACTTCTCCAATATCACATGCTCAGAGAGATGAAACAGGAGTTAGGATCAGTCACATAAGGGAGGCTCCATCCAACACACCCATTTATTTATTCATTATTCTATTTCATGCACTTATGATATATGCATCATTCAGCTGAGAATATCAGAGTGTGAATCACCAAAACAATGGATCCCAGAGGGGTTGAAACTGGAGCAAATTCAGATCAGAACCAAACAGATCATGTATACCATCTGGCTTTGGATATTGGGGGTAAGTTTCAAATTTTCTCTGGCCTCTTCTGTTGTAATTTTCCGTTTTTTTTTTTCCCCTATGTATTTTCTTTTTTTTGGATAAATTTTTGTTGTTGCTGTGTTATTGGTTTTTCATTGCAACTCACTGAATTTAGCATATTTGCTCTGTGCAATTTTGTGGGGTGCACTAGTTTTATGGGAAAAGTTGCTGCTTTTATTGAAAGTTTCTCATTTTGTATTGCTGGTTGTAAATTGTGATGCTTATGACTTTATTCTTGGTTTGTTATCTGTTTATTGTGGTTGGTTGCTGAACCCCGTTTGTATTTTAATCATGTGAATCACTTGAGTAGAGGATTACCCGAGTTTCTTTGGAGGTCAGTGTTTTAATTTGCAATCCAGCTTGCTGTACAAATTCAAATGCATGAGATAAGTTTCTGAAGCCTGAAGGTCATTCTTTGCTGCCTACGTCTGCCCTGAATTAGTACTTTGAGATTCTGGAGGGATCATGGTAGTGTAATTTACGTTGCCATCACTTTGATCGATTGAACTTGCTTGTTGAGAAAGGAGTCAACTGCAGAACTTATTAAGATTTCCTGCCTCTTGAGAAAAATTAGATATTGCCTTTTTTTCTTTTTTTTGGGCCTCTGCCAGCTCAGTGTCATTAATTTTTTCAGAACTGTGGGGATTGTGTTTTGTCTGTTAGAGCTTTTGGAAATTTGCTTAAATGGGGGACTGCTTAGCTTCATTGTAGCGCCATCTTTTATTTTAATAATTATGTATGAAACAATAAGGGTTCTAAGATTATATCATTGCTTTGACCGTGGGAACTGTGGACTAGAAAATGTCGAGCAGGATTACTGTCTTCAACATTTTATATATCAAACGAAATATGCTTATCTTACTACAAAGATAAGTGTTCTGTCTGAAGGCTCCAAAATTTCCCCTTCTCCCTGAAGAGCAATTAGAGACATCTATTCTTCATTTGTAATATCTATTCTTCATATGGGGATGTCACACCGAATTCTGATTGGGTGGATGAAATGGAAAGTTGCTTCATGCATAATTTGTGAAATTGCTGACCAAACTCAAGGGAAAATTCTATTGGGCAGCGATGCTCTATGTTGAATGTTGGACGGTAAGGTTCCAACAAGAAAAATTATGTGCAGCAGAGATGAGATCAGTGAGGTGGATGAGTAGATGTACAAGTAAAGACAAGATTATGAATGAATGTATTCAGCAGTATTTTGGAGTAGCACCCATTGAGAAAAAGATGACAGAAATTCACTTGAGAGGGTTTGGTGATGTGAGAAGAAGAACAAAGAAGGCTCCACTGAGAAAAGTGGATCGAATGGAAGATAGTTTGATTATAGGTGGAAAGTGATAGAGAAGGATTCAAAACATTAGGAGAAACCACTATAAAACTCCGTGAGCTAATTTTTTTTCATTGAATATTTATTTTTGCTAGAGCCCAATGGCGTAGATGAATCTATGTAGCTGACTATGGCATGGTTGTTGTTGTTGTTTTATGTTCTGTTATATTGCTTGACAGCTGCTGATTTATTTTCTTCATCTTCATAGTATGTTTTCAATGTTTCATACTTCTGTCTAATATTTTTCTGGGTTATTATCATAGACACTGAAAACTTCAACTTGATTTGATGTTTCTGGGTTATTACTATTAATGTGTATAGCATTATTATTGTACATAGCAATCTGTCTGTCTGTGTGGATTTTAATGACTACAAGATTATTTGAGTTTCTTGGTGGTTTTGCTTGTAAGTTCAGCACACTATTCAACTGTATATGTTAAAATCCTCTAATTGATTAATTGGAAGCCATGTTCTGGCTGTTTGTTATGTTTTAATGTGTCATTTTTATTGAACACTTGGGCATTGAGAATGTGGATGACACTGGCTTTTGGTAATATCTTACCATTTTGATAAAATTTGAAATGATGATTATTAATTGCAGTCCAACTATCATCAAATTTGTCAGAATTCTGCCCGATTTTGGTGAATTCTGAAGAAAAGTTCTGCTTCCACATCAGCTGCCTCTTGCCTACAATAATTTTGTCTATCTGTTGACAGGCTCTCTTGCCAAGCTAGTTTACTTCGCAAAAAGTGATGATTGTATTGTTGATGGTGAGGAGAGGATATCTCCTGAGAAGGCTTTGGGGAAATCCAACAGCAGTGGGAACTGTCCTGTTCTTAATGGGAGGCTCAATTTTAAGAAGTTTGAAACAAGCAAGATTAATGATTGTTTAGAGTTTATCAAGACCATGAAACTTCATCTTGGAGGTGTGTCAGAATTGTGTTTCTTTGTTTTAACGAATCTTGATGTTGTTTATCTCCGTGTAACCATATTTTTTGAGGCTCGCAACCATGTTCATGGTTAGCAATATTTAATTCTTTTCGAGTCTTGATCAGCTAGAATGCTGAATGAGCTTAAGTAGCCACTGGGGCTCCTGCACTCTGTTATATTGATCCCAAAATTTTCTAGTTTCACAATCTGGCTAAATAGGATTACTCCTTCCTACTTTTGCTAAATTCTTGTATTCCTTCGTCATTTTTAAGTTTTCCTTTACTTGCTTTGTGTATAACTTGTCGTAGAAGTCTGAACTGTTTGTCAGTGGCACAGTTATTTCGAAACTTAACCTGGGAACAACTAGTCTTTGACCAAGGAAATTAATCTTGATTTTAGTTTGCTAATGCTTAGGTAGTGGATAAGCATCATCGAATTCAAAGCCAAACTACTGCAGTGACTTTTAAACTGATGGATATCCTTATAACATATATACTAATATAATTCTTACAAGACTTGCCATCATACATCTCAATATGGTCATTCTGAAAATTTTATTACTGCTTTGCTATTTCCTTTCAATTAATTGCAAATGATGATCAATTCAGGTTGTCAGCAGCAAGAAAATCCCGGAAGTCAGATGATAGCTGTTAAGGTAATCAAACTAAAAAGTATGAGCAGGTCATTATGAAGAATTTGCTTGTATTTCCCTCTTTGATTTTGCAGATATGTGTTTTGATAAAAATCTATAGTATTTATCTAAACTGGTACCGATTTGAGTTTGCCTATGCCACTTTTTGAAACAAATCCTATTCCTCACGCTCTGTTTTCCCCATGGCCAATGTACATATAATTCTTATAAGCTGATTTAAAATTGAAAAAATATTAATAGTTCCAGAGGGTAACTACATATGCACACACACACATGTACAAGCTTAGAGAGATATTTCAAATGAAAAGTATTTGATTTGATACAAAATAATTACTTAGTCTTAAGGCACCTGGATTTATGTTATCTACTTCTTAAGAATGAAAAACTATTGGTGAGAAGGCCACAGGTGGTGGTGCGTACAAATATGCAGACCTCTTCAAGGAAAAGCTTGGGATCAGTCTTGATAAGGAAGATGAAATGGATTGTCTTGTTGCAGGAGCAAATTTTCTTCTTGAGGTAGGATCCTAATAACACATACTAATTCTGTTATTTTGTTGGTACAAAGCAAGGATCCTCTTATTATTAATATCAACATCAAATAATTAATTATAGATTCATCTTCGTTTTTCCTCCATGGTAGCAATGCTTATTGTTTGACTGACTCATGGATCTTTGGAAGTTCATAGCATTTGGCCTGAAGTGTCTGTTGTTTCCTCTTGTCATTTTCACTGGCTAAATGTGTAGTTATCCAGTAATATTGCTGTAGATCGAAAGATGCCTTGTTTTATTTGGTCAATGATTTTCTTGATTGGCTATTAGCTTACAATCCAAATTGCAAATACAAGTGTCCTGTTAAATTTGGAGCTGTTGGTATAGAAGCAATAGGGATTATTTGTCATTGGCAAATATAATATCAGGGTTTATAGGATTTTATGATGGGTTTTTTTTTTTTTTTTGATAATGCAAAACAAATGGGGTAAAATAATTGTCGACTTTGTGTCTATTCGCCTCCAAAAATGGAGCCAATATTTTCAGTTGAGTTCTCGGTCCCTCAAATTCTTATCCTGGCGCCAACTTCCTTTTATTGTCAATATTTACTGAATTGTTATATTTCAATATCTTTTTCCATCCAAAGTTTAATTTATCTCTTTTCTGGTTACCTCTGGTATATGAGAAGGCTTAGTTGACTTTTTTGGAGTTTAGGCATGTGGCATTTGAATTTGCCTTCCATTATCAGCTCTTGTAAGGAAATATATGAATTTGCTTTGGGTTGTCCTTTTGGTTTGTGGAGGGGCTTTGCACTTACACTGTATTTTCAGTTTGCTATAAATTAGTTGTTGCCTGTTGGGTCTTCGTTCTCATGCACCTTGAGAATTTCTCAACAGAAAATCTCATCCCTGTCTTGCTTTTCTTTCAATAGGTGATCCACCAGGAAGCATTTACCTATATGGGTGATCAGAAGCAATTTGTGCAGATTGACAAGAATGACCTGTATCCCTATCTTCTTGTTAATATTGGGTCTGGTGTTGGCATGATCAAGGTAGTTACCATGCAAGCTACATTATTTGCTCTATTCTTCCAATTTCCAAATATTTAATATTTTTTAAGCACTCTAAATAGTGTTTTTATTGTTTTCATATAGGTGGAAGGAGATGGAAAGTTTGAGCGAGTTAGTGGAACAAGTATAGGTGGAGGCACTTTCTTGGGATTAGGAAAGCTTTTAACTAAGTGCAAGAGGTTAATTTTTTGTGGCTGAATTCGTCATTGATCTCTATATAGACTCATAGGATTACTGTTAATGTGATTTCTGCTTCAGCTTTGATGAGTTGCTGGAATTAAGCTACCGGGGGAACAACAAAGCGGTAGATATGCTTGTTGGAGATATTTATGGTGGAATGGACTATTCAAAGGTATGACTAGTGAAGTTTGTCCCTTTTTCCTGGTTAAAATGATAAGACAATCGTTCTTTTGTCACCATTCTTTGAAGAGTTTTCGTAAACCATGATTGTTTCAAATGAAGAATTGTCTAGTGATTGTTCACTGGACTTTTCCTTTGATTGATCACAGATAGGTCTTTCATCAACTGCAATAGCATCTAGTTTCGGAAGGGCAATTTCTGATAATAAGGAGCGTGAAGATTACAAACCCGAAGATATTGCTCGATCTTTGCTACGAATGATCTCAAATAATATTGGACAGGTCAGTTGTGTACTGTAGTAGATTTGTAGTTAGATGAAGTACTGTGCAGTACATGAAATAATCAAGTATTGGTACATCGTATATACATATGTATGTATAATATATCCAGTGAGGTAAAACTTTTTGGCATAACTCCATACTCCTGTCTTCAATTTTTGCAATGACCTTCAATGTACTTTCTTTGTGACAATTTGTTAGTGGAGGATGTCTTATGCTCCCCCTAGATGTATTTTTCTTTTGTTATCCCCAATAGAATTTCTTTTCCCTTCTTGTATATGTGAAAAAAGAGTTGATTGGTCGAGCATTGCTAGTTGCATCTCATTGAAGATATGTTTGAGAAATCTTTATGATGGTATTTTACACTTCCATACAAATATGATGCTGCTTCCATGCTGGAATTTATGAAAAATGAACAAATGAAGACAATAAAGTTGTGAAAAAAAGTCACAAGCCAATGATGAATCTATGTGTCTATTGTCATAACCGACATACTCTGTGGTTAGACATTAATTTGCTTGTCATTTTAATTCATAATTTATTCTCTCCCACTTTTTGCTGGTGCTGACTGTTGTTGGTACTAATCCCAATATGTACTTCTCAAATATAACATAATATGAACGATTTCATTGCATACTTATTGTTGGCATTTTTAATCAAAATCTGACAAGCAAGATCAGATCTACATGATTCATGATATATATTTATAATTCGATGGTTGGGTGAAGAGAATAAATTTTTGTAAAACTTTATTAGATGGGATAGGTGTGGCAACACTTACATTAGTCAATTGATCCCGCCTCATTTATATGTACAAGTAATATATACAATGTTTATTGGTGCAACATTTATCTTAATCTACATTAATGTCAATGGACCTTATACCCGTTAAGCCCATATAAATTTGTGTGTGAATTTAATTATGCCTTTGTAATTCATGGCCCCCCGAGCCTTTAACATAAGTTCATACTGTATTTATCTCAGGTTGCAGAAGTGAAATGAATTTGAGCTCTAATTGGTTTTCTCTTGTTGTTTGCTTACAGATCTCTTACTTAACTGCTCTTCGATTTGGACTGAAGAGGATTTTCTTTGGTGGGTTTTTCATTCGGAGGCATCCTTTTACAATGGACACATTATCTGTTGCAGTTAATTTCTGGTAAGTGAGTAGGAAGTAAGGGACATTGACTTGTCTTTACTAACACAAATCTGATATGAATAAGCTTTGGTCTTAGTCTAAAATCTATCTCTTAAAACAACAATAAAAGCTAATGGAAGACAAGTATATTGAGAACAATATATAGTCACAAACATTATATTGAGAACAATCAAAGAGAAGATGATTTCCAATATCTCTAGAAAACACAAGTATTTCCTATAGTTTTTTCATCAATAAAAGTTTCTGCACATGCAACAACATATAGTAATTTCCAAATATTCATTTGTTCTTCTAAATTTTTGCAGGTCTAAAGGAGAGGCAAAAGCAATGTTTTTGCGGCATGAAGGGTTTCTTGGAGCTGTTGGTGCCTTCATGAGTAGTGATAAGCATGGCCTCAAGGAGCTATTGGCGAATCAAGTGGTGCCACGAACTCCCAGTAAATTGTCGTTTGCTGTGGATAAAATACAGGGTCTACTAGATGGAGAATTAATCGGAGATGAAAGTATAGAGTGTAGTGTCTATGCAGCTTAGAAGAAGTTATACTTCGTTGCTTGCATGACGTGTAACTTATATAATTTGATTCTGTTAAACGGTCGGAAGTTATAGTTATTAGAATTAAATGAACACGTAAAATTAGAATGACAACTCACCAGTTAATGTTATTAGTTTACACTTTCGCTCGGGGCCATGTTACTCATTTAATGAGATCCCTTTTAGTAATTTTTTTCCCTTCCCTTTACTGTATTTTGGAGGATGTTTTAGTCTGAAATCTTAAATGAGGATTTGCTTCTAAGCATTCATTACTCCATTGAGCATTGACCAATTAAAACATTACTATATTTTAGTGGTCTACTCTGGAAATTTAATTAAGGCATCTTGTACTCATAAGTATGCAGTCATGTCGAATATACTGAGCAATGTTAACAATTCAGAACTGCAGTATACTTCCTTGTGGTCTTGGATACATCAACCAAGGTACACGAAAGATTATTCAACAGGAATGCAATTTGCTGAAAATTAGTGACCTTATGCTATATTAGAATCCTTTAAAGTAAAATGAACTAATATGGAGAAATCTAGATAGATTTCTTAAATTACAAACATAAATTTGGTACACGAAAATCATTTAGCAGTCAGCAGTCTTCTATTATTCTGCTTTGCATTTTGTCTACGTAAAATCCATCTTTCTTTAATGTCTTTTGTGTTAGCAACCAGGTCTAAATTTATACCAGGTTTTCCCTGAGCCTCTCTTTCAGCCTCATATCCTCTGATTCTGGCAGCTTCTGCAAGCAGATCATTT
Organism: Pterocarpus macrocarpus; assembly: GCA_031439585.1. Taxonomy (NCBI): domain Eukaryota; kingdom Viridiplantae; phylum Streptophyta; class Magnoliopsida; order Fabales; family Fabaceae; genus Pterocarpus; species Pterocarpus macrocarpus. The sequence continues at coordinate 32,659,591 of CM062518.1, read as the reverse complement.
ATAAGCATCTCTGTTGTCCGGGCAGTAATTCCCCTCAAATACCATGATATGGGAGGTGGAGGGATAATGGCTGGCTGAAGTATTTGTTGCAGGGTCACTTTAGACCCAATTCTTCCTTTGCCTCTCGTACATGTGCTATAGTCTTCCTTTGTCAGGGGTTTAAAGGGAAAGCAGGTTGCTTCATCAACAAATAAAGGTTCCACCCTCCAACAGCCCTCAAATTTTTTCATGAATCCGGTCTTGATTTGCTTGAACTTCATCTGACACAAAATTATATAGCAGTATGTAAGACATACATCCTTGGTTGGATGAAATAGGACTGTGACAGAGTCAATCCACATATTGCACTGTTAAGCAAAACACTAGATGGAAACCTTTATGTCTACAAAGCATATGCGTGTGTATTTGGCTATATATAGCAAACAAAAACACAATAAATAAATGGCCACAAGTGATGTGTTTTGTAGTTAAGTCTTTATCCAACTTAAGTTCTAGACATATTTTCTCCAATTTTTGATTTTTTTTTTTGGTCGGGCAATTTTAGATAATTATATAATATCTGTGAGTAACATAAAATGATAAAAATCCACTCGGTTGCATCTTAAGTAGAAAGGGGCAAGAAACCAAATTGCTGTTAGGATGGTGCAATTTCGTAAACCCTAAATGGTGTTACACTAACAACAACAAGAACAACCAAGTCTTATTTTACTAAGTAGAGTTAGCTATATAGATCAAATGATGCCATAATATTCTATTATAAACCATGTATGTAGTTAAACCATTTAAATCTAAACCTTTTTTTAATGGTTTTGTCTATATTCTTTCTTGATGTCCCTAAACCCTTTTATTTAATCTATTAGGTTACCTTTTCTTGATGTCCATCTACCTGAATCTATTAGGTTACTTTTTATTTAACCTACTCTCTTTACTAAGACTTCTACATGCCATTTCCACACATGACCAAACCATCTAAGGCAAGATTCTATTATCTTTTTCATAATAAGTGCCACTCTAACTTTCTCTGTAATGCACTAATTCCTAATCTTATCTTCTCTAGTGTGTCCATTTATCCAATACAACTGGTGTTAAAGTAACAGCGCAGCGAAAAAAGATTCAGTTAAAAAAGAGAGTCCTGGAGCAGAGATATTAGCAATTTAACACTGGTGATTCTCTATTTGCCGCAACAAATATGGAATCCATCTATTATCCAAAAAGAGATAAAGATCCTTACAGTGTGGTCTTTTCTGTTTTGATCTACCAAAACATTAATGGAAATAGTCCCAGACCACCATAGAAATCTCCATATGGCTGCTTGTTCAAGTTGAACCACCTGCCTATGACCCTCATCAACCAAAACTTCTCTGGATATCACTTCCTGACCAAGAAAGACATTACAAAGTTGAATTGCAGAACTTGGGTGAATGGTGAGATTGCTAAAACAATGTAGCTGATGCAAAGCTAGAAGTTTGAAAACCAATTGAATCATAAAAGCACAGAATGTTTCAAAAATGGCAGCCTTCAATATTTTCAAAAATTGAAAGCACTTTTTTTCTGAAGAAAGTTGTAACCAAACACACTATGAGCAGAATAATATATTATTGCAGTCACCTACTTTGATATTTTTGAAAACTCTCCTATTATCAGGATCTGTCACTATATTGTACACTGCATCAGGGGGCAGCCCAACATCAACTTCTACATTGAGGTTGCAAAGAGAGCCTTTTGGAACAGTCACCTGCCAAAACAGAACATCATATTAAATATCTATACTTTGATTGAGAGACATGGACATTTCCATGTTTTTTTCAATTCTCCAGATCCACAAAATGGGACAGACTGGGTTTGCACATCAATTAGGATTCAGCCGGCCTAAAATGTGTGACCCAATATCTTGTCTGGTCAAACATTTTCTATGCCATATATTGGAATTTTCTACCAGATTTCATCAGCAAACAAAGCATCCACCTTGAAGGCATACAAAAAGGTAACTAGAAAGCATTCTGAAATCTGAATAAGTACAAGAGACTTAATTTCTACAATTACAATCTTACAAGTATCTCAACAAGTTTGCATCAACAAATCAGAAATACAGTCTCCAAGGCAAGCCATTCCACCTACACTGTGGAGCCTATATTTTCTTTTTTCTTTTTTCTTTTCTTTTTTCTTTTCCCTTTTTTTAAAAAAAAAATTAAGAAACCAAAATTTTCCGAAGAAAATCACACTTTCCCATTTAGCTTCTCCTCACCTTTATTACCGGTGGCTTATCAGCCCAAGAGGGATTTTCTCTCCATGCTTGCAGTTGCTCATTCAGTTCAGCTTCAGAGGCACCAAAAGACCCTTTCCCATTTTTCTGGACAGATCTCACCAAATTCATTCCATCCGTTTTTGCTAATCTACTCAGCTGCGCCTGTAGTCAGAAAATAATTAGCGAAGCTCAAATCCATGGTCCAAATAAATTTTAAGCCCCGAGGCCGAGATAAGTGATTGACCTACCTTAAGAACATTTTGAAGCCTGTTGGGAAGCTGCACAAAAAATGTAGATATAGCAGGATCCAGTCCCTTGGGGAACCCACCTTTTTCATTCTTCCTGATATTTAGGCTGAATTTTTTCACCTCTGACTCACCCATGATAAGAACCTGCAATTTTTCCTAAAACAGTTAAGCTATTTCATGTTATAAAAATACTTATTATCTTCTTAAGGCAACTGGAAGTCTATTAGTTAAACATATAAAGTTCTATCATAAAGTTCCCAACTTGATGGAGGTAATACCAATGAGCATTTACATCATCATGCTTTTAATCAAAAATAAATTATTGCTGGAATTCTGGATGCAGATGACGGATAGGGTGCCGTCTTTGTCGGCAAAGGCATGATAATTGTTCCAGCAATAAAAGGTGCAATTTTTGCATGTGTGGCAACATTGAGCTTTGATTAAAATTTAAGGCAACAGTGAACCACAAATTAGCTACCACCAAGTGGCCAGCATTCAGCAAAACAGAATCAAGAAAAAGAATAATCCAGAAAGATGTTATCAACAGGACTAAAGTTGGTTTAAGCCAATTAGCCAAAACTAAAGCAGCATGCCATCAAGTTCTGCAGGAAACTCAAGACATTAAACAAACATGACCCATCAGAAAACACTAATCCATATTTGACAGTGCAAATAGATAAACACTACAAGCAAAATCCTATGGCTCCTGAAATTTAGCAGTTATTGGTGAACTGATGAAATGAATAAAGCCGGTTTTGTACAGAAGATTCAAAGCAAACTTACAGGGTCAGAACACAGATCAGATCAACCCACGGTATATTCCAATGAGCCAAGCCTAGATCTTAGCTTGGAAATTGGAAATAAAAAATGGTTTATTCCATTAAATATCTTTTCCTATTATATATATATATATTTCTGAAAAGCATGGATTGTGGAGGAAAAGGATACGTAAGAACGACACGTGCAGAACATGTTCGTAGTTTGTCTGACAAAGGTAGGAGACCCACCAAACGGGAGTTTTACACATTGACGACGAGTTCCTTTTGAAAACTCCTGTTATCCAAGAACACTACTTGGTCGTAAATGACTGTTTTGGTCCTCGATGTAATGCAATAATGGGTTGATGCGTTGTATGCTTTTACTCCTCCGAATTGAGAGGCCCCACATGTTTACGTTTCAAAGTCTTTTGGAATTTTGGTGTTGTGGATCACTCATGTACTTTTCTCTTGAATTTCTTTTTTCTTTTTTTTCACTGTTTTTTTCATTAACAACCGGGCTAGGCCCAAGAAGAAAGATCAACTAACAACAGTGCTGGGCCTAGCCATGTCCAATTTCATATCCTCCTCCTTGATGCCTTTTATTTACGTTCGCACAGTTCTCTGCATCTTTTTGTTCTTTTGCTTTGTTTGTTGCATTAAATTCGCCGTCTTTGTCGAACAATCAAAAGTATAAAAGGAAGGCGTAATTTGGGATAGGCACAAGCATAGAATCTGTTTCTTTTTGGTATAGGCATATGCGATGACTGCCAAGGATGCCACCAATTTTGAACGACGTGTAAACCCCAAAAAGATTGGCCAACCCAAAATAAGGGAAAAGTACGTAGATTAGTTCTGTGGTGCATCGCTTTAAGTATGATGTACGGTGCATCATTTGAAAAAAAAAAAAAAAAGAGGCTGTATCATGGAAGGCGACTCATTGAAACCGTTCGTTGGTGTTCAATATTTTTGGACGGTGGAAGGCGACTTTATTGAAAGCGTTTGTGGATGCATCGTGCCAGTTCCCCTTCCCAGCATCAGGGAGGTACCTAACGGTGACGATGTTCTGGCGTGGTGCTAAACGTGGAGGGCGGGGCGGTGGCGGCGAGGCAGGAGGACTCCCTGGAGGACCCATCGCGGTGGTGGCGGAAAACACGGCGGAGGTGGAAATCGGTGGTGCCAGAGTGGTGGCCGGCACTCATTGATTTGCGAGATGGGCATTGTAATAGGCCTCGTCTTGGGCAGGCTTTGCCTGAAAAAATGGATGCCCATTTGGTGGCAGAGTTCGGAGTAATCTGTTCTAGAAGTTGCCCTGCGAGTTCGGCCTTGTTTTATCATTGTCTTTGCAAGAAATTGGCCAAAGGTGCCGAATCCAACTATGCCTATTTTCAAGCTTTGGGAAGATGATGAGGCTGATATGGTTTAGTGAAAGATATGAAAAGGATGTGGATAGGGCAAATTAGGCCTTAATAGTTTATAGTTTCAAGTGTTTAAAAATAAATTAGAAGGCAAAACTACCACCTAACCCCGCCCCATTTTTAATTCTGCATCAAGCTTAAATTGTTAACCAAAAACTATAAGTCTTTTCTGTTTTAATTTTTTACTTTATATTGAAAAAAAAGAATTTCAATGCTTTGTTAGCCTCTTCTTCTAAAACATCTATTTCAAGTTAATAGATTAAAGAATGGTTAAATACAAAAGCTAAAAAAATGTTTAACAATTAACTGCTTCAATGTTTTCTTAAAAGAATGTCTCACTTCTTCTTCAGCAAATCATGGTTATTCATGAGAGATGATGAAGTAATGAGTACCTTCGAGAGGTTTCAAGAAGGAGCAAGACCGACACAACAGTGAAAACAATCAACAAACCAAGTACAGTGCACTTTAGGAATTACTGGCCATCACTCGTTCAACCTCCAATTTAAAGCGACCTTCCTTGGTGCACCATCTTTTTGTTCAAATAGTGTACTACAAACCATACTTAAAGTGGTGCACTATAAAATTAGCCAAGTATGTATAGAATTTTAAGCTGAGATGATTCGAAGAAAGATTAAAAGTCTTGAGGAGAGTATAGGAAGAGTTTACATTGGTCCATGGACCACCAATGCTTCAATTTTTTTTTCTCTCAGTGATGTACCATAGAATTTTTTCCTAAAAGTCTATCGATACATCCTAATTGTTTCTCCAAAAAATTTTGTCAGTCACCAAGTGAGTAACTATGATGGATCAGTGATAAAAGTGGTCCATGATGGATAAGATTTATTTGAATAAATCTAAACCATTTATATTATTTTAATTAATATTTGATGGTTATAAATATTTGGTACATTATAATTTATAGTGGTTCATTGACCAATATAAACTCTTCCGGAGAGTATATAAAGGATCAACAGGCATGGTACCTTTGGCATGATTCTGTCAATCACAATATCTCTTATGCCTTATCTTCTTCGGAGACCAGAATTGATTCAAATGCTTATGTTTCTAGTATTGCCCTGTCAATCTAGGCTAATTCGAATGCTTCTCTTTTGACTATGGGAATGCTTGGATTCCTTGATCTTCAATTGAATTCGAAAAAATGTGAGCTCAGTTTCTTGCCATCTGGCCCTATAAAGACTGTTGCACGAAGTTCAACCTCTAAGTAACAACCAAAAAAAAAAAAAACCAAAATGGCTGCAGCTTTCGTCATTAAAAAGCAAAGCCAGTTAAAAAGTATTGTATTTTTTTCTTTTTTCTCATGGGGTTCGATAAATTATGATCAAAATCACAAATTTCTCTCCTGTCTCATTGAGTTTCTTATTAATTTCCACAAGTGTTGAATTAAACTCAAGGCATATCCCGAAATGCATTGGAAGTACTGGCCTACTAAATCCTTTGGTTCATTGATGTGATATTGTTATAATACTCAGGGTCCGTTTGATAAGCTTATGAAAAAAAGGGCCCTTTTTTTTTTTCTTTTTTTAGAGCTTTAGCCTTTAAAAAAAATTATTTTGTATTTAAATAGATTATCTTAGAAATATTTTTAATTACTAAAAATATTTTTAAATCTAATTAGATAAAAAAAATAAAATTACTCCTTTTATAATTAAATTAAAAAAATTCAAAAAAAAGAAAAAAAATTAAATTTTAATAAATAATAAAAAATATATATTATAATTTTAAATAAAAATAAAAAAATTTAGTCAAAATTATTTCTACTCCTACCTTTTTTTTGACAATAAATATTTTTAAATTCTAAAAAAATAATAAATTAACTTTTTATAATTTACATACCCCTTTTTAAATTTATATCCAAATACCTATACAAATTTTAAAAATATTTTTTTAATAAAAAAGAAAGCACTTTGTCCTTGAAAAAAAAAAAAAAAAAACCAAATCAAACTAGCTCTAAAACTGTTGTCCATGTTGGAGCACTCGATTGACAGTTTAAATCATTTGGAAGCAATAAGGTGGATAAAAGAGCAGGGCAAAAACAAGAAAGAGGTGGAGTAAATAAGTTTGCAAGAAGCAAAGAGAAGGAGAGAGGAACAGCAAGGAGCGAGACCATAGCCACAATTTTCAAACATATATTCAAGATCACCATCCATATATCCACTAAAATCCAAAAACAAGAAGATCAACATTCACATCGCATTATACAAAATCCCAGTTATTCATTATAACTCATAGGACATTAGAAAATACCATACATGCATATGACTAATAAACAGCAAACACCAATATATAACCAGCAGATTTCAGGCTTTAGTGCAGACTTCTCCATCACAAACCCATCCCTCTTTGGACTTCTCTTCTTCCTCGAATTCATCTTTGCTTCCTTTCTCGGATTCGTCTTTGCTTCCTTTCTCCTCCAATGCACATTTTGGATGGAGATCAAAGTCACACTCATCACAGTAGTATGACCATACATGTCCATCATCTCCACAACCATTACAGTAATAAATCCTCCGGCGAGTCAACACAAGCTCATGCTCATGTGACTCATGTGTCACCTTCTCAGGCCACCCCTTTGCAGTCTCTTCATGTTTTGCCTCTATTTCCTTTATTCTCTCCTCAGTGAAAGGATAAGCATCTGCCCCATGAATCATAACCAGATCTCGAGCTTCCTCTGTGACAGTCCGGCCACTTGATCCAATGGCCACGAGCATGGGGATTCCAAGTACCTTGAATTTGCGACTCAGGAACGCCTTCCTTGAGTCACCAAAAGGGAGAGCCAACCATGGCATTCCAGCAAAGAATTCATCAAAGGAGGCTTGATCCCTGTCACTTGATATGAAAATGACCTCAAATGCATTGTCCTTTGCCTTAATCTTATGGTATGCTTCAATAAGTTTTGGAAGGAATGCACGGCATGGAGGACACCAGTGGGCTGAGAAGTAGAGAAGGATGGTCTTCCCCACTAATTCTGACACTGGAACCTGAAATGGGAATAAATCCTAATTATTAATATCACAGCAAACAGAAGGAAAGGAGAGAAAGAGGGATGGTAGCACGCTACAAATGAAAGACAAAGGTGAGAAGAGAGGTAAAAAAAAAGGGGGGGAGGGGTTGTTTAAGATGCACACAACAGAACATATTGTTATTTTACCTTCACCCCATCCTTCCCAATGACAAAATCTTGGTCTCCAGACACCAAAATTGACTCAAGGGTTTGAGCTGCCTCCTTGGCCTTCTCTATCTCACTGAGCTCAGCAAATTTTTCAGGAGTGAAAGGGTATGCAGCAATCCCATGCTCCTCAATAGCCTCGGCAACATTGGACTGAAGAGTTTTCCCATCTGGCCCAATAATAACCAAAGTAGGGAGAGTTGAGAGCTCAAAGTACCGAGCCAGCTTCCCACAGCTCTTGTCCTTGAAAGGCAACGATAACCAAGGCACACTTTCTAATCCTTTCTTGAAGGATTCTTCGTCATCATCAAGAGGTATCGACACAACCTCAAAGTTCTCCCCCTTTGCCTTCAGCTTCTCATAGACCTCCACGAGCTGTGGAGTAAAGTCAGTGCCTGGTCTGTAAGAAGTCAATGAGAAATAAAGACCAACCGTCTTGCCCTCAAGCTCAGAGACAAGTATCTGCATGTACATAAAAGGAAAATTCAGATTTGGAAGTGAACAATATGTTTTGAGGCAAATAACCAAACATTAACCAAAGGAAACTGCTATCTCATACAAAAGAGAGTAAAGTTAGTAGCTTACTTTCTTTCCATCAGAAGATATCACAAAGTCACGGGAAGGAGATACCAAGAGAGATCTCAAGGACTGATTCCTCCTAGCTTCCTCTTCTTGATCTTTCAACTCTTGGATCCTTGCTGATGTAAAGGGGTACCCTTCAACTCCATATTCACTAATAACTTCAACTCCGTCTCCAGTGACAACCTTTCCGGTTTCATCAAGTAATACAAGATGAGGAATCCCCTTCACCTCAAACAATTCATCAAGGCGACTGCGTGTCTCTGAATCGGAAAATGGAATAGCAAGCCATGGCATCTTGGAAAAGTACCCCTTAAAAGCTTCATCATCTTCATCAGCTGTGATAAAAACTATTTCAAAGTCACCTTTTGTAAAGATTTCATTATACACCTCCACCAAAGTTGGGGTGAATTTTCGGCATGGACCGCACCAGGATGCTGAAAAATACAAACCAAGTTTCTTTCCCTTCAAGCTGTCAATTTTAACCTGCAAATTTCAAAAAATTGAAGAAATGAATTCGAATAAAAGGGAACAAAATATCACCATCCCTTTTATCATATTTTGTATGATCAAGAAAGGAATGACCAATTCCTATTCCATTCACATTTGAAACTTGAAGGTCCGGCATCCTTAGTTGCCAACCTGTCTTTGATCTCCCCCACACCCTCCCCACAGATAGAGGATTCAAATTCAATTTAACCCACGAATCACTATTTTTGTTTTATTCAGCAGTCTATCTTACTCCAGATTAGCAATCTTCCACACTTCCATCAACCATTCTCAACAGAAAGAGCACAAAAGCAGAGTCGACATCAGATTCAAAGCAATAACATATAAGAAAATGCCAAATCTAATAGAATCAAAGGGGAAAATAAAATACAAAAACCGTTAGTGAGGCGAGTTGAACAAAATCTCAATATCAGAGCCATGAATCATCAACAAAATCAAGTCTTACAAACATTTGGCAAAATGGGTTCTCCAAATCACACCACAAATGAACTAACTTTAGCTGTTTCCAATGTAAAACCAAAGCAGAAACGATCAAGAACAAAGAGGAAAAAAGGACACACACACACACACACACACACAGTGACCAAAACAAAAGCAGAAACTTTCGTGAATGAAACATGATCAGCTCCGAAGCAGTACGTGATCACCGTTGTTCCGAACGAGGAAGTCCCTCTCAGGAGAAGAGAGAAGGGACTGAACATCGTGGGTGGCATCAGCAGAAACTGCCATGGTAGATAGTGAATGCTGCGTAAGCACAGAGTGGTGATGTGGAAACTGAGTTGAAGATGGCGTGGAAAAGAAGAAGAGTGGGAAGGGCTACTTATAGGTGTTGCCAGAGTAAAGGCATCTAGGCGCGAGAAGTTTTTTGTTTGGTTTCCCGAACTTTCTTGGGGATTAAGAAAAATCATATTCTCTCGTATTTACCAGGTTGCCCTTGCCCAAATTTTGTTTTGTACGAGTGATGCAGTTTTAAGGAGGTTGCTAAAATGATTATCGGATTAAAATGGTGGTTGTATTAATTTTTTATATAATATTTTTTATGAATTTAATTTAAATATATTGATAGTGTAAAATAATTTTACATTATCAGTTAATAAAAATAATGAAAAGTACTAACTCACACAAATAATTATCCATTATAATGAGGGATCCATCATGATTTCTTACTTTTTCCTATTTCTATTAGTTGATAGCGTAAAATAGTTTTACACTATCAATGTATATCAATTAAACTCATTTTTTATATAATAAAATAATTGTTAATAAAAAAATTTTATGAATAAAATTTAATAATTATTTTAATCTATAATTCATTGAGGACTATATTAAAATTTACTGTAATTTTAAGATGTAACAGTAAAAAAATTTTTTTTAACTCATATAGTTTAAGAATTTAACTTTTACACACTATTAATGTAAAAGATTTGTGTATTGACAATAATAAAAGTGTGTTTTTTTTTTTGAAAATAATAAAAGTTTTTAACTATTATTATCATTATATTAAAAGTCATGCATGTAATATTAATGAGATTTGGTCTAATAGAAGGGATTAATTCTCCACATGTGATAAATTATAGTTCAAAGCCTAATTAAAAGATATATCCCTATTTCATGTCTGATTGTATCTCGAATATTTACGAAACAAAAAAAAAAATCACATATATAATAACATATGATTCAATAATAATATAAATTTTTTTTATACAAAGTAAATCTTTAAATCTTTATATTTAATTATATATTATCATATTATTAAAATTATTATGCTTTTATAATAACTATTTCAAAAATAATATCTTTTGTGGTGTGAATATATATATATATATATATATAAAATAAGTTTAATTGGTATGTACTGATAGTACAAAATAGTTTTACACTATCAATCAATAGAAATAGGAAAAAATAAAAAATATAATGAATCCCTCATTATAATTTGTGGTTATTTATATGAGTTGGTATTTTTTATTATTTTTATTGGTTAACAGTATAAAACTGTTTTACATTGTCAATGCATTTAAATTAAATTCATATATAATTGATTAATAATATAAAATATATATTTAATTTTGATATATCATCTATATAAAAATTCAAAGTTAATACATTTAATCTTATATAATTAATTAATAATATAAAATATTTTACATTAATAATATATTAAAATCAGTCTTATAAAACATTTTACTAATAAACTAATAAATAATGTAAAATATTTTTACAATTACATTATATTAATATAATATCTGACATTAAATACATTGTTTAATCAAGGGAACCCATATTGGAAGTTCTACCGTGTTTGACCATAAATTAAACATTTTGTTGTCACATAATTGAATTAGTTCTTGAAAAACGAGTTACTGAAAAATTGTCTTGACCTTTAAAAGGTTAATTTCCAAATTGAATTAATGGACCTTAATTAATTTTTTCTAAAATAATATTCGTTTTCCAAATTTTATAAAATATTATATTTCATATGTTGAATATATTTTATTCTGATTACATCATTCGTATCAATTAATTGATTTAAACAGTTGAATCGATTGGACTAAAATTATAGAAACTTTACTAATTTATTATCCATGTATAATTCAATATTATAATAATTAAGTGTTAAATATTATACTAATCATTATCATTATTTACTTTTAAATATTTTTTAGTGATACTAAATACATTTTTTATAAACTGTCATGACAAGATAAAAATTATATGATTAGATATAATGATAAACAAGGGAGAAAAGATTAATATAAAATCTTATGAAAAAAAGCAATTGTTAAAAAAATATAATTATAATAACTTTTTAGAAGTTAATTTATAATAATGCCTGTATCAGTTTTAAGAGCTCCAAAATCTTTTAAAACCAAGCATGGATTTTAACTAATTCGTTTAATTCAGTTTTTAAATATATAAATTACTTATCCTCTAAGTTTTTCTGTTGGTTCAGCATAATAAAGGATGTATAAGTATAGAATATTACTTCCCTTTTACTTCATCATATTCTTTTCTTCTCTATATAAAGCCCTATGCTATATAGAAATTGTCTGTTTGTAAGATTTTTTTCTATTTAATACATTTCAAATACAGCAACAATATTTACAGAAATTTATATCAACTCACTTATTAATTTTTTAGCGAGTAGCATATATCCCCTTCCAAATATGACTTATGCATCCCGTAAAAAGAAAAGAAAAAAAAAAAAGACTCATGCATGTTAACGTGGCTCATTAAAACATATATTAAGAAATTGAAACAAAAATTATCCAATAAAACATAAAATATTTAATATTTTACAAACAATTAGCATAAATTAGTAAAAAAAAATTAACATTAACATAAATTACTAAATGTAACATTTATCCATATTGTGGCCTTAAAATTAGGGTTAATTATATTTTATCCCCTATATTATAGGTTATATATATTTTATCCTTACATTTTGAAAACATGCATCCCAACTCTCTATGTTTTAACAAATATGTATTTTAGCCCTTTTATTAATTTTTTTATATATTATAAATAAAAATATCATACATTCAAAATATCGAATTGTATATTTAAAAAAGTTAAAAGAATCAATTTATATATAACAAAAAATTCTAGAAAATATAATGCATTTGTTTAGAGTCAAATGCATATTTACAAAAATTTAGAAAATTAAAATACATATATTTTAAAATATAAAAATATAAAATATACATAACTTATTATAAAATAGTTAAAATATAATTAACCCTAAAAGTAGACTACAAATCTGCAATGGTACCCCAAAAAAAAAAGTACACTGCAATGAAAACATTTAATTAAATTCTTTATTTGCGACAACAAATCAGCAATGACAGGTGGGAAATTGAAAAATACTTGCAGGATTATAGAGTATACCATAAAATTATACTCTTATCAATTATTGTGTATTATCTAAATTTAATTAGTGATAAATTTTATTATTAATTTATATATTTATTATTTTTTTATATTTTTAATAGTAAAACTCATCACTAAATAAACTTATGTGATATGTAATAAGAGTTTAATTGAGATGCATTGATAATATAAAATTTTTTTATATTATCATCCAATTAAAATTTTTTATTTGTATGACTATTCAAATAATGGGTAATTATATCAAAATTTTTTATTAATATAATAATATATAATTAAATATTTATATAAAAAATTTTACATTAATAATATATTTAAATTAAATCTATATAATAATTGATGCTATCACACTGTCATATGAAACTACATGACCCTACAGATATTTCTTTGGGAAATTTCATGGACAACGTCATTGTGCAACGTCAGCGGGTAAGGCCGCAATGAGCAATGAATTCATATGCCAAAAAATATAGGTTGCGCGTCAATGACTCATTCGTTTAAAAATCAAATATAAAATGATATTTTTTGATTATCAAATATAAAATAATATGAAATGTAACAAAACCACCTGCGGCGACTTCGTACATACGTCAATTTATTTATGACACTTGTGCCAACGAAAGATAGAACGAAGTATCGGGGAAAGAATAATTCCATGCAATGGGTGAAGCGTATTAATTATATTAAAGGTTTACTGAATACTTTTTTTCTTAATAAATCGTATGTACATGGGCTCTGGCCCTCAAATGTATCCAGAAAAAAAAAATTGTTCATACCAATTTTGGTGAGAGTTGTTGCAATTGACTTCATTCATTAAATCAGCCAATTTTATATTAAAATTTAATGAATGTAAATTAACTTTTTTTATCTTAATTTTGAAGATTATTAATGAATATTGTTTAGTTCTTCGTTTAATGTTGGGGAAAGAATAATGTCACCTTAAGGTAAATAACTTGTTGATAAGTGTGGATATATAAAAAAAAAATTAAATAAAAATATTTAGGTGAATTTTTTTATAATTTGAAATATTAAACTTATTTATTTATGAATGCATTTTTTAATCTGTAGAAGATTATGCGAATGGTTATCTAGAAGGATACATATACAGGTCACAAAACTGGAAATGCAAGAAACTACTTATTGGATAAATATATGAATCACTAATTTGTGGCAGAAAGTACAGTTTCTTAAAAACTTAAACCCAATTTGTCAGTTAAGAATGTTAAATAAAAATTCTCTGTATATACAAAAGTCTAATTTCAATTATTTGATATATTTAATTTTGTTAAAATTAAATATTATCTTTGGGGTTATATAAAATATTTATCATCATATCAATGGTTTATTATGAAATTTATTAATTGTATATGTTTGCTAACTCTTTACTCTCTCAAAATTTATTTTTCACATACCCTTTAATTTTTCACCATTTCACTATTCAATTAAGAAATGTGAAAGCAATAGCAAGTCAACACAATGATTGAGTGCTTGGGACCCAATAATTTAATTATAATGCAGCTAGATTCGATAGAGATGCCAAATTACCTCAAGCCCATACAAAGAAAAACAGGGCAACTCAAGTTGGGAAACCGAATGAGCACGTTAGCCAATCTTATCTTATTATCAGAAATGTTTGAATTTAAACATAATTTAGTAGTGAGAGGTTTGAGTAATTTATATAAAGTTATAGATTTAAATTTCATTATTACCATTACACTAAAAAGAAAAAAGGAAATGCTTAAACTTGATTTACCCCATCATTATTATTATTATTATTATTTTGGGTCTACTTGAATTATCTCACTTGAATTGTCTAATCTAATTCACCAACCTAAACAAATCAGTATGTATTTTTTTTTTCTTGTTTGTGGTCGTGAATCAGTATGTATTGTAGGTTTAAACTTCATTATTACTATTGTATCAGGGAAAAAAAATGCTCGAACTTCATTTACCCCATTATTGTTATTATTTTTTTAGTCAACTTGAATTATCTCACTTGAATTGTCCACCCTAATTCACCAACCTAAGTAAATCAGTATGTGTTTTTTTCTTGTTTTTGGTCGTGTATTAGTATGAATTTATGGCCTTACAAAACAATTTAAGATATGTTTGATTTAATTTTTGGGAGAATTACTTTTAAAAAAATTAAGTTCAAAAAATTACTTTTAGAGGAATTATTTTTTTTAAAAAATTATTTGTATTTGCTTTTAGTATATTAAAAATAAGTTTAAAAGAATGATTTTATTTTGATAGAATAAAATAAAATTACATTTAGTTATTAATATGAGAATAATAGCAATATTTCATCTCAAAAGTACTTTTCCTATAATGAAAAGTAACACTTTTATTACCTCTACTAAAAGTCTTTTTTTGGCAAAAGAGTGAAATTTAAATTTCATGAAGTTAAATCAAACATGTACACTTCCTAAATTCTCATTTTCTACCAATACAAGTTCATTTGGGGGCATCAAACTTTAAAACAAATGGGTTCTTAATCTTTTTGTCCTTGTCAAAGCATTGCAAAAGACTACAAAAGTCAGTAGGATTTAGATTTTCTAAAGTGAAATTTATTATAAAGTAAAAAAGTAAGGGGTTATTCATCTTTTAATCATTTTGATGGAATTCATACATAATAAAAATTATTAATCCAAATATAAATAATATCTTATTTTCTTACTTTATAACCATTTTTATTTTAGAGTATTCTAATCTAATGCTATGCTCAAAAGGGCCCAACGGCCAGGCCCACCTCAATGATTATTAGAGTCTATTGTTTCTATGCAATTTGAAATAAAATCTTTATCAACAAATAAAAATTAGAGTTTAATTTTTATATACTGATAGTATAAAATTATTTTATACAGTTAATGTGTATAAATTAAACTCAAAAAAATTATTAGTGGACCAAAAAATTAATATTTATTTGGATATTTATTATTTAAAAATTTGAATCCTAAATTATCATTTTACAATTTACAATGAACTTTGTCTATTCATCGCTCTATCTAAAATTGCATAAGCAATTGTTAAATTTAAAATAGTTTGAAATTTTAAGAAGAAAAAAATTAATTATTAACTATTACATCAAATCTAAAGTTTTTTAGAAGAACTAATGACATTATTATCTCCTAATTTTACATACAAATACTTTTGTATAAAATTTAAGAAAAAAATTATTAAAGTATAATTAATATTGACTTGAAAATTTTGACAAAAATGATAAATTAAGAGTATAACAAATATATAAATTTCTATGTGGTAAAAAGAATATATTTAATGAGTTAAATTAAAGGTTTTTTTGGCTTTACTTACGCAATATGGATGTAAATATTAAATCATGAATATAGATTTAAACCAAACAAAATTAAGTTCATATAATTTTTTCAGTTTTGAATATGAATTATTTTTCGTCTTAATACTAATAATCAAAGTTTATGAATTTCAACCGTTCTGATGATGACTTGAACTACTATAAAATAAAGCTCTTTTAACATTTTTTCAATTTTACAAAATTTGAATTTAAAACTTTACTTTACGTCAAATAAAATATTTAATTACTTGGATCAATTAACCATTAGATAAACATGAGTCTTTTATATTAGAATTACTTTTAGAATCTGTTTGGAAGAAGTATTATCGATTTCAAGATATTTAAAATACAAAGAAATTTAAATGCTTCAATTTAATTTCTCTTATTTTTAAAATTTTTTGTTTGGATAAAGTAATTATATTACTTCATTTTTTAAATATTTTGTTTGTATAATAAAATTATATTACATTATCTTTGGACAATTAGTTAAGGATCGAGGATGGCAGTCGCTAAGGGGGTGTGCTATGGGTAGTGAATTTGTCAGCGATTACAAGTGGGTGGTCGGAGATTAACAATCACGAGTGGGCAGTCGACAATCACTAGTGGACTATGGACGGTCACTTGGGCGGTCGAAAGTTGCTAAGGGGCAGTCAGCAATCCTCGGGGGGCAGTTGACAATCACCAAGGGGCAATTAGCAATCACTGGTGGGTGGTGAGCAGTCGGCAGCTACAAGGGGGCGATCAACATTTGCTGGGGGTTGTTGGCAATCATCAGTGTGCCATCAGCTAGTAATGGTAAATTTGTAAAAGGAAGGGGCTAAAAGACAATAAAAGGAAAAAAGAGGAGATTTTAGAATTTCTTGTGAAGAGGTGAAAATTGAAAACCCCTCTTTTGAAATTTAGAAAATACCTCCTAAAATTATTTGAATTTTTAAAATTCTTTCATATTATTATCCAAACAAAGAATTTTAGGCTAAATTAATTAAAATTCCCTCAAAAAATACATTACTCTATATGAATACTCCATCCAATCATGGTGGTGTCTCTGGTACCAATATTCAATCTCTTTCACCTGCTCAACCGAGTAGCATCTAGTCACAAATTCTAGATTTCTCCAATTTTGGAAGCTCATGCTTAGATGTTATCTAGCAAGGTTTGTGGAAGAAAGTTGGCAGTAGCAACCAAACCAAATTCTGGGAGGATAGGTGGCTAGATAGTGGTATTTTTAAAGATAGATTCCCAAGACTTTACTCTGTCTCATCTCAGCAACAGTGCCTCATAACTAATATGGGACAACGGCAGAATAATGCATGGCAATGGAAATTCTTGTGGAGAAGGAATATGTTTGTGTGGGAGTAGGAATTATTTCAAGATCTCCTAAGTCTCATCAATCAATATAGTTTTGTAGAAGGGCTAGACGATCAGTTATTGTGGAAGTTTGATACATTAGGGAATTTTTCGGTTGAATCTTTTACTTTGCAGGTTGTTTGGACAACTGCCTCATCATTGGATATTCACACCCACGCAAGGATAGTGTGGAAAAAGGTTGCGCACCCTCGTGTAGAGATCCTGGTATGGTTTATTATGCTTGAACGCCTAAGTACTAAGGACAGACTTAGTAGACTTAATTGCTCCTTTGTCTCTGATCAAAACTGCGTGCTGTGTAGTGCTGATATAGAATCTATATCCCACCTCTTTTTCTCTTGTCCAACAACTTGGATCCTTTGGTATAAGTGTTTTCAATGGTGGGGAATCTTTTGGTGCTTACCAAACCAACCTATTATGTGTTTCAAATCTTGGGAAGGTGCTCCTTTCAGGGGTTTTGAGAGTAAATTGTGGTTATCTTTGTTTTATGTTATTTTATGGACTATTTGGAAGATAAGGAATAGGGTGATTTTTGAGCATTATAAGCCTAATTGGGAATTGGAAGTTGATTTAATCAAGTTTAGACTTGGATATTGTGCTAGAGGGTGGTGCATGATGTCCCATTCTCTACGGATCAGTTTGCTACGAATCTAGACCTAGTTCGAAGGTGGAATAGAAATATTACTCATCTTGTTTAAGGGTTGTTGCAGGTTTTGGTGGGATTGCTAGTCCTGACTGTGAGATTGTTGATCTTGTCTGCTCTTGCCTCTTGTCCCCTCAGGATTGGTGGTCCTTGTTGCAACCTAGATAGTGCAGTAGCTTTGTTGAATGATATGGTGGATGCTGGTTGTTGTTAGCGCTTTTGTTTTCTTATATTGTAAAGCTTGTTATTTTTCCTTTCTTCTAGTGTTGTTCTTGTGTCTTAGACCTTCTGCGGTGGACCTTTGTGTTTGTACTGCTCTGTTGCTCCACTCGTTGTGGGGTTGAGCTATTTTATCTATCAAAAAAATGAATACTCTATCCAAACATATTCTTAGATTAATATACGTTGAACATTTTGCTTTACTTTTCCAATTTTCTCACTGGCATACGGCAGCATGCCCATAATGCACTAGGAAGTGCTAGCCAAACATATCCTTTGATGCATTTACTATGATATTGTCATAATATTAAAATTGTTGTTCAAGCAGAAGCACTGAATTGACGAATTTATGGTATATTTAGTTTAACTTTTGAGAAAATTATTTTTGAAATAATTAAATTGAAAAAATTATTTTTAAAAAGATTACTTTTAAAAAAATTGATTTGTGTTTAATTTAAATATATCAAAAATAAATTTAAAAAAATAATTTTTGTTTAAACAGAATAAAGTAAAATTACTTTTAATTGCTAATGTGAGAATAATAATAAGATTTCATCTCAAAAGTACTTTTTTCACAATGAAAAGTAATTATAAGAATATTTCTCTCAAAAATATTTTTAGTTGCTTGAAAAATACTTTTAGTTGTAAGATAAATAAACCAAACACATTGAATTCCTGTGCAGCTTTATTTTCACCCTAGCAAAAGTATTTTAGAGTCCGAAACTCTAAACCAAAGAGGCTCTTAATCGTTCGAAAGCAATAGCCGACATAATAAAAGGAAAGATGCGGAACAAGAGAAACAAGATTAAACCATATATTCTAATATTACCATTCACATCATAATATCCAACATTCAAATTATTCCATATAACTCACAATAACACACCGTAAAAGGCCTTAAACTTCCATCACATGCAGATGACTAACTAATAAACACAGTAATCACCAGAACAAGATAACAAGCACATTTCAGGCTTTAGAGCAAACTTCTCCATCACAAACTCATCCATCTTTGGACTTGTCTTCATTCTTGGCCTCATCTTTGCTTCCTTTCTCCTCCAATGCACATTTTGGATGGAGATCAAAGTCACACTCACCACAGTAGAACGACCAAACACGCCCGTCACCACGGCAACCATCACAGTTATAGATCCTGCGGCGAGTCAACACAAGCTCATGCTCATGTGCTGCATGCTTCACCTTCTTAGGCCACCCTTTTGCAATCTCTTCTTGTTCTGCCTGTATCTCTTTGATCCTCTCCTCAGTGAAAGGATAAGCATCTGCTCCATGAAGGGCAACAAGATCCCTGGCTTCTTTTGTGACAGTCCTTCCGCTTGATCCAATGGCCACAAGCCTTGGGATGCCAGTTACCTTGAACTTGCTGCTCAGGAATGCCTTCCTTGAGTCACCAAAGGGGAGTGCCAACCATGGCATTCCTCCAAAGAATTTGTCAAAGGAGGCTTGATCCCTGTCACTGGAGATGAAGATGACCTCAAATGCATTGTCCTTTGCCTTAATCTTATGGTATGCATCAATGAGTTTTGGAAGGAATGCACGGCATGGAGGACACCAGTGGGCTGAGAAGTAAAGGAGGATGTTCTTCCCCGCTAATTCTGACACTGGAATCTGAAATGAGAATTAATGCTAAGCTGTTATAATATATAAATTTTTATGTGGCATGAGAGTAAGGAAAAAGTCTTGTCGTATTCTATTTAATGTTTGACATCTCAGTTTCGTGGGTTATTGTTATTTTCCACTTTCACTACACTTTCAATAAAATGACTAAAGTGTCAAATGCTAAATAGATTCGAGCAAGATTTGTTTCTTACTCTTGAAGCACTTAAGTTGTTAATATCTCAGCAAAGATAGAAGGAACAAAAATTTAAGCTATTAGATAAAAGTACTAGATAAAAGTACATGAATGATTTTATAAATAATTTTATATCTTAATAAAAAAAAGAACATAACATATTGATAATTTGTTTAAAATTTTTTTACCTTTACCCCATCTTTCCCAATGACAAAATCTTGGTCTCCAGATACCAAAATTGACTCGAGTGTTTGTGCTGCCTCCTTGGCCTTCTCTATCTCACCGAGCTCGGCAAACTTTTCAGGAGTGAAAGGGTATGCAACAATACCATGCTCCTCAACAACCTCAGCGACATTAGAATGAAGAGTTTTCCCATCTGGCCCAATAATAACCAAAGTGGGGAGAGCCGAAAGCTCAAAGTACCGAGGCAGCTTATCAATGCTCTTGTCCTTGAATGGCAAGGATAACCAAGGCACACTTTCAAGTCCTTCCTTGAATGATTCTTCATCATTATCTAAGGGTACTGCCACAACCTCAAAGTTCTCCCCCTCTGCCCTCAGCTTCTCATAAACCTCCACAAGCTTTGGAGTAAAATCACTGCATGATTTGTGTGCAGTGGATGAGAAATACAGACCAACTGTCTTGCCCTCAAGCTCAGACACAAGTACCTGGGTATACATGAAAGGAAAACTCAAATTAGGACATAACAATAAAAAAAAACGTAAATTGTGGTAAACAGCCAAAAACTAACTGAAGGAAACTGCTATGTATCGTACAAAGGGAGTGAAGTTATTAGCTTACTTTCTTTCCATCAGAAGATATCACAAAGTCACGGGAATGAGAAACCAAGATTGATCCTAAGGACTGGTTCCTCCTAGCTTCCTCTTCTTTGTCTTTCAGCTCTTGGATCCTTGCTGATGTAAACGGGTATCCTTCAAGTCCATATTCACGGATAATTTCAACCCCACTTTTGGTGACAACTTTACCAGTCTCATCAAGTAATACAAGATTGGGAATCCCCCTCACATGAAACAGTTTTTTAAGGCTACTGATTGTCTCTGAATCAGAAAATGGGATAGCAAGCCATGGCATCTTGGAAAAGTACCCCTTGAAGGAATCATCATCTCTATCAGATGTTACAAAAATGACCTCAAAGTCACCTTTTGGAGAGACTTCGTTGTACACCTCCACCAAAGAAGGGGTGAATCTTCGACATGGACCACACCATGATCCTGAAAAATATAGACCAAGTTTCTTTCCCTTCAAGCTGTCAATTTTAACCTGTAAATTTCAAAATATTAGAAATAACACTACAGTTTCTCTCGCTAAAATATAAATATGATTCTTCATTCAATAAAGCTACCACTTTGAAACAGTTGATATGAACCGAAATATCCCACTCAAGAAGTATATTCAGCCATAGTCAAACTTTGTTCACACTTTGTTCATTGGAATGACTTTTGATCCGAATGAAAGGGAATGAAATGGAATAAAAATTCCTTTTGTCATATTTCGTATGATCAAGAATGGAAAGACCAATCAATATTCCATTCAACAAAATCCTCATTTTTGCATTTGAAACTTCCAAGGCCCACCACCCTACCTAGTTGCAAACCCATCTTCTCACCCCCACACCCTATCCATAGGTAGAGGATTCAATTAAACCGAATCACTCACCGTTTTGCTTAATTCACCTGCCTATCTTACTCCAAATTAGCTGTTAATTACATAGGCCTTTAATATGAACTGATCTATTACTATTACAATTTTCACACTTGCATGAACCATTCATAACATATATATCTATCATTTCCCCGTTCCGTCCTCTACTACTGAGGCCATGGACCAAAATCTCAGTATCAACGCTCATAAAAGATCAACAAACTCAAGTGTTGTGAGCCTTTGACAAAATAGGTTCACCAAATCACCCCATATATACATGAACTAACTTTTGCTAGTTCCAATCTTAAGAGACAAATAAAACCAAAAGTAGAAACAAAACTGAAAATTGAATGAATGAAACATGAATAGTTTTGATGTGTAGAGTACCTGATCACCGTTGTTGCGAACAAGAAAGTCCCTCTCGGGAGAAGAGAGGAGTGATTGAACATCGTGTGCAACATCTGCCATCGTAGTCACCCCGTGAACCAAGAGTACGGAGATTGAAACTGAGTTAACGTGGTCAAGAACAAAGACTAGCAGGGCTATATACTATAGCGTTTAAGGGGACAAAAACAAACATCAAGTTGGAATATTTTCTTGATAGCTAAGAAAACAAGCACTTCTAGTTAAATACACCTACCTACACACGTCATCTTATATTTATGCTATTGTTATTATTAGATTATAGTTAATATCGCATTATTTTTCATATACTTATGCTTTGATCATGTATCATACGCTTAGATGCAAGATGATAAGTTTGATAACTATATATAAATTCTAGAGGCATTTTAACTAAGAAGATCGTAACTCCGCTATTGACTTGGAGTCAGTTGTCCAATTTTTGTTACATACTAAATACGTTGACGAATTTAGTGCAAATTTGTTTTTATATACTAAATTTATTGATTTATTAAGTGTTGCCGTAGCTATACCTGTACCCGATTGGACCGACGTTCTGATTAATTTGATTAAAAAAAAAATTTGACCATAAATTGGACATCTACCCTTTGTTTTGACACTGGACGAGAAGAAAGAATATGATACATGACAGAAAATTTTTAAATTTTAAATAAATATAATTTTTTGAAATTCGGTTTATTTAGTTTTTTTTTTCAATAAAATCACTTTTTGTTAATGGTCCAAAATCAATTTTTTATCCATAAAATCAAAAAATAAATTGTATAAAATGTATAACATGACAAGAGGACGGCTTCAGACGTCAACTTTTTTAAAGACTAGTTGCCTGGTTAACTTAGCAAGGAAGGATCGGGCGAATCTGTCCGGTTCTGTCCTTCCCTAATCTTATCTTGATGGAATAATTCCACCGGTAATAGCGTTCACATTTTTTTTGAAGAAAAAAAAAGTTTAATGAATATAAAATTATTTTTTTTTCTAATTTGAAAGATTACACTTTTTAATAATATATGTGATTGGTTAATTATATAAAGAACTTTGTACTAACTACATATTAGAATTAAATTCTTATATGAAATTTTAACAACATACTAATATTTTATTATGAAGTTTAACAACTGTACATGATTGTTACCTCTTTATTAGCGGAAGAACCGTGATATGTACTGCACTGTAATTCTAAACAAAACCTCAATAATGTAACATATAATTTTTCTTTCTACTATAATTAACAGAACATAATTGGTCTTTTACCATAAATATCAAAACATCAAAATATAATATTAAAATCATTTCAGAAACAATTTTGGCACCAAAAATATTAACATTAAATTCCACGATAATAAATCGAGTGCTATTGCAAATATCAATTGCTTGAATAACATTTTTTAATAACACCACAGATACTCTTTTTTTTAACCTCGGCCCATGATTAGAAAGCGTCAAGTATTTAATCAGTAAACACACAAGAAGAATGAAAATATAACAAATTAATAGATAATATAAAAGCAAAAAATTAGGTTAATTTATCTTATAATATTTGACACTTTTATATTGGTTGAATTTACCTCCATAAAATGACTAATACATAATTTCACCTAAACAAAATACAAATAAGACGCATAAGAAGATACACTTCAAAGAGTATAGAAAAAAGAATTAGTATTATAAAGTGATTATTTAATATAAGAAGAACTTGATCATCTCTTTATTAAACATGACAAGAGTTACAAAAGCAATAATATATATATATATGATGCAAGGAAAACCAAAACCATAGAAAGACTACAAAGAATAAAGAGTATAATAATTTGATGAGGAATGAATAAATATATAAAAGTAAATTATGACAATATTGAAATAACCAACACTCATTAACAATGACAATCATAGTATCAATCTAAGAACATTATACTAAACCAACCTCCCTTAGTGCTAATATGGATAGAGTAGAAGTATTTAAAAATAAAATATCATACTATAAGAAATAGAGCTAAGTACAAATAATACCTATGATAAAAACATAAAGGCTATAAAATATTGTCTTAAAAGGAGTTTGCCATAGTTATATGGTAATAGTTGGTAAGTTAGACCTCATCAAAACCAAATTTATCTTATCATAACTAATCTTTTAGTAGAGTTGTTTAATATTATATCATTATATAAACTATAACCTGGTGCCCAAACATCAAATGGTGAAGATGATTTGATATAAATAGTCAAATCAGTTGTTATTATTTTATTTTGTGAATTTCTATTTTTATTTTTTTTATTTCAATGTATTAATGATAAAAAAATAAAGGCCATAAATTATAGTTTTCAAAAAAGTTTGTTATAGCTATATGGTAATAGTTAGTAAACTAGATCTTATTAATAGATAACAAGTTAGACTTTATCAAAATCGAGATCACATACGACAATTAATTTTTTAATAATGGAGATAATTTGAAATAAGTAGTTAAATTTGTTGTCATTATTTTATTTTATGAATTTTTAATTTCAAAAAATGTGAAGTTGACATGTGATTAATAAGCTCAATAAGATTTAAAGTAATTTGATTGATTTGATTTAATTTTTATTTGATTTGATTTTATATAATATTTTATTATATTTAAATATTTTATAAAATTTTATTTGATTTAATTTTAATATTTGAATATAATGATGTTAGTTTATAATCTACCACTTATAATTTTATATAAAATATCACTTTATTATTGGGCAGCATATAATTGAACTAGTGCTCCAAAAATATCTAATAATAATTTCTCTAAAAAGATGGTATAAGCAAGCAATATTTTGTGTAATTTTCTTTTTAAATTTTTTTAATATTAAGTAGTATATTCTTTTACGTAATATTAATAATTTTTTATTATTATATTAAGTAATATATTATTTTTTATTAGATGTTCATAAAATATTAGTTGAAAATATTAAGTGGCCAATCCACTTTTTTTTGTTACATATTTAGGTTTGATTAATTTGATTTTAATTTTGAATTTTATTTGTACTTTGATTAATTTGATTTAATTTGATATAATATTTGATTTGATTTATTTTAATATTTAAATTTAAATATAAATTGTTTGAATTTTTTATTTCAAAAATTTGATAAAGTAACACTTGGTTATGCCACTCTTCTCTATTATTATTTGTGTGTGATATAGATTTGATTTTGATTTTGATTTTGATTTGATTTGTTTATTATTTTTAAATATTTTGTAAATTTTTATTTTATTTTATTTTATTGCAATATTTGAATATAATTATTTTAATATTTGAATATAATAATTTTAGTTTATAATTCACCACTTATAATTTTATTTAAAATTTTAATTTATTAGTAGATAGAGTATAATCTAATCGATGCTCTATAAGTATGGAATAATAATTTCTCTAAAATGAGAGTATGAACTGACAATATTTTGTATAATTTTTTTAATATTGAGTTATATTTTTTATATAATGTTAAAAAATTTTATTATTATATTGAATAATATATTATTTTTTGTTAGATGCTTATGAAGCACCAATTGAAAACATAACATGGTAAATTCGCTCTTTTCATTTTTATATATTTAAATTTGATTTGATTTTAATTTTTATTTATACTTTGATTGATTTTGATTCGATTAATTTGATTTAATTTTAATTTGATTTGAGTTGATTTTGATTTTAATTTAATATAATATTTTTTTATATTATTAAATATTTTATTTTATTTTAATATTTAAATTTAAATATAATGGCTTTTTAAAATTTTTATTTCAAAAATTTGAGAGAGTGACACTTAATTATATCACTTTTTTTTTTGTCACACACACTCACACACCAGGGAGGGAAGGGGGCTCTGCCCTCGTGAATCGAAGCCACTTCCCCTCATACGCAGACATTTGGCCATATGCAGGAACGCTATGGGCCAAACGCTTATCTGCTTTATGTCACTCTTCTTAATTATATGTTGTATGATGATACTAAGCATAGAAACCAGTCAAGTCAATCTTTTTTTTTTTTCCCCGCCCTTTGACGGGCAACCAAAGTTTAATCTTAAATGGGCCATCTCACATCAATTTAAATGGCTAGCCGGTGGCCTAAGATGATTTAAGGTTTTACTAGATATTTCACTTGAGATTGTTCCTACTTGAGATGAGGACCATAGCTTTGATTTTCGGTGATTTTTATGGAGTCCAGTGGGCTGAAAATTCCCCTAGGTGGAGCTTATCTATGTGGCACCATTGAATGGAGGTGCGTTCTACAGTGCACTTTGCTAGTCAAGGAGTTAGTGTATCTTACAATTTGATGGTGAGATTATGAGGTATATCGATACACTAATCACTTATAATGTATTTTAATAATCTCTAATTTTAAAAAAATTTAAAAATATAATTAAAAATATTTTAAAAATTAATTATTATATATTAATAATATAAAATTATATTGATAGTATAAAATAATTTTATATTTAGTATAATCAAAAAAATTCTATCTGTGTAATTTTATTTTGTCAATATAATTTTTCATAATTTTACTCTGTTAATATAATTTTATACTGATAAATTAAAATTATTTTATATTGTTATTGTAATTTAACACTATCAATATATAAAAATTAATTTCTAAAAATCAGAAAAATTTTATCAATGTAATTTTATTCTGTCAAGTATAATTTTAAGATATTTTATCTTATCAATATAATTTTATATTAATAGTATAAAATTATTTTATATTATTAATATATAAAAATTAATTTCTAAAATATATTTAATTATATTTTTTAATTTTTTTAAAATTAATATATTACTATAATATATTATAAATTATTAATATATCAATATATCTTATAAATCTAATCCATTAAATATGCTACAATTACAAGATGCATGATACACCAGTTAAAGCGCATTGCAGTCGGCGCCCTAAATGGAAGGCATACTCAGAAGGATGCACTATACAGTACCTATCTCCCTTTCGTTGCCTCCCATTAATGTATATGTCAGATGGTTTAACTTTTGAAGGGCAAATTAATACTACAGTTTAAACTCGTGTTTGATTTTATTTTTATATAATTTACTTTAGATAAAATTAATTTTATTAAAATTTATTTGATTAGAATTGATTTTAAAATATTTATACTTGATAATTTAATTTAAAAAATAATTTATATTTGGATAGTATTGATTAAAATAACTTTTAGATGTATAATTTACAAAGAAATACCTAGAATCGATTTTAGTAAAATTAAAAAATGAAAAAATTTTACTTCTATCTAAAATCAATTTTAAAGATCATAATTAATTTTGACTATAAAAAACTAAACTATAACAAAAATAATCAAAATTAATTTTGGTCTCCCAAAATCAATTTTAACACTTCTCACCAGATATCCAATCATGCTATTATCTCCTTCCTGCATCTAACATCTCTTTCTTATAAGTTACAGATTTCCTTATTGTGCTCATTTAGATTCGATGAACCATTTTTTTGTTATATTTTAACTATAACTTCTTGTGAGTTGTGATATGCTTTAACATTATAAATGGGTAACCGTTTCCTTAAACTTTCTGTCAAAATAGAAAACATATCTTTCAAAAATAAATTACAAAGTATTTCTTAAATTTTCTATTCAAACATAAAATAACTTCTACCTTTTCAAAGAAATCCTTCAAAAGAATTAATAAGGATTTGATATGATAGTAAATGAGTTGTAATTTTAAGTGTGAATACCGTATTAATAAATAAATAAAACTCAAAAAGGCAAAAATAAAAGAGAGAACAAAAAATAAGAGAAGTCAAAGCTCGTAGCCCAAATCTCATATTAGCCCAAAAAATAAAAATAATAAAATAATGAAAAAAAAATCAATCAAATTTTATAAATTATCATAAATTATTTTTTTGGTGGTTCTAAAATTAATAAAGAAAAGAGAGTGCAAACTGTTTCCTACAGTACACAACTCCCATGGCATCGGCCTGTAGAACATGCCTCATTATCCCAGACACTAAGATTTCACTGCCCATAGCCCCGTCCAGCAAGCCAATCAACACTCATATTTGCTTCTCTAAGAGGTGTTGGACATACTGCATTAGGTATAATAGGATAAGATAATATAATATATTATGATCTTATTCATTGTTTGGTGTAATTAACGTATTGTATAAACTTATCCATTAAACCTCTCTTATACGTTATAATGATGGATAACTTAATACGATCTAGAGAGGCCGTATTAGGCCTGATTAGCTTTTAATGTATAAGGTTCTTTCATTTTATTTATTTTTTAATATATTTTATTAAAAAAATAATTATTAACTAAATAATAAAAAATAAAAATATATAAATAAAAAATAATATTATTTAATAATAAATAAATATTTTTTAAAAAATTATAAAATAATTATTTAAACTGAAATAAAAATATAGGAATAAAAATTTATTATTAAAATATATAAATAATAATATTTAATATAAATTTAATTATATATAATAAAAAATACAACCAAATATAGGAATGTGATACTAAGCCTATTTAAATTTGGATATATAAAAACTTCATCTACATTTCACTTTCTCTCTCACATATTTTTTATATTTATAAAAAAATTAAAAATAAGTAAATAAATAATTTTTAATATAAAATTATTTTTATATATGATAAAAAATAGCTAAAGTAATTATAATAACTATTTAAAAATTATATTTATTATAATATCTTTTTTTAATTATATTTTATATAATACAATATCTTATACAATGACATACTAAACACTGTATAGGATTAAATTTTTATCAAATATTATACAATCAGACCTTATACTATCAAGCATACCAAACGGGTCCTAAGTACATGAGTTACACATACTTCCCAATCTCTCATCAGAATTTGCTCGATCCTCTCAACTATACCCAAATATATAAAGATGGAAGGGTTAATTTGATCCTTGACAAGCTGAGCGACAATTTGAGAGTCAAATTGACAATCAATTAAGTCAATCATAAATTATCATAAATTAAATTAATTTTCTCAATCAATGTCAATTAAGTTAAATTATACTATAAATTAAATCAAATCTCATCAATAAATATTAATTTAAATTATTTTATCATTAATTTTATTCATTCCTCTAGCATCTATAAATAGACATCAATAAAATAATCAAGGAACCATCAACGAATAATCAAAAAAGTAGTAAAAGAAAAAGATCGCAGCTCCTATCATCCCTGTTTTGTCTTTTATGATAGCATTTTTCCAATTGGTCTTTCGTCCTTCTTGAGGTAACATTCTTTACACAACTGTTTTTATTTTGTCACCAAAACTAATTACTATCATTATTTTTTTTTTCTTTTATCTTTGTCATCTATTTGCATGTTTTCTGATTTATACCTTATATTGTTCATATGAAATGCATCACATAGCTAAAGATGGAATCAAAATCAATCCATTGTTCTAGCGTCCATAAACCCAAAAAACCAAAATAAGTTTCACAGAATCACAATTCAAACCGAGCCAACCTTTAACAATCAAACTCTATTGCCTTTGCTTCAAACTTGCACCGCCAACCCTCTGCTTCTCTCACGTTCGCTTAGGTTTAAGTTATTCACAAAATTGAGTTTTAGTTTATTTTATTTTTATTTTTATTTTCAATATATTTATTTATTTTTTGGCTGAATTTTTTTTTTTGAGTCAATGTGGACAAAAACTCATTTTCAGGCCCTTTTAAAAAGATCGGTTTTTCAAAAGTAAAAGATTTTTTTTATTTTTCTTATAATAAAAATTGGTAGATACTCTATTAAATTATTTTTCAAAAAATTTTCTGTAAATATATCCTAAAAAAAGAGAAAAAAAAATTCTTTAAAAGAATATCATAAAAAAATCATTTTTTAAAGCTCATGAAAACTAGCAAATCTCCTTAACATTGAGAAAAAAATAATTTTATTCAACATCAAATACTTAAGGAAGCTTTACTAGTGATTGTCATTTTTAGCACTATATAATAATCATTTGTATATTTTCTTCAATAATTTGAATTTTAAATAATAACAAAAAATGGTTATAAAAATCATAATAAAGATATAATGGTGAAAACCGAGTAAAACTTAGTTTTGGCGAAATTTGGAGTGCAATATAATTTCTGAAGACCATAAAACAATAATCCATGAAGATCATAAAATAAGAATACAATTTATCTAAAAGAAATCATTTCGGGCTTACAATCAAATTTCCTTAAATTGAGGGGGCCTGTATCTTATTTATGATAATATACAGATTAAATGTACGGTGTTATAAACAAAGAATTTATCTAACACACACACACAAAAAAAAAGAATTTATCTAAAAAGTGATAGATTATGAATTACGACTTTAAATAAATTGGACTTATAATAAAAGGAATTTGAATCTTAAAATTACCACTTAAAAAAAAGGGACTAATTTTAACATTAAGAGCGATCCAACTAAAAAATCTCAAGCATATTCCCTCTTTCTAAAAGTTAAAAAAAAAAAAAATGGAATAAAGGGGAATTAGGTAGGTATGGTGACCCCATTTACCTGATAACCTTTTTACATATCCATGTATATAGTTTGTACTCGTATATATGAAAACTGCTATAGCTTTTCACTAACTGATCTTGAAGATACTCTTGTGCATGATATTTTTACACAAATCCCATAATAAAACCATGATCTCTATGTTATCCTTTTCACAAATGTCTTGGCCTTTCTTATTACATGCACAAGAAACAATCGCATTCCAATGATTAAATGGGAACACCCCAGTAAACAATGTGGCAGCACTTTGATGGGACCTTAAGGGTGTTGTGTCCGAAAGCTCCAACTTACTTTGTCTACTTAACAAAGCAATTAAAAGAGCCAATGCGTGAAGAACACACAGAATATCTTTAGTTGGCTCTTTATTAAAGAAAGTTCCCATCTTCTCCACAAGTTTAAATTCTAAAATCCTACTTACCTGAAGCACATTACATACCTTATACATAACCTCTTCTAACAGGTAATCTACTCGATTGCTTTATGAGTTAACCCAAATCAACCGTGGCATGCACTCAAAGAACAAGATCTTGCAAACTTAATACCAAAATCCCCTTATTATTCCCCCAGAAATTAATCTCCCAACCCCTCAATCCAATTCTTCTCTCATCCTAACTCCAAAACATGTCTCTTCAAGCTCAACCACAGCAACCTGCTCAGGTTTACCCCACAACTGTCACAAATCAGCCACCATCCCACCATTCAAATGGGTCTTTTGGGCCAGTTTTTGTTGTCCTTGCCATAATACTAGTCATTTCTGTAGTTGCTTGTGTTCTTGGAAGGCTATGCAACAGGCGCTACAACAACAACAACAACAACCACAGTCACAATCAGAGACATGTTAAGCCGCATAGGCAGCAGATCCACAACATACATCCAAGAGAAGGGGACATTGAATTTGGGGTTGACAAAAGGATGCCCCCACCAGGTGCAAGGCCTAATGGACATCATGTTCATTTTGCGGGCACAGGAGCCCATCCACCTGCTAATGGTAATGGTAACAACATCAAAGGTTTTGAAATGAAACATGGCCATGAAGGAGAACCTAGAGGAGATGCGTGATGATTACTCTTAAGAGGAAATTATGCATACTTAGCCATCTTGTGCTGACAATCATTCCCACTATATATTATCATAATATTGTGTCTCTTTCTATTAATCTTTGGTTTTCAGCCTTAGATTTCCAACTGCATGATGAAAATGTAACATTTGCATGTTTTACACTTTCATTTTTTATTTTTTATTTTTTATTTTTCTAGAAATGTTTAACATTATATCAAGATTTTTCTAATATAATCTCAGATGTAATTAAATGGTTATGCAAGTTTATTGTTCCTTTTACTGATTCAGAAATAACATTATCCTTGTTCTTAAGTTGTTAAAAAATTATTCCGGTCTCAAGAAATAAATAAAATTCTTAATTAAGGTTTATATTTTTTGTTGTATAAACGGGGCCAACCCCAAAACACAACAAGAACACAACTAACAAACAAGTCTACAAAAAGATACACCAGCAACAATAAAGGACCCAACCCACTAGGAACCGAATAGTCCATGTAATTTTGCTTCGCTTTGAGGCTAGTCAATTATTTTTTTAATTGATCATCTTAGTTCGATAATTTACTAAATTACATGATGCTAATGTTATATATCTTTATAACGATTTTTCGATATAATTTTTACTATTAAAAGTGAAATGCGTTAACTTCTTTTTGCCCCATATATTGGCACATTAAAAACCATTTGACTCGTCACTATTTAAAAATTTTCAACGTGACTCACTACTAGTTTACGTGAAAAATAACAAGAATAACATTGTGTGTAATTGGTAATTGAAGAACCAAAATGAATATGAACTATTAAGTACGAATTAATATAAACTCACCCATTTAATAAAACAATAAATATGTTCTTAGCCCAAATCCTGATTTGCTGGTTTAGGACAAAAGAGAGAGAGAGAGTCTTCTGGCCCCTCATGGTGTTCATTCGGACAAAACGAAGCAAATTCAAGCCGAGGATGTTTTCAGGCTTTTTGTCCAAAGAAATTTATTCATTCGATTAATCATCATCTTTCCTTTACTTTTAAGATTTATTTAAAAAAAAATAAAGAAAGAAGTGTGATTTGGTTTTCTGGTTTTATAATTAAAAGTAAAACGCCAGCAACAGTTTTTATTGTTAAAAAATTTGATAATGATTTAAATATCAATAAAGTAATATGTGAACAAGTTCAGCATCCTCTTGATGCTTCTAACTCAAAAAAGGTTTCATTTTAGCTGGAGGATTCTCAATGTCCTTAAAAGCAATATACCCATATAATCCTGACATAGGATTTTATCTAATGTTAAAAGTATGCTTCATGAGGTTGTCACTGAGTCCTTCAATAAATATTGACTTAAAAAATTCAATTTCTTTAGGCATACATAGGTTTCAACGTATATGATTAAGTTACTGAGGTTTTTTTTGTTGTCTAATCTTAATCAGTTCTTACTTCTCGCTGAGTTAAACCACTGGTTTGCAGCATCCATACTTTCATTCTCTAGCTAGATATCTGTGTTACGTTTATTCTGCAACTGAAATGGAGCATTCTTTAGCATTTGTAACATTTATTCTATGTTTTGGCAATAATTAATAGCCTAGTAGCGGTCGTCCATTAAAATTACAGAAGCAGGTTAATAGTACATTTCTCATTATTGGCAAGGACACACTTTCAATGCAGTCCAGGCCAGGAGAATATATGTACCCTTGACCGTGGAAATATTCTTGAAAACAGGAGAGGAAAATAAAAAGAAACAGAAAATATAAGATGACAAAAGTGAAGATATGCGGGCTTTATTATTCCCTGCAAAATAATCATATCCTCTGCAATGTGTGTTGTGTTTTGTTTGTCATTACTTGCATGTAGCTTATGAGGTTTGATTTTTGCACATTAGTGAAACTACCCAAAATTGGAAAGTAAAAGATTAAATTAGACAACAATTTATCCAGTAATAATTGGGGAAGAAGAAAATGGCAGCAGTTGGATTTTTTTTTTTTTTCCCCTCCAAGAATTGCGTTACTAATTGAAATTTATCATGTGGGCACAAAAGGGAATGACAAAATATAACCCTACAGAAAGTTGGTTGCAGCATTGCACTGCTTAAGGACTAAGGAGAGTGTCTTAAGCTTACACTGCAAATATCCAACCCACAAAATAATTTTTATTTTTTTTAGAAGAGAGAGAGAGAGAGAGAAGAATCTGATGATTGTGCAGTTATGGGTTGCTTTCACTGCAACTTCTTGAAACTTTAGACGGTCATTTTGTACATACTTGCCATGGTAAGTTAGTCAAAAACAACTTCTGTCTCAATTCACTGGCAGGTGAGAGATTCCCACTGTCAGAGATATGCTACTGAATAGAATGATAAGGAAACTTGTCGTGTACCATGTGCTTGAAATTGGGAGACCGTTATGAACTTATAATTATAAAAAGGGACACACATGAAGTTCTATGTAACAAACAAAAAAACCGTGCACAAAAGTCCAACTAGCCCGAGAACCATAAGCCAGAGCAAAGCTGCATTCATAGCAGGAAACAATGAGTGGTTTGGGAGTTGTGGAGTGGCTTAGACCCCTTGTTGAGACCAAGGCTTGGGATTTCGCAGTTGTTTGGAAATATGGGGATGACCCTACTAGGTGCTATTATACAGAAGCTGTCTTTTGTTGTTTGTATATTCATTCATGTGCCAATCAGGTCTATGATGTATCTCAAGCCTTTTATTTTTCTTGTCTTGTGTAGGTTCATTGAGTGGATGGGGTGCTGTTGTAGAGGTAGCTGCGGTGAAAACACTGAGCTGGTGAAGCTCAAAGATGAAATGGGTGAACAATATCACTTGGCTCCCATTTGTAGGGATACTCACTTTCAGCATCCAGTTAGGACAAAGGCTTGTGAGGCTCTTGCCCAGCTTCCTTTTGCAATGTCTCTCTATTCTGGGTATCTTTCTCTCTCATTCTGATTGTTGTGATCATTTTTCTACATGTATATGTGTGTGTTTGGCATGTATCAATTTTTTTTTAATATATGTATATTTGGTCATGGAAAGGAATCACTAAAGAAAATTATCTGACCACTACAGTGTCCGTGGAGAGGTTGCAATATCACAACAACCAAGATGGCTTACCGATGAAGAGGTAATGTTTTCGAGTTAAAATATCAGGCATTTTTTTTGTTCTCTATCATCTTCCCTTTCTGAAATTAATCCTTCTCTCTCTATATATTGGCTTCCTAATATATCGCTTGAAACAAGCCAATATATTTAAGATAAGCATGTGACGTTAATGTTGCTGTTAAAAAGAAAATATTTTTGGGATTGAGAATTAGTGAAGGTCCCCTGAAGTTAGAATCTTGACCCAAGTGGAAGCATTCTAGACAACATTAGTTAAAATTTGTATTACATGGATATATAGGCAACATTTTAGACATTTTAACCGAGATTATTGATGGTTGCTCATTTAAGAAGATCATAAACTTTAAACATCAATATTTTGACAGGATTCAAATGGAACACAAGTTTTGATCCCTATTGTTGGTGGTCTTGTCGAGCTCTTCGCTGCAAAGCTTGTAAGAAACAGATCTTGATACTTACTGGCATAGCCTCTGATTGAAAATTTATGTTAATAAACTATTCATCTTCCTCAGATTCCGAAGGATACAAATGTCATGGAGTTCATAACAGCACACTGTTGTGCCTCATTGAAGCAAGATGCTCTATCTGGACAAAGCCACACCAGTATGAACTTCAATGAGCATCTGCCACCTGACGAAAAATACCCACAAAGGTGGCTGCCACTCACACCAACTTTAACTCCTAGTGTCTATCTGCATGCAGCAAACTGGTGCAACTCCAATCCTAACATTGAAGGACCCTCCAGTGGATCTAATCCTTCTAGTGAATGCCCATCATTTGATTCAAACTTTGTTTGCTTGACTCAGCACGAATATCTGAAGCAATCAGTTAGAACATCTCCTACCCCTCAAACTAAAAGGTCCAAGTACACTGAAACTTCAGGGAAACAACAGAGAGATTTGAGTTCCCATTATGGCAATGGCAAAGAAGATAAAACAAAATTGGTCAGGGAGCCTCAAAAGGAACGTTACCATGCTAAAAATCTTGCTACAGAGAGGAAAAGGAGGAACAAGATAAAAAATAGGCTTTTCACTTTAAGGTCTCTAGTCCCAAAAATAACCAAGGTAGATATAACCGCGTAACTCAAACGCATAAATATAATAGTTTTCCTTCTAAATTTTTTCTAGTATCTAATTCACTAATCTTTGGCAGATGGATAGAGCATCAATTCTTGCAGATGCAATTGACTACATAAAGGAATTGCAGGGACAAGAGAAAAAACTTAAAGATGAGGCCAGGACTTTGGACGTAGAGGACTGTGAGAAGAACAAACCGCAATTAATGATACTAACAGCTAAAGAACATGGAGGAACTTATTATTGCACTAAACAGATGGAGATGAAGGTACAAAGAGTTAGCAGAAGTTCTTCTTCGTTATTTTTTTCGTAGTCGCGGATGAAACTAAATTTCAACAATCCTATTTAGTGACCTATTATAGTCTTTTAACATGTTCCCCAGGTGCAAGCAGAAGTGAATCAAATAAGCAAGACAGAGTTGTTGATTAAGGTATACTGTCAGCAGAAGCCAGGTGGGTTTTCAAGGTTGATGGAAGCTATACATTCATTTGGAATGCAGGTGGCAAATGCCAATATGACCACACTTGATGGAAGAGTCCTGATCATTTTGACAGTTGAGGTAACAGTCTAAAACTGGAACAACAGCAGAGTGCATTCATTTGCTAAATATTTGAAGCACCCTAAAGAAATCATGAGCTAATTTGCTGCTATACTAGCTTGGTATGCGAAGACATCCAACATCAAACTCTTCATCACGGTCCATATTGGTTATGTGAATTATCCATAGCATCCACTAACCCTTTTCCCTTCAAAGAGGGCT
Source organism: Pterocarpus macrocarpus (assembly GCA_031439585.1). NCBI lineage: Eukaryota > Viridiplantae > Streptophyta > Magnoliopsida > Fabales > Fabaceae > Pterocarpus > Pterocarpus macrocarpus. The sequence goes on along the minus strand of CM062518.1, from coordinate 32,622,796 downwards.
AAGAAAATTTTGGGAGGGAGCAGAAAAGCACTAGAAAAGATTTCATTGATGGAAATCCGTTGTAACATGCATTTCTTGAAGAAGTTGATTAAAACTATTGCATGAAAGCATTCATTCTTCTATGCAACCCACCCACTCTTAGTTCCCCTTCACTACGTTAGTTCATTGCATCACCCATTCTAATACAAGTAAATTTTGTTTCATAGGCAGCCAATCAGGATATTCACCCTACAAAACTGAAAGAGTATTTGATAGAGCAAACAGGATGATGACAGAAAAAGTAGCTAAGAAGTTCAAGAAAACGGTGGTGATCTAATGAGGTCAAGAAAGCACGAGCTTCTTTACAAAGTTTGCACAGCTAGTGAATGGAAATTTCAGCTACAGGTGAGAAATAAAGAACTCGGCATAGAAGCTCCCAGAGTAAGAGAAAAATTTTGCTTTAGACTATTTATAGTTTAATATATCTATTTTGTGGGTTATCACTATCTTTCACTTTCCTAACATTTTTAGTGTAATAGCTAATGTATCAAGTAATAAATGGTATAGAGTAAAACATTTTTTTTACTCTAAAAGTATCTGAGAATTTCTTCTCAAATAACATGGTTATCAGCAAAGTCATCATTTTGAGCACAAGTTGAAAGGTCACATGTTAGCTAACAACTTGGTTACAACAACAAAGTTTTTCTCCCACATCACCTATATAGATCACACTATGCTATTATGTCTTATCGTAAATCACATCCTTAGTAGTTAATAACTTGGTTATTATTTGTAAATCAACAATATACCATAATTATATAGAAAAATTTGCACTAAAAGCATGAGTTTGATTGCCATGGAGATCGTGATAAGATGGCAAAGAAATGAAAATAAAAATCATTGCTGAATGAAGTCGTCACCAATTTTTAATAAAAAAAATATTGAAAAAATTTCTTTTATTTTAGCGAAGAGAATACGATTTTCAAAAACTAAATTTGAGTTCGAGACTTGGTTATGCACAAGAAAAGACAAAAATTTGATTTTTGCAGCACCCTTGATGCATTCATATTAATACGATTATCTTAATTAATTGTACAAATTATTAATAATTTTTTAAGTATTTGTCTTACCCAATAAAATGTTTTAACTCAAAAATCCCCTTTTTTTAACTAAATAAATTATAACACATGGCTCACTTTTTTCTTGAAGAAATATTCAATCGAACAACTTTAAAGTATCAAGCTGTTACAATTCAGATGTTTTAAAAGTGCAAAAATAACAAGTCGTCAGGGCTCAAATAACATTTTAAAAAAAAATTCAAACTTAACGTAAAATTAATATTTTTAACTTTTTAAAGAAAAGAAAATTTACAACTCAATTAGATTTCTTTTTTTTTTTTAGGAAAATTAATGATAGAATAAGTATTCACAAATACTTTTGTCATTTTCAAAATCTTTCAATGTCTAACTCAATTGATTAATTTCAGGGTGCTGACAAGTTGTATATCCAATTTTCCTAGGATCTGGCAACTGTAAATTACTAACTCTTGTCACAAAGCTATATTGAATGTTTGGTAATCGTCTTCTAGCTCGTGATGAGATATGGTCGCAGAGATATTCTTAACTCACAATTACTCACTGCCATAAATTTAGAATGGAAATATAGGTCATCATATCACAATCAAAACTATTTTTATTTTGGGTATCATCACAAATATGCAACAAGAAGCTGATATCTTCCGAATCCCGCATCACAAAGAGATATCTATTGATCATAATGATGAAAAAGCGATCTCAACAATCTTATCCTTGTACAAGCTTTCAGCATACCCCCAATATTAAAAAAGAAAAAGGGGAAAGAAAATAGAACAAAATTTGGTGAGAGGGAAAAGAATTAAGTAATGGTTTTACACAAGATTGGATAAAGGTCATAGTTTTAATCCTTGTAAAACCAAAAACATTCATGGCTCATTGTTAGATGATGCAATGTCATGGCGCATTAGAGCATTTCGGTGAAATTAGTTGGGATTTAGCAGCCTCAACTCCATTATGCCTGCCGATATGCTCATTAATCAATTCTGCACAGCTATATGCACGTTCATATTTGGTGAATTGTGCTCTATTCAATAATTAAGCAATATTTCAGACAAAAGTGTAGGTCCTATCATTAACTAAAGCTAAAATACCATTTTATAAATGAGTAGAATATAATTCACCTTGATGTTCCACGATTATGCAATAATTTCTCCAATAACTTCTCCACTAACCGTTCATCCAGTACTGCTCCTATGCTTGTTGATAGCTCTGGATTCTGACTCACCGCTAGAACTACTTGGCATCCATGCATGTTGGGATCCAGACATCTCTCTTGAATCACCGTATTCTGTACTGTACATATCAAAATCAGAATCAACAAAGCTGCCATTGGCCATTCTCCTGAATCGCATAATGTCTCTATCATACTGGCCAGAATCATAAATAGTGCTATGACCATATTTCACCCCATTAGATAGATCAGATATTTCATCTCCACTATCTAAGGCTCTTACCACCTGATATAAACCAAGAGAAAGATTAGTAAATGGTTTGAATGAGTTAAGATAGAAATGTCACAATCTAAGAAATTAAAGTTATGTCAAAAGAGAACAAGGACAAGCTTAACGGGCACATGGACGTTTTAATGAACCACAACAATAAAACTGTTTTACTACTAGGGTTTAACTAACAGTATCCTAATGGTACTAATTAAGGAATTAAGAAAGGAAACTTTGCATTGAAAAGACAAAATTTTTAAGTTTTCAATGCATTCAATAATGCATTGAAGATTTCAATATTTTCTTTTTTCTTAATTTCTTAACTAGTACCCTAACGACACTAGATAGCAAAACCCTTATTATTATCATCACCTGAACCATACGAGGTCGTTTAGGAGCCAAGTGGCGAACACAAGCTGCGGCCGCCTCAATCATTCTGAACATTTCACTCTCCACGAAGTGATTTTCAAGCCTTGGATCTATTAGCTCACGAAAGTCACGTGTCTCGATTGCATGAAGGAGAAGTGGACGAGCCTATGGATAGAGGATAACATCATTAGTAGTGAATGTTAACTTGTATCGTAAGAAAAGAATAATCTGAGTCATTAGTTGAACATGTTAATATGCGGGGCATGATTCCAATATTATGAAGCAGACTTTTGAAGTCAAGTGATTTTATACAAAAACTTGACTTCCATCTTACGTTGTTGTCTCTAGTTATCAAGAATATAGTAGCACAAAAAAAAGGAATAAGGGAAGGGAATAAAAGAACTTCAAATTTTATTTCACTTCACAAAATATGGAAAAGGTTCATTCATACCCACTCAACCAAACTCTCATCTCCCAAAGGCTGAGTTTCATCAACCGGTTTCCTTCCAGTTACAAGCTCAAGGAGGACAACTCCAAATGAGAAAACATCTGATCTATCTGTTAATTTTCCACTGGCTGCATACTCTGGAGCCATGTACCTGCAAATTGAAGCCAGAATGAGTTAGTGTTGTAATTTAATTGGGCATTACTCAAGGTAGTTTTCTGGCCAAATGTATCTATTGTTATTAAACTGTCTGATGAATTCCAGATAATAAGGATTTTCATTGTAAAATCAAACCTCAAAAGTTAAAGAATGCTTTCAAAACTTAGGCCAAGGTGCATTACTGAAGTAGCAATCTCCTTACCTCTAAAATAATACTAATGAATTATAGTTATAACCATTAACCAATAACATCAACCAAGCTTTTATTTCAGTAGGTGATGTTAGCTACGTGGATAGATCAACGCCATTGGATTCCATCATAAACTAAAACTTCACTGAAAACATTTAGACTAGTAAGGTACTTTTCAAAGATTTATCCTGAAAAATTCTTTTTTACAACCTAGAAATGTATTTCCAATCGGCAGCAAGTGCCAACCCCAATGAAATTCCATATACATTAAAATCTTTTGTTTATGTTAAGACATAGGCAACCTACCCAAAGGTCCCCATAACCCTAGTTGACACATGGGTATTAGCAGTATCAGTTAGCCTCGCAAGTCCAAAGTCTGCAACCTGTGTTAAAAGCAAGGGTGAATTAGGATCCAGACTTTGCATTTAGATAGATTGTGTTTTGATTAAAATATATATTTCATAACGGTGTATAGAGGAAAAAACAAAAAAAGCATATACAAACCTGAGCCTCAAAAGCATAATCCAAAAGTATGTTCGCTGACTTAATATCTCTGTGAATAATCTTTTGGCCGCCTAGAGATAGACAAAATACTTAGTTACTCATAAAAATGCAAAATTACTTTTAAGATAAGAAATATTGACATAAATTTAAAATAGAAAAATACTGTAGCGGGTTGGGGGCAGTGGTCTCCAGAAGGCCAAAATCTCCTTATGTAGTAGTATATGTAAACCCGTTGGTAGGTCCTCAAAAAGATTAAATATGCTACCTCAACTAAAATTCTACCATAAATATGTGAGAGTTGGTAGTCTCAATTCTCAACCCCTACCTAAAATTTTCTAGTTCTGCTTCTAGTTATCATAAAACTTTTGTTTGGAGTATCGTTAAAAAAAAAACACCAAGTACAGTTAAAAAAAAAACACCAAGTACAGTCAATTTTTTTATTTTCCTTAAAGTAATAATCCACAAATAGATAGACTGACTCAAAAGTAACACAGAATTAATTCTTAAAGGCATGATATGAACTTCATGATAATGTTAACATTCAAAAGTATTTTGGGTCAGTTCTCTGCTTTAGAAAATATTTCTGCCTCCATTCTAATTTCAAATTTCGTCAAACTTCATGCACAGTTAAGAATTAGTCAATTGTTAGCCCAGATTCACACAAAGGAAAGGGTATCAGAATATTCAGAGAACAGAAAATTGTGACAATTGACAACGGTAATAGGCATGTCAAATTGAATTGTGTTATTCTTACATAACTTTCTGCACGTAATTAACTTAACACCTATACACATGATAGAATGAGTTTAACTGAACCAACCTAAACTGCCCTGATCCCACTTAAGACCAAACTATACGGTTCACATTTTCTACACACCATGTGCCAAAAAAAATAATAATTCAATCAAAATTTTTAAAAATATAATTGTGTTTCACTGTAAGAATATATAATTCGATAACAGAAGTACAAGATGTACTTACACTCCTCATGCAGATATGCCAAGCCCTTTGCAGCGCCAATTGCTATCTTCCGCCTCTTGTCCCAGTCCAACACTGGCATTCCACTTCCTTTAATAATGCACATATGAGAACCAAATCACACATGGAGAAATATAAATAAATAAATAAATAAATATATATATATATATATTCTTCACTTTTTCTAAGAAAAATCAAGGGAAACTCACGTTACCATGCAAGTGATGATGGAGTGTTCCATTAGGAACATACTCATAGATAAGCACTCTTTGCTGCTCGTATATGCAATAACCAACGAGCGATACCAAATGCCGATGATGAACACGGCTTATAATCTCCACTTCAGCCCTGAATTCCCTATCTCCCTGCCCACTACCAGCCTTAAGCTGCTTAACCGCAACCTCTTTTCCATCTGGCAGAAGACCCTTGTAAACACACCCAAATCCCCCTTCCCCTATGATGTTTTGCCTAGCGAGTGAATCAGTTATCTCCATGATCGTGTCATAGCTAAAGGCTATCTGAGCACTCATGGGCTGCGCTAAGTCTAAAGGTGCTCCTAAAAGATTCTTGCTTCCTCCAAGATTTTTCCCACTTCCAAAGTTGCTTCCTCCATGGGGAGATTGTGGACCATTGGCAACACCAAGCTGTTGTCCATAGTAAAGTCTATCAACACCTGATTCCCAACATCGTTAGACATGAAAAATGTAACAAACAAGTGTACGAAAACACATGCATGCATAATTACTTTCCGTTCTCAAGCATTATGTGAGCATCGCACGCTACCAAAAACATATTGTGAGCCTAGAAATGAATACTATACCTGGTTTCATTTGAAATTTCAGATTCGGGGGAGGCAGATGGGATTCAACATAGACATCTCCTCTTGATTTCTTCCTCCTAAACGTGAGAATAACTACAACAACTAAGGCAACAAAAAAAACCCCGGCGAGGGTATACCCAACATATTTTCCTGAATTGTCGCTAGCGGAGGAGCTATGAGAAGAACCCCCTGAAGAAGGTGGAGAAGAAGAAGACGAAGAAGAAGAAGAAGAAGACTTCTCAAAGGGAGGTGGGGCTTGAACCTGTGGTGGAGGAGGTGACGCTCTATGCAGATAAGGAGGAGAAGGAGGAGAAAAAGAAGAATTTCCATTTTGCGACGGTGACGGTGGCGGTGGTGAAGAGGGTGGTGGTGGAGACGGTGGTGGTGATGATGGTTGTATTGGAGGTGGTGGTGGTGATGGTGATGGCGTTGGCGTTGGTGGGGGTGCTTGCACTGGAGCCAAATCCTTAGACGGCGGCGATGGAGACTCCGGCGAAGGCGCCGACGGAGCATTCTCATGGGTATTCGAATCATTAGACTTTGGCGGTGGAGCTGAATCCTTTGGTGGAGGAGGGTCCTTACCCGAACGCTTCTTCGTTTCCTGGGTTGATTTAGATGGTGACGAAGAAGACTCATCATCTGATTGAGAATAAGAGGAAGAAGAATTGTCGATACTGTGCTTTTGAGCCATTTATATATATTAACCTCTCACAAAAGAAACCTCAACGTGATTCTCGGAATGGCATGAACATAGAACCCTCCTTCTTGCCCCTCCTTCACAAACAGATGAAAAAATGTGAATAGAATTTCAAACAGTTTCGGGGAAAACCATAGGAGGGTTCTGAGAATCAAAACATAGAGAATGTGTGAAAAACAAGAACTTGGAATTTGGGGTTGTTTTCCGACGTTGAAGGACGAAGCTGTATTCGTCGGACTGCGCAAGTTCTGCGAACAGAATTGCCAGCTCGGTGCAACGCGTTGAGATGGAGGAGAGAGAGAGAGAGAGAGAGAGAGTGAGTGTGTCTAAAATTGAACGCAAACTTTTGTTTTTTTCTTTTATGAAAAATAATGAAAAATGAAATTGTTGGAAAATCAATGATGAGGCCGAGAATCTCCGTGTTTTTTCAGGAAAAGAGGGACATAGAATGCGTTGTCTCGTATTTTCGTAGATTCTTGTTTTGTTTCCTGGGGGTTGTTAAGGAGCCAAGTGTCCTTTGCCTTAAATTAATTGAATTGCATGGAAATGCTCCTCCTTCAATCTTGGATTGCCGCGCAGCCTCGACCGAGTGGAGCTTCTTAACGGGTTGGAAGTTAACACCCGGTTTTGTCTCATTTGACCCTACTCCATTTTCCTCTCTAACATGGACTTCCCCTAGTAGGAAGCTAACGACCAAAAAGAATCATGCAAAACGGAAGACAATTGAACGTAAATACTTTCAATAAAAATTCATTAATTAATAGATTCTTATTTGTGATAATTTTGCGTTTCTTACTTTACATGATATTATCATGCATGAGATCCATTCACAATTTACTCTTCATCAAATATAAAAAGTATGTTTGTTTCAGTTTTTTAAAAGGGATTTCTTTAACTACGAAAATTATTTTTTAGAGAAACTACTCATTTCAATTTTCACTTAAAAGTTAAAAATATTTTTTTATCTTTTAAAAAAAGTTAAAGTAAATAACTTTTATAAAAATTAATTTTTAATAAAAATTAATCTTTTGTCAAAAAAAAAGAAGAAGAAACAAAGCAGTCAAAGTTTATTTTTGTCGAGACAAATTCGAAATTAAATTTATAAGCAGGCAAAATATTTTAGTAACAAAAAGTACAAATGATTGCACATCTAGTTTTGACTGCCCATTTTTAAGAGAATTCTAGCCTACCCCAAGTGATTAATTATTTTTTATGAGATTTTTGTAAAAAAAATTAAAAAATATGATATTTTTAATAAAATTTAAGAAATATGATTTTTTTTTATTTTTTATTTATTTTTTCATTCTTCCTTTTTTTTCTCTTTTTTTTCTTTTCTCTCTCTTCCTTTCCTCTCTTTCTTCTCTTTCCTCTTTCTTCTTCTTCTCTCTCGTTCCACTCTCTCTCTCTCTCTCACAAACACAAACACACAAGCAAACACACACACACGCACAAATGGAATCCGGTTGCGTTTTCACCAGACTTCAATTTTTTTTAATTAAAATAATAAGATTCGACTTACAGCAAATGGATCCCCTTTTTCTCTTTTTTATTTTTTATTAAAATAATAAAATTTAATTGATAATAAATTATATTCATTTTTTTCTCTCGCTTATTTTTTATTAAACTAATAGAATTCGATAGAAAATACGTCAGATTTCAATTTTTTTAATTAAAAATAATGAAATTCGACGAACAACAAATCAGATTCTTTTCAAAATTTCATATTTTTCAAATTTTATCAAAAATCTCGTATATTTCCAATAAATCACTTAAAACACCATATAAAAAAAATCACCCACCCCAAGTGGCAGCAATAATCTGAAGTGATGTAGCATATATGTAATAGAACTATAATATTAGTTTGACTAATGATTAAATAATTCATTCAGATAAACAATAAACTTAATTTTTCATTAACTGTCAGTAAATAAGTTATTAATTATGTTTCATAATTTAGTAATAGAATTTGTAGCCCTGGGATAGGTTATTACGACCCTATTTTTTCTCTTTTTTTTTTTTTATGGGATATTACGACCTTTTTTCTTTTTTTTTTGAGTTGTCACGACCCTATTCTTAATTGGCTGAAACAGAGTAACAATATAGAGTTGTTAAAACTTTTTACTTTTATTTTGTCCAATCTTTTGATAACCACAAGTAACATTATTTTACGCTCTATTCAAACTTAATAAAACAACCACAAAATAGTTTTATAGAGTTTCCTTGTTTTAATTTTGTTATTTGTCTTAATATTTTTATATTATTTGTGTATGATATTGATTACATTTGAGATACCGAGGTTATCATTCTCAACAGTATTAATGTATGGTCGAACTTCTTACATATCAGAAGCTCCTCGAATAACTTCCATCGCTTAATCTATATACTAATTTATCCAAGTGCTAGATTTGAAAATTATATATAACAATCAACTATAAATATTATGAATAATGATCAAGCAAATTTATTTTTGGCATTTTAAAGTTAACATCAATTTAATCTAAACTTTTTTTTTTTTGACATTTATTTAGTTTTCACACTTTCAATTTTGACATCAATTACATCATTCCTCCAAATAATCAATAACTTCTCGCATTCAACATCATACGTTGCTTCCCAACTACATTTTTGCCAATTTGGATGTATAGAGAACAAGGGGTCGGGGTTTATTTATATTTAGGAATTTAGATGATAATATTTTAATTTTAAATTTATTTATTTTCTAATATTTTTTATATTTTCAAGTTGATAAGGCATTGTCTCCTCTCATTAGTCAAGAAAGACAATTAATAATATAGCAGTGCATTAATGTACCAACTATAATGAATTGTGATGGAAGTTACTAATGATTTGATTAAAAGATGAAACTAATTAATGTCAAAATTTAAAATGTTAAAACTAAATTGATTTCAATTTTTTTTAAGACTAAACTAATGTTAATTTCAAAATGTTAAAACTAAGAGTGAGTTTGGTAGAGGGAGTAAAAATGAAGTAAAAATGAGCAAGATTTTTCATGAATTGGATTTATGCATAATGATAGGGTTTACTTTAGGGTTGCTACCAGATATAGATGATTGTAATGATTGTTAGTAGAATTAGTTAACTTTTTGTTGTTAGTTAATTGCCAGCTTATGATAATTAGATACTGTTATAAGTAGTTATTTATTTAGCTTGTACAATAAGTAATCAGTAGGAGTTGTATATAAGAGAGTTGTTATCAGAACTATAATTTATTTGTTCATTCACTCATCTTTCTCTCTCAAAGCTCTCTCTCAATTTCTCTCAATCCTCTCTAGTTCTCAAGTTCAGGAACTTCTCAGTGAAGAGTTTCAAACTAAGTTCCTTCTTGGTTCATCTTTTTCTACATGGTATCCAAGCCTAGTTGCTACCTTGCACATTCTTCTTGGTCGATTCAAGTCCATTACATCCAACTCCTACCAATTATTTGTTGTACAAGTTAAATAGATAATTACCTGTAATAGCTACTAATTGTCATGAGATGACAATTAACTAACAACTAAAAAAGCTAACTAACTCTACTAACAATCATCACAATCATCTATATCTGGTAAAAACATCAGACACATTATGAGTGAATATTAAAATCATCACAATACACATACATTGGGGTTAAAAACATTGTTTCCTTCGCTTTTTTCGTATGAGTCCCGGGTAGGATGTCTAAAAAGGGATTCAAATAACAAAGCTCTTCAAGCACCCTTCTATTTTTGACTCAAAGAGACTCAAGCAATACCCTTATCTATAACATTAAATTTTATAAATTTAATGCTAGTGCTAACTTAATTTTTACGTACATTCCTAAATCATGAATCAATTATTAGTATCAATCTATTTTGAAATTCATAATTACATAAAACTTTCATATTTAAAATAATTATAGCAAGTAAATGTAATCCATCTTCTTAAATTACTTGATATTTAAAATTCTCCCAATTTTGTATTCTACCCCTATACAGTTCACTGTTTCAGTACAATGACAAAATTAAAATGTAAACTTATGATCTCTTTCAATTACTATTCATTTTATTTTATTTGTTTCTAATTATTATTATTTTGGAATATAATCTAAAAATTTACATTTGAACATTCACTAGTTGTGTAGTTGATGTGCTCTAACGAGAAGCAGCGTACGAAGAAGCTGAGCAGAGGAGGAGGTTGCGCAAGTGAAGTTGAAGACGTTGCAGCATACTTGCGCGGGAAGGAATTTCCAAAATCCAAAATAGAGTGTTTGGAATGTTAAAAAAAATGAAAATGATTTGATTTAAAAATCAAATCTTGTATTTGGATGTTTTAAAAATAAGAAATAAAGTGATTTCTAATTTATATGGAATTTGACTCTTTTGTATTTGAAATCTTTTCAAAATTAAAAGAATTTTATAGGAATTGATTTAATTTTAAAAGTTTAATTAAAGTGCACTGACAGTGTAAAATATTTTTGCACTGTCATCCAATCAAAACACTCCATTTGCATGATCATTCAAGTAGTGGGTGGTTAGGTTAAAGACTTTTGCTGATGTGACAATATATGATTGGATGTCTGTGTAAAAGTTTTTTACACTGACAGTGTATTCAAATTAAATCCTAATTTTAAAATTTAAGTATAAATCAAATCAAATCAATTCGATTATTTATTATTCCAAATACAATCTAATATATTATAAATATAAAAATTAATTTCTAAATCAATTTAAATCCTTTTTTTATATAATTATTCCAAACATAAAATTTAATTTAAAAATCAAATCAATTCAAGTTAATTCAATTTAAATCAAATCAATTCTAAAATTTAATAATTTCAAACACTACCTAAGAGAGAATAAAACGTGTTAAGAAACCATAATCTGTCCCAAATAACAAACAAACGAAAAACTTAAAAAATGATAAGCAAGCTATGTAATGGTTTACAGTACCCGCCAATAACACTTTATCAACGTCTTCACTCTCCTCTTCCCTTCATTCCTTCCATGCCAGACCACCACTGTTTCAATAAACCAAAACACCAACCCCACACTTCATATATAAATACCCACTTTCACCATGTACCTATCACACACCCAAACTCATAACTACAACCAAACAAAGAAAGGAAGCACAAGTTCACAGAAAAATTTACAATGCAAGCCCTTTCAGTTCTTCCTTTGCCTCTTGCATTCCTCGTTTCTGATGAATTTGCTCCCACTTCTGCAAAATTTGATCATGGTTTCGCTTCCAAACTCAAAATCGATCACAACGATGAAAAATTCGAAGAACAAGAACGAGAGTTCAGTTTTGCATGCGTAAACCCTCAAGGATCACTTGTAACCGCCGACGAAATCTTCCACAACGGCCAGATCCGACCGATCTTCCCAACTTTTGATCAATCTATCCTCTTTGCCAACGAGAACGGCGGCGCCGTCTTGCCTCTTCGGCCACCGCTGAAGAAGCTCTTCGTTGAGCAAGAACGCGACATTTTCACCTCTCGTTCGGGACCACAAGGGTGTATTAGAGGGATCGCTCCGCGAGTTGTCGTGTGAAACGACGGCGTTGGAGGTGGAAGCGAAGGACTCGAGGGAGGCGTGCAAGAAGAGCAACTCCACGGGGTTCTCGAAGCAGTGGAGGCTCCGGCGGGACCTAAAGCTCCGAAGCAACAGCGACGGCAAGGACGTTTTCGTTTTCCTGAATCCTCCTGCATCGGCAAATTCGGAAACGAAGGTGAAAAATGTCATACAAAATAAGGGGATGCGCAAAATGGCATCGTCGTCGTCGTCAGCTCATGAGAAGCTTTATATGATGAACAGGAAGAGGAAGGAGAGCGATAAACGGCGATCGTTTTTGCCTTACAGGGTTGGGTTCTTTGCCAACGTGAATGGATTCAGCAAAAACCTTCATCCTTTTTGAGATCCCTATACCAAGCTTAATTTCGTAGCTATTTTGGAGGGGTTTGTTTCTAATTATCACAAAACAGTACATATATATTATTATGTAAATGTTTGGCACATAGGAGTTAGCTAACTTGGTGATTTGGGGAATTTTTTTTTGCTCTTGATCATAAACAAGAGTTGTGTAATTCCCTGAATGCTAATGTAAATTGAAATAGTTTTGGTGAAAGAATACACGCTTACACATTTGCAGCACTTGTGTGTAACTTTTAGTGATTAAGATTAGTAGCATGTTTAGATGATTTAAGTTATACGAGAAAAAGATCTTTAAGTTGTCTCAGAAAAAATTATTTTAAATTTAAAAAATTAATCAAAATATACAATAAGTACATTGCCATATTATTAATGGGGGTTGGTATAATTGGTCATTTTAACTCAACCTATGTTAAGCTCCTATGTTAAGCTTTATTGCAAAGCTTAACATAATCGGTTCTAAACCCGGATAAAAGAGGAAGAAGGTTGTGTTTAACCGTCAATAATTAATGTGAAATTTTGTTGGGATTTAGATGATATGGATTAAAGATTGAAACGTGTTGCTAATTGGTAATTATAGTATATTATTTATTATAAATTTTAAAATTATTTAACTTTATTTATAATTTTTAAATTATTTAACATTATTTTTAATCTAAACATAACGAATATCTAGTTAAATTTAATTGAGAATTCTCTTAAAAAATATATAAACTCATTATAGCTTAAATAAGTTTCTAATCCTTATATTTTAGTCTCGTATTCGTTTTAGTTCTTACATTTTCAATTTACTCATTTTAACTCCTTAATTTATTAATTGTACCCAATATTATCCTTAAGTCAATTTCTATTCAAGTTGTTATTTTAAATGATGATATGTTAAATGATAAGTGATGTCTCAATTTTAGATGGAAAATAACAATGAGAACAGAATTATAAACTTTAGATAGATAATTGACATGGGGATGGTATCGTTCAATTGAGTTAACACGTAATAAGTGAAACAAATATGCTGCCGCAGTAATGACGCACGATGCTCATTAATTATATGTCTAAAACAAATAAAAAAAAATTAGAATGACGGTAGTACACAAAATTAATATGCAGCTTTAATTTTAGTCATGTCAAACGAGTTGACCACACTAATATTAGAATAGAAGGTGTAGGTAATAAAGGGTAACCACAAATGAGTTCATATAGGGAAGCATGAGGGAAGCGAGATTTTACATGGGGAAAGTCGTAATGCTCCGTTGGGAAATTTTCATCCTTCTACAACTATGATATCTATTGTTATAGGATATGTAATCATTAATAGTTGGATGAAAAATTATTTAAGAATGTTATTGAGCTTAATTAATGAATTAAAATAATAAAATGAGTAAATAAAAAATGTAAGGACAAATGAATATTAAGGGTGTCTATGATTTAGTCGGCCTAATAATCCATTCCAACTTAAAGTTTATTGGACAAGGTTTGAGTTTAGAAATTTTGATTTGGTATATTTTTTAGTCGAGTTCGGATCATATATTTTTTATGGTTTGGTCGTTTATTATATTTTTTTAACAAAATTAGAGATAAATTAAGAAGTTTTTATGGTTCAACTAATAGTTTAGAGAATATGATGTTAATTTTTTATTTAAATAATTTATTTTAAAATATATATTATAAAATATTTCTTAAATTTTATTTCTAATTCATAAAACTAATTTAAGCCACTCATATATCCATAATTCATAAAACTATATATATATTAGGAGAACAAATGTCCTTGTCCAATTTTACATGGAATAACATTAAAGAAATGATTTTTAAATCCATGAACTATAAGCACTGGAAAACCATCATATGTTAACGCGAGAGCATGTGACTATCAACATACGTGTATATCGAAGTTGGATGAATATGTAGTATATCTATGTGAACGTGGTGTTGTATTTAGTGTCTTATAATTAATGTCCACGTAACATTACTCATGATGTTAACCATTTTTCAAGAGAAACCTCATTGAAATCAAAATCTCACCCTTCATTATTTTATTTGTTTATCTCTTTTGTTATTTTGTGGTTCTTAGACCATCAAGAATGCTCTTTCTTGCAATGTGTTGCATGTACTTAAAAGAAATTTGTGTAATGGTATGTTTGATCACAGAAAATAACTTTATAAATATTACTTTTATTTTAAAATGAACTTATTTTGATACACTATTAGTATTAAAATATTTTATATAGACATTCAATTATGTATTAACATATCAGCCAAAATATTTAACTCAATTACCCATAATCTTGCATGTCATATAAATAAAAGTATGTGATTAGATGACATTATATCAAAATTAATCTTTTAATGTACATTACAAAAATATTAAAATATTTTTATTGTTTTCAAAATTTAATAAAAATTAGAAAATAAAATTTTTCAATTTTTATTATTTTCTTCACAAAATTTTAAAAATGAAAAATCAAATGAACATAAAGTAATATTTTTATAATTAATAATTAAATTTAAAATAAAAATAGAAACTATACAGAACCTAACTTTTCTTAATTAGATCTCTTGATTCATCTAATCTTGGTCCAATAGAAGTGATATAATCCACCACCTCCAAAATCTTCATGACTCTCATTCATATTCAGAAATAATTAGCTTGAAACCTTAATCAATCAATAAAAAATGAATGTTGATATAAAAAAGTTATATTTGCTATGAAAAATAAAATGTTACATGTTTGATTGAAAAAATAATTTCAATACACTGTTAATATAAAATTTTTACATTATAAACTAATTATATATTAACTATTATATACTTTGAAGTAACTATAATAATAATTAATTATTTTCAAGACGGACAATGCATATTTAAATAACCGTGTAAAAAATTTACACTAAGAATGTTTTAGAATTAAATCCAATCTTAAAATATGAAGACTTTTAAGTTTGTTAATGTAAAAAACAAAAAAAATTATAATGCATTTTTCTTTAAATTATATTCAATACATATAAATTAAAGAAACTGCAAAATAATAAGACATTATCTGTTACCAACGCACCTTGAAAAAGGATATTGATAATGAGGCCTCTTAATTGAAATAATTTTTCAATGAATACTCTTAAAATATATATATTTTTTTATTTTGATACAAATAAAAGAAAAAAAAAATGTAAACTTATGTTCTCTTACTTGACGGTGAGCTTTATCGAGAAAAAACAAACCTAAAAGGAGGAGGTTGCTCTTGCTCAGGTGCAGACATGCAGTTGAACTCGTTATAGCGTACTTGCGCATGAAGGAACCTTTAAAATCCAAAAGAGAGAAGAAAACGGGTTAAGAAACCATATTCTGTTTCAAATAACCAAAAAATGAAAGGCTTAAAAAATAATAAGCAAGCCATGTAAGTACCCACCATCACTTATCAACTTATCCACTCTCCTTCCCCTTGTTTCTACCTTCCATGCCCAACCACTACTGTTTTAATAAACCAAAACACTAACCCCAAACTTCATATATAAATAGCCACTTTCACCAGTTACCTATCTCACACACTCCAAACTCATAACTTCAACCAAACAAAGAAAATAACCTTAAGCCCTCAGAAAAGAAAAAAGAGAAAACGATATGCAAGCCCTTTCAGTTCTCCCTTTGCCTCATGCATTCCTCGTTGCCGATGAATTCGCTCCTGTTCCTGCAAAATTCAATCAAGATTTCAATTTCAAACTCAAAATCGATCACAACGATGAAAAATTCAAAGAACAAGGGCAAGAGTTCAGCTTTGCATGTCCGAATCCTCAAGGATCACTTGTAACCGCCGACGACATCTTCGATAACGGCCAGATCCGACCGATGCTCCCCATTTTCGATCAATCTATTCTCTTCACCGACAAGCACAGCGCCGCCGCCTTGCATCTCAGGCCGCCATTGAAGAAGCTCTTCGTCGAGCGGCAGTGCGACATTTTCCCCTCCGATTCAGAGCCGCAGGGTCAACCTGAAGGACTGTTGATCTGCGAGCTGTCACGGGAAACAACGGCATTGGAGTTGGAGGTGGAGGATTCGAAGGAGATGTGCAAGAAGAGCAACTCCATGGGGTTCTCGAAGCTGTGGAGCTTTCGTCAAGACCTGAAGCTCCGGAGCAACAGCGATGGCAAGGGTGCTTTCGTCTTCCTCTATACTCCGGCGCTGGCAAATTCAAGAACGAAGGGGAAGAATGTGGCTGTAAAGAAGGGGAAGCGCAGAACAGCGTCGTCGTCGGCTCACGAGAAGCTTTACGTGATGAACAGGAAAAGGAAGGAGAGCAATAGATGGAGGTCATTTTTGCCTTACAGGCAGCAACTGGTTGGCTTCTTTAATTTGCATGTGAATGGATTCAACAGGAACCTTCATCCTTTCTAAAATTCCTGATCTCAAGTTTTCGTAGCTATTTTGGAGGGGTTTATTTCTAATTATCATAAAATAGAATATATATTACTATGTAAATGTTTGACATATAGGAATCAGCTAACTTGTTGGATTGGGGAATTTTTTTGCTCTTGATCACAAACAAGAGTTGTGTAATTCCCTGAATGATAGTGTAAATTGAATAGTCTGGTGAAAGAATATATACACTCACGTATTTTCGAAACTTGTGTGGATTTTTTAGTGGTTAACACTAGTAGCATGCTTCGATTTATTTAAATTATAATAGAAAATTTTTTATCCTTAAGTTGTTTTTGAAAATTTTGAATATAAGTTTTTTAAAAATGAAAAAAAAATCATCTAAATTTACATTTAAGTATATTGCCATAGGGTTTGGTAATTGCCATCTATAATTCAATAATTTTTCCTAAAGTTAGGAAATAATGAAAAATAATTTATATAATTATCTATCCAAAGATAAGTGTTGTGTAAATTAATTTGATCAATGAAGTTGTTTGAGAAATTCATATGTGAAAAGTGATAAATTTTAAAATCCTATTCTCTACATTTGCAATTTGTTCGAGAAATTCATAATGAGAAAAGAAACTCTTTTAAGTACTAGAAGTACAAGAAATTGAGTACTTAAAAGAAACACTTATAAGTACAAGAAATTGAGACATCCAGATAATCATAAGAGCCACATTAAACCCGGTATCGGAAAAAAGATCACAATTCACAAGCCACTGTTGGCGATTGGCAAAACACTATAGTTGACCAAGTTAACTGCAGGAACACGCTTTGCCGATTACTGACCACCATCCTTCAAAGCATCACTGGGATCAACCACGTTTCACTTTTCTGCTATTCTTCTTTTTCTTCTTCACCATCCTTCTACCACTATCCAATCTTGTTGCACTTGCATTGTTGTCGGTGCATGCCATTCACAAGTTTGTTGTTGTGATGGTTACTATTAGACTCTATGAGGCTACCAAGTTGCCTTGAAATGCTTTGCACTTCATATGCATCAAGGAGTGGCTTCTTGCTGTGAGTTGGGGATGACCCTCCCTCTGGCTTCATCAGTGGCCATTCTCTTTGCTTCTAGCTTGTACCTTGAACTTGAAGGCCTAGGTGTTCTTTGAGTCCTTGTGGTTTGTGACGTCAAAGTCACTCGTAGCTCCTTTTTGAGCCTGAACCGTGTTGGTACCACACCCGTGCAGCTGCCTTCACAAGAGCTAATTCATCGGTGGTGTCATCTTAGGCTTATTCCTTTTCTCCATCATAGCTTCTTCTTTTCTTTTCTTTTTTTCTTTATTTCTTTATTATTATTATTTTTTGATAATAACTGTGAGGTGAGAATGTGAAGGAAAATTAAGTTCCATGCAATGCAATAGGAAGGAAAATAGGTACATTTATAAATCATGAATGAATATATTTTGAAATCCACAATTAAATAGACTTTCATATTTTTAAAAAAAAATTGTCGCAAAAAATGTAATTTATCGTTTGAAATTACTTAGTAATTTAAATTCTCCATTTTTTTTCTATTTTTCTCAAAATATATGTTCAGTACAATGACAGAATTAAAACGTAAACTTATATGATCTCTTACAAGTTATTAAATTCATTTATATAAACTTTTTCATAAAATAAAAAAAATACAGAAGCACAAATCATGAAATATGAAAAGAAGATTTATTTAAAAATATTAATAATAATGAGTTTGAATACTGTTGTAATAATATAAAACTATTAGTTTAATTATCATAGAGAAATAAGGATATTTTAGGACAATCAAACAAAATATAATATTAAATAGGGACTGTCAATAGATAATAAAGAATGATAATAATCACACTCTTTAATGTTAACTTAAATTTTAGCTACATTCGTAAATCATGAATCAATATTGCAAGTATCAATGTATTTTGAAATTCATAATTACATAAACTTTCACATTTAAAATAATTATAGCAAGTACATGCAATTTATCTTCCTAAATTACATGATATTTAAAATTCTCCCAATTTTTTATTTTGCCCAAACGTGGTTTCACTGTTTCAATACAATGGCAGAATTCAAATATAAACTTATGATCTCTTTTCAATTACTATTTATTTTATTTTATTTATATCTAATTATTATTATTTTGGAATATAATCTAAAAGTTTACATTTGAGCATATACTGGTTGTGCAGTTGATGTGCTTTAACGAGAAGCAACGAAGAAGGCGAGCGGAGGAGGTTACGCAAGTGAAGTTGAAGACGTTGCAGCGTATTTGCCTGTTAAGGAGCTTCCAGAACAAAACGGGATAAGCAACCGTATTCTGTCCCAAATAACAAACAAACGAAAAACTTAAAAAATGATAAGCAAGCCATGTAATGGGTTACAGTACCCGCCAGTAACACTTTATCAACGTCTTTCACTCTCCTCTTCCCTTCCTTTCTTCTACATCCAATGATCTATAATTTTAAAAGTTATATAAATAAAAGTATGTAATTAAATAATAATATAAAAAAATTTTATATAGATAATATATTAAAATTAATATTTTAATATTTATTACAAAATATTACAATATTTTTTTATTTTATTGTTTTCAAAATTTACTTAAAAATTAGAAAATAAAATTTTGTCAATTTTATTATTTTTTTTACAAAATTTTAAAAATAAAAATAAAGTAATATTTTTATAATTAATATTAAATTTTAAAATAAAAATAGAAACTATACAGAACCTCTTTTCTTAATTAGATCTCTTGATGCATCTAATCTTGGTCCAGGAGGAGTGATATAATCCACCACCTCCAAAATCTTCATGACTCTCATTGATATCCCTAAATAATTAGTTTGAAACCTTAATCAATCAATAAAAAAATGTATGCTGATACTAAAAAGTTATACTCGCTATGAAAAAAAAATGTTACATATTTGATTCAAAGAAAAATAATTTCAATATACTATTAATATTAAATTTTTTACATAATAAACTAATTATATATTAGCTGCTATAACTAAAGTGGGATAGGGATTTTGGCCTCTTAATCTGTTGTTTCGAATTTGAGCACCGAAGATAGAAAAAATTTTTGTTGGGAGATCTAAAGCCTCTTTTAAGACCTCTACGGATCGAGCTGGATTAGTTGAGTTCCAAGGTTTCACCAAAAAAAAAAAAAAATATATATATATATATATATATATATATATATATATATATATATATATATATATATATATATATATATATATATATTAACTATTATATGCTTTGAATTAATTATAATAATAATTAAATATTTTCAAGACGTACAATGCATATTTAAATAACCGTGTAGAAAAAATTAGACTAAGAATGCGTTAGAATTAAATCCAATCTTAAATATGAAGACTCTTAAGTTTGTTAATGTAAAAAGAAAAAATGATAATGCATTTTTCTTTAATTTCAATACATATAAATTAAAGAAACTGCAAAATAATTAGACATTATCTGTTACCAACACTCCTTGAAAAAGGATATTGGTAATGAGGCTTCTTAATTGAAATAATTTTTCAAAGATTAGTCTTAAAATATTTTTTATTTTGATTCAAATAAATGAAAAAAAAAAATGTAAACTTATGATCTCTTACTTGTTGATGAGCTTTAACGAGAAGCAACAAGCCTAAAAGGAGGAGGTTGCTCATGTGCAGGCGTGTAGTTGAACTCGTTATAGAGTAGTTGCGCGTGAAGTGACTTCTAAAATCCAAAAGAGAGAAGAAAAAGGGTTAAAAAACCATATTCCGTCCCAAATAACCAAAAAATGAAAGGCTTAAAAAATGATAAGCAAGCCATGCAAGGGGTTACCGTACCCGCCATCGCTTTATCAACTTATTCACTCTCTTCTCTCCTTCCATGTTCCTTCCGCGCCCAACCACTACTGTTTTGACAAACCAAAACACTAACCCCAAACTTCATATATAAATAGCCACTTTCACCAGTTACCTATCAGACACTCGAAACTCACAACTTCAACCAAACAAAGAAAATAACCTCAAGTTCTTAGAAAAATAACGATGCAAGCCCTTTCAGTTGTCCCTTTGCCTCACGCATTCCTTGTTTCCGATGAATTCGCTCCTGTTTCTGCAAAACTCGATCAAGATTTCACTTTCGAACTGAAAATCGATCGTGCCGATGAAAAGCTCAAAGAACCAGAACAAGAGTTCAGCTTTGCATGTCCGAATCCTCAAGGATCGCTTGCAACCGCCGACGAGATCTTCGATAACGGTCAGATCCGGCAGATCTTCCCCGTTTTCGATCAATCTATTCTCTTCGCTAACACTGCCTCGCATCTCCGGCCGCCGCTGAGGAAGCTCTTCATCGAGCAGCAGCACGACATTTTCCCCGCTGGTTCAGAACCACAGGGCCAACCGGAGGGACTGCTGTGTGAGCTGTCACAGAAAACGACGGTGTTGGAGTTGGGGGTGGAGGATTCGAAGGAGATATGCAAGAAGAGCAACTCCACGGGGTTCTCGAAGCTGTGGAGGTTTCGTCGAGACCAGAAGCTCCGGAGCAACAGCGATGGCGAGGATGCTTTTGTCTTCCTCAATACTCTGGCGCCGGCGAATTCAGAGACGAAAGGGAAAAACGTTGCTGTAAAGAAAGGGAAGGACGGGAGGTGCAGAACGACGTCGTCGGTGGCTCATGAGAAGCTTTATGTGATGAATAGGAAAAGGAAGGAGAGCGATAAGCGGAGGTCATTTTTGCCCTACAGGCAGCAGCTGGTTGGGTTCTTTGCCAATGTGAACGGATTCAGCAAGAACCTTCATCCTTTCTAAAATTCACCATCTCAAGTTTTCGTAGCTATTTTGGAGGGGTTTATTTCTAATTATCATAAAATAGTATATAATATATGTTACTATGTAAATGTTTGACATATAGGAATTAGCTAACTTGTTGGATTGGGGGATTTTTTTGCTCTTGATCACAAACAAGAGTTGTGTAATTCCCTGAATGATAATGTAAATTGAACAGTTTGGTGAAAGAATATATACATTTACGTACTTTCGAAACTTGTGTGGATCATTTTTTAGTGGTTAAGATTAGTAGCAAGCTTCGATTTATTTAAATTATAATAGAAAAACATTTTTCCTTAAGTTGTTTTAGAAAACTTTGATTATAAGTTTTTTAAAAATGAAAAAAGAAAACATTTAAATATACATTTAAGTATATTGGGTTTGTTAGTTGCCATTTATAATTCAATAATTTTTCCTAAAATTTGGAAATAATGAAAATTAATTTATATAATTATCAATCCAAAGGTAAGTACTGCGTGAATTAATTTGATCAATGAAGTTGTTTGAGGAATTCATATGTGAAAAGTGATAAATTTTAAAATCATATCTACATTTGCAATTTGTGCGAGAAATTCATAATGACTTTTAAGTACATCTGTTAAAAAAAAAAAGAAAAGAAAAGAAAAGGAAAGAAAGAAAGAAAGGAAGAAAGACTTTTTAAGTACAAGAAATTGAGACGTCCAGATGATCACAAAAACCGCATTAAACCCAGTATTGGTAAAAAAGATCACAATTCGCAAGCCAGCATTGGCGATTGTCAAAACATTATATTTGAGCAAGTTAACTGCAGGAACACGCTTTGCTGATTGCCGGCCACCATCCTTCAAAGCATCACTGGGATCAACCACGTCAAACATTATATTTGCGCAAGTTAACTGCTGCTTCTTCTTCTTCTTCTTCTTCTTCTTCTTGCACTTCCAATTCGGTGCCATACATTCGCAAGTTTGTTGTAGTGATGGTTGTTATTAGACTCTATGAGGCTACAAAGCTGCCTTGAAATGCTTTGCACTTCATATGCATCAAGGAGTGGCTTATAGCTGTGAATTGGGTTCCTTTGGCTTCAGCACTGGCCATTCTCGCTGCTTCTAGCTTGTACCTTGAAGGCCTAGGCTTTCTTTGAGTCCTTGTGACATCAAACTCACTTGTAGCCTTCCCTTCTGAGCCTGAAACGTGTTGGTACCACGCCCATGCATCTGCCTTCACAAAAGCTAATTCATCGGCGGTGCCATCTTTATTAGGCTTAATTCCTTCTCTCCATAAGAGAATTCAGGAACAAGAGCTTGGAAGCCGTGAGAGATAGCTTCTTCTTCTTTTTTTATTTTATTTTCTTTTCTAATAATAACTGTGAGGTGAGTGTGCGTGGGATATGTAAGTTCCAAGCATTAATGCAATACGGGGAAAGTAGGTGCATTCATAAATCATGACTGAATGTATTTTGAAATCCACAGTTAAATAAATTTTCACATTTAAAAAATTAAAATTATAGCAAATAAATGTATTTTATCTTCTTAAATTACTTAAGACTATATAAAATTCTCCAATTTTTTTTATTTTCCCAAATATATTTTTAGTCCAATGACAAAATTAAAACGTAAACTTACAATCTATTATAAGCTATTCAATTCTTTTTTTTAATAATTTATAACCAATTTTTTTATTATTTTAGAATCTAATCTAAAAAATATACATTTGAGGATATACTGGTTGATGTGCTTTAACGAGAAGCAACAAAGAAGGTAAGCACGCAAAGCCTAATTAAGCATAAGTGGTTGCGCATGGCATGTGCAGTTGAACTCGTTATAGAGTAAAAAAAATGGGTTAAGAAACCATATTCTGTCACAAATAACATAAAACGAAAGGCTTAAAAATGATAAGCAACCCCGCATAAGAGGTTACAGTACCCGCCAACACTTTTGTCAACTTCTTCACTCTCTTCTCCCCTTCCTTCCTTCCATGCCCAACCACTACCGTTTCGAAAAACAAAACATCAACCCATACTTTCATGTATATAAATATCCACTTCCACCATCGACCTCATCACACACTCCAAACTCATATCTTCAACCAAAAAAAAAAAAAAAAAACAAGAACCTCAAGTTATAAGAGGAAAAAAAATATGCAAGCACTTTCAATTCTCCCTCTGCCTCACGCATTCCTCGTTTTAGATGAATTTGCTTCTGTTCCTGCAAAAGTCGATCAAGATTCCACTTTCAAAATCAAAATTAATCACGATGATGAAAAATTTGAACAAGAAGAAAAAGAAGAACAAGAGTTCAGTTTTGCATGTGCAAATCCCCAAGGATCGGTCATAACTGCGGATGAGATCTTTGATAACGGTCGGATCCGACCGATCTTCCCCGTTTTCGGTGGCGCCTCACCTCTCCGGCCGCTGCTAAAGAAGCTCTTTGTTGAGCAGCAGCAGCACGACGTTTTTACCTCCGGTTCGAAACCGCAGGGTGCACCAGAGGGAGCTCTCCGCAAGCTGTCGCAGAAAATGACGATGTTGGAGGTGGAAGTGGAGGATTCAAAGGAGATGTGCAAGAAGAGCAACTCGACCGGGTTCTCGAAGTTGTGGAGGCTCCGACGGGACCTGAAGCTGCGTAGCAACAGCGACGGCAAGGACGCTTTCGTTTTCCTGAATCCTCCGGCACCGGTGAAGCCGGAGAAGTCCTGCGAGGCGAAGATGAAGAACGACGTCGTACGGAATGGGAAGGTTAGGAAGCGCAAAACGGTACCGTCGTCTTCGGCTCACGAGAAGCTTTACGTGATGAATAGGAAGAGGATGGAGAGCGACAAACGGCGATCGTTTTTGCCTTACAGGCAGCAGCTGGTTGGGTTCTTTGCCAATGTGAACGGATTCAGCAGGAACCTTCATCCTTTTTGAGATCCCTATCCCAAATTTACCGTTTTTCATAGCTATTTTGGAGGGGTTTATTTCTGGTTATCATATAACACAGTATATATTATTATGTAAATGTTTGACATATATGAGTTAGCTAATTAACTTGTTGCTTTCGGGAATTTTTTTGCTCTTGATCACAAGCAAGAGTTTGTAATTCCCTGAATGATAATGTAATTTGAATAGTTTTGGTGAAAGAATATACATTTACAGATTTGCAACACTTGTATGGGCCTTTTAGTGATTAGGACCAGTAGCATGTTTAGATTATTTAAGTTGTAAGAGGAAAAAAATAATTTCCTTAAGTTTTCTTTGAAATTTTATTTTAAATGTAAAAATTAATTTAAATATACAGAAAGTAAATTGCCATATTATAGTACGAAATACTCATAGAACAATTGTAATTTGTTTGCCCCCTAGAATATTCCCGTTACACAGTATTTAACTTACATGATTGATGACTTTCCATTTCCATTTCCATTTCCATTGCATTACGTAAGAGGTTAAATACAAACAACAGTTAGCTTCATTGATAAGTAAGTTGTAAAAAAAAAAAGGTAATACTTACAAAAAAAAAAAGGCTAAGATTTAAATTTTAGAGAAGGTAATTATTAGAAAGGTTTTTCAATTGTGAGTCTCATAACAGTATCTGAAAGAGCAATAGTAATATCGTTAATAATACCCTGAAAGACTATTAAAAAAAAAACGACTTGTAACATTGCATTTATTTTGAATAGCGGTGCTACTTACACATCTATCCTCTTTATATGGTTGAAAATTTAAATTTGATAATGGTGTTTCTCTAAAGAATGGGTTAACTGAAGCCCTAAAAAATGGGTTAGTGGTGAGAAATTTTGATATTATATATAAGATTATATATTTAAATTTTATTATTATTAATGTAACCAAAAAAAAAAAAAAGAAAGAATGGGATAAATAGTGTTTGGAACATGGATGAGAAGAGTCATAAATTCATTGTCTTAAAAAATTTTAAAAAATGAAAAAAAAATTTACTATTGTGGTAGTTATTTACTTAATTTATTGGTACAAGTCTCCCTGACTTTTGAACTATTTCTAATCTCCTAGCAAATAATATCACAACCAATAACTTAATTAAAGTAGATATAAAATAATAAAGAATTTGAATAATTTATATAAGATCATAAGTTTAAATCTCATTATTATCCATTAAAAAAAATTCAACAAACATAAATCTATATAAATTTCTATCTAATATTTTTGTTTAAAGCAAAGGCTACGATGCCACTTACTTAGCACCATGCACCTTGTAAAAATGGAACATGTTGTATGGGTGTGATTTTTTGGTGTATCTACATACTAAATATTTATAATGTACTGTAATAATTTTAAATTTTAGTTTGATTTTAGAATTATAAATAAATATATTTTAAAAATAACTAAAATTTGTCTATATGCTCCTAAAATATTTCTAAAAATATTTGTTTAATTTTAAGATCATATAAATAAAATTTTATTTAATTTTAAAATTAGATAGATAAAATTAAGTATTATTATTTTAAAAATAATTAAAATTTATCTATATAATCATAAAATATTCTTCAAAAATTTTATTTAATTTTAATATCATATAAATAAAAATTTATTTAATTTTAAATCATATATATAAATTTTAAAAATTACTATAATATATAATATATAATTAATATGTTAATACACTGTCAAATTTTACCCATTAAATTCACAAGTTACATGGTACAACTTGTTGGTGCGTTGCAACAAAGGAAGACAGCGCCTTTGTTTAATTATTACTTTGGGCCAAGCTACGGTGAAGATGGATTTTTCCATCTTCACGTGAAGACATGATGTGGGTGTCACAGATAGGTGACATGTGGCAGAGGTGTATTGATACATCAATCATTTATGATGTATTGTAGTAATATCTAATTTTAAGAAAATTAAAAAATATAATTAAATATATTTTAAAAATTAATTATCATACACTGACAGTATAAAATTATACTGATAATATAAAATAATTTTACATTGTCAGTGTAATCAAAAAATTTTATCAGTGTAATTTTAATTATCATATACTGATAGTGTAAAATTACACTGGCAGTATAAAATAATTTTACACTGTTAGTGTAATCAAAAAATTTTATCAGTGTAATTTCACGTAAAATTATACTGGCACTATAAACTAATTTTACACTGTCAGTATAATCAAAAAATTTTACCAGTATAATTTTAATTATCATACACTAATAATGTAAAATTACACTGATAATATAAAATAATTTTACACTGAATACATTGATAAAATTTTTTGATTATACTGACACTGTAAAATTATTTTATATTGCCAGTGTAATTTTACACTGTCAGTATATGATAATTAAAATTATACTGATAAAATTTTTTGATTACACTGATAATGTAAAATTATTTTATATTATCAGTATAATTTTATACTGTCAGTGTATGATAATTAATTTTTAAAATATATTTAATTATATTTTTAAATTTTCTTAAAATTAGATATTATTACAGTATATCATAGGTGATTGATATATCAATACACCTCTACCACGTGTCACCTATATGTGACATCCACATCATGTCTTCACGTGAAGATGGAAAAATCCATCTTCACCGTAGCATGGCCCTATTACTTTTTGTCTCTTCTTTTGCTTCCGTTCCCAACTGGTCTTATTGCCTTGGGAAGGCTGCTGTGCAGAAGTTGCCTGTACCAACAACATTGAATTACATACTATTTACATTTACGTATGTTGAATTTGGACCTACAACCTTTAGAAGGACGTAGTCTTGTCTCCACTCTTGAATTCAAGCGACCTTTTATCTTTGCGTCCTGTAGGGTGAGTGGGTGACTAAAGCAATACCATTATTTATAAATGTATGTTATTTTTTCAACATATTTTCAGTACAATGACAGCGCTAAAATTCAAATTTATAATCCCTTCTATATTATCAAAAAATTATTCTTAGATCATTCGCAATTATTTTTAAAAAAAATTTGTACCTAACTTTTTCTACATTATTTTTGGAATCAATCTAAATTAGCACTTGAGCAAATTGTAGTAGATGTCATTTTGTCCTTAACGAGAAGCAAGTAAACCAAGAAGCTAAGCGGAGGACGCTGCGCATGTGCGGCGTAACGTACAGCGCGCGCGGGAAGCCTCCTCCAAAAAGTGAAAACAAAAATGTGTTTTCTTTTTAAAAAAAACCGTACTCTGTTACTCCATCTAAACAAACAAAAAAAACCATCAAACCCGTAACCCGCCAACACTTTATCAACGCCTGCACACACTCTCGCCTTCAATGTCCAACAGCCTCCTTAAACTCAAAACCATACACCAAACCCAACCTTGGTATAAATAAGCAGCTCCCGTTTCTCATTTCACAATCTCAACACAAACACACTTCAACCTCATAGCCTCAAACAAACACAAACAAGACAACCTTTAAAAAAAATTAACAATGGCAACCCTTTCAGTTCTCCCTTTGCCTTACAAATTCCCCGATTCCGATGACTTCACTTTTGTTTCTGGGAAGTTCGATCGCGATTTCAGCTTCAAACTCAAAATTGATCACCACGATGAAAAATTCGAAGAAGAAGAGAAAGAAGAACAAGAGTTCAGCTTTGCATGTACGAATCCCCAAGCATCGCTCGTAACCGCCGACGAGATCTTCGATAACGGTCAGATCCGACCAATTTTCCCCGTTTTCGACCAATCTACTCTCTTTGCCGCCCCGCCGCGCACGGCGGCGCCGCTGAAGAAGCTCTTCGTCGAGCAACAGCGCGACGTTTTTTCCTCCGGTTCGGAACCGAATGTCGCACCGGAGGGGCCGCTCCGCGAGTCGTCGCAAGAAACGACGACGTTGAAGGTGGAAGTGAAGGATTCGAGGGGGAGGTGCGAGAAGAGCAATTCCACCGGGTTCTCGAAGCTGTGGAGGTTCCGGCGGGAATTGAAGCTCCGGAGCAACAGTGACGGCAAGGACGCATTCGTTTTCCTGAATCCTCCGGCGCCGGCGAAGGTGAAAAACGACGTCGTAAAGGACCGAAAGGCTGGGGAGGCGAAGGTGGGAAACGAAGTCGTAAAGAACGGAAAGGCTGAGGAGGCCAGGGCGAAAAACGACGTCGTAAAGGACGGGAAGGTTGGGAAGCGCAAAACGACGTCGTCGTCGGCTCACGAGAAGCTTTACGTGATGAACAGGAAGAGGAAGGAGAGCGATAAACGGAGGTCGTTTTTGCCTTATAGAAACCAGCTGGTTGGATTCTTCGCCAACATGAACGCATTCAGCAGGAACGTTCATCCTTTTTGAGATCCCCATCCCAAGTTTTCTTAACTATTTTGGAGGGGTTAATTTAGTTCTCATAACTCATAAGAGGGAAAACAAAAAAACAGTCGTAGGAGATCATATATCTTTATGTAAATGTTTTGAGTTTGGGGATTTTTTTCGCTCTTGATGACAAACAAGAGTTCTCAATTCCCTGAATGATAATGTAGATTGACTGATTTTGGGTGATAAAATACATAATTACTTTTTTGATATCTAATGAGAAAGGATGTACTTTACATTATTTGTGTTCTGTCGTGTTCCTTTGTCTCTCGCTTTAATTTGAGAAAAAGAAAATGGACAAATTAGCGGGTGAAGATCATTCAGCATCATAATAGGTACATTCCCTAATTTTATTCAACTTAACTAATTGCCATATTTATGAAGAATTTAATCTAAATACATTAATAATGTAAAACAGTTTTACATTATCAATTAATAAAAATAGTGGAAAGTGTTAATTTACATAAATAACTACTTATTATAATGAGGAATCTACCATAATTTCTCACTTTCTCCTATTTTTATTGGTTGACAGTGTAAAACAATTTTATACTGTCAATGCATGCCAATTAAATTCATTTATAAATATTTTTTTTGGATGCAAATGTGTAATAGAGTAGCATAAACATTTCATCATATAATCAAGTTCTTCATTTCATTTTCCAGAAAAGAGTAGCCTGGTAGATTTAAATTTGAAAACCATTGGCATAAGCTTAAAAGCAGCCAGCCAACCACACAAGATAGTGTTAAATGACATCCTAGATAATTCAATTTTTGACCTAGTCAGATCTGTTCAAACATAAGCATAATAGACATGACAAGAGTATTTGCATATGAGAGAAGATAGGAAGAGAGAGAGAGAGATTTCAATTGTAAAAAGGATTAAATGAGTGTGTGAATCATGTTTATTCCAAAGATATAAAGCACCTAAAAGAATAAGTAAGTATGCAGAAGGAGCAAAAGAGTGCCAGAACTTTTGGTCATATGCCAGAACTTTTCTGATGCAAGATTGCCAGTTGCGTCATCTGGTGGAGCTAATATCTGGGCTGGGCCTGCCTTTCTAAAGCCTTTAAGGCTTCAAGCAAATTTCACAAGACAGGCCAATAAGTTATGCATTTGTAATGATTTTGACCAAGTACAAGTTTCTAGATCCATTGGTGTCTACAGGACTGAAAAAAAAAACTAAAAAAAGAGTGAGAGATCCTTTTGTGTGTGTTTCTTTAGCAGGCTCAAGAAAGTCCTCCATTAACAGCACTGACTGGAAAATGAAATGAATACTAATTAGCCATTCTGCAATTGTCATGTGCTCTCTGATGCTAATTATACACAGGAAGAGTCCTACAGTGCTGCAAAATAGACAATTTTGATGTGCAGTGTAAGGTTTAGCCATTTAGTCAACTATACACGACAAGACTAGAAGAGTGCTCCAAAATTGGAAAGTTTAATATGTAGTGGAAGTTTAGACACGGAGTCTCATTTCTTGCAATATGTACATCCTATATGGTCTTAGATGAAGTTGACTCATAATCTGACTTTGGGTATCCATCTTCTGAATTAAAAAGCTGCATTGCGCCCTAGCAGAACATAGTAATATCACTTGTTAGAATATTAGATTCTATTAACAGTGTAATCTATGCCAACTGTTATTGGAATCACAGTAGAATGGTACATAACACCCCAAAATGATGAAGTAAGACAAAGAAGATGTCAGAATTCTATATTTTTGAACACTGATATCTGCTGTATCACAATTTCTTACACGTCACAGCAACTAATATAAATGATTAAGCTTTGTTCCCTTTTGCTTTAAGGGGTTGGATGGGAGGAGGCAATTGGGTTTACTTCAATCGAAAAGGAAGATGTGCACCTTTACCTTCGCATTACTTACATGCATATCCTGTTCTACAATAGAATCCTTGAACCTCTCGGAGATCAATAGTTCAACAATAAATTGTACACATTCGAAAGGCACAAAAGAACAAATTGATGGAACTTCTCCTAAACAACCAGAAGTAGTAAAAAATGTTATAAGAGTCATCGATCAGTTCTATAGTAATAGTATTATAAGAATAATCCATCAACTTAAGTAGTAAAAAGTTAAAGAAGATTCAACAAACCGGCCACTTGAAATAATGAAAAGGTGAAAAGCAGACAAAGAAGTAAAAGGTGAGTGAAAGACCCGAAAGCACACTATTGAGCAATTTCCAATAATGAGTTATCTTGTAAGATTTATCGGTATTAATATTATTCTTTCATATCACATACTAAATTCTTGAAAATGAGAAGTCCCATATAAGAAAGAAAGGAATAAAGTTTCGCCAAGGCTGAATTTTCGGCCAATCTTGAAATTTTTTTTGAACAGTCTACTAAAAAGCAAACACACAGCGACCATTCAAATAGCATTACGTGACAAATTGACAATCAAGTAAAATTATATTCATGAAATTATTATCTTTTGGAGGAAAGGGAACATTTTATGCTACACATTCAACTGAAATTTTTGTCCCTACATGTACTTGTGGCTTAACGTTAGGGGCCTGAAATTAACTGTCTCCACTTCTATTGGCTTTGAGAATTGAGATAAGGAAGCATTGTCCATTACAAAACACAGAGCTGGCATTAGTCGACACTTCGCTTTCTTTATCCCATAGGGGATGCTTTCCATCTGTGGCCCTCCAAAATTCATACTTCATTCTCCATCAACCTCCCATGTTGTTGGTGGCTATGGCTTTTTGAGCTAGCTCACTTTTCCCTTCTGGTAGTCCCACCTGTTAGTCCAATGCAAAACAACCTAACTGTTTAGCTAATTTTTCACCAACAATCTCATTCACAAGACAGAGTGAAAAAAGTCCAATTTCGCAGCCAAATTAGCTATTTGTTTACAGCTACGCTTTTGGTACTCTTTCTCTAGACACTGCCTCTCCCTCTATCCAATTCTTCCAAATATTCCGAAGCTTAGGACTTAGAACTAATCTAATTTGTTGGTTTAATTTGATAAATAGGCTTAAGGTATTTCAACAATGTGATTTAATCCATAAAAACATTTTATGTTCATTTATCTATGCATTTATCGAATTCTTCTGCTTTTGACACCCCATATGAAAGTAAATTCTTACTTTCTCTCACGGTATCCATTAACAATGAATATTGTTTTTTCATGTAGTCCGTCCTCCATGTTCTGTATATAGTTCAATTATTAACATAACTCAATTTCTCTCCCCTCAAATCATCAATATATAGCAATTTGGCAACTAGCCTGAGTAGTTATAAGAACTAATCAGGTGCATGTGATTACTACTGTCTGCTTAACAGGGGAAAGAGGATCCTTCCTGCAAAGAGGCTCGATCATGGCGGGAACATTAAAAAAGTGCATGCTTTGTTGTACCAGCAAGATTGTCTCGGTACGCTATTTAATCATTACTCTTGAAATCTTGAACACGTTCTATTTTTCAGCTTCCAAAGTTACACGTACAATCGACGAGAAACTTGGTCTTTCTTGTGTCTAATGTTGTTCAACTACCGAGGGTGGGTAGCAACTGGGCTGGCTACACCTAACGCCGTCCAGATTAGGAATACTATCCCCAGTACTAAGCCCATCATTGAGATTGCCCTATTTTCTTGATATCATCTTTTCGCAATAACCTATACTTATCGTAGTAGTAATAATCTTAACTTAAAATTAAGTAATAATTTTATTTTTTATAAAATTTAATCTTTAATACGTTGTTAATATAAAATTCTTTACATTATTAAATAATAATATCTATTATCATATGTGTAATTTTTTTTATATAATTATTATAAGAATCGATAGTTTTAATCTAATGACGTAATAATACATAATTAATTAAATTATCATATAAATTTTTTTTATATATCGACAATATACGCAAATTATTTGTTGTAGTTACTCGCTAACTTTTTAACATAAAGGATTATTATATAAAAACCAACATTCTATGTGTGCATGTAATTAAATATTTTGCGTTGAACAAAGTTACGCGGTCCCTGCATATATATATATATATATATATATATATATATATATATATATATATATATATATATATATATATATATATATATATATATTTGGTGATGTATCAGATACTAATAATTAGGGTAAACCTTATTTAACTATCCCCACAACCACAAGGGGGTAGAATACTTTTTTGGCCTAACTGATAGAACGGGGTTAATTATAGAACCCTTGAATTGTATAATAGGATATTATTTGAATTTATCAGTAAAAATTAGGATGATAAATCATTTTATTAATATTTCCATGTTGATTAAACACCAAATATGGGACATGATTGTTGGATAAAGGAAAAATCCCTCAAATCTCGTAAGGATGTGAGCCTTTGGTGACAAGAAAAAAGGTTACAAAAATTAAATAAAGAACGACGTAAATGGTTATTTTTTATTTTCTTAACCCTGTCTTGAGTTATCCATAATCCACCTAGAGAATCAAGATAAAAATCACAATTTTGTCACTGTTTTATGATTGAATGAGTCTAACTTAATTTTGAAAGCTAATTTATAGAGAAGGATTGTCTAAACTTTTATAAAGACTATCTTAATCATATCTTTAAATAATATAACACTCTAACACACCTATCTCATGCTTAAAATTAGACATCTAGAGCATAAAGTTTGTAAAATTAATTGGACATCTGCTGGTAACTCAATAACAATCATAAAATATACTTTAATATTATCTTAAGATTAAGTTGGACTAACTTAACCCAAAAATTAACTTATAGAAATAAGGTTATCCAAATCTTTTATAAATGTTATCTTGACCATATCAACAATATACCACTCTAGCATCTAGACATAAAGGAATATCAATCAATAACTCCAGCGGAGTTTATAAGAGGTGGGGGCAGGGGCATCCATTTTCCAAAAATCTTTTCTTAGGATGAGTTTGATATGATAAAAAAGGTAGAGATAAAAATTTCATAGATTAGATTTTTACTTAATTTTATTCAAAAATTTAATTTTTGAAATTCTCTCTCCTATTTTTATTAGCTCATACCAAAATCACTCTTAATATTACTGTTTAACTACTAAACAAATTATACTTCATAGTTTTCACTAACTACTTCGTAAATCACTTCATAATTTTCACTAATAACTTTCACTAATATTACTAAAACCTGTTTATTTCTTAAAACAATTACTGCATAAATAAATAGTTTCATTTCCCAAATATAGATATTCAACTTGCTAAGAATACCATCCTCGTCTCCCACAATATGTTTTAAATTATTTTAATTTCTACAATTTCTTTCTATCCTTCATAAATAAAGTTTACTGTGTGTGTCAGATCCAATTCCTGCAACTTTTCTAAAGATCATCCATATACCTGCATGCTTTCGTGCTCTAAAGCAAGATCTACTCATATAATTTCAACTCATCATATTTAAATATATTTACAAGAGAATTGGATTATAACAACTTTATTCAAGATATAATTATTTATTTTTCAGTTTTTTCCAATTTTAATATATATATGTACTTAAATATAAGATATTAAATTTGTATCTATATGACAATTTTACCTAAACTTATAAATGAGAATAATTATTGTCAGCAACTTAATTTTATTTGAAATTAGTTCTCTTAAAGAATAATGAGTTAACTTGATAATTTAAATTTTAAATATTGATAAATGATTCTTGTTTATCTGTTATTTTTGGAATAATTAGAAAAAGTTAGTTTCGGTTAAGTATTTATAAGAATCTAACATAATTTTACCTTTTATGCCACTATTTGATAATGCATTTTTACATTTTATCTCTTATATAGGTTTTATATTAATTAATGTACAGATTAATTTTGATGTACTGTCAGTGTAAAAGAATTTTATACTGTTATCCAATTAGATGTTTATATACTTGTTAGACTTTTAAGATAATAGGTGATTGAGTCAAATACTTTAATTGATGTGACAATATATGATTGGATGTATGTATAAAACTTTTTTACATTGATAATGGATCAAAATTAAATTCATAAATGTAACCATTTTCAATAATATGACGCATATAACTATATAATTTTAAATATAAAAAATACTAACATATCAAAATTAAACATTCGTTTGTAAAACATTTAGTCTACGAAATGATGTGTGTATTTCTAAACTGTTGCAAGAATCAAACTAATTTTCAGTTCACTAGCATGTTGAAACACAGGAATGAATCAATCAAGAAAGAGAATTGGATCATATAGGTTAAAAAACGTAATATTTTTTTACTAATACGCAGATATTTTTTACAACTTGATATTATGCTTATTAATTGAAAACGTAAATAATTTTTAACGTAAATGGCATAAAAATTACGTTTTTCAATTATTTGTTAAAAAGGTAGATATCTTTTATTTGAAATTATCTACGTTTTTAATAAATATTTACATTCAATATTTTTCACATTAAATTATGAGTTTAATTGGAGTACACTGACAGTGTAAAACTTTTTTACACTGTCATCCAATCAAAACATTCCATTTGCATGACCATTCAAGTAGTGCGTAATTATGTTAAAGACTTTTGCTGATGTGGTAATATATGATTGGATGTCTGTGTAAAAGTTTTTTACGCTGACAGTGTATTCAAATTAAATTCTTAAATTATATAATAAACAGCCATAAAAATGTCTTTTATTTTTGTTAATTTTTCAATAATTATTAAAAAGTCTTTTTATTATCATTTTAATTTTATTTCACTAAAAATTTCTGCTATAATTTTTAACTTATATATAATCATTAAATACAATATTTCCCTCTTTTCATTAAAATTATAATCTACTATTCTCTTTCTTTATTAAACTATATTATTTTAACCGTTCGATTAAATTGAAATCAATAGCTAGATATTGGTGTAAGACTAATGCATTTACACTGTGTTATTGGATCTTGCCTCATATATATATCCTTGATTTTCTTCTGTCAATAATTAAAAGAATTTAATTTGTATACACTATTACTATAAAGAAAAATTATACAGATATCCAATCATATATTATCGTATCAGTAAAAATATTTGATTTAATTATTTATTATTTTAAAAATTTTATAAATAAAAATATCTGATTAGATGACAATGCAAATCTTCTTTATATTATCAATATATTAAAATTAATCTCTAATTAAAATCCGTTACCCTTTTTTTTTTTTTCCTCAAAAATGTTGATCCTCGGGTGTATTTATGTGAATAACAATTTTTTTTCACTATTCATATACAATAATGAAGAGAAGAAAAACGGAGGCCAGGTTGTGATGTGAGCTTTGAAATTAAACTATCTACACACGTAGCTATCCGAATCCTGAAGGCGAAGGCAACGTTACAAAGCTTCCAATTGTGGCCATTTTCTAATTTCTATAGTGACATAACCCATAAGTGGGGGCAGTATGGGGGTGAGGTGTGCATTATTTAATTATTAATATTAATGCGCAGACCCGCGTTGTGATGCATCCTGGTCCCTCTTGTGGCCTCTTCTCTAGCGCCTTGCATTTGCAAACTCATCAGCACATATAAAAGCGCGCGCACACACACACGTACTCCTACCTGACCAATTTTCCTCCAAATCTCACAGCTCTCGCAATCTCTCTCACTCGATCTCTTCATAGACAAGGAAATTAAGGTCCGTATGCAGATGCATGCTATATATGTTTCCTTTTCTCCCTCTCCCACATTCACATCATCCTATGCTATCTCCTTCCTTAATCCGATCTTTCATATAACTCAAATTAATCCTATTTCTTACCTATATATTTTCTCACATCTACCTATATATTATCAAATGATGAATTTTTGAAGGCTCTATATATGCATGCTTGGATCATAACAAACTGTGTTGTGTTGTGTTGTGTCGTGTTGTGTTTGGGACCACAGAAGGAAGAGATGGCAGGGGAGTCATACGATGATGCCATTGCAGCGCTCACCAACCTTCTCAGGTGATCATCAAATTAATCAACATCAAAAGTACTGTGCCGTGCCCGTGATTAACGTTCTTCATTCTTGTCGTCCTTTTTGGCCTCAGTTTCCTCCGCCGTTTCCTATTATTCACCAAACAAAACCGCGTTCCCTTTGTTTTATTGCTTTTGTTTGACATTTGACATAGAGGTGGCTCCGGTTCATGTCTCTGTCCGGTAGATTGGACCCCACACCACCTTAACTCGTTCTGACTTTTGTTGTTACGTCTGTCTGTTGCAGGGAGAAAGCGGACCTCGGGGGCGTCGCCGCCGCAAAGATCAAGCAGCTCACGGCGGAGCTGCAGGCCGCCGGCTCCAGGCCCTTTAATCCGGATGACAGGATCCGAACCGGGTTTGACCACTTCAAGAAGGAGAAATTCGAGTACCTCTCTCTCTCTCTCTCTCTCTCTCTCTCTCACGTCTGCCTACCCACTACTCACTCTATTACAATACTATAGTTAGAAATTTTAGCTGTGAAAAAAATTTAACAACTATTTATAATGATAAAATAAAGTTCATTAATCCTTTTTATGATATATTTACTTATTTTTAGCCTTGCTAATTTTATTGTAGATTTCGTATATAATTTTGCAGACACATCTACTACGTCGTTTTTTTTTAGTTTTGCTTTTGTTGTTTTATGGAGTTTTGAAATTCCGGGCCGAGAAATTTTTATATAGTCGGAGGGCACTATATAACTATATTTTTGATTAATTATATAAACATATTTTTATATAATTATATATTAGTAATAAAAATATATTTATATAATTATTATATAAATATTTCTCGTTCCGGACCTGACACCACAGGAGCCGAACCTTCTCGGTTTTTTGGGTCGAATATGCTCATGTTTCGTAGTTTCTGCCTGGTGAAATAACGTAAATGCCCTTCTGGGTCTTTTTTTCGGTACCGTGAATTCGTGAGTTAAGCGTATCATGAACGTCGCCACTTAAGACTATGAGTGCCTGTCAACTTCTTATTTACCCAGAATGGCCCCACAGCGGTTACAACCTCGAAATAAAGACAGACCAGCATTTATTAGTACTTATATCTTATTTAAGGTGTGAATGTGATAAGCGACAGTATAAGTTGACCTTTAACAATAATTGATGGAGAGAAGATGGCAATAGATTATAGACAGGATAGGACCATTAGATATAAGATAGGTAATATTCTATAAAGTTCCTTTCCTTTGTCATATTTTTGGGACAAAAAGTTGACTTGGTTTGGTTTGGTTTGGGATTTGTGTTTTTATGTTTTTATGTTTTTGCCCTTCTTTGAGGAGCTAAAGCAAGTAATGCTATAGTATTCAATTGTATAATCTCTTTTACTTTGCAATTTAAATGGTGAAGAAATTACGGTTTAATTGGATGTCTGCTTGCATATTTTTTTTCAGGAAGAACCCGGATTTGTATGGCGAACTTGCCAAAGGGCAAAGCCCAAAGGTCAGACACATATTCTTGGAGTCATAAGTAACTTGGTTTTCTTAATTGCCCTTTAGCCTTTCTATTGGGTCATATTGACTTTCTTTAAACTCTGAAGAAAAAGGGGAAATAAAATTAAAATGAAGGGGACGACTTTGCGAAGTTGAATAATGACAATTTTTCTTTGCTTATTCTATAGTCAAACAAACGCATGCATTAACTATTATCATCAACGGGACACTAGGTGCATATATGCAGCATATAAGCGGTCCTACATGATCGTTTTAGCTGGCAATGGTCTTTTTCATTAACATAAATCTCTCTAATAATTTTGATGTTGAATACGGTGAGGTCTCGGTATATATATTTTTTCAAAGTTTTCATTGCAATTTTATAATATTTGAATCTATTATGGTTCACTAAG
The DNA here is from genome assembly GCA_031439585.1 of Pterocarpus macrocarpus. NCBI lineage: Eukaryota > Viridiplantae > Streptophyta > Magnoliopsida > Fabales > Fabaceae > Pterocarpus > Pterocarpus macrocarpus. Next base: position 32,583,924 of record CM062518.1, on the reverse strand, counting down.
CATTAGCGTAAATGCTTTTCATCATAAAGTGTCGGACATTTAATGCATGAAGGGTTGTTAGTTACTGATTATTGTAATGTTGCATTGTTGCACACTTGCAGTTTATGGTGTTTGCTTGCTCAGACTCAAGAGTTTGCCCATCCCATGTTCTGGATTTCCAACCGGGTGAAGCCTTTGTGGTCCGAAACATAGCCAACATGGTTCCACCATATGACAAGGTTTAATTTGCCACCTGAAATGTTTGCCTAATGTTATATATGTAACAAAAAAATAAATAAAATTAAAAGAACAATTTAGAAGCATTGGATGTCAGAACATACCTACTTCAAATTTGTCGTCCGTCAAAAAGCTATCCGTTTAATTTGGTGCTTCAAATACGCAAGTTTGACTCGCCATTTTGTTATTGCAGACGAGGTATTCAGGAACCGGGGCGGCCATTGAATATGCAGTCTTACATTTAAAGGTAAATATATCCACCCATTTGTATCTCCTATCTTCTTAGATATGATAAAGTTCTCCACTTCTTCCTATAAGGCGGGTAATGCATGTGAAAAGAAGAACGTTTTGTGGTGGAGAATTTTCCTCATTATTAGTTGGGATCACACGCATCTCGTGTCTATTCTATTATAGTAAAGCACTATTAGGTGGGAAAATGTTAAAACAATTGTTAGATACACATAAAGAGTGAAAAGATGGTTCAGTTGATGCATGTTGCTAAAGCAATGCAAGTAGAATACTTAACCATCACGTAGGCATCTATATGTAATATGTTTTGGTTTCTAGCTTTTTCCATATGTATTAGGTCGTAATCGTAGAATTATAACCCAACACCTACCCACCACACCTTCCGTTCAGAATCATAATTAGAAAAAAGTAAAGAGGGAAAACAACGGGAGAAGGTGGAAAGATCAGTGGCGCGTGGACGGATGAACAGAATTTCTTTCTTTAAATCTGAGTATAGTTATTTTTGACATCAGAAATAATATTAAGAGTGAATACTATATAAAGATATAAAGTCTTACCTCACATATCACTATAAAAATGTTGAAAAACGTTATTTGTACCTAAAATTTGGATTCAATTAAGGCAACTAAAAAAGAGATAGATACAAAGGTGGTGTGATTAAAAGAAAAAAAATAATAAATCTATCACTTTTATATCTATCTCTCTCTTAAAATATTTAAAATAAGTCCAAATTTTAAATATAAAAAATATTTTTTCTAAAATGTATAATATTTCTCTGTCTATATGATATATACTCTTGATATTCACTTTTAATGAGGTGATAACATTACTCTTCTTAAAACTAGAATAGGCTTTTACCTTTTTTGTTTCTTATTTGTGGTCCTAAAGCGTAATGTCTTACAGGTGGAGAATATTGTGGTCATTGGACACAGCTGCTGTGGAGGTATAAAGGGACTCATGTCTATCCCAGATGATGGGACCACTGCAAGGTATAACTCTACATTATTATTGGTTGCATCAAATAAAAGAAGGGTTAAATAAATTTGCCAAAAGGATGAGTACCGAAAGTACATATAAAGGAAAGTACACATAATGAAAATCTTAAACGACTGTAGTACCTTTTCAGGATTTCCGAGTAACTTGGTGGTTCACAGATTCCTTTTTCACAGATCCAAATTGCTAAGTAGTTTTATCACTCACATGCCAGGTTCAATAACAGTTAAAAAAACGGTTTTCTTTCCCTGTTGGTCACACCTTATTGGAGGCAACCAAGTGGCATGACAAAGCAATAAGAGGGTAACTTTTGGGAATTGTCGCTTTGGGCACATACCAACAACACATAATTGGCCATCTTGTCTAGCAAATAAGTAGACAAACATGTGGAACATTGATTATTTTACTGTTACCTTGTCTTTCTATGTCAAATGGTAGTGTTTGTTTCTTTGTTTGAGTATTGTCAACTAGTCATTTGATTTGTTGCTTGTTAGATCCTTGTTTAGTTTTAGAGTGCTACATAGTGATTTCCGTGAATTGAACTGTTTTTCAACTTAAATGATGGCAACATAAGAAAATGTAACGCATAATAACCTTGAAAATAATTTCCTTTGTGATCGTGCAGTGACTTCATAGAGCAATGGGTCCAAATTTGTACTCCAGCAAGGTCCAAGGTTAAAGCAGGAGCTAGCAACTCAAGTTTCCCAGAGCAGTGTACCAACTGCGAGAAGGCAAGTAAAAAGCACAATGTCCCACATCCACTTTGTTATTTGGTAGCATCATTTCTAATTTGCTACGTGGTAAAATGCATTGAATCTAGTGATTCCAAACTTAGTCGGTTGTAATGTATCATGTTATAAGGAGATGAATTATTTGAATACCAAAATTGAACACCAATGTGTAATATCATGAGGCTTGCATGTTAAAAAAACACAGACAACTTTTCTCTTTTAAATTTTTTATTTTATTTATTTCTTATCCTTCTTGCATGATATCCAACTAGTTATTGAATAATTATGTTAAAAGAAAAAAGAAGAAGAAGAAGACATTTCTACGTTATAAGTAATGGCTTTTCTTGCGCTTTCCAATGCAGGAAGCTGTGAATGTATCGCTTGGGAACCTGTTGACTTATCCATTTGTGAGAGATGCAGTTGTGAATAAAACGCTTGCTTTGAAGGGTGCACATTACGATTTTGTCAAAGGCAGCTTTAAGCTGTGGGATCTGGACTTCAAACTCTCGCCCTCTGTATCCCTCTGAGATCACTCCAGCACCTAAAGCACTGTTGTCATGTACATTACGCCTTTTGCAAGTGTTTTGCAATTTGTACACCCCTTCCCCCAGATCCCCTATAAAAGAAGCAAACACTAGGCAATAATAATATGGTCTCCGACCTGCTCTGTAAGCTAGGTTTTGTAGTTTTTCTTCCGGCAAACTTTTGGATATAAGGATATTGATATATCCATATAATTTAGAGCAACGCTTTTGAACCAAACAACAATTATAGCAATGCTTTTTGTTTTGAGACATGTTAGGCATGCAACGTTGCTGGCATGCATAAATTGCTGCTTTTCTTTCTTTTTTTCTTTATCAAAATATTGTTTGACAGTTTGCTCCTAAATCTTATATGGAAGAGGATATTATATTGACAAGTGTAAGTTTTGGTATACATACTTAATTAAATAGCTTTTTATGGATATTAAATTTTATCAATCCAACATTTGAATTGAAAGTTTCTATTAAGTAGATCAAGTTTACAAAATTTTATACTTTAAAATATTTGATACTTTATTATCCAAAAATTTTTATGCATAATATATTTTTGTAAATATAAGTAATATTGACTATCAAATTAAATATTTAGTAATGTTCAATTTTTCTGGAATTTAGTATACTTGATTATCAAGATAATATCATATGATCAAATAATTGGATTGATGAGATTTAATGTTTATAAAAAATTATTCATTAAGTAAGTATACATGATTTGCTCTTAGAGTAAATGAATCCCCGGTCATCTTTCTATTTTTAAAACTAAATCTTATTTTTTTCTAAAATACTTAAAATATCTTATACTATCAACCAATTAATTATCTCTTATCTTTTATATGATTTTTGAGATAGTTATAAAAAGAGTCAAAAAAGAATTATATTAATAATGTATTAAAATTAAATCCATTTTAAGATTAATTTTACATTATCAATTAATCATATGAATAAATACATGCCTTAAATATAAGTACATCAAAATAGTCAAAGGATAAATGCAATCTTATTTTATTATTTTAAAGACAAGCTTATTTTAGAGGTTTTTTCCCCCTAATGATGAGAAAAATTAATTTCTATAATATCCGTAAACTATAAAAGTGATGGTGTATGTATTATTGCCAAACTACCCATGGTACCCAGTAGTTTAAAGCCCGGAACAAGGGCCAATAACCCAATACGCTACTAAGAGGAGGAGGCCTAGAATCTAAACTCATTCCTTTTGTGTCCCTTCTACACCTGTCCGCTTTGCATTGAGGTTGATGGCCCTGTTGTTCGCAAATTTTGGTGAGCATCTTTTTACTCTTTTTTTTTTTTTTTTAAATTTTACAAAAATTATTTTAAAAAGACAAAAAAAGGGATAAAATAATTCCTTTAAAAGAGGCATAACAATCTGACTTAGAACAAAGAAAATCTCGTGTACGGTTCAACGCCTAGCAGGTCAACCCAATTATTTCTAGCTGCACGCCTGCATGTACGTGTATAATGTACTTGGTTGGAGTAATTGGATCTCTTCTATAAGCACCCCCTTTAAGTTTCTTTTTCACCTTTTCACCTCTTCTTTTCTTCTTATTTTGTTGAAAGTAAATAACGGATGAAGGATATTCAAAGTTCTACACTTTACTGCACTGTCAAGTTTCAATCCCTGATCTAACAGTGCATAGATCTCATGCTCATACATCACTCATTTCATTGGTACCAATGATCCAACTATCTAATGTTGGAATGTTTTATAGACTGACATAAATCAAATCTTATTTTGTTTTGAATCCAAATTAATTAAATTTCAAAATTGATTAAAGGTAATTGTTTAAACTCAAATTATTGTAATTATTGTTATTATTGGATTTATTGGACCTACGCACTACTCATTGGTGGGTATTGTTATAAGTCTTGCTATAATGAGTAGTTTTATGCATCACTCTTGTTGACACATGAAAAGACCCTTTCTTCTAGCCCTATATATATATATATATATATATATATATATATATAACTTATTCGATTATTTGGAGAATAGAGAGAGTTATTCTCTCCCTCTAACTTCCTTTGGTTGGTTTCTCTCTCCTCTCTCTCTCTTCATATTTGAAGAATAAAGAACGGCTATGGATCAATCGTTTTTCCTCGATTAACTCAGATATTTACACCTAATCTTGTTTATGTTTTTGTTCTTCATTTGTATGCTGTAATCAAGATTAAATCTAGAACCAGGGCTATAAAAATTCCAACATCTAAGACACCCACAAAGCAGAATCTTGTTTCAGAATTAACTGCACAGAAGTTACTCTATCTCCTTAGTCCTTAGCTATGAAGATTTTTTATTGGCTAAATTTGAAAAGAGATTAGCTTGCAAACAATTGTCATGGGAAGTTTAAATTAAAAGGAGCAAGAATTTAACAGTGAAGTTCTTTATGTATATTTTTTAGCTGTAATCTGAACTCTGATTTACTCATATAGAGTGAACATCACTAGTCATTAGATAAATAGCAAAATTGCCTATCCCTCTTATTTGATTCATGGGATGGGATGTATAACAACCTTTCCGGTAGCACGGTTTGTTTCAAGGTAAGAGAAGGCTTCAGCAACCTGAGCAAAGGGGAATGGACCTTTGGGGTCTATAATTGGCTTCACCTGCCCACTCTCTAAGTAAGGGTTTAGTTTCCTCAGAACAGCTCCATTGGAAGTAACCACAAATCTGAAGCCAGGTGGTGTAACAGCTCCTGTGAGTACTACTACACTTCCACCTTCTTTTACTGCCTTCACTGCCCTATCACATTGCCCTGCAAATCACCATCAAGGAATCAGACATTCATCAACGATGAGTCTAAAAAAATTGAGCTGGGGGAGAGTGGGGTGATGAGAAGAAATTTTTATGCACTTAAATCTGGTGACTAAAGTTTAATGTGGTGTGACTACAATTTCCCTAATAGATTAGAGTATTTAATCAATTTCTGAATGTTTTCATATAATCTTACAAATTCCTTTCTCATCTACCTATGCCAATAACGGTTTTCTTGTTAGGTTTTAGTTTTAGCATCAATTTTAACCACCCAAATGTCATTTTATAATCTATTTATGGCTGTATTGATTAGTTAGTTTATGAACAAATTTAGGCATGCAACAATAAAAAAAAGTATTGTTCACAAACTCCTCTCCCCCAAATTGTTTGAGAATCTTGTGTGGAAGACTGAAGAAGAATGATACAAGTTGAACAGAATTTTACCAATGGCATCATAAACCACATCAAATTTTTCTGGCAAGTCTTCAAAGTTCTCCTTTGTATAGTCAATAGCCAGATCAGCTCCCAAGCTTTTCAACAGCTCCAAATTTCTGGTGCTTGAAGTGGCAGCAACTCTTGAGGCCCCAAAAACTTGCTTAGCTAGCTGTTAGTCATTGACGGTACGCATGAAGTGAAACCTGTTAGTGTGAGTTTTCTTATTACATTTTAAACTTCTAATGACTTTCTCTCATGCTAGAAATCTGAAACCAGAAACATATTTCCTCTGTAGATGACTTGTTTCCTTTATCACATATAGCATGATTTCTACATGAAGCTAACTGTTAAAGGCAATTAGTTTATATCAGTCTTCAAAAAAGGTTTAGGAGTGATGCTACTCTTGCAACCATAGATAAATGGATTTAGTCACTTGTTCATTGTCTAAGAGGCAAAGTGTCTGACTTATTTCAGAGGCCGATGCAAACACAATCTTGATGTGGCATTTGACATATATAAATTATTGTTTTATGTATATGTTACAACAACCTAACCTTGTCCAACTAGATGGGGTTGGCTATATAGCTGAGACAAAATGTTCTATCATAAAGCAAGCCTTATGTATAAGTTAAAAGAGTAAAAGCTTTAAAACCTGCTTTGATTTTCTTTTTATTTCAGACATGAAAGATAGTTTGGAGAGTAAATACCTGAATCACTAGGCTTCCAACTCCCCCAGAACCATTGAGAACAAGAATAGATTTACCAGGAGAAAATCCGGTCTTCTCCAAACCCTCATAAGCAGTCTCAATTGCAAGAGGAAGAGCAGCAGCCTGAGCAAAGTCCAAATTCTTAGGTTTAGGTGCCAACAATTTCTCCTCAACAGCAGTGTACTCAGCCAGAGACCCAAATTGCTTAGGCCCTTCAAGTGCTTTCTCGTTTACATCCCCATACACTTCATCACCCACTTTGAAGTCCTTTACTTGACTACCAACCTTCACCACCACACCAGCAACATCATAGCCCGGAACAGTCTATGGACAAAACAAGCAATATTTGATCTTATTGCTTATTTACTCATACAAGACTTAAAAATAAAAAATCAACTGAAAAATCTGAATCTGTTCTTTCCTTTTTCACTTAAATTCTATTGCATGACAGCATCAACCAATATCTTTGCACCCAATTACTTTGAGCTTTGCCTCAATTGTTAAAACCATCTTCAATTATAACAACTTTCATAGTCCCCACCATAATTAATGAATTTATTATACCCTTTTCTTCATGTGCTAGGAACAACTAGATTGAGATGCTAACTTACTTGCAAGGTTAAAAGAATAAAACAAACACGATAATTAAACACCTACAATAATTTTGTTCCATATCTCCTATCTCCCACCACACCATGATTCTCACTTCACCCAAAACAATAAAATAAAACAAAAAGAGAGCAGAAAATAAACAAATTTGAACTAAAGTGAATCACCGGAAGAGGAGAATCAGTGGCCTTGAACTTTCCCTGCCTTCTCTTGAAATCAACAGGGTTAAGAGCTGCAGCAACAACTTTAACAAGGACCTGATCCTCCTTCACTTCAGGCACAGCAACACTGGTGTCAAACTTCAGCACATCCACGCCCCCATACTCCCCATAGACCCAGGCCTTCATTTCAGAAGGCACAGGTGTCACTTTCACAGCCTCAGAAGAAGCAGGTGCAGTGGTAGTCTGAGACCTCACCAGAACTCTTGCAGGCCTTGCTGCTGAATATGAGAGCTTGTGAGGTGTGAAGGGGTTTGTGTTTTCCCGGAAAGTGAAGGAGAATCTGAGAGAAAGTGGAGAAGCGGAAGGGAGGGATGGAAGTGCAGTGAGGTGGGAACTTGTGGAGGAGAGTGCAGCAGAGACAGACATGTTTCCTAACGGCTTATCAGTTGTGTGCGTGTGCTTCAACCAGCCTTTGGTTATTTGTAACCAAGTAAACGTTGGTGTTTTGTTTTGTTACCGCAAAATTTCTAGAAACATACAAATTTAAGGAAAATGTTATTTGTATGTCTGTATCCTATACCTTGGGGACATCGTGTGAATAAAAATGAAAAATAGATGAAAAAATTGAAAAAAAAATTGAGATTTAAGTGTTTCTTACATTGTGTGAGTGAGAGCGTTTCTTATCTCAGTTATTTATAAAAGAGTGCTCAAATAACATCTCACTAAATTTAACACTTTATATTTAACTTATTTACAATAAAATTTGTATATATCAAACTCAGTGTATTTTGAATAAATTTTTTATTAAAAACTAATTTAATTATAATTGTATTTAAATTTGGTGTTAAATTTATTATTTATATATATTAATCAATGACTGTTACATTGGATATTATTATGGTACGGCAGCAACTTGGGCTTCATGTATATTGTTGCTTGACACGCGAGAACCAAAAATCACAGAAGTGAGTGGACACCGAAAACTCATGTTGGCAAGCATGTCTAGATTTTGTGTGGAAAAACGACGTCGTGGAGATAGGTTATGAGCCCGTTTCAGCGGATTATTAAGGAACAAAAAACTCTAACCCAAATAAAAACAAAAACAGGACAAAAAAGGCCAGTCTAGAAGAGAAGAGAAAGGAGAAGGCTCTGGAAAAGTGGATTTTCCCATCGTGATCGAAGAATAATTTATGTTGTTATATTTTATTTTACATTTTTTTATTTTTAAATGAATTCGATTTTTTCTTGAAAAGAAGCTCGTCGTTGTCAAAAGTTTATAATTTGAGATTAATTTTGATGTATTATTAGTATAAAAAAATATATTATTATTTAATTATATTTTTTTATTTTTAAAATTTTTAAATATATAATATAATAATAGATAATTAAATAAATATATAAAACTTTTAATATTAACAATATCAAAATTAAATTTGAAAAATATTCTTATTTTCATAAAATTCTATCTTTCTCAATACACATAATTAAGTTAAAATATCACTTTTTCAAAAGTGCATCTTCGGTACCTTACCTTTTTGAAAAAGGTTTAGGATTTAAACCCTAAACTTTGGGATAAAAAATTCTTATTTTACATATAGTTTTTTTTTTTTGTACCACTAATTTTACATGTAGTTTTTTTTGTACCATTAAATTATATTGAATTATATTACTAAAACTTGTATTTCAGCATGGACATACATATGATGACGATTTAACTTTTTCCAAGTCACAAAAGTTCTAGTCTTATGAGAGGCATGCAATAGGAAATACAAATTAACAAACGTTTTATAGTGCATATTTTTAAATAAATTATGTTCATATATAAAGACCCAATTACTTTGGGTTGGACAGGATTGTGAGGCTGAATTGGGTCTTACGTACCCTTCTCGTTTTTCAATTATCCACAAAAGAACGGGTGGGTTGTGTAGGGTCAGCATTGACCCGACAACAGTGAACATGAACAGATAGATACCTTAAAAACCGACCTTCGACGGCTCCGTTTCATGTTTCAGATCTCCTTTTCTTGATTTCCTCACATCACAGCCTTTTCGCAATTCCACTCCCAGTTTCAGGTCAGGTTACAAATTCTCTCTCTCCTTTTATTTTTATTTTTATTTTTATTTTTTGCGTACACAGATTCCAAATTCTATTATCACTCTGGTTGGTTCTCCAATTTCAACCTTAGATATCGAAAAGCTTCAAACTTTTTATCCCTTTAAGCTCAGGGTATATATGGGTGTGCGCGTGTGCGCGCGCGCGCGCAATTGATTGATGTTAATTTTAGCTTGCTTACTTGTATTATTTCACATTGGCCAAAATGGGGTTTCTTCTTGGCTCCAAATTTTAGATAAATAACATAAAAAGTGAGAAATTTTATTACCTATTTTTGTTCTTTCGCCCTTCTCCGTAATCAGTGTCAATTTACAAGGAAATCATCATTGATGTGTATCCGTTATATACTTTTGGGGATGAGGTTAATCAGTTGATTTACCAATTTGCTATTTTGGGCTTTGTATTTGTATCTTATGAGATGGGCATGGTTGTGTTGTGTATTGCACCTGTTCTTGTGTTGCCGTAGACTCTTCGTGGAGCTTATTGTGAATGTTTGTTTTGTTGGAATTTAGATATGGCAGAATCAAAACCAGGATTGAGGAAGCCAGTGTTCACTAAAGTTGATCAGCTTCGCCCTGGGACCAGTGGGCACACTCTGACCGTGAAGGTGGTTAGTACCAAGTTGGTGATGCAGAAGGGTCGTCCTGATGGTCCTCAACCTCGCCAAATGCGAATCGCTGAATGTTTGGTGGGGGATGAGACAGGAATGATCATTTTCACCGCCAGAAATGATCAAGGTATGGATGTCTTCGCTTTGGTTTTGCACAGCTTTTTCTATACAAGTTTTCCTTATTGTGTCATGGTATTGCTGTGGACTTTGTCGTCATATTTTTCATTCTTTATATATATATATATATATATATATATAGGATATTGCTGGGAGAAGAGATACATATGCCATTTTAGCACTGGGTTCACAAATTTAACTATGTTAATTTGACACATGAAATGTAAATGACCCAGAAAGGGTCCTATTTGCCATACTCAATAGCATTTTCCAGCTCCTAACTCATTCATATGATCTTTTGAGCCAGGTTTGTAAGGATAAACTGAAAAAGAAAAAAAAAAAAGAAAGAAATTTCAGATATTCATTTGATGAATATCCGTAAAGGTCTGATGTGACATAACAAAACATGCTTAAATCTCCCGTCAGCAGCATTTGATAATCATAAAATCTCTAATACAAGATTCAACATCTAGGTAAAAAAAGTACAAAAATTTGAAAAACCAAAGTAATTTTCCATTCAGTTCACTGAGATCTAAATTTTGAAAAATAATCAACTGCAGGCACAGACAATGAATTGTATGATTTGCCCAGATAAATCAAAGCACATTGGTTCTGTGACTCGGTGTGATGTGTCCTAGGGATTTGTATATAATTGAGGGATGGATGGAAGGGGTGAACAGAGTAATAGGTTGGATAGGTCTGTGTAATAAGGGGATTTGTGTGGGACTGGCAGAGTCCACCTCCTGGATAGGAATCTAATATTTTCAAAGTACTAATCATAAATTGAAAAGAAACACCAGAAGATATATTCTGAATATATTTCACACAATCCTACAATGTTTACTAGGATCTTCAATCCCAGTCACAGCCACAAATTTGGTTTGGTGGGATTGAGTTAGGATTGACGAGTTTGCTTGTAGAATTGGTGGGGATCAGTTGATGCCACTGTGCTGGTCAAGCCACTGCTTTTGGTGGCAGTCAATCCATATTTTAGAAATGCCCCGAGCCCACCCTTGAAAATCAAACAACCATAACTCCAAACCTCTCTTTGGCTGTTTCCCTTTGATCTGCAACCCTGTGTTGATTCCCCATCTCTCAGTCCTCCAGTTGTTGCTGTTCCAATTCAATCTGGATAGAGCTGCATCTGAGTTGCTAAATCTGGGTGGTGCTACATTGGTCTTCGTCAAGGTGCTTCCCTATATCTGAGTTGTGGGCAGCTTGTTGCCTAGGTGGTGCTTCATAAAGGTGGTGTGGCACTGTTCATTTGTGTTTTGGCTGTGTTTTGTGGGTGTGTTTTTCTTTGTGTGTTTGTGATTTGTGGTATCTGTGTTGCATAAAATGTTAGTTGTGATTTTAAGGTTATTTTGCTCGGGGTATCTATGCTTGAATATAATATGTTCTTAGATAGGATCTTATGATGCATGTTATGATATCAAATTTTATGTGTCTACTTCTCCCTTCTGATCTCTTGACAACGTTGCTAACAACTAGGGCTAAGAAATTGATTGTGAATATGCCTCCGACCATTGAAGTTAATAAACTGCATTTTTCATCAATTTCTGTCCTGCTTTTAAGAATATCAATCATTCCTATTTCAATTTTTCCTCTTCTATGTGATTCAATTGAAATTATGCCAAATGCCATACGTCTGTGAAGCGATTCACATCTTGTGAGAATTCAGTGATGTTCCTTTTTTGCTTTTGCCTTTGTTGTTTTTATGGACTTCTGCTTAATCAGTGCTTCCATCAGCAACTTTAGGGCCTGAATTACCCTATGGTTCTGATGCTATATTTTTCATGTATGGAATCCACAAACGAAATATATGGATAGTGAGATTAACGAAATTGATAAACTAAGTGTTTCATATTGTTGCAAGGAAAGTTGTTGCATGATTAACAAGTTTTTGGGATTTGTATTTGTTGGATTTGCATCAATGTCCCTCGGTTCTAGTGTACATAACCACATATGTGCAGGTTGAAAAACTCTACAACCTCATGGATGTGAATGCAGTTTTTCATCTTTCTATTTAAAACATCTGGCAAATGAATAGAAAATGCTAAATAATACTTGCTTTCTCTTGATCCTTGTGTAGTGTATTGTTGACAATAGACATGCATATTTTTTATACATTATTTAGTTTTCCTTGAGATCTTTTTAGATCATTTAATTTAAGTGACTACTGGAGATGTAGGAAAACATGGTAGCTACTAGCAAGGGACAAAATGTAATTCCATATAGCATGGAGAATTGGAGACTAATTGCGTGTTTGGATCAACTAATTTTACTTCTACAAATGCATATATCATAATATTTGGTAGATAGATTTTGGCTGAACAGCCTTTTTTTGAAAATGATCATCTCATGTTAAGAGAGAGATAGACAGAAGCACTTTAAATAAATGGAGCCCTCTTAAATCTAAAGTTTATAGTGCTTGTTTTCTTGGTTGACTACGTTGTTCATTGTTAAGTTTCATAGTTGATGAGGTTTTAAGCTGTTAGTTTTTTGTTTTAAAAGAAACAGGGTATTAATGAGCTAATAAAAACTTTCCTCTATGTTACATCTTTAGGCCTTGACATAGTGCTTGCTAGTTTCTACCATGTTATGCTTGAGTATGATGCTGGACTGTCAGATTGCAATTGAAGCCATGCACCTTAGAGTGGAAGGATGCTGAATTTATGTTGGCTATTTATCTTAATAATTAGGAGAAAAAGGGTTTATTGAAAATTTTCCTTTGTTATTATCTTAGTCATTTTAAAAGGTGTGTGGATTGTAACTTACATGCAAAAGACTAAAAAAAAGTGTTGCATCATTGGAGCAACTTATGAATGAAGTTCGGTATTGTCATAGGTTATAGATATTTGATAATAATACTTGTAAGTTGTAACATTGTATCGTTGTATGCAGCATAAAAGTTTAGATGAATATTGATGTTTGCACGTTGCAGTGGAAAATTTTCAATAATAAATCTTTAACTGTAGTTTTTAAAGCAAATATGGTTAAAATGTTGTTCTACAAATGAGAAAAGTTATTTCCATATTCTTTGTATAACCTCATTTTATCATGTTGTCCATGACTGGTATGAAAATTTGTCACGCACAACATTGTTCAGTAATTTTGCCAAAAATGCTGAGATATGTGTAGATAATCTGGTTCCAATTTTCTTCTTGTTCAGTGGATCTGATGAAAGAGGGATCTGCAGTCATCCTGCGCAATGCCAAAATTGACATGTTCAAAGGATCAATGAGACTTGCTGTTGACAAGTGGGGCCGTGTTGAAGTCACAGAACCTGCTAGTTTCACTGTTAAGGAAGATAATAACTTGTCCCTTATTGAATACGAACTGGTGAATGTTGTGGAGTGAGTGACTTACTGGGACATCTCGCCACTTCTGCTGTGTTATAATGAGAATAAAAATCCAGCAAAGCAATCTACTTAGGAATAGAGATTTTGGAAGTCATTGGTACCAAAGTTGCTTCTTACAGCTGACTCAGTGATTCTTGCAAGTTGAACCACTGAACAGATGGTGGCATTAAGTGGAAGAATATAAGGGAATTGGCTTCCAGATCTTGCTTTTTGTTTCGCTATCTATTTACCTCTGGATTTTGTGTATCTTAGACTACTTGAGATCATATGTACCAGTATATTATATGTGGAAGAGAAGTCTTTATACTTGACTTAGTCCTTTCTTTGGCTTCGTACTACTTAATTATCACAAACTGCTGCATAATTACTTGTCTGCTTTCTTAGAGAAGTGAAAAGTGTCATGAGTGGACACGAAATAACACCATAATTAGCAGAGCAATGGGAAAACAAATGCCATTTACGAAAGAAATTGTACCAAAAGGTACTCAAACGGTATGTATGGAGGAAAGTCCTAGATTGAATATCGAATCATCAATTAGTTTTCAAAGAAATTTCAATTGAATTAGTTATAATTTTTTATTTGATTGATAACACTGCAATGATGGTTCTAATCTGGATTGCTATTACGCACGTTATAGTACAAGTTCTGAGGCATCTAGTGTTACTATAATTGCTAACATTCACAAGATGTGCTTGTTGAGAATGGTGTCTCTGGTTCTTCGTTTGCCAGTTACACAGAGGCTATGGGGCAGAAAAGAGATTGTTGCAAATGGATGAGATTTCGAATTAGCAGTGTTACTGCGGGTGAAAACTAAATGCGCAGGCATTTACTGGCATGTCATCGATTATTTGGTTGACTTCTGTTGACATTGTCCATAATTCATTTATTCTTCCCAGTGGAATTCAAGTCCAGGAGCAAAACTAGGAGCTCGCACGTGACTATATAAATGTGAGGCCCACACGACAAAGGCAATTGTAAAGCCTCCATTTGGGCCTTATGGAATTAGCAGTGAAAGTTGTTGTTGGTCTCCCTAGCTAGTTGCACGTTCCAACTCCTTTGGCCACCAGCTATTGGCATTCATTACCATTATCTTCGTATAATGGATAACCCCAAACAACCTTTGGGCTTGAGGTAATCATGCCCTTCTCCATACAGTGTCCTCAGGTATACCAGTAATCCATTGCAGCAGCTACTTGAGATACACTCAAGGGGGTTAGCGTGAGAATGAGATGGAATCAATTTGAGTTCATGAATTTGACCTATTCTATATATGCTCCAACAAAAACCCGTAGAACTTTCCATTTACGATCATTTCTTACTGGTTGATAATAATATTCATATCCAAAATGATTCTGCGGTGCTGATATCACTAGGATGTTACATGACGGCATGTTCTTGCTCAAGCTAATGATACTTGACCAAGCGCTTAACAGTAAACCAGTCTTTGTTTAATGGATAAGGTTCGACGATATATGTACTGTGAGAGACATAAAGAGCCAATGTGAAGCCTTCAAGTAGAAGCAGGTGGATAACCCAATAACCTTGTGATTATATTATAATGTAATAATATTTAACTAGAGATAGAGGAGCCTTACGGAAAGTTTTAAGGTTCTTAATACATATAACTTCGGGACAAAAATGATATCCCAAGTAAGTTAAAGAAAGCATAGCTTTTCAACCATAGCTTCCTACAATGAGTGGCTTAGTTGTACACAGCAAAGAATCACAAATCAGTGGAATGTGGTGTGCATAAAGAGTGGGCTATGAGAGTAGGTCCCGATCGTGTGTACCACCATCTAATGTCTTGTGTCATCAGTGAGAATCAAGCTCCATGGATTGTAATGCCCCTTTAAACCAATGAAAGGACCTCCCACATGGCTCATGAGATAATGAAAAGGCATGGAAAGCAAGAGAAAATCCTTAAACGAAGAAGACGTGAGAGCAATTGATGATTAAAACAAAAGAGAGCAGTGATCACCGGGTACCAAGGATTACGATTGATCGACGTCATGAGAGCTCTCAACATATATCAAAATTGGCATTGTCGGCAGGAAAGTTTGAAGGACCTCCTTGTTAAACGTGTGTGGTTTGTGTAGTTGATGATTTGCGACCAATGAATATAGGATAAAGCAACATCAAGTACGGTTAACCATATAACACCGCGAGATTTAGAGTCCCTAGGTCTCAATATCGAATGGAGATATCAAAATGAGACACTTTAAAGTAAGTAAGAGATAAATATAAAAAAGAGTGAATCTTAATTGCCAATACTTACGTTACAGAAGAGAAAGGTTTATGGTCGTGTTATCTTCTTTGCGAGTTTTATTTTTTGAAATGATAAGACATTTGGATGGTTTTAATTAACCTCTCAAAACTCTTCAAAATTTTCATTTCATAATTTCTCAAATTGGGTGATTTTGTTGATATTTGAATTTAATTAACTGTCCAATCCTTATTAAAATGTTAGAATATTATTTTTACCAATCTCTTCTACTTTTATTTCAACGTTTTATAGAAATTATATTTTTCTCCTATTTTTTTATCAACTTCCATTGAAATTTATTCTTTCTTGATATTTTTTAAATTTCCAAAATATATAATATTTTCTATTTTTTAAAATTAATCTTATTACAAAATATATTAATTATGCTCAATTATTTTAATTAATGGTAAAATTATAAAAATATATTATAAACCCTTTATTTTCTTTCCACACTCTAAATCCCTTTCTTCCCTTACCTTTTTCTTCCCCCTTTGATACCTTTCCTTTCCTTTCACTCATAACTTGTAAATACACCCTAAGAAGGTGAATATTTATTCCACAAGAGTGGGTGGTTAAGGATTTAAAGATGAAGAAATGCTAATATGACAAGCTATTAATAAATTAGAGCAAGGGCAATGTCTCATGCTTAGCACATAAAAATCTTTTATGGTACAAATTATGGTGCTCCATGATAATGTCTAATATATAGGTATAAAAATATTTCTGTGAGATTTATTAGAGATCAAATAGATATCTACTGTTTTACTATCCCTTGCAATTGTGTCATATATATATATATATATATATATATATATATATATATATATATATATATATATATATATATATATATATGATTGAATTATCTTATTTAAAAATTTCATATAAAATTTTTATTATTATTTAAATTCTCTCATGGACCTTGAATTTGGTCCCACTATTTTTTATTTCAATGGCAAAAATCTATATATAACCAGATTATCTGAAATTTTTAAGTAAGATGATTCATTTTTTTTCAAAATAAACTACTAGGGTGTATAGTTCAAAATTCATTCATTTAAATAAATTCTCTTTTCGTTGTATTAAAATTACCGTCCTTTGAAATTAAAATCTTGATCCACTAGGAATTGAGATGGAACTGAGTTTGGGTTGACAAACAATGAAAATGCTTTCAAGTGGCGTCATTTTAGTAATTACTTTACTTGATTCTAAATTTTAGTCTAACTCAAAATCACTTTATAGATTACTATTCCCTCAATATTTTGACCTCTTCTTTTACTAGTAACAATAATACAAAAGCGTTACCAAATAGAATAGGGTTCCATTACATTGAATGGAGTATTATATTTTTAATTAATTGCCAAACTGAATTAACTATTTAATGAAATATTTCATTTAATCATTTATCCTGATTACTTAAAAGAAATGACGTAATCAACTATTTATTTAAGTGAATTAACTATTACTTTATGTCACATTATTTGAGAATAGGAAACCCTTTACAGGTAGCATATGAACTCCATTAAAATAAGGCTTTCAAAGCTTTCTAACCGTTTTAAGCCCACAATTGCTTGACTTCTTCTGATTTTTTTGGGTTTAATTGTTCTTAGTGCTTAAGTAGAACTGTTATAGTACTCTGTACCAAAAGAACTGTTATAGTACTGTTTGGCTTGTATATGCACATATTAACCAAAGATCGAATCTAGTTTTTCTTTGTTTTCTCCTTTTAGTTACATAAGCGCCGCAAAGCCTTGTGTCAATTTATTTAATTTATTACTAATCAAAACTTAGTCAAATATCTTTCGCTAATTCGGGTACGTGCAACTGAAATATAATGTCGGTGATATGTTAAAAGCAAGCCTCCTCCTTACTGTGTCCTCGAGCCATGGATACAGTTGATTTTCTACAAATTAAAATAGACTGCAGGGTATCACAAATCAAGTATGATACAAAACCATATATGGCTGAGATCTGTCAGATGTTAATGATATAAGATTACTATATCGAGTCTTTTATCTTATAGCTCAAGTTTTTAGAATCTTTTATATGTTATTAGAGCTTCTGTAACTAAATAATTAAGAGTTCATTCGTTTATGTCTCTATTTTTATTCAAAATAATAATAATAATTTTGATACATATTATTATCTAATTATATTTTTATTTGTAAAATTTTTAAAATAATAAATAATTGAGCCAACTAATTTTACTTTATAACAATACCCGATTATATGTTTTTATAAAAGTTTTTTTATATTAATAATATATCAAAATTAAATTCAAGAAAAATATTAAAATAAGATAAAATGAATTTCATTTCAAAACTCTTATCAAAACTTAAATTTGGTTATATAAACGCGGCCAAAGCCTAGTGTCATTTTATTTAATTTTTATATCAATAACTTAGCAGCGACCCCCTCTCCCACCAGGTTCGATCCACAAACAAACTCCACCCCTCCCCCATGTCGCCCTCCCCCGGCCGAAAAAAGGAAAATCAATAACTTACAATCAAATATCTCCCTCTTGTTCAGGATAAGTGCAACTAACGTATAATGTCGGCAAGAAATTGAGGGCAAGCCTCCTCATTAATACATTGATTTGACACATGAAAAGCAGCACCATACAAGATGAAATGGATTTATGTCCGTGTGTAGTGTGTTAAAGGGCATTGTGTAAGCTAACAAATTTTTTTTATGAATTGTTTTTGATTTTGGCTCAGAAAACTCTCGAGGGTTTGATATGTGGGAAAAATTAATAGATGATACAAATAAAATATAAATGAAAAAATTAATTTTGATGCAATATAAATATAAATAGAAACAGATCTATGCATATAATAGTAGGGGCACATGCCATATCTAAAATTTGAAAATTTTGTTAGTAGTATATAGATATATACATATTTTGTTTCCATTGTGTTTTTATCTTTAACCCTATACTAAAATAAAAATTATGTAAAACTTTTTGTTATATTTATATATTATTTTTGCCCCCCAATACCTAAGTTTTTTTTTTTGCATCCGCCACTAACTATAAAAAAGTTTTACACTGCTATCATTTTTATTTGTAAGACTTAAGATAGGTAGTTGAGTCAAATATTATTACTAATATGATAATATATGACTAAATACCTGTGCAAAATATTTTTATATTGATAATGCATCACAATTAAATTCTAAATAAAAGTGAAAATTACGTCTAAATAATTAAGATAATAAAAAAAACAAAACTAAGGAATGATAAATAAATAAATAACATAGCTAAAATAAAATTGCGCTTATTGATATAATTGAGACGTGCAAACTACTTAATAATTTTATTGAATTACTCAAAGGAACTAGAGGAATAATACAAAAAGAATAATTTTAAGTGTTGATAAAGTATATTTTTATGAACTTTTATTATGAGCATATTTGGATGAATTTATCGAAAAAGATCTTTTTTAATATTTTTTTTAAAAAATAAACTTCCAATTTGACCAATAACCAAAATATCATGGGATAAAGTAGTCCTTCAAAATTTAAAAATCCACTTGCGATCTCTTATCATTTAAAATATGGAATATTATGGTCGCTAAACAAGCAAATTTGGGATCAAAGTTGTCCCATTTTAAATGGTTAAGAGGCAAAGCGTCTCACATTTTGAATGGCAAGGGTCTCTAATGAACTTTCAAATCTTGAGAAACTATTTTGTATTTGGATATTTTGGTCAAAGATTAAATTGGGGTTTACTCTTTTTTAAAAGATCTTTTAAAAAAGTAAAACTTATTTTATGTTTAAATATAATATTAAAATTTTTTATTTTTAAATATTTTTTATGTTATAAAAATATTTTTTTAGAATATAAAAATTATAGCTTCTCAAAAAATATTTTTTTTGTATTTTTTTAGTGTTCTGTTTTTAATATGAAATTTTATTTAAACATACAAAAAATTATATAAAGTACTTTTTTATTGAAACAATCTTTTTTTTTTTGGTCAAAATAATGACACCCAAGAAAATATTATATCCCGACCAAAATAAAAATAAAAATAAAAATATTATACCTCCAAACCACAGATGCACTCATAAGTAATAGAAAAGGATCGTTGCAAGCATTGGGTTGGTAAGGTGTTTTTGGATAAACTTTCTACAATTTCAGCAAATATTAAGGAACCATTTCCAATGTGCAAATGCTACGTTGGCTAGATGTCTTGGTCAAAAGCAAAAATCTGCAATTGCTCAACGTACAAAAAGCATGGTCTAGTAAGCTGTGGAAAACTTGGTCAAATAAACCTTAACTTTGAAATATAATAATATAGAAATAATAATGAAAAATACAAAAAGATAAAACCTTAAGCTAATAACTATTGAGAGAGCCAATTATTTACATTTATGGATGAAGGTTGAAAACATGTTTGAAGTCTACAGTTGTGTTAGAGATATAACTAGTAATTATGCGATGTTATCTAATAGCCAAAACATCTGATATAATTGATTTTTAATATGACATTAAAGTCTATCTAATCTTGGTACTGGGTCACTTGCATATCTAGTCTTGTAAACTTTAGATTTTAGATGTTTAATTTCAGTTATGGATAAAGGATATTAAGTCATTTAGGTATATATATGGAATGAATATTTCTTATATGTGAACAATTCTCTTATTTTAAGTTTGAATTAGGTCTAGTTTATTATTAATTCTAATCTAGTAATAGAGATAGTTGGTTCATGACAAGCTGGTTGATATTTTAATTAATTAAATAATCCTTGCAGTTGATTAGAACTCTTATAATTCTGCTTGGTTTGTATACATACATACTAGAGATCATTTAAAATTAACATTATTCTTTTTATTTAATTATGACAAATTTGGACCAGCCCGATACTTTGAATGTACTACAGACAGGACCAGTGAAGGACCAGGCCTTTTATTTTCCGCTGGCCTTGCCATTTACCAAGTTAACCCAATTGATAAGAACACAACTCCATCGACGCGCGTTTTATGGTGCACTTTGTTGGTTAAGGAGTGTGGTATATTTTGTAATTTAATGGTAAAATTATGAAATATATTAATATATTAATTATTTATGATATATTATAATAATTTTTAATTTAAAAAAATTTAACAATATAATTAAAAATATTTTAAAAATTAATTATTATATAATAATAATATAAAATTATATTGATAATATAAAATAATTTTATATTTAAGATAATTAAAAAAATCCTATTTATATAATTTTATTTATAATTTTATTTTATCAGTATAATTTTATATTGATAATATAAAATTATTTTATATTATTAATATAATTTTACATTATCAATATATAAAAATTAAGTTCTAAAAATCAGAAAAATTTTATTAATATAATTTTATTCTATCAATATAATTTTATGATATTTTATGTTATCAGTATAATTTTATATTATTAATATATAAAAATTAATTTCAAAATATATTTAATCATATTTTTTTAATTTTTTAAAATTAATATATTATTATAATATATCATAAATAATTAATATATTAATATATTTTACAAATCTAATTCATTAAATATACTATTATCACAAAATACATAACATACTTTTGACTGTAAAGCACATCGCAATCGTCATTGCAGGAGCATGTATATGTTATTCCATTGGTTTTTTTGTTTTTTTGTTTTTTCTAACTTTTATTCAGCAACTGTGCTTATGTGTTGAGTGCTCGATTCTTACACACCTCTTTTTTATTAAAATATTTCGCACTTCATTTCTCTTTTTTATTCTTTCTTATGCCCGGCAAACACTCTTCATAAGTAAAAAAGTCTAAAAACCATTTTATTACACCGGCGAAAAGATAACAGATTGATCAGGATAATTTAATAAGGGACATACTCTGCCTTTCGTCACTGTCTTCTTTTTCCTTTTTTCCTTTTCTTTTTCTTTTCCGAAATGGTCTCACATCAATTATGCTGCTTGTGCGCTAATTGGTGGCAATGAGTTCAACAGTGAACGTACTTTATGTATAGCGGATGAAATTTTCTTTTGTTATCATCATTAAATGAAAATCATTATCTATGTCAATGGCTCCTTCCATGTCAATATATTCACCCATTGAACTTAGTTAATAGGCTATAATATTGTAGAAAAAAAAGCTTTGATATCGGAATTTATTTTTTGACCACTGTTAATATAATTTTTTAAAGTTATTATTCAATTACATATTAATAAAATTATTATAATAGTTTAATTTATTAAGTAATTGCTATTAAAGTTGAAATTTTAATGACATAATTATTTACGATTAAATAGTAATATAAAAATATTTACGGTAATACTATTTTTAAAATTAAAAATTTAATATTTCTATCGAAGCTGTAAATGATGGAGTATCGTTTACAAAATAAAGGCAATGGCCTTAAAAGCAGCCTTTTTTATTTCTTGTAATAATTTTTTTCTTTATTGTACTCTGTGTCTAGGCCTTTGGGACGTACAGGTTGGCTTCATAAGTACACTTGCTGGAACCTTTAACAACTTTGTTAGTGCTAAAGCCATTCTCTTCCTTCAAATAATTAACTTTACAAATACTATTTATACTGACAAGCTATTAAATATATTTATCTTTTTATTTAACTTCTTTTACTAAATATTAGAAAGATTATTAGAAAGATATTGAAGAATATAACAAAACTCTTTAACTTTATATTATTGATTTTTTTTAACTAGTATCTTTAGACTATTAGTTAAGAAATTAAAAAAAAAATTTAAATTTTAAATACATCTAATATATTCGAAATTTAAAATTTAAAATTTTTAATAAAAAAATTACTTTTAATTTCTTAATCAATATTCTAAAAATAATGATTAAATTTTTTTTTATTATTTTTGTTCTTTTTTTTTTGGTCACTTATTATTTTTGTTCTCATGTTGTAAAAGTTGCAGGACATAAAGCAAGTCTCTTTACTGTTAGAACATTCGTGTCTTCAGATTTGGGCTCAAATGTGTACGTCTAGCTAGTTCTACAAAAACAAAACTAAGAGCAATTAATATGTTCACACAGAATTGTCCCCCCAAACAGGAAAACGGTTCACACAGAATCGTTTATATAAATTTTATCCAGCCACTATAAACAGCCATATATTTTAGAGCCTTCAAGGATTATTTTTTTTATAATTATTTGTCAAATCTGTATTTAAATGTCTGTGTAATTGACCTTTCATATACATCTACCAAAGCCCATGTGCAATTGCAGCTTCTTTTTTTGGGAGAAAAAAAAAAGTTTGGTTGCACATATTGATATTTAAACAAGTATTATTGTGTTACACAAATATTGAAGAGTAATGTTATTGACGTAAAGCTTTCTTTATACAAGCCTTACAGACTTACAAATGAGTGGCTGCAATTTTTTCAGAAATCATTTCATGCATATCTCCTTTAGTTTATTGTGAAGGCTTTTATAACAAAATGATTGTGATGTGTGCAATTATTATTTTCTTTTACATGTATATGGTTCTGAAGAGTTGTCATAGGAGCAAGAAGGATGAGAGAAGAAATAGGCATGTTAGAATTGAACTCATGACTTAACGCTAATAATCCTGCATGTGAGGTATTATTTGAGTTACAATGGCTCATTTTTTATAATAACTGTGTCATAATTAGAAATTTCTAATTTATAAACAAAGTAATAAATTATTTTTTTCAGAAAAATACTAGATGCATATCCACATATCTCTTATCTTTCACATCTGGAAATATGTGAGGGAGTCAAAATATCAATCTGCAACAAATAATATAACATTAATTATAATTAGATAATAAAAATTAGATTTAATTTGAATACATTGTCAGTGTAAAAAAATTTTACACAGATATCTAATCATATAATGCCACATCAGCAAAAGTCTTTGACATAACCACCCACTACTTGAATGGTCATGTAAATAGAGTGTTTTGATTGGATGACAGTATAAAAAAATTTTACACTGTCAATACACTTCAATTAAACTTATAAAAATTATGTAAATGTGAGATGAAATATATGTAAATATGTATTGGTTATATAGTATTCTTAATTTAAAGTCAATCATTTGACTCTTTAGTGAGGAATATGTTAAAAAAGATGTCTTTGTATTTTAATTTTTCTTTGAAGAATTTGGTATGGCAAAACAAATGAAAAGTTTTGCCCTACAAGTAAGCTCGCGCAGGTAGCTCACCTACACGGGATTCATTTTTCTTTTCCAGTGATGCTATTTGGCTCAAATTCAATTCGTAAAATTTTGTACGAAGATGCTATTAACCAATCAAAAGAAGGCAAAAGTTTAAAAAGTAAACAGTAACTAAGAAAAGGGCGGAAACTAGGGGTCCATGACCAATCATCATCATTGGTAAGAGCAGGACGAATTTCGTTTTCGTGCTGCGCAGCATTTTTCGTTTCCGAATGCTATACCCGTAAACATTATTTTATATATTTCATATAATTTTTATAATCTTGTTATATTTATTCTTATTATCTTTTGCACATTTGTATTCTGATTCTTCTCAAAATTCTTAAATATGAAAGATGTAAAGCATGGAATGTGCAGCTAGCATTTTTTCAATTTCCCTCCAATGACAACATGCTTAGGTTTCTCTTTAATTATTATTATTATTCCCTTTCATGATCCTTTCACTTATACAAGCAAAGAAAATGGATCCGCTTAGTGTGATAAAGCTGCAAGTGATAAGAGATTTAGAAAATAAAAAGGAAAGGGACACAAAAGTGATTGAGTGAAGCATAAAGCTCATGCACAACAGCATTATTTTGGACATAAAGAAGGCTATAAATTGACATCCATTACTTTGGTCAGTATAAATTTTAAATTCATTAACCCAATTTTTCATAAGTGGAATAAATTAGCCATGATTGAATTGCCAAAACATATAAATTTAAATAATAAATAATTCATTCAAGTGATTTAGTACTTATTTTTTAAAAATAAAATTTTATATTCAAATTATACAAATAAAAAGTAATTAATATTGAGAAAAATTTACTACTATAATAAATCGATATAACTTGAGTCAAATCTTAGTTAAAATTTAATAGATTTTAAATACTGCTAGTTTAGAGAATATGAACATGGGAATTCTGACTTCTACATTGTTTCATTGTTTGCTTAATGTTTAACAAAATAATAAAAGAGGATAACCGCATCGATATAGCAAGAGGTAAGAACCGTATCTTTCTTTCTTCCCAGAAAAGTTATAAAAATTTTCGTTTTGATTGGCGTACAAGGTTATGCAATGTATTCATAAGAATTCTATTGATTTGAACCCACTTTTTTCTCGTAGAAAGTCAAGTTTACTTGCACTTTAATCAACTAATTAGGAGAAAAAGTTGACACAAAGGAAGTGAGATACTCCGCAAGAGAACGTACAATACATAAAAGAATATAGTGAGGATACAGCCCTGAGTTGGTAGAATCATTATCAATCTGCATTTAACTAATAGAAAACCAAGTAATAAATAACATGCGTGTAGCATCATAAGAGCATAAATGGAGAGCCACATGGAGGATTAATTTGATCTCCTAATTGAAACTGAGCAGGTTTTCGCATACATTTACCAGTTTTCTCTGCTGAAGTTTGAAATAAACATTATTATTCTTCTTCGCACGCTGATAACTTTAGACACTCTCATACACGACCAAAAGTCAGATAAGCATAAGACACTCATTATACTACCATACATGAAGAATGGCCAATCAATTATCACTGAATGTGAATGGATATATTCTGCCCACAAAATGATTTCATCTTTCACTATCATGTGGGTTCAAAAGATAATGTTCTTACCAATGCTGGCCGGCACGTGGAATAAGTGGCTTCTTTTTGCACAATTACATATACTAACAAAAACAATAACAACTATAATAATAATGTTTTCTGGATTTATTAGCTAATGGAAAAGCTTGCATCTTGTTAAACTTTTGGAGCATCCAATTTTTTAAACTAATATCAATATATCATATGTTAAAGAACTAAACTAACTAGTGTGTACGGCCACAGTTATATGTTACCCTCAGACGATTGATTTTCACATTGCAGGCATATTGTTATGTGGTCCAGTGCTAAAAAAATGGACACTGCTACTCCTACATCGATCCAAAAGTCATTTTATACACTGTGGTTATCTGAATCCTTCCAGTGCCGCCCCAAAATAATGCATACTGTTAAGGAAGAATTCAAGATCTCTTTCGATATGTGGGGTTTTCTGTTTTCTAAAATGATAGTGGGAGAGAGAGACAAGTACATCGTGGCGTGTAGACAAGAAATTAAATTTTGGCATGTAGGGCATAAGTTGCATAAATGTTCATATCAAGGCTCCTTTTGCTTTATGTGCAAGTCTTGTTGAAAAAAACAAAAAAGATATAGATGAAAAACGTGGGAATCAGTAACGCAAAACTGCAGCTGATGGCCAAAGACACAATTATCATAATCCGGTCCACACTTCACAGTCCACAAACCTAATTTTCAAGTTCTCGAGAATAATCCTTTTATTTGGCGGAACAAAAATCTGCGTCGGTGGCATGTATTATTATATATCATGTACAAACATACAAAATACTAGTAATTTCATATTGAAAGCAAAGCGTTAAAGGATAGACCTTTGAGCAAGTTGAATAAAGAGCCCAACTTGATCCGTTCACAAGGCGCGGCATGCTTCGTTCATTATTGTTTGATAAAGGGCCTTGGTTTCAATCTAGTGATTTTAGTTTAACCCTCTGCTCTTATTTTTTGAATGTCTCGTCACTATGAAAATAACATAATTAAAGGGAGCTTAGAAGAAAATACTTACGAAGAGAAGTATAGACCACAATATTAGCTGAGTAGGTAGCACAACTTTCTGTGTCAACGGTGACCTAAATTTCAAACACCTACTCACATTTTCTGAGGTTTGCACTAACTTCATTCGAGATCGTGCATTAATCAAGGCTTTGGTGAATTTCAATTATAATTAATAAGATTGCATGATCAGAATTATTGTCATTATTGTTATTAGAATTTGCCAAGATTTAAAGACGAAAGAATAAATTAAAGGAGTAAAAATCACGTATCTATTTAAAGGTTAAAAAAAGTGTCACATTAATTTGGTAAAAATTCTAGCAACGAAATTTTGATTATTAATTTTTTTTCAATTGTTGTAATATTTCCTTTCGGCGCATTTCGATATGGAATTTTTTTGGTTTTTCATTACTATAATATTTGACATTTATTATGTTTCTGTCATTAGTTGGAAGAAATCAATGCCTTTGTACAAGGCTTTGGCAGAAAAGAAAATTTAAATAAGGGTTTTGTTAAGTGTATCATCAGGCTATGTTAAAAAACCAATATAAATTATTAAATGAAAGTATTAGTATTTTATAAAAATTTAAATATTTTTTTAAAAATGATTGGAATAAATAATAAATGCAGTACTTTCATTCTTTAACCTACGTGAATATCCACTCTTAATAATCCCGTTTTGAAAATTATCATTCCTGATCATATTGTTTCGAAAGAATATCATTTTTGGAAATGTGATTCCAAACGTGGAGCCTGGTTTATCTTTAATATCTTAATATAATTACTACTAATTCTGGGAGAGAAGGTTGTCTTATCGGTTCTTTAATTGTAACAACGGCAGTATACGTTTTTTGGAGATTTCGTTGTATTTACGCTCAGTTAGTGTTGTTTTGTCTTAATCATTAGCTGCTTGTGTACTAGATTCTAAAGGTTAACTGGGTTAACTGAGTGTTTAACTTTAACATCTTCTGGTTCAATTTGTTAAACGTTGGTTGGAGGAGGATAAGGATAAGGATAATGATTTGATACATTACAGTATAGTCATCTACTAGGAATCCCATGTGAAGGCCTTCCTTTGTTTGCACTTATGACTAAGAACTTGGCCAAAGACCGAAACTTTAAAGTTAATTAAACCGACAAAGTTCTTACAGTATTTTTAAACTGGCAAAGTTCTTACAATGTTTTTCCTTTGAGAAAAAGAAAGTGAATTTACCATGAAAAGAAGAGATTATCCATTCTCCTTTCTTCCATTTTCTTTGTAAACGAGTACATAACCTATCTTTTGTAACCATTTTGAATTCAATAGGCCGGGACTGCCGGTTTGTGGTTGCAGAAAAAGAATCGAACGTAACTAAAGCCTGAATTATTTGTTCTGGTAGTAACGCTAAAGCAGAGAGTCAAAAAGGAAGGAAAAGGAAAGCACAGATTTTATATGCGAACCTTTTCTCAAATATGAGCATATAGATTTTATAAGCCCGGCCGGTAAGGATCTTTGTTGTCAATGTGCTGTAGTGCTGGCCACCGGGTGAATCAATTAATTGAAGTAGTATTGAACCCAACCAACAACATTAAAAGCTGTCCTGGTCAAATTGGTGTAAATGTTCACGTTGGCGTCATCTTATCTACTAAAGTTAGTTGTAAATACTCTCATGATACAAACTAATACAACCAGCATGGCTATAAATTGTAGTTATAGTTGCATTGTGATTACTGTAATTATAAAAAATTATCTGAAAATATTGCTAATGTAACCATAATTATTGTCAAGATGTTATTACGGAGATTGTTCTAACAATAATACTGTCACCGCAATGACGATAATAGACTACAAGTTAATTAAAAAAGAGTGATGGATGATGTACCCAAAAAGAAAGTGTGATTATGTATGATTAATTCCTTCCGCCGTTACTTTCTGTTTCATAAATTAACGTTAACTTCATTTGAAGTTTATAAATATATGCTTCAGTTTTATTGTATACAAAACTTTTCATCATAGTAAATCTTATCAAGTTTTGCTTGGAAATACAAAATGTACACAACTGGGCGTGTTTGTTAAAATATATATGAAATGGGAAAATTTTGTCTGATAAATATTTAAAATAAACTTATACCTTAATTTCTTAGATTAGGATAGGTGTTTTCGTGTGAATTTCATAAAACTCAAATGAGTGCAATATGATGTACTGTAGTTTGTGTAACTAATTAATATTGTAAGATAACAAAATGCCAAATGCATTCTGACGAAACCATAATTTATTTGATTGAAAGTGTTTCTTTTTCCTTCTTTCATCATAGTGCACTTACCACGTTTAACTGTCAATATTTTCACAAAGATTTTGAAAAATATGAAGCCCCTCATGATGAGCTCTCTCTTTCTTTAATAAGTTGATCGAATAACGAGAGAGAGAGAGAGAGAGAGAGAGAGAGAGAGAGAGAGAGAGAGAGAGAGAGAGAGAGAGAGAGAGAGAGGAAGAGACAGTCATATAGAAACAATGAAGATGCATCTTTCATGCAAAAACGATGAGTCATCCAATTGTTGGAGACTATTTTTAACAAGGGTTGATTGCCACAAAGAGAGTTTTAAATTTTTAGTGCTAAGAATTACTCTAGTACATTTTAACTAATATTAATGTGCATCCTTTTTTTTTTCACAAAGGTATGGGAAGGGGAACAAGAGTTGAACAAGCGATAATATTAAGCTTAATGAGACATGTAAAATATAACAACTAAATTGTGGGATCAATTGCATACTAATATGTATCTTAATATTTCTTACTCGATTTATTTGATAAATATACATGATTGGTTATATTTTCAATACACTCTTTTATATAAACATTCTTTAAAACTTTAAAACATAAATTCTCTACCTTGTATTATTATTATTATTATTATTATTATTATTAAGAAAAATGAGAGTTACACGGGCATATCATATTAAGGACTAATAATTTAACTTTGAACTTTTAGATGGAGACATATATATTATTAATTAGTTTTATATTTTTAAGATAGAAAATTATTTGACTGCCATGGTATTTTTTAGCATTTAATATTAAACTTTACGATAAGTCAATTAAGAGAATGTGATATTATTTGGCAGAAGCAGCGCATGTTAAGCAAAAATATTTAAAGATATCATACAATTCAATTCGACGTACGCTGTCTTTTCAGTTTTCTTTGCAAATTATGCGATTTGGTTAAGCCATTTTCCTATTACCTTAATGTTTCCACGCATTGCGACAAAATGCAATGCATGTTGTTATGTCAACCAGTTTAACAAGGATATCTCCTTTTTAAACTTGCGTCATATGTTGCTTTATCTTTCAACATGTGTGCTTCACTCCCTTTCAGCCATTTTTTTTTAATATAATTTTTTTCCTTTTTTTTAATTTTTTTTTACAGATATCCTTTATTACAGAGTAATCCTGCAGGTTAAAATATGACTGAGTACTAAATATGAATACTTTTCCTATCTGCTAAATTCAATCCTCAATTTGATAACATATTGGAGATTCCAAATAATACGTGATTAGGTTGTTTCTTTCTTCTTAATTATCTTATACAATATATGAAAAAGAGGGAGTAAATAAAACTGTAAATTATCATATCTAAATTACAAACTAATAATAGCAGGTAACAACAATGTAGACTTTCTTGCTAAAATGGAAGTTAGTGGTGAAGATATGTCGGTCCTCCCATTTTCACTCAAGTTGCTTTCACTTCCTCTATGCTGATGATTGATTATGTAAGAAGCATCTCCTCTCTTTTTTTC
Source organism: Pterocarpus macrocarpus (assembly GCA_031439585.1). NCBI lineage: Eukaryota > Viridiplantae > Streptophyta > Magnoliopsida > Fabales > Fabaceae > Pterocarpus > Pterocarpus macrocarpus. The sequence continues at coordinate 32,553,477 of CM062518.1, read as the reverse complement.
CCCTTCTAAATTATCATTATCTAAAATTTTACTGAATTCTAACTAATTTTAATTTAAATTAGATCAATCTGTCACAAGAATAAAATTACTCTAGCATTAGTTATTTTATTCACAAAATTTCAATTTGATATTTTATTTAGAAAAAATAAATATATCAAACCACTTATACAAACTAAAAGTTGGTGAATGAAGTATATCTCTTTTCCTTTTTTTTATGTGAGTGGAAGTGCATCTCCTTTAGTGCTTTTGGCTTTCTTTTCTAAACAATGTATGAAAAACTATAAATTAATATATTAGCAGTATTATGATATATTTAAAACCTAAATTACACGACACCCTTATATAATACTTATATAGGGTATGGTACAATCGTTGCTTAAATTAAATGTGTATTAGCTTAAAAAATATAAATTTTTAATTTTAATCCTTTAGAAAATTGTTTAATGATTTTAAAACTTCTGTACATATTTAATTAAAAAAAATTCTCTTTTTGAAAATATTCAAAGAAACGAGTTCATGATTACTGAAATCTACTACTTTATAAAGATTGATAATAGATTAATAGAGTTTAACTTCCTGTCAATAACAAAAGGTTTTAAAATTATATTAAGAAGTTTTACTTACGATATTACTCTTAGGAAATTTAAAAAAAAAAAAAACATTAAATTGGTTATAATACAAGAACTACTAAGAAATTATGTCATAATTAGTAGCTGTTAAACTTCCTTATTGAAAAAGTTCCCAATCTTGTTACGAAAGTTTCTTTTAAATGCAGAGGAACCTGGTCACAATCAGTACCAAATAATTGAAACAAAACCACATGTATCTCCAACTAATTGGCCCAAGATGTCCTTAACCACAAATGTGAAATGCAAACAAGTAAATTACATAAGCTCACCTTTGGTCTTTACGTCAACTGCAAATTGTGCCATTTTCGCGAGCCTTTGTCGCCGTCCTTTGAGGATAATGCCCATGCACGGCCTTGTTGGAAAGACTATACATGCATGGATCATAGAAGACTGCTATTACGAAACAAAAATGAGTATTAGCGACTAAACACATTTAAGTTTTTAATAATAAAAATGATGCAGCGCCAATCACAAAGTGACACGTGTTGTGAACGCTCTTACCACATGATAGCCGCCCCTCATTCAGCTGAAGTGAAAGCAAGGTTATGCACAACTATGAGTTTCTGCTTCAGAATTATCAGAAACAGGGTTTCAATATATATAGAGAGTTATATTCCATGTGACTTTAATTTGTCATTTTGCTCAGTCATGGAATTAATATTACTTATTCTTGAGTCAAGATTAGTGTATATTGAGATCGACCTATATTTTTAATAATGCATGCATCCCCTTGGTTTTGCGTGTTGCCATTTTTTTGGATCTTTTTTATACTATTGCCATTCTTAGGGAGAAGGAAATAATTATGATCATTTAAGGAGTTAGCACCAGTAAAAAATTCACATATGAGGCACGTGCAGCAATCACTCACTCGAAGATGTCGATATAATTTTTTTTATTATAGACATAAATCTGGGAGTGATTTATGTCCCAGATTTATGTTTCTTCACACTTACAATAAAATTTAATGTGGGTCAGAAGTGTATATATTTTATATAAAATTAGTGAAATTCAACTTTATTATAGATGAACTTAAATAAAGTTGCATTCATATTAAAATACCTAGTATAACGAAGACCCAATCGCATTCGTTCTAGACTACTCACTTCACTGCTGATCACTCTGCACCTGACAACCTCCCCACTCCTATAAATTTCTCCATACAACACAGCCAAACCCACCAACATTTTCAAACACTCTCTCTCCTTCCTCTCATCACTCTCCGCAGCAAAGGGCTTAGCAACATGAGCACTCTCTTTCTCTTCATCCTCCTCTTCTCCTCATCCCTCACCGTAAGCACACACTCCCTCTCCACTCTCATTCACCTTTCTCATCATTTCACATCTAATATCATATATATTTAGAGTTAGTAACGTTATTCGTGCATAAATTATGTACGCAAAAAAGAAGTCGACATATAAGAGAAAGAGTGACATCAAGTCTTAATTTTACCTGCTATAATAAATACTCTTGCATGTTCATTTTTTATATCCGTACCGTAATCTAAGTATAAATCACCATACCCTTGTAATTTAGTTTAAATATCTCTTAAACTCCATGAGTCGAATTAAATTTCATTTCATTTTAACATTATTTTGTCTAAATCACATTCACTTACATTTTAACTTAAAACATGATTTGATTAGAAGTGTAAAGGAAGTTAGAAGAAACCAAACACACCCTAACATTCTCATTAAACTCATGCAGGTGAGTTTCGCCGGCAGCGGCGGGGACAAAAACCCGTTCACCCCGAAGTCCTTCGCGATTCGCTACTGGGACAAAGCCATCCGCAACACCCTCCCAAAGCCTTCCTTCCTAATCTCCAAGGCCTCACCGTTAACCGCCATGGAAGCCGCGAAGTTCGCCAAACTCGCCGCCACCAACGCCCTCTCCACGCGGCTCCCGGAGTTCTGCTCCGCCGCCCACCTCCTCTGCTTCCCTGACCTCAAGCCCGACCTCTCCAAACGAGACAAAAGCGGCAACTTTGCCGTCTACAACGATGGCCAGAACTTCACCAGCTACGGCATCGGCGGCGCCGGCAGCTTCAACTCCTTCAAGAACTACTCCGAGGGGCTCTTCACCACTCCGGTGAACGAGTTCCGCTCGTACAGCCGCTCCTCCGGCGGTGGCAGCGAGAGCTTCCTCAGCTACGGCAGCGACGGCAACGTCGTCGACGAGAGCTTCCACACCTACGGCAGCAACTCCGGCGGCGGCACCGGCGAGTTCAGCCGCTACACCCTCGGGGCCAACGTCCCCGACCTCCGGTTCACCACCTATGCCCAACAAACCGGCGGCAGGGAGGAGAGGTTCTCGAAGTACAGCGACGACGGCAACGCCGGCGACCAGAGCTTCTCGAACTACGGCAAAGGAAGCGCCGGATCGTTGAACGAGTTCGACAGCTACGGGAACAACTCGAACGTGGTGGCTTCTTCTTTTTCGAGCTACGGTGCGATTGGTGCGGGGCAGAACGAGACTTTCACGAACTACGGCGTGAACATGAACAACCCGACGGAGACGTTCAAGAACTACGGCGCCGGAACCGCCGGGGGGACCCAGACGTTCAAGAACTACAGGGACCAGGCCAACGTGGGTGCCGACTCTTTCGAGTCCTACAATAAGGAGTCGGAGCAAGGAGCGGAGGTGGATTTCACCAACTACGGCAAGTCCTTCAACGAAGGAACCGACACCTTCAAGGGGTACGCCAAAAATGCAACTGGCAATCCCAAGGTGAGTTACTCTGTTATTAATTTCTGCGTAAACATTTCATTAATTTTAATACACCTTCATCCAAGTTCATACGTGAGAATTTTGAGGTGGTAGGCGTTAGAGTTAAATAATTTTAGTGATATGATAATGTATAATTAAATTTTTTGTATATATCAAAATTAAAGGATTGAGATATTTTGAATTTAAAGTGAGGATGATTATAAAATAAAAAAATAAAAAAATATTTATATTTGAATCATTTTGGTAGAATTTATGTCCAACAAAAATTATTGATATAAGAATAAATAACTTATAATTTTTTTACTTTACAATTATTATCAGAGAATCTACATCCAAAATTAAACAAAATACGTTACCCTTTTTTTTCATACATAAATATAATTATATTTTCCTTATATTAATATACGTGTATCTTCATAAGTATTTACGAAAAAAATCTTCTGTACCCTGAGTATTAAAATTAATCTTACATCAGCATTATAGGCTAATTCTTTTTCTTGAATTAAATTTTTAATTTTTTTAAAAAAACTAATCATAATATGATAAGAAAAATATTAAGTGCTTTTAGAATAAGACCAAAAATCTTGTTCTATTCTATTTATTATTTGACATCTTAACTTTATGGATCTTTATTATTTCTCACTTTCACAATAGTTTTAATGAAATAACTATAGTTCCAAATTGTGATATAGATAAAAATGAATGAAACAAAGGAAAAGAGTTTCACTATAAACTAACAAGTTCTCTAATATGGCCGGCTTACAATACTGACATAGAACGACAAAAATGCATGCATTAGGGCAAAACGATTTTACTTTGAAAGCACATAAGAATTTTTTCAGTATTTACATTTTACATTAATATTAGTATTAGTACCCAATAGTTGCTCTATTCATCTAATTTCTAAGAAACATTTTTTCTTCGCAAGGTTGGGTTCAAGGAATACGGTGTCAACAACACTTTCAAGGAATACAACAAAGAAGGTGTCTCGTTCTCCAGCTACACCAATGCCAGCGCATCCGCTTCCCATAGGATTAGTGGCAGTTCGGTAAATAGGTGGGTTGAGCCGGGCAAGTTCTTCCGCGAGAGCATGCTAAAGGAAGGGACCACCATGCCCATGCCGGACATAAGGGACAAGATGCCCAAAAGGTCGTTTTTGCCCCGCTCCATTTTGACTAAATTGCCCTTCTCATCTTCTGAGCTGAAGCGCGTGTTCAAGGCTTCCGATGACTCTTCAATGGACAAAATGATAAGGGACTCACTGGGGGAATGTGAAAGGGCACCAAGCATGGGCGAGACAAAACGGTGCGTTGGATCGGTCGAGGACATGATTGACTTTGCAACCTCCGTTTTGGGCCATGATATTACGGTTCGGAGCACCGAGAGTGTTAACGGGTCGAAGAAGAATGTCATGGTGAGTCGAGTTAGAGGGATCAATGGTGGTAAGGTAACTAAATCTGTTTCTTGTCACCAGAGCTTGTTCCCTTATTTGCTATATTACTGCCACTCAGTTCCTAAGGTTCGGGTCTATGAAGCGGATCTTTTGGACCCGAGTACCAAGGCTAAGATTAACCACGGTGTTGCTATCTGTCACTTGGACACAACTGCTTGGAGCCCCACCCATGGTGCATTCTTGGCTCTTGGATCGGGTCCGGGTCAGATCGAAGTGTGCCACTGGATCTTTGAGAATGATATGACATGGACCATTGCTAATTGAGGAATGAGGGGTTGGTTCGCATCATTGGGGAAGAAAACTTAGAAGCAAGCTCGATCCCTAGTCAATAAGATTTTAATTTCTTGATAAGTCATGGTCGTCTTTTTTTTTTGTTCTTTTTTTTTTTTTTTTACATTTTTGTGTTTTGATTCGGTATAGTTTATATAATTATTGCTTAAATAATTGTGAGATTGCCTTCTAAGTGTGTATTTTATGGCTTCCCCAATGGTTGGAAGCCAATGCAATGAATTAAGTGTGTATTTGTATTTATATGGTAGTAACAATTATTACCCATTTCTTTAGCTACCGTTTGAATTGGACACAAACCATTCCTTATATCATCGCAATTACTACTTTTTACTTTCGCTAATGGTTTCTGTACAATTATTGATCAATTTGGGGAGAGATTAATTTGAAATGCTGGATCAATTAATAAATGAAAAGACACCATGGGTGAGGTCATGGGGAGATTAGAAGGAGGGAACACTAGCTTACACACAAAATTGGATTAAAATGACAAAGTTCTTACGATATTTTTCCTTTGAAAAAAAGAAAGAAAGTGAATTTACCATGAAAAGAAGAGATTATCCATTCTCCTTTCTTCCATTTTCTTTGTAGACAAGTACATAACCTATCTTTTGTAACCATTTTGAATTCAATAGAGCCAGGACTTCCGGTTGGTGCTTGCAGAAAAAGAATTGAACATAACTAAAGCCTGAATTATTTGTTCTGGTAGAAAAGCAGAGAGTCAAAAAGGAAAGAAAAGCAAAGCACAGATTTTGTATGCGAACCTTTTCTCAAAGATGAGCATATAGATTTTATAAGCCCGGCTGGTAAGGATCTTGTTGTCAATGTGCTGTAGTGCTGGCCACCGGGTGAATCAATTAATTGAAGTAGTATTGAACCCAACCAACAACATTAAAAGCTGTCCTGGTCAAATTGGTGTAAATGTTCATGTTGGCGTCATCTTATCTACTAAAGTTAGTTGTAGATATTCTCATGATACAAACTAATAAAACCAGCATGGCTATAAATTGTAGTTATGGTTGCATAGTGATTACTGTAATTATAAAAAATTATCTGAAAATATTGCAAATGTAACCATAATTATTGTCAAGATGTTATTACGGAGATTGTTCTAACAATAATACTGTAATTGCAATGACGATAATAAACAAGTTAAAAAAGAGAGATGGATGATGTACCAAAAAGGAAAGAGTGACTATGTATGATTAATTCCTTCCGCCGTTACTTTTTGTTTCATAAATTAACATTAACTTCATTTGAAGTTTATAAATATATGCTTCAGTTTTATTGTATACAAGACTTTTCATCATAGTAAATTTTGTCAAGTTATGTTTGGAAATACAAAATGTACACAACTGGCGTGTTTGTTAAAATATATATGAAATGGGAAAATTTTGTCTGATAAATATTTAAAATAAACTTATACTTTAATTTCTCAAATTAGAATAGATGTTTTCGTGTGAATTTCATAAAACTCAAACGAGTGCAATATGATGTACTTTAGTATGTGTAACTAATTAATATTTTTAAGATAACAAAATGCATAATACATTCTAACGTAACCATAATTTATTTGATTTAAAGCGTTTCTTTTTCCTTCTTTTATCATACTGCACTTTCCACATTTAACTGTCAATATTTTCACAAAGATTTTAAAAAAGATGAAGACCCTCATGATGAACTCTCTGTCTCTCTCTTTTTAATAAGTTGATCGAATAAAGAGAGAGAGAGAGGAAGAGACTGTCATACAGAAACAATGAAGATACATCTTTCATGCAAAATCGATAAGTCATCCAATTGTTAGAGGCTATTTTTAACAAAGGTTGATTGCCACAAAAGGAGTTTTAAATTTTTAGTGCTAAGGATTACTCTACTACATATTAATTAATACTGATATGCATCCTTTTTTTTTTTTTTACAAAGGTATAGGAAGAGAAATGAGAGTTAAACACGCAATATATCGGATTCAAAGAGACATGCAAAAGACAATAACCAACCTGTGGGATCAATTACATACTAATATGCATCTTAATATTTTTTACTCGGTTAATTTGATAAATATACATAATTGGTTATATTTTCAATACACTCTTTTATATAAAAATTCTTTAAAACTTTAAAACATAAATTCTCTGCCTTGTATTATTATTATTTTTAAGAAAAATGAGAGTCACACGGGCATATCATATTAAGGACTAATAATTTAACTTTGAACTTTTAGATGGAGACATATATATTATTAATTAGTTTTATATTTTTAACATAGAAAATTATTTGACTGCCGTGGTATTTTTTAGCATTTAATATTAAACTTTATGATAAGTCAATTAAGAGAATGTGATATTATTTGGCAGAAGTAGCACATGTCAAGCAAAAATATTTAAAGATATCATACAATTCAATCCGACGTACGTTGTCTTTTCAGTTTTCTTTGCAAATTATGCGATTTGGTTAAGTCATTTCCCCTTATTACCTTAATGTTTTCCACGTATTGCGACAAAATACAATGCATGTTGTTATGTCAACCAGTTTAACAAGGATATCTCCTTTTTAAACTTGCGTCATATGTTGCTTTATCTTTCAACATGTGTGCTTCACTCCCTTTCGGCTTTTTTTTTTAATATAAATTTTTTTCCTTTTTTCACCTTTTTTTTAACTGGTATCCATTATTACAGAGTAATCCTGCAGGTTTAGGTATGATTGAGTACTAAATATGAATACTTTCCCTATCCGCTAAATTCAATCCTCAAGTTGATAACCCTTTTAGCTAATATTGAAGATTCCAAAGAATACGTGATTAGCTTGTTTCTATCTTCTTAATTATCTTATACAATATATAAAAAAGAGGGAGTAAATAAAACAGTAAATTATCGTATCCAAATTACAAACTAATAATAGCATGTAACAACAATATAGACTTTGTTGGTAAAATAGAAGCTAGTGGTGAAGATATGTTGGCCCTCCCATTTTCACTCAAGTTGTTTTCACTTCCCCTACGGTGATGGTTGATTATGTAAGAAACATCTCCTCTCGTTTTTTTCCCCTTCTAAATTATCATTATCTAAAAATTACTGAATTCTAGCTAATTTTAATTTAAATTAGATCAATCTGTTACAAGAATAAAATTACTCTAGCATTAGTTATTTTATTCACAAAATTTCAATTTGATATTTTATTTAGAAAAAATAAATATATCAAACCACTTATACAAACTAAAAGTTGGTGAATGAAGTACATCTCTTTTCCTTTTTTTTCATGTGAGTGGAAGTGCATCTCCTTTAGTGTTTTTGGCTTTCTTTTCTAAACAATGTATGAAAAATTATAAATTAATATATTAGCAGTATTATGATATATTTAAAAGCTAAATTACACGACACCCTTATATAATACTTATATAGGGTATGGTACAATGGTCGCTTAAATTAAATGTGTATTAGCTTAAAAATATAAAATTTTAATTTTAATCCTTTAGAAAATTGTTTAATGATTTTAAAACTTCTATATATATTTAATTAAAAAAAATTTCTTTTTGAAAATATTCAAAGAAATGAGTTAATGATTACTGAAATCTACTACTTTATAAAGATTGATAATAGAGTTTAACTTCCTGTTAATAATAAAAGGTTTTAAAATTATATTAAAAAGTTTTACTTACGATATTACTCTTAGGAAATTAAGAAAAAAACATTAAATTGGTTATAGTACAAGAACTACTAAGTGCATTTCTGGGAGTTCGTTGGGGAGTCCCAGAATTGATTCTGGCTCCCCAGAATTGATTCTGGGGATTTTTTATGATATTTGATTATTGATTCTCAGAATCAATTCTAACATCTAGAATTAATTTTGGGAGAAGTGAAATTTTTTTACTTTATGGGAGAATCACTTTTAGATAAATAATCAAATATAAATTAATTTATTTAAAAATCAATCCCAACAAAATCAATTCTATAAAGACAGAACTAAACACACTATAAGAAATTATGTCATAATTAGTAGCTGTTAAACTTCCTTATGGAAAAAGTTCCCAATCTTGTTACGAAAGTTTCTTTTAAATGCAGAGGAACTTGGTCACAATCAGTACCACATAATTGAAACAAAAACGAATGTATCTCCAACTAATTGGCCCAAGATGTCCTTAACCACAAATGTGAAATGCAAACAAGTAAATTTCATAAGCTCACCTTTGGTCTTTAAATCAATTGCAAATTGTGCCATTTTCGCGAGCCTTTGTCGCCGTCCTTTGAGGATAATGCCCATGCACGGCCTTGTTGGAAAGACTATACATGCATGGATCATAGAAGACTGCTATTACGAAACAAAAATGAGTATTAGCGAGTAAACGCATTTAAGTTTTTAATAATAAAAATGATGCAGCGCCAATCACAAAGTGACACGTGCTGTGAACGCTCTTACCACAGGATAGCTGCCTCTCATTCAGCGGAAGTGAAAGCAAGGTTATGCACAACTATGAGCTTCTGCTTCAGAGTTATCAGAAACAGGGTTTCAATATATATAGAGAGTTATATTTCATGTGACTTTAATTTGTCATTTTGCTCAGTCATGGAATTAATATTACTTATTCTTTTGAGTCAAGATTAGTGTCTGCATATGAAGTTGTGAGTTGTCTCAAATAGGGAGATGACATGTGGTGTGAGAATTATATGGTGCACCATAAAACTAAATTACATATAGCACACAGTAAGTATTTTCCCCTCTCTTCAGTTGCCACAATCTCCTGCCACCTTCGTTATCTCGATGGTGAGCCTGGCCTCCGACAAGCGTAGAAGAGGACAGAGAAGCTCTCGGATCCGCGAAGCATTGAACGGGGGCGACCAACATGAGGTCACCGGTGAAGGAACAATCGGAAGTAAGGGGAACGCTAGCTTGAAGTACTCACCAAGCCACCACTGTTCCATCTGCACCATTTGGTCTCTGGCTCCTGATTGTGGCCATTGTCGATGACCCTTTTCCGGCCACCTTGAGCAAACCAAGAATAGGGTTCTCTCAAAGTTGAAACTTTGTTTTATGTCGTTTATTTTATATTTTATATTTCCTTTATTTTCTATTTTTTAATCTCTATTTTTTTGTTTGATGCCATTTTCTATTCGCATTACTTGCCATGATCAAAGCTTACTCTTCCACTAGATCATAGGGTTGCAATAGGAAAAGATTGAAGGAGGAGAGGAATAGAGAGTAAATGGAGATATGGGATGAAGAGGGCAGCTGGAGAGAGAGAAAAGAAAATATTTATGGTATGTTATATATGATTAGTTTCATGGTACATCATATAATATCCACTCCACATGTTATCTGCTCATTTGAGATAGCTCATATCTTCATATGTAGATATTTTTTGATTTTGCACCGGAGAAAGCACCTTAATATTACTTATTCTTTTGAGTCAATATTAGTGTCTATAGAGAGCGACCTATACTTTAATAATGCATGCATCCCCTTGGTTTTGCATGCTGCTATTTTTTTGGATTTTTTTTATACTATTGCCATTCTTAGGAAGAAGGAAATAATTATGATCATTTAAGGAGTTAGTAACAGTAAAAAATTCACATATGAGGCAGGTGCAGCAATCACTCTCTCGAAGATCTCGATATAATTTTTTATTATAGATATAAATCTGCGAGTGATTTATGTTTCTTCACACTTTTGTATATATTTTATATAAAATTAGTGAAATTCAACTTTATTATAGATGAACTTAAATAAATTTGCATTCATATTAAAATACCTACTATAACGAAGACCCAATCGCATTCGTTCTAGACTACTCACTTCACTGCTGATCACTCTGCACCTGAAAACCTCCCCATTCCTATAAATTTCTCCATACAACACAACCGAACCCAACAACATTTTCAAACACTCTCTCTCCCTCCTCTCATCACTCTCCGCAACAAAGGGCTCAGCAACATGAGCACTCTCTTTCTCTTCATCCTCCTCTTCTCCTCATCCCTCATCGTAAGCACACACTCCCTCTCCACTCTCATTCACCTTTCTCATCATTTCACATCTAATATCATATATATTTAGAGTTAGTAACGTTATTCGTGCATAAATTATGTATGGAAAAAAGAATTAGACATATAAGAGAAGGGAAATGCGCAATAGTACGAAAACTAATCGTACGAATCAAATACGAATACATATGTTACGTTATTATTGGTAGTTGTGCTTTTACTGATCCCATGATTTTCGCCCCACAGCATTTGATAAAACACATTTTTACTGTTCATATATTTTCGCGCATAGAGCTTTCGTGCTATGTAGCACTGCTCATAATAGAAAGAGTGACATCAAGTCTTAATTTTACCTGCTATAATAAATACTCTTGCACGTTCATTTTTCATATCCGTACCGCATAATCTAAGTATAAACAACCGTACTCTTGTAATTTAGTTTAAATATCTCTTAAACTATGAGTCGAATTAAATTTCAATTCATTTTAATATTATTTTATCAAAATCACGTTCACTTACATCTTAACTTAATTTTGAGTCTTAAGACATGATTTGATTAGAAGTGTAAAGGAAGTTAGAAGAAACCAAACACACCCTAACATTCTCATTAAACGCATGCAGGTGAGTTTCGCCGGCGGCGGCGGAGACAAAAACCCGTTCACCCCGAAGTCCTTCGCGATTCGCTACTGGGACAAAGCCATCCGCAACACCCTCCTAAAGCCTTCCTTCCTCATCTCCAAGGCCTCGCCATTAACCGCCATGGAAGCCGCTAAGTTCGCCAAACTCGCCGCCACCAACGCCCTCTCCACTCGCCTCCCGGAGTTCTGCTCCGCCGCCCACCTCCTCTGCTTCCCTGACTTCAAGCCCGACCTCTCCAAAAGCGACAAAAGCGGCAACTTTGCCGTCTACAACGACGGCCAGAACTTCACCAGCTACGGCATCAGTGGCGCCGGCAGCTTCAACTCCTTCAAGAACTACTCCGAGGGGCTCTTCAGCACTCCGGTGAATGAGTTCCGGTCGTACAGCCGCTTCTCCGGCGGCGGCAACGAGAGCTTCCTCAGCTACGGCAGCGATGGCAACGTCGTCGACGAGAGCTTTCACACCTACGGCAGCAAGTCCGGCGGCGGCACGGGCGATTTCAGCCGCTACACCCTCGGGGCCAACGTCCCCGACCTCCGGTTCACCACCTACGCCCAACAAACCGGCGGCAGGAAGGAGAAGTTCTCGAAGTACAGCGACGACGGCAACGCCGGCGACCAGAGCTTCTCGAGCTACGGCAAAGGAAGCGCTGGAGCGGTGAGCGAGTTCGACAGCTACGGGAACAACTCGAACGTGGTGGCTTCTTCTTTTTCGAGCTACGGTGTGAATGGTGCGGGGGCGAACGAGACTTTCACGAACTACGGCGTGAACATGAACGTCCCGACGGAGACGTTCAAGAACTACGGCGCTGGAGCCTACGGGGGGACCCAGACGTTCAAGAACTACAGGGACCAGGCCAACGTGGGTGACGATTCGTTCGAGTCCTACAATAAGGAGTCGGAGGCAGTAGCGGAGGTTGATTTCACCAACTACGGCAAGTCCTTCAACGAAGGAACCGACACCTTCAAGGGGTACGCCAAAAATGCAACTGGCAATCCCAAGGTGAGTTACTCTGTTATTAATTTCTGCGTAAACATTTCATTAATTTTAATACACCTTCATCCAAGTTCATACGTGAGAATTTTGAGGTGGTAAGCGCAACAGGTAAATAATTTTACTGATGTGTGATGATGTATAATTAACTTTTTTTTATAAATATCAAAATTAAAGGATTGGGATATTTTAGATTTAAAGAGAGGGTGATTGTAAAATAAAAAAATATTTATATTTAAATTATTTTGATAGAATTTATATATAATGAAAATTATTGATATAAAAATAAATAATTTATAATTTTTTCACTTTACAATTATTTTCGGAGAATTTACATCCAAAATTAAACAAAATACGTTACCCTTTTTTTTATACATAAATATAATTATATTTTCCTTATATTAATGTACGTGTATCTTCATAAGTATTTACGAAAAAAATCTTCTGTACCCTGAGTATTAAAATTAATCTTACATCAGCATTATAGGCTAATTCTTTTTCTTGAATTAAATTTTTAATTTTTTTTTAAAAAACTAATCATAATATGATAAGAAAAATATTAAGTACTTTTAAAATAAGACCAAAAATCTTGTTCTATCCTACTTATTATTTGATATCTTAACTTTATGGATCTTTATTATTTCTCACTTTCACAATAGTTTTAATGAAATAACTATAGTTCCAAATTGTGATATATAGATAGAAATGAACGAAACAAAGGAAAAGAGTTTCACTTTAAACTAACAAGTTCTCTAATATGGCCGGCTTACAATACTGATATTGAACGAAAAAAATGCATGAATTAGTGCAAAAAATATTTTACTTTCAAAGCACATAAGAATTTTTTCAGTATTTACATTTTACATTAATATTAGTATTCAGTATCCAATAATTGCTCTATTCATCTAATGTCTAAGAAACATTTTTTATTCACTAGGTTGGGTTCAAGGAATACGGTGTCAACAACACTTTCAAGGAGTACAACAAAGAAGGTGTCTCGTTCTCCAGCTACACCAATGCCAGCGCATCCGCTTCCCATAGGATTAGTGGCAGTTCGGTAAATAGGTGGGTTGAGCCGGGCAAGTTCTTCCGCGAGAGCATGCTAAAGGAAGGGACCACCATGCCCATGCCAGACATAAGGGACAAGATGCCTAAAAGGTCGTTTTTGCCCCGCTCCGTTTTGACTAAATTGCCCTTCTCGTCTTCTGAGTTGAAGCGTGTGTTCAAGGCTTCCGATGGCTCTTCAATGGACAAAATGATAAGGGACTCACTGGGGGAATGTGAAAGGACACCAAGCATGGGTGAGACAAAACGGTGCGTTGGATCGGTCGAGGACATGATTGACTTTGCAACCTCGGTTTTGGGCCGTGACATTACGGTTCGGAGCACTAAAAGTGTTAACGGGTCGAAAAAGAATGTCATGGTGAGTCGGGTTAGAGGGATCAATGGTGGTAAGGTAACTAAATCCGTTTCTTGTCACCAAAGCTTGTTCCCTTATTTGCTATATTACTGCCACTCAGTTCCCAAGGTTCGGGTCTATGAAGCGGATCTTTTGGACCCGAGTGCCAAAGCTAAGATTAACCACGGTGTTGCTATCTGTCACTTGGACACAACTGCTTGGAGCCCCACCCATGGTGCATTCTTGGCTCTTGGATCGGGTCCGGGTCAGATCGAAGTGTGCCACTGGATCTTTGAGAATGATATGACATGGACCATTGCTAATTGAGGAATGGGGGGTTCGTTCCTGCCCTTAGGGGAAGAAAACTTAGAAGCAAGCTCGATCCCTAGTCAAAATGATTTTAATTTCTTGATAAGTTATGGTTGTCTTTTTTTTTTTTGGTTCTTTTTTTTGACATTTTTGGGTTTTGATTCCGTATAGTTTATATAATGATTGCTTAAATAATTGTGAGATTGCCTTCTAAGTGTGTATTTTATGGCTTCCCCAATGGTTGGAAGCCAATGCAATGAATTAAGTGTGTATTTGTATTTATATGGCAGTAACAATTACTACTTTTTACTTTCGCTAATGGTTTCGGTACAAATATTGATCAATTTGGGGAGAGATTAATTAGAAATGCTGGATCAATTAATACATGAAAAGACGAAGAAATATAATCCATGGGTGAGGTCGTGGGGAGATTAAAAGGAGGGAACACTAGCTTACACACAAAATTGGATTATCCACATAAACAACCATGCGAACAAAACGATGAGGGCCGTACTTAAATAACACTCAAAATGTGCCCTATGAATCGGTATGGAAAAGTTTACAAGACACTTAATGTTGGTCATGATATTGTTTTGAGGGCATTAGTTAAAGAATAACGAGTATTAAATTAATAATAAAAGCCTTTTAGATATTTTATAGAATTGTTAATATAAAGTTTTTTATATAATTGTTAAACGGAGTATTAATAACATTACCCAAAAAACGGAGTATTAATAAATTTTTAAAAGAGTTAGACTTCTGATGTAGTGATTGTGGTAGCCAGTATTTTTTAATGATTTAACAAAGTATGATTAAATAACAATATAAACAAATTGAAATTAAATTCTTTTATAAATCCACTAGTCTTAAGATATTTACGCATCCCAGATATCACCTATCTAGTTAATCATGATACTTTAATGAAAAAAGGCCCTTCTAGCTAGAGTAAAGTCTACAATTAATGTAATTGATAAGAATCTGCTTCAGTAAGTATTAACTACGAATCCGTTTATTTTTATTATTATTTTTTAAAAGCCTATTAACTACGAAGATAACGAATAAAGCAAGATTGAGCTAGGCAGCTAGCTTGTCCTTTATTTTAGTGCAGCATTCCTATCCTGGGCTTAAAGGAATTAGAACATCTTTAGTTAAAAGTGCGAATTTGGAACTATCATTAGGTTTGATTTATTCGATGGCCTAGCTTGAACTATTGCCTTTATTAAATTGAATTGAGATTTTGCTTGCTGTTTTTCATTTTTAACGGTATTGAAACGTATAAATTAACGGTCGGTCAATATGAAAGGACCAGCTACATTGACCAGATTAGTTTCGCTGGTTTTAGACCATCGCCAACTAACCATCCTAATCCTGCGTCCTTTAATCAAACATGTTAACGGGTCAATTCCAAAGGAGTAGATTAAATCAGCACTATGTTTACCATCATAATCTTATGCCCTTAATAACCAAACACTCAAATGAGTATATCTGTCATGAACCATCCACTCTGAAGTTTGAAGCTAAATTTCTAATCATCAAACCGTTGCGCTTTCGCTTTCATCATTGCCCACGTACCAGGCATTCAGTGACCCAAGTTCAACGTTCAAACTACTACGCCAGAAAAGTCAAGATCGAGATACAGAAGTGTAACCCGTAAAGTTATTAAACATATGATTAATTTGAATATCAAGGCTGCGACGAAAAGCATATATTTGTTTGCAGTATTCAAATTATATGTTATATATGAATATACCGATGATTATTTTCTTATGAAAATATAATGCATGCACTATCGGACCAATATAGGCCATAAGTAGAACAAAATTATGAGATCTCCCTGGACGGACAATGATGAAAATCTATGACTGTGTCAGCACAAATGAGGGTTTTTATAATGATTTTTCCGATCATTCGTAGTATTTCAATAATTAGCCAACCGTTTGATAATTGGCATGTATGAAAATTGTTGTAAATGTAGACTTCCTCTCCGTTGTGAGAAGTGGATTCACTAAATTAAAAATTTTATACAATAAAATTATATATTAATTTTTATTATTGATTATATACTTTTATCGATCCTATACCATCCATTGGGTATTGTCCCTGTCATATGAAAATTGTTTCCCGAAGAGGGTCTATTCCCATCAAATTAGAGTATTGTCCCTACCCTTTTCTTTCGGTCTGACTCCTTAATTTCGGTGCACTGTTTCCTCGAACGGAATATATATATATATATATATATATATAGTAGAGTTACTATCCATCTTTTGTGTTTTATTTTAGGATTAATTATTACACATCATCAGGTTTTTATATTTTCACCCAACATATAAGTGCTCGTTTGATTTAATTTTTAGGAGAATTATTTTTGCAAGAATGAAGTTGAGAAAATTATTTTTATAAGAATTATTTTTAAAAGAAGTGATTTGTGTTTAGTTTGGATTTTAAAAATAAGTTTACAGAAATGATTTTGTTTAAGATATAATAAAGTAAAATTACTTTTAAAAGCATAATTACCAAAAAGAATATAATGTAATTTATATGAGTGGTTGAAAGAGTAATGCAAGTGTTTAATAAGGGTAAGGTGGTCAATTTGTATTTCTCATTCATTTGCTTGAAATGAGAAGTATGAGGAGACTCTCTTTTGCTGGAAGTCATTCTTTTGGCCAAAAAATATGGTTTAAATTTCATAAAAGTAAACCAAACACATATCACTATTGTGCAATGTCATTTTAATGCCAGAAGAAGTTCATTTAGACTTGCTCAATGATAAACCAAATGGACTCTAAATAGGTTTTGTAATTCAAATATTTATAATTATAGTAATAGTAATTTTATAATTGGGTACTGAACCAATTTATGGGTATAACAATGTCAAATGAGACCAAATATACCTATTTTTGCATGATGTGAATAGGTTTAATTATTCTATAGATTATTGTAGTTTCATTCAAAATTTAAATAAGACTTTAAAGTGATAATAATTTTGTAGTTGGGTCCCTAATCACCCAACACGTCAGTAAATATAATATTCTATTAATAGTAATTAAGTTAGTTCAATGACTCATTTACGAAATTTTTACTCAATAAAGATATATAATTATAATTTTATAAATTATACGGAACTATTTGAAATATTTTAGTTATAAGTAAAGAGAAATGTGCTCAAAATGAATTGAATTTGATTTGATTTTTTTAACACTATAATTGTTTGATCAGTTGATATTTTTCTTCTTATTAATTGAATTATTTAACCCATTTTAAGTTAACTAAAAAAATTATTATGTAAATTAATTCATTGATTTTTAACCAATTCAAAAGGTAAAATTTGATTTGTAAATCATTTAATTCAAATTAATCATAACTTTAAATGATTTAAGGTTAAATATTGGCGCTTATTTAAAACTAATGAATCTAATCTGGTTAATCTAGTTCTTTCATATTGGCCGACGTTTAAGGGTGCGTTTATTTTAGGTTTTAAAAAAAGTGATTTGAAATTTAAATTTTATATATAGTTAAAAAAAATTTAAAATTATTTTTTAAAAAAAATTACACTTTTCAACTTATGTAAAAAACTAAAAATATATTTTTTTAAAATTTTAATTATTTTTTAAAAAATTATCTAAATATATAAAAATAAATTTTTTAATAAAAAATAATTTTTTTTCCAAACAAATACACCCTAAATATTTCAACACCTTTACAAAAGAAAAGTAACAAGCAAAATCTCATTGCGATTTAATAATTATTTAGGACAACAGTGATCAAGGCCATCAAATAACTCAAAGCTATTGATTGCTCCTAATTTGGTCTTTAACTAAAGATGTTCTGATTCCTTTCTTTAAGCGATAAGAGCTGCATGCATTAAAAACGAAGCTCATTCTTGTTTTATTCAGCGTGCTTTATATAGTTAATAGTTACTGAAGTAGATACTCTATGCACGTCTGGAATTTTTATTTTTAATATGGTGGATGAATGTGATATATATATAAGAATATAGATTTATGGGTCAAAATACATGAATATGAGACTCAAAAATCATCAATGGCAGTTTTTACCTTTTCAAAAAATATCAGTGGTGATTTTTGCTTTTTTTTGGTATGGTGTATGAAGATACATAATTTATTTTTTGATTTTTCAAAAATTGTCAATAATAATTTTTGCTTTTTAAAAAAACTGTTGCATTCTGAAAAACTGTCAATGATGGTTTTTCTTCAATTCCTATATCTCCGTAATTTATCCCAAAATCCCATATTTTAATATAAATTATATTTAAATATCATATAAAAAAAAAGACCCCGTCTAGGAAACATCGAAAAAAGCTGTTTTTCCAATAAAAAAGTGTTTAAGAAAATAAATCATGGGTAAGTTTTATTAATTTAGATTATGATCAAATTTGAAAAATTAATTATATATTTGAGAAAATTATAAGATTAAAATTTTTTTAATAATTATTTTTTATATAATCATTTTTTTTATAATCAATTATATGAGAATCAATTTATATTTAGGTACTTTAGCTAAGAAATGATTTTAAAATAATCTATTTTATTTAGATTGTATGAAAAAAATTACTTTTATAAGGAAAAATTACTAAAAAAGTATAAAATAATTATTTATATTATATAATATTTGATATTTAGGATCAATTTGATAAAAATATAATATCATATATGCTGCATAAAAAGCATTTTCAAAATAATGCCAAAAAAAAGCTTTTGATTTTTTCCCTCAAAATATGATTTTTTTTTTGGAAAAAAATAGCTTTTTTTTTTGGAAAAATAGCTTTTTTCGCTGTTTCCCAAACATGCACTAAAGCTGTTTTGAGGGAAAAAAATAAAAAAAATTTTTTGGGTATTATTTTGAAAAAAATTTTGTATAATATATATAATATTATATTTTTATCAAATTAATCATAAATATTAAATATTATATAATATAAATAATTATTTTATATCTTTTTTAATAATTTTTTTATAAAAGTAATTTTTTTATATAATTCAAATAAAATAAATTATTTTAAAATTATTTTTCAACAAAAGTACCCAAATATAAATTAATTATCATATAATTGGTTATACAAAAAAATAATTATATAAAAAAATAATTATTAAAATAATTTTAATCTTACAACTTTTTCAAACATACACTTACCAATTGCATTCTACACTTGTCACTTGAATGGCTTCTTTTCATTAAAGTATTCTGCTTGATTAGGTGTCTGTGTACTTTATGAACTATGTAATCAAAAGTTTTCCATATTAAGACTAATAGTATATTAATAAAAGAATTTAATTTTAAAAATTTTCTAATACTATTTAAGGATATATTAATAAGATATTAAATTATTATTAAGATGTGTCTTTACCATAAAAACTGCAAACTCTTAGTAAACTGAGGACGCTCCGGGTGATCGAGAAGGAGACACACATACCATAGTAGAAAAAACTTAGGAAAAATTCTTTATATCCATTCTATTTAATTTTTAAATTAAAAAATGATAAGTAGATATTTTTTTTGAAAAAAATATATATTTTTAAATCATTTATTTTAATAAAAATATTTATATATTATTATTTAATTTAAAAATTAATTAAAATATATATAAAAAATTTGATACATATCTTATCCATACATAGTTTAGTGCCGACCGCCAACTACAAAGTAATACTGCCTTCAACCACCCCTGAGACAAATTTATTACGTGCATTAATATGGTCTCCAAAGAGGATAAGAAGCTTCTTTAAAACATGGATCAACCCCCCATGATACAGCTCATTTGATTAGCTATAAGGTGGGCATTGATGCTTCGCAAACTCTGATATGGTGGGCATATCATATTTTCATTGAGTGCATAAATAAACATATATAATTAAAACAAGAATAAAATCGAATAAAAGTTATTAATAACTTATTGATATTTGAAAGAGACAAATGATTTGAAACAGGAAAAAAATCTAAATGGACGGATATATATATATATAGTGAATCAAAGAGAGCATTAAATAGGCTCAAATATAAATATAGTACTTAGAAGATATTTTTTGTTTTTATTTTCAATTTTTAATATTAATTAGAAAAATATCATATTGTTTTATTTTATTCCCTTTTTTAAGATTTTGTGAAATTTGTAAAAAAATAAAATAAAATAAAAACAAGGTAACATTTTATAATTAGTGTTAAAAATAAAAATAAAAATATTTTCTAAAACCAAATTCACACTTGATTTCCCACGTTACATTCTCAGTTTTAAAACTCAAGAACTCATTGCAAGGAGACATTTTTACTATGTTGTTGATCTTGGTAATTAACTGGCTTGTCTTTTAAGTTTACCTCATTCCTTAAGTTGTCTATTTCGAAGGAGTTAGAATTCTTAAAATATATACCAGGGATTGGGTCTAAAGGAATGGATTACTTTCCCACAAAATGGTAAATCATACCAAAAAATTAGCTTATTAGGTGGGAGAATTTCTAGACTTAAATACTATATTTGAATAACATGGCTCCCTAATATAGAATTTATAATATTGCCACCCCCATTTTAAGGTCGATGACCATGGTAGTCCACTCTAGGTTACATCCACTCCAAGTAGCTTCAAGTATAGCTAAGAGAGAATCCGACTCAAAATACTAGCCTATTGAATAGGGAAAACTCCTAAACTTAAATATCATACTTGAATAATGTGATTTTTAGATGTGGGGCTTGTAATAATATACATGCCAAAAAATTTGAAGCTAGCTAGCTAGATCTCATAAACGATTAAACAATGAATAAAATTGCTGCAAGAAGAGCAATTTATTTATTTATTTCTGATTTGGATTCTTTGATCTAAAAGCTCAGTTGAACTTTGCATCACAAGGTGATTTGAGATAATTGGTGAATGTAGATGAAATCGAAGACATAAAATATAAAATGTCACTAGATTAATTTAAAATATAATTCTTTCTCGTTTGCTTCATGTAAGGAAAAGATTTCCTGGTTGTTGTGAGTATTTGACATTTGATCATATAAGAGTATTAACATTGATGCAACATCCTCTTCAAACAACACAGAATTTATTAACAGGATCGGAATACGTGATGCACAACTTATTATGGTGTACGTAAAACGTGTCTCCAAGAAACCTCTTTGTTGAGAAGAGATTCTCTTGTATACTTTGTAAGATAATCTCACAATGATGTACAAATGACTGTGCGTCCCTATTGTCTTCCAATATATTTATAGTAATAATAATTACCATAGAAAATACTAAAATTTGTAATTATAATAGAATATAACCGTGGCCTATACAAATGATGCCTACGCAAATGATGACACATACATAGAGTAAGAGGAATGTCTGACATCTTCTGTACCTAATAATTCCTTTTCCCTCAGGAATGAAGGTGGGAGTATAAAATCAAAATTTTAGTATTATATTGATGCATATTCAAAACCTAAACAAAGCATAGGTTTTATCGTGTAATATACCAGATGGGACTCAAATCAAATATATAGATGCGTCTGTGCCTAAGAAATTAGATGCCTATTTATGAAAGAATATCTCCGGAAATCCTATTACAGTGCATATTGCATCATCCATTTACTTTTGTCGTGAGGACTTAGAACGATATGGTGCCGTCCAATGGCTAGAGATTGATAACCACAATCGTATCAAGTTCTATCACCTATCAACTATGTTCCCTCCAACGCCTTAACGCCATTCCCTTTCAGAAACAATGTAGCGACAGCAAAAGACGAAGAATGTGTGTGTAGCAATTAGCAACTTTTGCGTCCGCAGGGAATTTTAGCAATGGCAACTAATATCCAAATTCATAACGACGCGCACTTCCCCTTGGCAGTAGCTGCTGGTTCAAACTCCAAATCGGTACTTTGTTCATCATTGACAATTGACGATCGAATTGTGCAAGGACTTGTACAATAATGCCTACATTCCACATTGAGTCCTAAATATGTTTTTTTTTTTTTTTGAAAAACAAAGTTTATCTTATCATTTTTTCAGGCAGTTACATATCATAAATAATACTTATTAGAAAAATGTTCTATTTTGAGTTTAGATTTTTAACTTGTGAAGTTAGAAATATGTTTATTCATGTGCTGAATAGAGTTATTATCATCAGCTATTCAATTCGGAAGTATAACTACTATTGATTACATTGTTTAGGACATCCACATACCAAACACAACAAGAGTCTTTTTGTAAACAAACATAATAACATTTATCCCCATGGAATATAGATTACGGAATGGGATAACCATCCTGAGTAGCAAAATTGTAGTTCAAGTTTTTATGAGATTTGCAATTCTGGGTGTGTGGCCTTGTCTAAGAGTCCAAGCTACGGCCACCCTCGACAATCTACCATTGTGTTTATCCCCAAGCTAGGCCCTATATATGGATAAACGCTGTTTTATGGATGCAGAGTGTGGTTCGACTGTATCTGAGCCCCCACCTCCCCCCCCCCGGCCCCCCAAAAAATAAAACAAAAACCAGAAAACACAAAACAACAAAAACAACCGACCAAAAAAAAAAAATGTTGTTTTATGGATTAACATTGTTTTAGGGTTGACAATAAACTTAGTTTGTTGACGGGACTAGAGCTGTCAAATGGGCCGGGTTAGCCTGCTTAGGCTTGACCCATTTAAGTTCGCAAATTATACAAATTTAATGGGTTGGTCTATTTAACTCATGGATCACTAACATATCAGTCCCAACTGTTTAAGATTAGTCTATGGACTTAAATGGCTAGTCCATTTATATTTTTTTAATTTATATTTTTTTATAAGTTTATACTTAATTCATAACAAAAAAATATATATACTTAATTCTTTTCTATTTTTTGGCAATTCAAATTCATAAAATCCAAACTACATGTGAAAACAAAATCAAACATTCAACAAAAACAAAAAAAGAGAGACAATTACATAACAAGAATCAAAATACAACATCAAATTCTCTTTTTTTCTCAAGAAGTTAAAACACACATTAACCTATTTATTATTGCATTATATTGAACCAAATTTAGATGAGTTGAGTCTCCACAAATAATGGGTTATTGGACTAATTGGTTAGAAATACATTAAGGCAACCTAAAATAGATAAATAAATAAATAAACAGGTAAATGAAGTAAGTTGACCCATTTAACCCACGATTTAAATGAGCTGAATTAAAAATGATTTGATTTAACTGAGTAAAAAAAATTTGAAGCTCGATTCACCTAATTTTGACAAGTAAATAGGTCAGCCTAATGGATTTGACCTATTTTAATAGCCATAAATGTGAGGGCAAAATATCTCAAAATTAAGTCTCTATAACAATATTATTTTAATTCAAAAATGCAACATGCAGTATATGTGAACACATTTTTTCTACAAATTTATTTGGTCACCCGACTATATGTGAATCTTTTTATGGTGAGCGTGGAGGGAGAGGAAGAGAGTGAAGACAGAGGTGCGAGAAGACAATGGGAGCAATAAGGTGGAATTAATGCCATTGAAGAAGAAGGTGAAGTGTCTATTGTGAAACATAAAAAATAAGATCCATTCTAAATTGGTTTAATTTAAAAATGATACTTCATATTAGGATCGGTGCATACTTTTTTAGATGTCCACAAGCCGTTCTTATATCGTTGCTTTAGGTTTCCTGCCCATTTCATTCTTCCTCCTATTTCCTTTTCAATAATTTTAATAAATAAAATAAATTCCAAATATCTCAATTCAGCAGCTATCCATGTGATGTACTTTGCTTTGTACGATTGCCAATAAGGCTGGCCAGTCACTCTTGCTGATGTTATGGGCTTGTTTAAAAGTGTTTTTATTTTTTACTTTTGTAAAATTATTTTAAAAAATAAGTTTAAGTTCAATTTTAAAGAACAAAAAAATCTGTTTGATAACTTTAATCTCAAAACAATTTTTTAATGATAAAAAGCAAAAAATATGTTTCGATAATTGTTTTTAGAAACAAGTTTTAAAAGCAATAAAACAAAAAAGTTGTTTGGTAAATATTTTCTTAAAAGTAGCAAACATATAATAGCATAATTTAATATAATAATAAATTTCATACATAATATTATCATAAAATCTCAACAAATTTCTTAATATAACTTGATATATTTTTATATTTGCAAATCTATTTATATATTATGCATTATATTCTTGTTGCCACATCCAATTTGCTATTTGATCACGATGCCTTGTCATTTCCCTTGCAGCTTTATCAATTAATAATTTTCAATGAAGTGTTTAGGGTTTAATAATTTGGAGCTGTGCAATGTATAACAAATAAATAAGAATGTTAAACAAATAATAACAACTATAATTATGAAATAAATGCACATAAACAAATCAGAAATTCATCTCTTAATATATTATCCCGTTCATATGAATATACCAAAATGATAACATAAATTGGTTTTGATACTCTTAAAAATTTTAATCAGATTAATTTTTTATTAATTTCCAATGACCGAATAAATAATTATGATTATTAGTTGTGCTATTTTACAATTAATAAGTTTATTTTTTAATTGCTTTTTCTTATTTAATTATATTTTCTTTTGATTGTTTTCTTAACTTAATGAGATACATTAATTAATCCTTTAAATTGGGGGAAAAAATATGTTCACAAGTAATAGCTAAAACAGGGTTTGAATAAAAGAAAATAAAAATAAACTAAATTTGTAACACTTCCCAAATAATTTCATAAGAATAATTTACATGTAAAATATAAAATAATATTATATTATAACACTACACAATTATAGTGCTTATTAAGCTGCAACAAAAGGAATGAAATATACTTTGTAATATTATGAAGAAGGTGTAACCAAAATGAAAGTTTCATCATTTGCGTACCATCCATACCAAATGTTTTCATCTCTAATTTGAGATAAAGATGGAGTAATACAAACTTTTAGTATAACACCTAACTAACAATTCCTGATAAAATTTGAAATGGTAGCCTCCCAGTCATTATATTCTGCATCAAATCACCCACAATTCTATGCTGAATTGTTGTCAAAAGATATTGCATCAAGATCCTATACATCTATCAAACTATTCCTTGGCAAACATCACTTATTGCTATTAGTTCTAAACCAAAGCAAAGAATGATTTTAACATATGTCAATATAAAATATCATAATTGGAAGGAACTTTTTTTTTTCTCGATAATTATTCAAAAGCTCAAGACTCTCCAAGCAAAGAAAAGAGCTATACAAATAGATAGAACTATAAAGCTATACAAGAAATTACAAAAAGATCAACACCTAAAATACCCCCTTACATAAGAAAAGTCACTCCCAGCACTTGCTAAAAACTAAAAAGAACATAGACAAACTTGTACACCTTTAATAAGATAAAATTAGATAAGCATCACCACCTATCAGGGTCATATAATGATCCTAGCTAGCTCCAAAAAAGAAGCCACCATAGCAATGTAAAAAGCCAAAACTTTGAACTTTTGAAACCACACCTCTTAAAATCCTTAACAAATGAGCACCACTCAACCCAATATTCAAACCACATTAACCTGTCTTAATATCAACACCCCATCAGATACTTGTATTATAAATTATTTGCATTGTGAATCAATTTTGAATTTGGAATCCTTAAAGCTCCCACAATTGGCTCCAAACTCGTTACCACCCATGTGCATACATTATCCCACCTCAAATCATGCAATGCAGTAATAGTTGCAAATATGAAAGAAAAAATATCTTTTGTATTGCTAATCTGACTTGAGCTTCTATTCCTGATAAATTGCTACATCAAGATAATTGAGGAACTAACCCAACACCCGATCTAACTGCAACAAATCTAATCTTTTACCCCAGAAAATAACTAACATCGCAAAACCACAATAGCCATGAATCCCATTCACCATGATCCTAAGATAATCTAGTAATCAATCCCATACATTTACAATACCATCATTAGCAGTCATTTTATATCACAAAACAAAACCAACATGACCCCACTGAGACCATACCATACTTCAACACTATCAACTATACCAGTTCCAATGAGTAACAAAATATATATAGCAGTCCAATTCCTATACCATACACAAATCTTCCAACCATCAAAATAAAAAACCCAAAAATAGCTTACCAATAGTGCTTAGGACTTGCTTTGGGAAGGAGAAAAATCCTGAGGCAGAGATGGAGAAGATAGCAACGGAAAGACCAGCCACCACCACGAAAAGACTGCGATGGAGGAACACAGAGATAGAGAGATAGAAGGCGAGGCAAAGAGAGAGAGAGAGGCGAATCGCAACACTGCCTGAAAGAGACAGAGACAGATCGTGCGATGTCGAGAGAGAGAGAAAGAGAGTGTGTGTGTATGTGTGTGTGTGAGAGAGAGAGAGAGAGAGACAGGGACAGAATGCGACACTATGATAGAGGGAAAGAGAGTGCGAAGCGAATGGTGGTGGAGGTAGTGGTGGTGAGGATGATGATGGGTAGTGATGAGCATGAAGAAGAAAATGAAACAAAAAGGAAGAAAGGGAAGGGGAAAAGGAGAAGAAGAAGAAGTAGAGGGAGAAGATCAGGAGAAGAAGACCAAGGGGAAAATAGAACGGGGGCGGTGGTGAGAATCGAATTAGGTGATGAACAATAAAATAAAAATATTACAAATATGCCACCACTTAAATGGATGTTTTTAAAAACAAAAGATCACAAAACATGTTTTAGCTGTTCTGAGCTTTCTATTTTATAAAATCAGAATCAATTTTTTATTTTTTAAAACTAATATATAAAAACAACCTTTCAAACATTTTTTTGTTTTTTAAAAAAAAAACTATTTTTAAAAACACTTATCAAACAAGCCCTATGTCATCCTTTATTTATCATTTTTTTTTTATTCGTAATCTCAGGTTAATGCATCACATGCAATTTTTTTTAACGTGATGCATCGCATGCAACTTATGTTAATAATTAGAGTAAATAACTTTTTTGTCCTAAAATTTTATATTTAACATTAATTTAATCTTAAAAAAATTGACAACAATTTGATCATAATATTTTAAAATTTAATACCAATTCAGTTTTACTGTTAAATCTCATTAACACTATTAACCGTTATTTTATAAACTTCACATCATTAAAATTTAAAAATAAAAAAAAATCCCCTCCTAGAAAAAAATCATCAACCCAAGAAAACTTCCACTGGCAGCCCTTTCCTCTCTCTCACCACCACCACATCATTGATTAAGGTTCCCAAAAGCTCTAAAAATGTTCGAAACCAGAAACCTTAGAAGTACATATGAAGAAAAAAAAGCCAACTATTAACATAAATGAGGGGAAAAAAAAGAATTCAACTTTTGCAATTAACATTGCATACTTCAAACAAATAGATCATCAAACTTTATCTTTTCTTTTAGATTTGGGGACTATTAGTTACTATCCAATAGCAAGAAAAAAAATGAAAAAAGAAAAGAGAGTTTGGAAATATCTCTAGTTTGTTGAGGAATGATGCAAATGGAAGGGAAATGATGAGGGGTTTGAAGCTTGAGGGCATTACGAGTGAGGGGCAAATAAAGAGGAAATGAGGGGCTTGTGTTAAGTTGGGAAGAAGAGAACATGGGTTTGTGAATGGAAGAAGAAGAAGGAGTGAGTATGAGGGAAAAGGAAGCCATGATGGCAGGAATGAAAAGTGTTAGAAATAAAAAAAAAATGTTGGTAGTAAGGACTGAAGGTGGTGGCTTCATTGTCGCTGAAGGTGTTGGCTTCATTGTCGCTGAAGATGGTGATGCGATACTGGTGAGGGAGAGGAAGGGGCTGCTAGTGGGAGTTGCAGGGTCAATGAAATTTTTTGGGTATGGGTAGTTTCTTTTTTTAATTTATTCTTAAATTTTAATGATGTGTTGTTTATGAAAAATATATAAGTAAGCAATATAGGATGATGGTTAACGATGTTAGTAAAATTTAATGGTAAAAGCAAATTGATGTTAAGTCTCAAAATATTAGAAATAAATTGATGTCAAAAATTTTTTCAGCACTAAATTGATGTCAAATATAAAATCTTAGGACTAAAAAACTTATTTACTCTTAATAATTATGCAC
This sequence comes from Pterocarpus macrocarpus, assembly GCA_031439585.1. NCBI lineage: Eukaryota > Viridiplantae > Streptophyta > Magnoliopsida > Fabales > Fabaceae > Pterocarpus > Pterocarpus macrocarpus. Next base: position 32,525,012 of record CM062518.1, on the reverse strand, counting down.
TTAAGTAATTTGAATCATTATTAATCATTTTTTTTAAAATCTTGAAGCACTCTTATTAATGTTGATTTATATCTTACAACTATATCTATTAAATTTTATATTAAGTTTTAATAAGAGAGATTAATTTTTATGTACTAATTATATAAAATAATTTTATATTATCAATTAATAGAATTTAAAAAGCATAACAAATTATAATAGGTAATAGGCAATTACCTATCATAATTTGATATTTTCCTTCGAATTTTATAAGCTAACGAGTGATACCTGATATACATGACACAGAATATGTCAAACATATGCATTACATAAGTCACAATTTACTACCTTATCATTTTGATCAATTTATATTAAATTTAAATTAATAAATTATATTGATTTTATACTATTGATTTAATAACTTAAAAAAGTAAAAAATAAGAAATTTTATAAGATATTTATAATTTATTCTACAAGTTCACATTAAAATCTTATTTAAAACACTAATGCTTGCATGACAAAAAAAATTAGTCATAGAGCAATTTTTTTTTATTAATATTGATACCTCAAACGGATAATATCAAGCATATAATAATTTATCTACTTTATCATTTTATCAATTTATATTAAATTTAGAGACTCATAAGCGTCTATGACCACTCCTATTCAACTATCTTTTTTTACTTTCTCAAAAATACCTTTCTCTTTGTTTATTAATTGAAATAATAATCAAATATTCAATATTTATTATAATTTATAAGTTTACTGAAATTTATTATTTTTAATTTAATTCAAAATAATTTATTTTTATCTTTAATATTATCAATTTTTATTTTTATATGCAATAGACTTATTCGACACAATTATTTTGATTTAAATATTAAATTATTTTTTCAAATCATTGTCAATATAATAATTATCTAAATAAAATAATAATGAATATTAAAAAATAATAAATAAAAATAAATAGCAATAAAATGATGAAATAGTATTTTATAAAGTACGACACATATATCTACTTTTTTTTTTTTACTTAAAATCGATATTTAGGTGAAAATAAAAAAATTTGTGTGTTTTTTGGGGAAAAAAGGGTAAGTGAAAGCTAAATTACTTTCTCACCAGGCTTTTATACTTTCACTCAAAATATAAATAAGTTTATAATTTCAAAGTTTACAATTAAATGATTATAATATAACAATTTTATAATTGGTCTCTGAACCAATTTACCGGTATAACAATATCAAATGAAACATTATAAAGATGAAAAATTTGTAATTGGCTCCTAACCACTCAGCACATCAATAAATGTAATGTTCTATTAACAGTCAGTTGGTTCAATGACTCAATGACAAAATTGTTTTTTTCTATAAAGATATAATTATAAATTTTTTAAGCTATAATGACATATTTGAAATATTTTAGTTTTAAGTAAAGAGAAATGTGCTTAAAATGAATTGTATTTAATTTGATTTTAATATTATAATTGTTTGAGTCGATATTTTTTGTTTTTATTAATTAAGCTATTTAACCTATTCTAAGTTAACTAATAAAATAAATTAGTATGTAAATTAATTCATTGATTTTTAACCAATTCCAAAAGTAAAATTTGATTTATAAATCATTTAGTTAAATTTTATTTTAAAATGATGAATTCCAATTATGATAGTAATTAATCTGTAAATATTTTCAATTCAAATTGATCATAATTGTAAATGATTTAAGGTTAAATATTGGTTGTAAACCACTAGGAGCGGTGTAGTGGTAAGGGATTTGAATAGTATGCATGAAGTTAAGGATTCAAACCTCATTGCCACCCATATACTTAAAAAAAAAAAAAAAAGATTAAACATTGGCACTTGTTTAAAACTAGTGAATTTAATCTAGTCAATCTAGACATGTTTACGGCTAAAGGTGCTCTAGATGTTGCCTTGAAAGATTCTAAAAAAGATAGATTTGGGGAAGTTAGGAAAACTTGGGAGCTGGGCAAGCAGCTTGGTTTGGATGTAGATGAGGGGAATGAGGTGGTGGTTTATCTATCTAAGCCTAGACAGTCTAAGAATGGAGATCTAAAACAAAGCAAGAGTAGGAAGACTAAAGGAAAATCCAAGGTGATTGATAACAAGTCTACATAAGGGCTATGGTATTTCTTTGGTGTTTGTCTTTGAGTTTTAGGCGTCTTTTGTCATTGCTTGGGTGGTTTGAAGGACCTACTTGTTAAACATGTGTCTGGTTTGTATAGTTAATGATTTGCAACCAATGAATATAGGATAAAGCAACATCAAGTAGGGTTAACTATATAACACCGCGAGATTTAGAGTCCCTAGATCTGAACATTGAATGGAGATGTCAAAATAAGATGCTCTAAAGTACTTAAGAGATAAATGTAAAAGAAAGTGAATCTCAATTGCCAATACTTACTTTACAAAAGAGAAATTTTTATATGCTTTGAGAGCAAGTATTGCTCTCGTCCATTTAAAGTTTGCCATGTGTACAATTTTGTGGGTGTTAAAGGATATGTTTATGATTTTTGGTTCAAGAGGGAAAAGAATGGAAGAGAAAGGTCTATAGTCATCTTATCTTGTTTACGAGTTTTATTTTTTGAAAGGATAAAATATTTGGAGGGTTTTAACTAACATCTCAAAACTTTTCAAAACTCTCATTTCATAATTCCTCAAATTGGGGGATTTTGTTGATATTTGAATTTAATTCACTGTCCTATCCTTATTAAAATGTTAAAATATTATTTTTACCAATCTCTTCTACTTTTATTTCAACTTGCTATAGGAATTATATTTTCCTTCTAGTTTTTTTATCAACTTCCAAAGAAATTTATTCTTTCTTTATATTTTTTTAATTTACAAAATATATAATATTTTCTATTTTTTAAAATTAATATTATTACAAAATATCTTAATTATACTCAATTATTTTAATTAAAGGTAAAATTATAAAAGTATTTTATAAACCCTCTATTTTCTTTCCACGCTTTAAATCCTTTTCTTCCCATACCCTTTTCTTCCCCTTTAATGTCTTTCATTTTCTTTCCCTCATAACTTGTAAATACACCCTAAGGAAGTGAATTTACTCTACAAGAGTGGGTGGTTAAGGATTTAAAGATGAAGAAATGCTAATGTGACCAGCTATTAATAAATTAGAGCAAGGGCAATGTCTCGCACGCTTAGCACATAAAAATCTTTTATAGTACAAATTATGATGCCCCATGATAATGTCTAATATATAGGTATAAAAATATTTCTCTGAGATTTATTAGAGACCATATAAATATCTACTGTTTTACTATCCCTTGCAATTGTGTTATATATATATATATATATATGAAGAGAATGAATTATCTTATTTAAAAATTTTATAAAATTTTTTATTATTATTTAAATTCTCTCATGGACCCTGAATTTGGTCTCGCTATTTTTTATTTCAATGGCAAAAATCTATATATAGCTAGATTATCTGAAATTTACATGTAAGATGATTCATTTTTTTTTTAAATAAACTATTAGGGTGTATAGTTCAAAATTCATTCATTTAAATAAATTCTCTTTTCGTTGTATTACAATCACCGTCCTTTGAAATTAAAATCTTGATCCACTAGGAATTGAGATAAAACTGAGTTTAGGTTGACAAACAATGAAAATGCTTTCAAGTGGCGTCATTTTAGTAATTACTTTACTTGATGCTTAATTTGAGTCTAACTCAAACCCACTTTATAGCTTATCATTCCCTCAATATTTTTGCCTCTTCTTTTACTAGTAACAATAATACAAAAGCTTTACCAAATAGAATAGGGTTCCATTACATTGAATGGGGTATTATATTTTTAATTAATTGCCAAACTGAATTAACTATTTAATGAAATATTTCATTTAATCATTTATCCTAATTAATTAAAAGAAATGACGTAATCAACTATTTATTTAAGTGAATTAACTATTACTTTATGTCACATTATTTGAGAATAGGAAACCCTTTACAGGTAGCATAACTTTCAAAGCTTTCTAACCTTTTTAAGCCCACAATTGCTTGAGTTCTTCTGATTTCTTTTGGGTTTAATTGTTCTTAGTGCTTAAGTAGAACTGTTATAGTACTCTGTACCAAAAGAACTGTTGTAGTACTGTTTGGCTTGTATATGGACATATTAACCAAGGATCGAACCTAGTTTTTTCTTTTTGTTTTTTTCCTTTTAGTTACATAAGTGTCAATTTATTTAATTTATTACTAATCCAAAACTTAGTCAAATATCTTTCGCTAATTCGGGTAAGTGCAACTGAAATATAATGTCGGTGATATGTTAAAAGCAAGCCTCCTCGTTACTGTGTCCTTGAGCCATGGATACAGTTGATTTTCTACAAATAAAAATAGACTGTAACTAAATAATTAAGAGTTCATTCTTTTATGTCTCTATACTTATTCAAAAAAATAATAATAATTTTGATACATACTATTATTTAATTATATTTTTATTTATAAAATTTTTAAAATAATAGATGATTGAACCAACTAATTTTACTATATAATAATACATGATTATATATTTATATAAAAAAAATTTTATAATAATAATACATCAAAATTAAATTCTTAAAAAAATATTAAAATAAGATAAAATGAAATTCATTTCAAAACTCTTATCAAAACTTAAATTTGGTTATATAAACGCGGCCAAAGCCTAGTGTCATTTTATTTAATTTTTATATCATATCAATAACTTAGCAGCGACCCCCTCTCCCACCAGGTTCGATCCAGAAACCAACTCCACCCCTCCCCCAAGTCGCCCTCCCCCGACCGAAAAAAAAAAAAATCAATAACTTACAATCAAATATCTCCCTCTCTGTTCAGGATAAGTGCAACTGACGTACAATGTCGGCGAGAAATTGAGAGCAAGCCTCCTCATTAATACATTGATTTGACATATGAAAAGCAGCACCATACAAGATGAAATGGATTTATCTGTGTGTAACGTGTTAAAAAACATTGTGTAAGCTAACATATTTTTTTAATGAATTGTTTTTGTTTTTGGCTCAGAAAACTCGCGAGGGTTAGATATGTGGGAAAAATTAACAGATGATACAAATAATATATAAATAAAAAAGATTAATTTTGATTAACTATGAATATAAATAGAAACAGATCTTTGCATGTAATAGTAGGGGCATATATCCACTCTAAAATTTGAAAAGTTTGTTAGTAGTATATAGATATATATATATTTTGTTTTCATTGTGTTTTTATCTTTAACCTTGTATTAAAATAAAAATTATGTAAAATTTTTTGTTATATTTATGTATTATTTTTGCCTCCCAATACCTAAGTTTTTTTTGGCATCTGTCACTAATTGTAAAAGAGTTTTACACTATCATCACTTTTATTTGTAAGACTTAAAATAGTGGGTAGTTGAGTCAAATTTTATTACTAATATAATAATATATAAATAAATATTTATATAAAATATTTTTATATTGATAATGCATCACAATTAAATTTTAAATAAAAATGAAAATTATGTCTAAATAATTAAGATAATAAAAAACAAGAACAAAATTGAGGAATGATAAATAAATAACATAGTTAAAATAAAATTGTGCTTATTGATATAATTGAGACGTGCAAACTACTTAATAATTGTATTGAATTACTCAAAGGAATTAGAGGAGTAATACAAAAAGAAGTAGATTTTTATGAACTTTTATTATGAGCATATTTTGATGAATTTATTCAAAAAGAAAATTTTTAGTATGTTTTTTAAAAAATAAACTCCCAATTTGATCAACGACCAAAATATCATGAGATAAAGTAGTCCTTCAAAATTAAAAAATTTCCTTGAGATCCCTCATTATTCAAAATATGGGACATTATGGTTGCTAAACAAGCAAATTTGGGATCAAAGTTTTCCTATTTTAAATGATTAAGAGCCAAAGTGTCTCACATTTTGAATGGTACGGGACTTTAGTGGACTTTCAAGTCTCGAAAAACTATTTTTTACTCAGATATTTTGGTTAAACAATAAATTGGGGTTTACTCAATTTTAAAAGATCTTTCTTTTCAAAAAAATGAAAAATAAAATAAAATATTTTTTAAAAAATCTTTTAAAAAAGTAAAAATTATTTTATATTTAAATATAATATTAAAATTTTTTATTTTTAAATATCTTTTATGTTATAAAAAGATATTTTTTTAGAATATAAAAATTATAGCTTCCCAAAAAATATTTTTTATATTTTTTTTAGTGTTCTGTTTTTAATATAATTTTTTTTAAACATACAAAAAATTATATAAAGTAATTTTTTATTGAAACAATCTTTTTTTTTTTTGGTCAAAATAATGACACCAAAAAAAATATTATATCCCTCGACCAAAATAAAAATAAAAATAAAAATATTATATCTGCAAACCACAGATGCACTTATAAGTAATAGAAAAGGATCATTGCAAGCATTGCGTTGGTAAGGTGTTTTTGGATAAACTTTCTACAAGTTCTGCAAATATTAAGGAACCATTTCCAATGTGCAAATGCTACGTTAGCAGGACATCTTGGTCAAAAGCAAAAATCTGCTATTGCTCAACGTACAAAAAGCATGGTCTAGTAAAAGCTTTGGAAAACTTAGTCAAATAAACCCTAACTTTGAAATATAATAATATAGAAATAATAATGAGAAATACAAAAAGATAAAACCTCAAGCTCATAACTATTGAGAGAGTCAATTATTTACATTTATGGATGAAGGTTGAAAACATGTTTGAAGTCAAGGCATTCAATGTTTGAAGTCTACAGTTGTGTTAGAGATATAACTAATAATTATGCGATTTTTTCTAATAGCCTAAACATGTGAGATAATTGATTTTTAATATGATATTAAAGTCTATCTAATCTTGGCACTGGGTCACTTGCATATCTAGTATTGTAAATTTCAGATTTTAGATGTTTAATTTCAGTTATGGATAAAGGATATTAAGTCATTTAGGCATATATATGGAATGAATATTTCTTCTATGTGAACAATTCTCTTATCGTAATTGATTTTTAAGTTTGAATTAGGTCTAGTTTATTATTAATTCTAATCTAGTAATAGAGATAGTTGGTTCATGACAAGCTAGTTGATATTTTAATTAAATAAATAATCCTTGCAGTTGATTAGAACTCTTATAATTCTGGTTGGTTTGTACATGTACGTACATACTAGAGATCATTTAAAATTAACATTATTCTTTTTAATTAATTTTTACAAATTTGGACCAGCCCGATACTTTGAATGTACTCTAGACAGGACCGGTGAAGGACCAGGCCTTTTATTTATCGCTGGCCTTACCTTTTACCAAGTTGACCCAATTGACAAGAACACAACTCCAACGGACTGGGCAGTTTCAGGAAAAAAAATGCGGTTAAAAAAAGAAGCAACTATTAGTACGTAGAGCATGCATATGTTATTACATTGGTTTTTTTTTTTGTTCTAACTTTTATTCAGCAACTGTGCTTATGTGTTGAGTGCGTGATTCTTACGCACCTCTTTTCTGTTAAAAAATTTCGCACTTCATTTTTTTTATTCTTCTTATGCCCGGCAAACCATCTTCATAAGAAAAAAAGTCTACAAACCATTTTATTACACTGGCGAAAAGATAAAAGATTGATCAGGATAATTTAATAAGGGACATACTCTTCCTTTCGTCACTGTCTTCTTCTTCCTTTTTTCCTTTTCCTTTTTCTTTTCCGAAATGGTCTCACATCAATTATGCTTCTCGTGCGCTAATTGGTGGCAATGAGTTCAACAGTGAACGTACTTTATGTGTAGTGGATGAAATTTTCTTTTGTTATCATCATTAAATGAAAATCATTATCTATGTCACTGGCTCTTTCCATGTCAATATATTCACCCATTGAACTTAGTTAATAGGCTATAATATTGTAGAAAAAAATGCTTTGATATCGGAATTTATTTTTTGACCACTGTTAACATAATTTTTTAAAGTTATTATTCAATTACATATTAATAAAATTATTATAATAGTTTAATTTATTAAGTAATTGCTGTTAAAGTTGAAATTTTAATGACATAATTATTTACGATTAAATAGTAATATAAAAATATTTACGGTAATAGTATTTTAAAATTAAAAATTTAATATTTCTATCGAAGTTGTAAATGATGGAGTCCTTATATCGTTTACAAAATAAAGGAAATGGCCGTAAAAGCAGCCTTTTTATTTCTTGTATTAATTTTCTTCTTTATTGTACTCTGTGCCCAGACCTTTGGGACACATGTTGGCTTCATAAGTACACTTGCTGGAACCTTTAACAACTTTGTTAGTGCTAAAGCCATTCTCTTCCTTCAAATAATTAACTTTACAAATACTACTTATACTAACAAGCTATTAAATATATTTATCTTTTTATTTAACTTCTTTTACTAAATATTAGAAAGATTATTAGAAAGATATTGAAGGATATAACAAAACTCTTTAACTTTAGATTATTGGTTTTTTTTTAACTAGTATCTTTAGACTATTAGTTGAGAAATTAAAGAAAAAAATTTAAATTTAAATACATCTAATATATTCAAAATTCAAAATTTTTATTTTTTAATAAAAATTTTGCTTTTAATTTCTTAACTAATATTCTAAAAATAATAATTAAAAAAACTTTTATTATTTTTGTTCTTTTTTTTTTTTGGTCACTTATTATTTTTGTTCTCATGCTGTAAAAGTTGCAGGACATAAAGCAGTCTCTTTACTATTAGAACCTTCGTGTCTTCAGATTTGCGCTCAAATGTGTACATCTAGCTAGTTCTACGAAAACAAAAACAGAAAGAGCCTTTCCTGGTTCATAAGAGCGATTAATATGTTCACACAGAATTGTCCCCCCAAACAGGAAAACGGTTCACACAGAATCTTTTATATAAATTTTATCCAGCCACTATAAACAGCCATATATTTTAGAGCCTTCAAGGATTACTTTTTTTATAATTATTTGTCAAATTTTGTATTTAAATGTCTGTGTAATTGACCTTTCATATGGATCTACCAAAGCCCATGTGCAGTTGCAGCTTCTTTTTTGGGGAAAAAAAACAAAGTTTGGTTGCACATATTGATATTTAAACAAGTATTATTGTGTTACACAAATATTGAAGAGTAATGTTATTGACATAAAGCTTTCTTTATACAAGCCTTACAGACTTACAAATGCGTGGCTGCAGTTTTTTCAGAAATCATTTCATGCATATCTCCTTTAGTTTATTGTGAAAGCTTTTATAACAAAATGATTGTGATGTGCAATTATTATTTTCTTTTACATATGTATGGTTCTGAAGAGTTGTCATAGGAGCAAGAAGGATGAGAGAAGAAATAGGCATCTTAGAATTGAAGTCATGACTTAACGCCAATAATCCTACATGTGAGGTATTATTTGAGTTACAATGGCTCATTTTTTATAATAACTGTGTCATAATTAGAAATTTCTAATTTATAAACAAAGTAATAAATTATTTTTTTCAGAAAAATACTATATGCATATCCACATATCTCTTATCTTTCACATCTGGAAATATGTGAGAGAGTCAAAATATCAATCTGCAACAAATAATATAACATTAACTATAATTAGATGATAAAATTATGTAAATGTGGGATGAAATCTATGTAAATATGTATTGGTTATATAGTATTCTTAATTTAAAGTCACTCATTTGACATTTTAGTGAGGAATATGTTAAAAAAAAATGTCTTCGTATTTTAATTTTTCTTTGAAGAATTTGCTATGGCAAAACGAATGAAAAGTTTTGCCTGACAAGTAAGCTCGCACAGGTAGCTCACTTACACGGGATTCATTTTTTCCGAATGCTATACACGCAAACATTATTTTATATATTTCATATAATTTTATAATTTTTATAATCTTGTTATATTTATTCTTATTATCTTTTGCACATTTGTATTCCGATTCTTCTCAAAATTCTTAAATATGAAAGAGGTAAAGCATGGAATGTGCAGCTGGCATTTTTTTCAACTTCTCTTTAATTATTATTATTATTATTATTATTATTATCCCCTTTCTATGATCCTTTCTTATACAAGCAAAGAAAATGGATCCGCTTAGTGTGATAAAGCTGCAAGTGATAAGAGATTTAGAAAATAAAAAGGAAAGGGACACAAAAGTGATTGAGTGAAGCATAAAGCTCATGCACAACAGCATTATTTTGGACATAAAGAATGCTGTAAATTGACATCCATTACTTTGGTCAGTATAAATTTTAAATTCATTACCCCAATTTTTTATAAGTGGAATAAATTAGCCATGATTGAATTGCCAAAACATATAAATTTAAGTAATAAATAATTCATTCAAGTAATTTAGCACTTATTTTTTTAAAATAAAATTTTAGATTCAAATTATACAAATAAAAAGTAATTAATATTGAAAAAATTTTACTACTATAATAAGTCAGCATAACTTGAATCAAATATTAGTTAAAATTTAATAAATTTTAAATACTGCTAGTTTAGAGAATTTGAACATGGGAATTCTAACTTCTACATTGTTTCATTGTTTGCTTAATGTTTAACAAAATAACAAAAGAGGATAACCCCATCGATAGAGCAAGAGGTAAGAACCGTATCTTTCTTTCTTCCCAGAAAAGGTATAACGATTTTCGTTTTGATTGGCGTACAAGGTTATGCAATGTATTCATAAGAATTCTATTGATTTGAACCCACTTTTTTCTCGTAGAAAGTCAAGTTTACTTGCACTTTAATCAACTAATTAGGAGAAAAAGTTGACACAAAGGAAGTGAGATACTCCGCAAGAGAACGTACAATACATAAAAGAATATAGTGAGGACACAGCCCTGAGTTGGTAGAATCATTATCAATCTGCATTTAACTAATAGAAAACCAAGTAATAAATAGCATGCGTGTAGCGTCATAAGAGCATAAATGGAGAGCCACATGGAGAATTAATTTGATCTCCTAATTGAAACTGAGCAGGTTTTCGCATACATTTACCAGTTTTCTCTGCTGAAGTTTGAAATAAACATTATTATTCTTCTTCGCACGCTAATAACTTTAGACACTCTCATACACGACCAAAAGTCAGATAAGCACAAGACACTTATTATACTACCATACATGAAGAATGGTCAATCAATTATCACTGAATGTGAATGGATATATTCTGCCCAGAGAATGATTTCCTCTTTCACTATCATGTGGGTTCAAAAGATAATGTTATTACCAATTCTGGCCGGCACATGGAATAAGTGGCTTCTTTTTGCACAATTACATATACTAACAAAAACAATAATAATAATGCTTTCTGGATTTATTAGCTAATAGAAAAGCTTGCATCTTGTTAAAATTTTGGAGAATCCAATTTTTTTTCACTAATAGCAATATATCATATGTTAAAGAACTAAACTAACTAATGTGTCACGGCCACAGCTATATGTTACCCTCAGACGATTAATTTTCACATTGCAGGCATATTGTTATGTGGTCCAGTGCTTAAAAAATGGACACTGCTACTCCTACATCGATTCAAAAGTCATTTTATACATTGTGGTTATCTGAATCCTTCCAGAGCCGCCCCAAAATAATGCATACTGTTAAGGAAGAATTCAAAATCTCTTTCGATATGTGGGGTTTTCTGTTTTCTAAAATGATAGTGGGAGAGACAAGTACATCGTGGCGTGTAGACAAGAAATTCAATTTTGGCATGTAGTGCATAAGTTGCATAAATGTTCATATCAAGGCTCCTTTTGCTTTATGTGCAAGTATTGTTGAAAAAAACAAAAAAGATATATATGAAAAACGTGGGAATCACTAATGCAAAACTGCAGCTGATGGCCAAAGGCACAAACCTAATTTTCAAGTTCTCGAGAATAATCCTTTTATTTGGCGCAACAAAAATCTGCGTCGGTGGCATGTATTATCATATATCATGTACAAAAATACAAAATGCTAGTAATTGCATATTGAAAGCAAAGCATTAAAGGATAGACCTTTGAGCAAGTTGGATAAAGGGCCCAACTTGATCCGTTCACAACGAGTGGCAACTTGCTCCGTTCATTATTGTTTGATAAAGGGCTTGGTTTCAATCTAGTACAGTTTAACCCTCTGCTCTAATTTTTTGATTGTCTCGTCACTATGAAAATACCATAATTGAAGGCAGCTTAGAAGAAAATGCTTACGAAGATAAGCATAGACCACAACATTAGCTGACTAGGTAGCACAACTTTCTGTATCAACGGTGACCTAAATTTCAATCACCTACTCATTTTCTGAGGTTTGCACTAGCCTTATTCGAGATCGTGCATTAATCCAGGCTTTGGTGAATTTCAATTATAATAAGATTGCATCATCAGAGTTATTGTCATTATTGTTATTAGAATTTGCCAAGATTTAAAGACGAAAGAATAAATTAAAGGAGTAAAAATCACAAATCTATTTAAAGGTCAAAATAAGTGTCACATTAATTTGGTCAAAATTCTAGCAACGAAATTTTGATTATTAATTTTTTAAAAAAATTTTGTAATATTTTCTTTCCGTGCATTTCGATATGGAATTTTTTGGTTTTGCATTATTATAATATTTGACATTTATTATGCTTTTCTAATTACTTGGAAGAAATCAATGCCTTTGCACAAGGCTTTGGCAGAAAAGAATATTTAAACAAGGGTTTTGTTAAGTGTATCATCAGGCTATGTTAAAAAACCAATATAAATTATTAAATGAAAGTAGTAGTATTTTATAAAAATTTAAAAATGTTTAAATATATTTTTAAAAATGGTTGGAATAAATAATAAATGCAATACTTTCATTCTTTAACCTACGTGAATATGCATTCTTAATAATCCCGTTTTGAAAATTATCATTCTTTCCTGATCATATTGTTTCGAAAGAATATCATTTTTGGAAATGTAATTCCAAACCTGGAGCCAGGTTTATATTTAATGTCTTAGTATAATTACTACTAATTCTGGAAGAGAAAGTTGTCTTATCGGTTCTTTAATTGTAACAATGGCATTATACGTTTTTGGAGATTTCTTTGTATTTACGCTGAGTTAGCGTTGTTTTGTCTTAATCATTAGCTGCTTGTGTACTAGATTCTAAAGGTTAACTGGGTTAACTGACTGTTTAACATCTCCTGGTTCAATTTGTTAAACGTTGGTTGGAGGAGGAGAAGTATAATGATTTGATACATTACATTATAGTCATCTACTTGGAATCCCATGTGAAGGCCTTCTTTTGGTTGCACATATGATTATGAACTTGGCCAAAGACCGAAACTTTAAAGTTAATGAAACTGACAAAGTTCCTACAATATTTTTAAAATGACAAAGTTCTGACAATATTTTTCCTTTGATTATTGAAGTAGTATTGAACCCAACCAACAACATTAAAAGCTGTCCTGGTCAAATTGGTGCAAATGTTCACGTTGGCGTCATCTTATCTGCTAAAGTTAGTTGTAGATATTCTCATGATACAAACTAATAAAACCAGCATGGCTACAAATTGTAGTTATGGTTGCATTGTGATTACTGTAATTATAAAAAATTATCTGAAAATATTGCTAATGTAACCATAATTATTGTCAAGATGTTATTACGGAGATTGTTCTAACAATAATACTGTAACCACAATGACGATAATAAACTACGAGTTAAAAAAGAGTGATGGATGATGTACCAAAAAAGAAAGAGTGATTATGTATGATTAATTCCTTCCGCCGTTACTTTCTGTTTCATAAATTAACATTAACTTCATTTGAAGTTTATAAATATATGCTTCAGTTTTATTGTATACAAAACTTTTCATCATAGTAAATTTTGTCAAGTTATGTTTGGAAATACAAAATGTACACAACTGGGCGTGTTTGTTAAAATATATATGAAATGGGAAATTTTGTCTGATAAACATTTAAAATAAACTTATACTTTAATTTCTTAAATTAGAATAGGTGTTTTCGTGTGAATTTCATAAAACTCAAATGAGTGCAATATGATGTACTTTAGTATGTGTAACTTATTAATATTGGAAGATAACAAAATGCAAAATACATTCTATCGAAACCATAATTTATTTGATTTAAAGCGTTTATTTTTCCTTCTTTTATCATACCGCACTTACCACATTTAACTTTCAATATTTTCACAAAGATTTTAAAAAATATGAAGCCCCTCATGATGAGCTCTCTCTCTCTCTCTCTCTCTATTTTTAATAAGTTGATCGAATAACGAGAGAGAAAGGAAGAGACAGTCATGCAGAAACAATGAAAATGCATCTTTCATGCAAAAACAACGAGTTATCCAATTGTTAGAGGCTATTTTTAACAAGGGTTGATTGCCACAAAAAGAATTTTAAATATTTAGTGCTAAGGATTACTCTAGTGCATTTTAATTAATACTGATGCGCATCTTTTTTTTTTTTCATAAAGGTATGGGAAAGGGAATGAGAGTTGAACACATGATATATCGGGTTCAACGAGATATGTAGAAGACAACAACTAAGTTGTATGATTAACTATGTACTAATATGCATCTTAATATTTCTTACTCGATTAATTTGATAAATGTACATGATTGGTTATATTTTCAATACACTCTTTTATATAAAAATTCTTTAAAACTTTAAAACATAAATTCTCTACCTTGTATTATTATTATTATTAAGAAAAATGAGAGTCACACGGGCATATCATATTAAGGACTAATAATTTAACTTTGAACTTTTAGATGGAGACATATATATTATTAATTAGTTTTATATTTTTAACATAGAAAATTATTTGACTGCCGTGGTATTTTTTAGCATTTAATATTAAACTTTATGATAAGTCAATTAAGAGAATGTGATATTATTTGGCAGAAGTAGCACATGTTAAGCAAAAATATTTAAAGATATCATACAATCCAATTCGACGTACGCTGTCTTTTCAGTTTTCTTTGCAAATTATGCGATTTGGTTAAGTCATTTTCCCCTTATCACCTTAATGTTTTCCACGTATTGCGACAAAATGCAAGGCATGTTGTTATGTCAACCAGTTTAACAAGGATATCTCCTTTTTAAACTTGCGTCATATGTTGCTTTATCTTTCAACATGTGTGCTTCACTCCCTTTCAGCTTTTTTTATTTTTAATATAAAATTTTTTCCTTTTTTTATTTTTTGTACAGATATCCTTTATTACAGAGTAATCCTACATATTAAAGTATGATTGAGTACTAAATATGAATACTTTCCCTATCCGCTAAATTCAATCCTCAAGTTGATAACCCTTTTAGCTAATATTGGAGATTCCAAAGAATATGTGATTAGATTGTTTCTATCTTCTTAATTATCTTATACAATATATAAAAAAGAGGGAGTAAATAAAACAGTAAATTATGTATCCAAATTACAAACTAATAATAGCAGGTAACAAAAATGTAGACTTTCTTGCTAAAATAGAAGCTGGTGGTGAAGATATGTCGGCCCTTCTATTTTCACTCAAATTGCTTTCACTTCCTCTATACTGATGGTTGATTACGTAAGAAGTATCTCCTCTCATTTTTCTCCCTTCTAAATTATCATTATCTAAAAATTACTAAATTCTAACTGATTTTAATTTAAATTAGATCAATATGTTACAAGAATAAAATTACTCTAGCATTAGTTATTTTATTCACAAAATTTCAATTTGATATTTTATTTAGAAAAAAATAAATATATCAAACCACTTAAACAAACTAAAAGTTGATGAATGAAGTACATCTCTTTTCCTTTTTTTTATGTGAGTGGAAGTGCATCTTGTTTAGTGCTTCTGGCTTTCTTTTCTAAACAATGTATGAAAACTATATTTTAATATATTAGCAGTATTATGATATATTTAAAAGCTAAATTAGACGACTCCCTTATGTAATACTTATATAGGCCGTGGTACAATGGTTGCTTAAATTAAATGATTATTAGCTTAAAAAATATAAATTTTTTATTTTAATCCTTTAGAAAATTGTTTAATGATTTTGAAACTTCTATACATATTTAATTAAAAAAATTTCTCTTTTTGAAAATATTCAAAGAAACGAGTTAATGATTACTGAAATCTACTACTTTATAAAGATTGATAATAGAGTTTAACTTCCTGTTAATAAGAAAAGGTTTTAAAATTATATTAAAAAGTTTTACTTACGATATTACTCTTAGGAAATTTAGAAAAAAAAACATTAAATTGGTTATAATACAAGAACTACTAAGAAATTATGTCATAATTAGTTGCTGTTAAACTTCCTTATTGAAAAAGTTCCCAATCTTGTTACGAAAGTTTCTTTTAAATGCAGAGGTACTTGGTCACAATCAGTACCACATAATTGAGACAAAAACACATGTATCTCCAACTAATTGGCCCAAGATATCCTTAACCACAAATGTGAAATGCAAACAAGTAAATTTCATAAGCTCACCTTTGGTCTTTACGTCAATTGCAAATTGTGCCATTTTCGCGAGCCTTTGTCGCCGTCCTTTGAGGATAATGCCCATGCACGGCCTTGTTGGAAAGACTATACATGCATGGATCATAGAAGACTGCTATTACGAAACAAAAATGAGTATTAGCGACTAAACGCATTTAAGTTTTTAATAACAAAGTGACACGTGCTGTGAACGCTCTTACCACAGGATAGCTGCCTCTCATTCAGCGGAAGTGAAAGCAAGGTTATGCACAACTATGAGTTTCTGCTTCAGAGTTATCAGAAACAGGGTTTCAATATATATAGAGAGTTATATTCCATGTGACTTTAATTTGTCATTTTGCTCAGTCATGGAATTAATATTACTTATTCTATTGAGTCAAGATTATTGTATATTGAGATCGACCAATATTTTAATAATGCATGCATCCCCTTGGTTTTGCGTGTTGCTATTTTTTTTATCTTTTTTATACTATTGCCATTCTTAGGAAGAAGGAAATAATTATGATCATTTAAGGAGTTAGTAACAGTAAAAAATTCACATATGAGGCACGTGCAGCAATTACTCTCTCGAAGATCTCGATATAATTTTTTATTATAGATGTAAATCTGCGAGTGATTTATGTTTCTTCACACTTACAATAAAATTTAACGTGGGTCAGAAGTGTATATATTTTATATAAAATTAGTGAAATTCAACTTTATTATAGATGAACTTAAATAAATTTGCATTCATATTAAAATACCTACTATAACGAAGACCCAATCGCATTCGTTCTAGACTACTCACTTCACTGCTGATCACTCTGCACCTGAAAACCTCCCCACTCCTATAAATTTCTCCATACAACACAACCGAACCCACCAACATTTTCGAACACTCTCTCTCCCTCCTCCCATCACTCTCCGCAACAAAGCGCTCAGCAACATGAGCACTCTCTTTCTCTTCATCCTCCTCTTCTCCTCATCCCTCACCGTAAGCACACACTCCCTCTCCACTCTCATTCACCTTTCTCATCATTTCACATCTAATATCATATATATTTAGAGTTAGTAACGTTATTCGTGCATAAATTATGTACGCAAAAAAGAAGTAGACATATAAGAGAAAGAGTGACATCAAGTCTTAATTTTACCTGCTATAATAAATACTCTTGCATGTTCATTTTTTATATCCGTACCATAATCTAAGTATAAATAACCGTACTCTTGTAATTTAGTTTAAATATCTCTTAAACTATGAGTCGAATTAAATTTTAATTCATTTTAACATTATTTTTGTCAAAATCACATTCACTTACATTTTAACTTAAAACATGATTTGATTAGAAGTGTAAAGGAAGTTAGAAGAAACCAAACACACCCTAACATTCTCATTAAACGCATGCAGGTGAGTTTCGCCGGCAGCGGCGGGGACAAAAACCCGTTCACCCCGAAGTCCTTCGCGATTCGCTACTGGGACAAAGCCATCCGCAACACCCTCCCAAAGCCTTCCTTCCTAATCTCCAAGGCCTCACCGTTAACCGCCATGGAAGCCGCGAAGTTCGCCAAACTCGCCGCCACCAACGCCCTTTCCACGCGCCTCCCGGAGTTCTGCTCCGCCGCCCACCTCCTCTGCTTCCCTGACCTCAAGCCCAACCTGTCCAAAAGCGGCAACAGAAGCGGCAACTTTGCCGTCTACAACGACGGCCAGAACTTCACCAGCTACGGCATCGGCGGCGCCGGCAGCTTCAACTCCTTCAAGAACTACTCCGAGGGGCTCTTCACCACTCCGGTGAACGAGTTCCGCTCGTACAGCCGCTCCTCCGGCGGCGGCAGCGAGAGCTTCCTCAGCTACGGCAGCGACGGCAACGTTGTCGACGAAAGCTTCCACACCTACGGCAGCAACTCCGGCGGCGGCACCGGCGATTTCAGCCGCTACACCCTCGGGGCCAACGTCCCCGACCTCCGGTTCACCACCTATGCCCAACAAACCGGCGGCAGGGAGGAGAGGTTCTCGAAGTACAGCGACGACAGCAACGCCGGCGAGCAGAGCTTCTCGAACTACGGCAAAGGAAGCGCCGCAGCGTTGAGCGAGTTCGACAGCTACGGGAACAACTCGAACGTGGTGGCTTCTTCTTTTTCGAGCTACGGAGCGAAAGGTGCGGCGCAGAACGAGACTTTCACGAACTACGGCGTGAACATGAACGTCCCGACGGAGACGTTCAAGAACTACGGCGCCGGAACCGCCGGGGGGACCCAGACGTTCAAGAACTACAGGGACCAGGCCAACGTGGGTGACGACTCGTTCGAGTCCTACAATAAGGAGTCGGCGCTAGGAGCGGAGGTGGATTTCACGAACTACGGCAAGTCCTTCAACGAAGGAACCGACACCTTCAAGGGGTACGCCAAAAATGCAACCGGCAATCCCAAGGTGAGTTACCCTGTTATTAATTTCTGCGCAAACATTTCATCAATTAATTATACGCCTTCATCCAATTTCATACGCGAGAATTTTGAGGTGATAACAGCAAGAGTCAAAATTTTATTGTTATAATAATATATAATTAAATATTTTTATATACATATTAAAATTAAAAGGTTAGGTACTTCGAATTTAAAGAGGGCGGTTGTAAAGTAAAAAAATAAAAAAATATTTATATTTGAATTATTTTTATAATATTTATATATAATAAAAATTATTAATACAAAAATGAATAATTCATAATTTTTTTATTTTATAATTATTTTTAGAGAATTCACATCCAAAATTAAACAAAATATGTTAACTTTTTTTATATAAATATAATTATAGTTACCTTATATAAATATACGTGTATCTTCATAAGTGTTTACACAAAAAATCTTCTGTACCCTGAGTATTAAAATTAATCTTACGTCAGCATTATAGGCTAATTCTTTTTCTTGAATTAAATTTTTAAATATTTTTTAAAAACTAATCATAATATGATAAGAAAAATATTAAGTGCTTTTAGAATAAGAAATAAAATCTTATTCTATCTTATTTATGATTTGACATCTTAATTTTATGGATCTTTCTTATTTCTCACTTTCACAATAGTTTTAATGAAATAACTATTGTTACAAATTGTGATATAGATAAAAATGAACGAAACAAAGGAAAAGAATTTCACTTTAAACTAACAAGTTCTCTAATATGGCCGGCTTACAATGCTGATATTGAACAAAAAAAATGCATGACTTAGTGCAAAAAAGATTTTACTTTCAAAGCACATAAGAATTTTTTCAGTATTTACATTTTACATTAATATTAGTATTCAGTATCCAATAATTGCTCTATTCATCTAATGTCTAAGAAACATTTTTTCTTCACAAGGTTGGGTTCAAGGAATACGGCGTCAACAACACTTTCAAGGAATACAACAAAGAAGGTGTCTCGTTCTCCAGCTACACCAATGCCAGCGCATCCGCTTCCCATAGGATTAGTGGCAGTTCGGTAAATAGGTGGGTTGAGCCGGGCAAGTTCTTCCGCGAGAGCATGCTAAAGGAAGGGACCACCATGCCCATGCCGAACATAAGGGACAAGATGCCCAAAAGGTCGTTTTTGCCCCGCTCCATTTTGACTAAATTGCCCTTCTCGTCTTCTGAGCTGAAGCGCGTGTTCAAGGCTTCCGATGACTCTTCAATGGACAAAATGATAAGGGACTCACTGGGGGAATGTGAAAGGGCACCAAGCATGGGCGAGACAAAACGGTGCGTTGGATCGGTCGAGGACATGATTGACTTTGCAACCTCGGTTTTGGGCCGTGATATTACGGTTCGGAGCACCGAGAATATTAACGGGTCGAAGAAGAATGTCATGGTGAGTCGAGTTAGAGGGATCAATGGTGGTAAGGTAACTAAATCTGTTTCTTGTCACCAGAGCTTGTTCCCTTATTTGCTATATTACTGCCACTCAGTTCCTAAGGTTCGGGTCTACGAAGCGGATCTTTTGGACCCGAGTACCAAGGCTAAGATTAACCACGGTGTTGCTATCTGTCACTTGGACACAACTGCTTGGAGCCCCACCCACGGTGCATTCTTGGCTCTTGGATCGGGTCCAGGTCGGATCGAAGTGTGCCATTGGATCTTCGAGAATGATATGACATGGACCATTGCTAATTGAGGAATGGGGGGTTGGTTTGCGCCATTGGGGAAGAAAACTTAGAAGCAAGCTCGATCCCTAGTCAATAAAATTTTAATTTCTTGATAAGTCATGGTCGTCTTTTTTTTTTGACATTTTTGGGTTTTGATTGCGTATAGTTTATATAATGATTGCTTAAATAATTGTGAGATTGCCTTCTAAGTGTGTATTTTATGGCTTCCCCAATGGTTGAAAGCCAATGCAATGAATTAAGTGTGTATTTATATTTATATGGTAGTAACAATTATTACCCATTTCTTTAACTACCATTTGAATTGGACACAAGCCATTCCTTATATCATTGCAATTACTACTTTTTACTTTTGCTAATGGTTTTGGTACAATTATTGATCAATTTGGGGAGAGATTAATTAGAAATGCTGGATCAATTAATACATGAAAAGACAAAGAAATATAATCCATGGGTGAGGTCGTGGGGAGATTAGAAGGAGGGAACACTAGCTTGCACACAAAATTGGATTATCTACATAAACAGCCATGCGAACAAAACGAAGAGGGCCGTACTTAAATAACCCTCAAAATGTGCCCTATGAATTGGTATGGAAAAGTTTACAAGACACTTATTGTTGGGCATGATATTGTCTTGAGGGCATTAGTTACAGAATAACGAGTGTTAAATTAATAATAAAAGCCTTTTAGATATTTTATAGAATTGTTAATATAAAGTTTTTTATATAATTGTTAAACGGGGTATTAATAACATTACCCAAAAAACGGAGTATTAATAAATTTTTAAAAGAGTTAGACTTCTGATGTAGTGAT
The DNA here is from genome assembly GCA_031439585.1 of Pterocarpus macrocarpus. Taxonomy (NCBI): domain Eukaryota; kingdom Viridiplantae; phylum Streptophyta; class Magnoliopsida; order Fabales; family Fabaceae; genus Pterocarpus; species Pterocarpus macrocarpus. The sequence continues at coordinate 32,503,660 of CM062518.1, read as the reverse complement.
TGTGGTAGTCAGTATTTTTTAATGATTTAACAAAGTATGATTAAATAACAATATAGACAAATTGAAATTAAATTCTTTTATAAATCCACTAGTCTTAGGATATTTGCGCATCCCAGATATCACCTATCTAGTTAATCATGATACTTTAATGTAATTGATAAGAATCTGCTTCAGTAACTATTAACTACGAATCCGTTTATTTTTATTATTATTTTTTAAAAGCCTATTAACTACAAAGATAACGAATAAAGCAAGATCGAGCTAGGCAGCTAGCTTGTCCTTTATTCTAGTGCAGCATTCCTAACCTGGGCTTAAAGGAATTAGAACAGTTAAAGTGCAAATTTGGAACTATCATTAGGTTTGATTTATTCGATGGCCTAGCTTGAATTATTTCCTTTATTAAATTGAATTGAGATTTTGCTTGCTGTTTTTCATTTTTAACGGTATTGAAACGTATAAATTAACGGTCGGTCAATATGAAGGGACTAGCTACATTGACCAGATTAATTTCACTGGTTTTAGACCATCGCCAACTAACCATCCTAATCCTGTGTCCTTTAATCAAACATGTTAACGGTCAATTCCAAACGAGTAGATTAAATCAGCACTATGTTTACCATCGTAATCTTATGCCCTTAATAACCAAACACTCAAATGCGTATATCTGTCATGCACCATCCACTCTGCCGTTTGAAGTTAAATTTCTAATCATCAAACCGTTGCGCTTTCTTTTTCATCATCGCCCACGTTCTAGGCATTCAGTGACCCAAGTTCAACGTTCAAACTACTACGCCAGAAAAGTCAAGATCGAGATACAGAAGTGTAAACCGTAAAGTTATTAAACATATGATTAATTTGAATATCAAGGTTGCGACGAAAGGCATATATTTGTTTGGAGTATTCAAATTATGTTATATATGAATATACCGATGATTATTTTCTTTTGAAAATATTATGCATGCACTATCGTACCAATATAGGCCATAAGTAGAACAGAATTATGAGATCTCCCTGTACCGACAATGATGAAAAACTATTTGATCATCGCAATCTATGATTGTGTCAGCACAAATGAGGGTTGTTATAATGATTTTTCCGATCATACGTAGTATTTCAATAATTAGCCAACCGTTTGATAATTGGCATGTATGAAAATTGATTTAAATGTAGACTTCCAGGTCAGTTAAAGGAAGTGGATTCTCTTAATTAAAAATTTCACATAATAAGATCATATATTAATTTTTATTATTAATTAAATATTCTTATGAATCATATATTATTCAATGGGTATTGTTTCTGTCATGTGAAAATTGTTTCTTGGAGAGGATCTATTCCTGTCAATTAGAGTATTGTCCCTGCCCTTTTCTTTCAATTTGACTCCTTATTTTCGGTGCATTGTGTTCTGGAGTGGAAAATATATATATATATATATATATATATATATACTATCCATCTTTTATGTGTTTCATTTTAGGATTAATTTTTACTCAATAGGTTTTTATACTTTCATCCAATATAGAAGTGGTTGTTTGATTTAATTTTCAGGGAATTATTTTTACAAAAATGAAGTTAAGAAAATTACTTTTATACCAATTACTTTTGGAAGAAGTGATTTGTGTTTGGTTTAGATATTTTAAAAATAAATTTATGAGAATAATTTTTATTTAAATAGGATAAACTAAAATTATTTTTGAAGGCATAATTACTAAAAATGATATAATGTAATTTATATGAGTTGTAATGAGGGTATGGTGGTCAATTTGTATTTCTCATTCATTCCCTTGAAATCAGAAATATGAGGAGACCCCTCTCTCATCCATTCTTTTGGCAAAAACATAAGGTTTAAATTTCATAAAGGTAAACCAAATACACATCACTACTCTACAATGTTATTTTAACATTGGAAGAAGTTCGTTTGGACCTATTCAACAATAAATCAAACAGACTCTAAATAGGTTTTGTAATTCAAATATTTATAATTATAGTAATAATAATTTTATAATTGGGCATTTGAACCAATTTATTGGTATAACAACGTCAAATGAGACCAAATATACCTATTTTTGCATGATGTGAATAGGTTTAATTATTCGATAGAGTATTGTAGTTCACTCAAAATTTAAGTAAGTCCTTATAGTGATAATAATTTTGTAGTTGGGTCCCTGACCGCCCAACACATCAGTAAATATAATATTCTATTAATAATCAATGACTCATTGACAAAATTGTTACTCAATAAAGATATATAATTATATTTTTATAAATTATAAGTAACTACTTGAAATATTTTAGCTATAAGTAAAGAGAAATGTGCTCAAAATGAATTGAATTTGATTTGAATTTTTTAATATTATAATTGTTTGATCAGTTGATATTTTTGTTCTTATTAATTGAATTATTTCACCCATTTTAAGTTAACTAAAAAAATTAATTAGTTATGTAAATTAATTCATTGATTTTTAACCAATTCAAAGGGTAAAATTTGATTTGTAAATCATTTAATTCAAATTAATCATAACTTTAAATGATTTAAGGTTAAATATTGGCACTTATTTAAAACTAGTGAATCTAATCTGCTTAATCTAGTTCTTTCATATTGATCGATATTTAAGGGTGCGTTTGTTTTAGATTTTGAAAAAGGTGATTTGAAATTTAAATTTTATATATAGTTAAAAAAAGTTAAAAACTAATTTTTTTTTAGAAATTATTCTTTTCAATTTATTAAAAAAATTCAAAAAATATATTTTTTAAAATTTTAATTATTTTTAAAAAATTATCTAAAATATAAAAACTAATTTTTTTAATAAAACATAATTTTTTACCCAAACAAACACACCCTAAAATTTCAACACCGTTAGAAAAGAAAAATAGCAAGCAAAATCTCATTGCGATTTAATAATTATTTAGGACAACAGTGATCAAAGCCATCAAATAACTCGAAGCTATTGACTACTCCTAATTTGTTCTTTAACTAAAGATGTTCTGATTCCTTTCTTTGCACGATAAAAGCTGCATGCATGAAAAATGAAGCTCATTCTTGCTTTATTCAGCGTGCTTTATATAGTTAATATAGTTACTGAAGTAGATACTCTTATCAATTGCATTCTACACTTGTCACTTGAATGGCTTCTTTTCATTAAAGTATTCTGCTTAATGGGGTATCTGGTGTACTTTATGAACTATGTAATCAAAAGTTTTTCATATTAAGACTAGTAGTATATTAATAAAAGAATTTAATTTAAAAAATTTTCTAATACTATTTATGTATAAATTAATAAGATATTAAATTATTATTAAGATGTGCCTTTACCATAAAAATTGCAAACTCTCAGTAAATTGAGGACGCTCCGAGTGATCAAGAAGGAGACACACATAACATAGTGGAAAAAACTTCGGTCAAATTTTCTATATTTATTCTATCCAATTTTTAGATTAAAAAATAATAAGTAGATATTTTTTTGAGAAAAATATATATTTTTAATTTTTAAATTATTCATTTTAAAAAAAATATTTATATATTGTTATTTAATTTAAAAATTAATTAAAATAAATATAAAAAACTTGGTACATATCTTATCCATACATTGTTTTGTGCTAACTGCTAACTACTAAGTAGTAGTGCCTTCAACAACCCCTGAAACAAATTTATTACGTGCATCAATATGGTCTCCATAGAGGATAAGATGCTCCTTTAAAACATGGTTCAACCCCCAATGATACAGCTCATTTGATTAGCTATAAGGTGGGTATTGATGCTTCGCAAACTCTGATAAGGCGGGCATATCATATTTTCATTAAGTGCATAAATAAATATACTTCCTCCGTTTCAGAATATTTATCTAATTTTGATATTTTAGAGTTTTAAAATATTTATCTATTTTTAATATAAAAAAATATTAATTTTTTTAATTATGTCCTTAATTTAATTATTATCCATTATCATCGTAATTAGAGTTAAAAAATGTGTTAGATCAATTCACTATCTTTAGACAACAATAATTTCGTCCATTTATGTAATATTATGCCACTATCAAAGTTAATTTTTTTTCTTAATCTATATACTTTTTGATTTTGAATAAATATTCTGAAACGGAGGAAGTATATAATTAAAACAAGAACAAAATAATAAAAAAGTTATTAACAACTTATTGATATTTGAAAGAGACAAATGATTTGAAACAGGAAAAAAAATCTAAATGGACAGATATATACAGTGAATCAAAGAGTGTATTAAATAGGCTCAAATATAAATATAGCACTTAGAAGATATTTTTTGTTTTATTTTCTATTTTTAATATTAATTAAAAAAATATCACATTGTTTTATTTTATTCCTTTTTTTAAGATTTTGTGAAATTTGTAAAAATAAAAAATAAAATAAAAACAAGGTAACATTTTATAATTAGTGTTAAAAATAAAAATAAAAAATATTTTCTAAAACCAAATACACACTTGACTTCCCACGTTACATTCTCAGTTTTAAAACTCACGAACTCATTGCAAGGAGACATTTTTACTATGTTGTTGATCTTGGCAATTAGCTGGCTTGTCTTTCAAGTTTACCTCATTCCTTAAGTTGTCTATTTCAAAGGAGTTAGAATTCTTAAAATAGATGCCAGGGATTGGGTCTAAGGGAATGGATTACTTCCCCACAAAATGGTAAACCACACTAAAAAATTAGCTTATTAGATGGGAGATTCTCTAAAATTAAGTACTATATTTGGATGACATAATTCTCTGATATAGAATTTGTAATATTGTCATCCCCATTTTAAGGTCAATGACCATGGTGACCCACTCTAGGTTAGGTCCACTCCAAATAACTTCAAGTGTAGTTAAAAGAAAGTCCAATCTAAAAAACTAGCCTTTTGAATAGGAAGAAACTCTAAGGGCCCGTTTAGTATGCCTGATAGTATAAGGCCTGATAGGATAAGGGTTGATAGTATAAGGCCTGATTGTATAAGGCTTGATAAAAATTTAATACTATACAGTGTTTGGTATATCATTGTATAAGATATTGTATTATATAAAATATAATCCAAAAAAGATATTATAATAAATATAATTTTTAAATAGTTATCATAATTATTTTAGCTATTTTTTATTATATATAAAAATAATTTTATATTAAAAATTATTTATTTATTTATTTTTAATTTTTTTATAAATATAAAAAATATGTGAGAGAGAGAGAGTGAAATGGAGATGGAGTTTTTATATATCAAAATCTAAATAGGCTTAGTATCACATTCCTATATTTAATTATGTTTTTTATTATATATAATTAAATTTATATTAAATATTATTATTTATATATTTTAATAATAAATTTTTATTCCTATATTTTTATTTCAGTTTGAATAGTTATTTTATAATTTTTTTTAAAATATTTATTTATTATTAAATAATATTATTTTTTATTTATATATTTTTATTTTTTATTATTTAGTTAATAATTAATTTTTTTAATAAAATATATTAAAAAATAAAAAAGTGAAAGAACCTTTATACGTTAAAAGCTAATCAGCTGTCTACAGAGAGAGTAGATAAGTTATCCATCATTATAACGTATAAGGGAGGTTTGACGGATAAGTTTATACAATACGTTATTCGAAACAAATCTGATAAGATCATAACGTATTGTATTATCTTATCCTATCATACCTAATACAGCATGCCAAACACCCCCTAAACTTAAATATCATTCTTGACTAGTATGATTTCCAGATGTGGGACTTGTAATAATATGCATAAAATTTTGAAGCTAGCTAGCAAGATCTCATAAACGATTAAACAATGAATAAAATCCCCGCAAGAAGAGCAATTTATTTATTTATTTCTGATTTGGATTCTTTGATCTAAAAGCTCAGTTGAACTTTGCATCACAAGATGATTTGAGATAATTGGTGAATGTGGATGAAAACCAAGACATAAAATATAAAACGTCACTAGATTAATTTAAAATATAATTCTTTCTCGTTTGCTTCATGTAAGGAAAAGATTTCCTGGTTGTTGTGAGTATTTGACATTTGATCATATAAGAGAATTAACATGGATGCAACATCCCCTTCAAACAAGACAGAATTTATTGACAGGACCGGAATACGTGATGCACAACTTATTATGGTGTTTGTAAAACGAGTCTCCAGGAAACCACTTTGTTGAGGAGAGACTCTTTTGTATACCTTCTAAGATAATCTCATAATGATGTACAAATGACTATGTCCGTCCCTATTGTCTTCCAATATATTTATAGTAATAATAATTACCATAGAAATACTAAATTTTGTAATTATAATAGAATATAACCGTGGCCCATACAAATGATGCCTACGCAAATGATGACACATTCATAGAGTAAGAGGAATGTCTGACATCTTCTGTACCTAATAATTCCTTTTCCCTCAGGAACGAAGGTGGGAGTATAAATTCAAAATTTTTAGTATTATATTGATACATATTCAAAATCTAAGCAAAGCATAGGTTTTATCGTATAATATCCCAAATGGGACTCACATCAAATATATAGATGCGTCTGTGCCTAAGAAATTAGATGCCTATTTATGAAAGAATATCTCCGGAAATCCTATTACAGTGCATATTGCATGATCCATTTACTCTTTTCGCGATGACTTAGAACGATATGGTGCTGTCCAATGGCTAGAGATTGATAACCACAATGGTGTCAAGTTCTATCACCTATCAACTATATTCCCTCCAACGCCCTAGCGCCATTCCCTTTCAGAACCAATGTAGCGACAGCAAAAGACAAAGAATGTGTGTATAGCAATTAGCAACTTTTGCGTCCGCAGGGAATTTTAGCAATGGCAACTAATATCCAAATTCATTACGCACTTCCCTTTGGCGGTAGCTGCTGGTTCAAACTCCAAATCGGTACCTTGTTCATCATTGACAATTGACGATGGAATTGTGCAAGGACTTGTGCAATAATGCCTACATTCCATATTGAGTCCTAAATATGTTTTTTTTTTTTTTTTAAAATATCTTATAATTTTTTTCAGGCAGTTATAAACCATAAATAATACTTTTTGAGTTTAGATTTTTAACTTTGAAGATAGAAATATGTTTATTCATGTGCTGAATAGAGTTATTATCATCAGCTATTCAATTGGGAAGTATAACTACTATTGATTACATTGTTTAGGACATCCACATACCAAACACAACAAGAGTCTTTTTGTAAACAAACATAATAACATGTATCCCTATAGCATATAGATTACGGAATGGGATCTTGAGTAGCAAAACCGTGGTTCAAGGTTTTATGAGATTTGCGATTCTGGGTGTGTGGGCTTATCTAAGAGTCCAAGCTACGCCCACCCTCAACAATCTACAGCTGTGTTTATCCCCAAGCTAGGCCCTATATGGTGTTGGCCCAGAAAAAGATAGCCCTATATGGATAAACGTTGTTTCATGGATGCAGAGTGTGGTTCAGCTGCATCTTCCCGCCCCCCCCCCAACAAAAAAACAAAAAACATAAAACACAAAACAACAAAAAAAAAAACGTTGTTTTATGGATAAACATTGTTTTAGGGTTGACCAAAAAAGGCTATAAACCATTCGACATCCGATAAATTTAGTTTGTTGATGTGATTTGAGCTGTAAGATGGGTCAGGCTGTCTAACCTATTTAAGCTCCCAAATTATATAAGTTTAATGGGTTAGTTTATTTGACCCACGTATCATTAATATATCGGTCCTATCTATTTAAGATTAGTTTGTAAGCTTAAACAGGTCAATTTATTTATATTTTTAATTTTTTTTTATAAATTTATACTTAATTCATAACAAAAAAAAAAAACTTAATTCTTTTCTATTTTTTGGCAATCCAAATTCATAAAATCCAAATTACATATGAAAACAAAATCAAACATTTAACAAAAACAAAAAAATAGAGGCAATTACATAAGAATTAAAATATAACATCAAATTCTCTTTTTTCTCAAGAAGTTAAAACACACATTAACCTGTATATTGTTGCATTATAATAAATCAAATTCAGATGAATTGAGTCTTCACACATAATGGGTCGTTGGACTAATCGGTTAGAAAATATATTGAGGCAACCTAATAGATAAATAAATAAAGGGGTAAACAGAGCTAGTTGGCCTATTTAACCTATGGTTTAAATGAGTCAGATTAAAGATGATTTGATTTAATTGAGTAAAAAAATTTTAAGCTCGATCCATCTAATTTTGATAGGTAAATAAGTTAATTCGATAAGTTTGACTCATTTTAATGACCTAAATATAAGGGCGAAATATCTCAAAATTAAGTCTCTATAACAATATTATTTTAATTAAAAATTGCAGCATGCCGAATGTGTGAACACATTTTATCTTCCATGTGAATGCCAGCAGTTCTCATGTCACCACTTGTCAAATTTGGGGTTATGAATTTTGGCGGCAATTGTATTTTTTTTTTATTAGGATTTTCTTGATAAAAACGCATGAATAACTGATTGTGATGATGATCCTGGAATGGGATTCTCAACCCATGACTGATTGCTGTCAAAATGGTTAGGGTTGGAAATCAAAGTGAAATTAGTTTGGAGTCTGTTTGACTAAGATGCAAAAGTGTAATTTTCTTTGTAATTGTTCTCTTGGGTTTGCTAAACATAGCTTCTATTTGCATTCTATGAAAAGTCATTGTGCGATTCGAAAGTTTGGAAAGTTTGAATCTTTTTATGGTGAGTGTGGAGGGAGAGGGAGAGAGTGAAGACAGAGGTGTGAAAAGACAATGGGCGCGAGAAGATGGAATCGATCCCATTAAAGAAGAAGGTGAAGTGTCTATTATGAAACACAAAAAATAAGTTCCATTCTAAATTGATTTAATTTAAAAATAATACTTCATATTAATATCAGTGCATACTTTTTTAGATGTTCACGAGCTATTCTTATATTGTGCTTTAGGTCCCCCCAATTTCATTCTTCCTCCTATTTTCTTTTCAATAAATTTAATTAAAAAAAATCCAAATATCTCGATTTAGCAGCTTCTCATTGATAAAGTAAAGATGATATTCTATTTTAGTTAGGATTTAAATACTTAATTTATTAAATTTTTTATTCTATTTATTATATCTTATTCCTAATTTTAGGTTTTATTTTTATCTTTTTATTATCTATTAATTTTATTTCTTATTTTATTATTATTCTTATAATTAATTTATCTATATAATAAACTTTTTGATATAACTCATACTTAAATTCAACCACCCTTCTATTCAAAACTTCTTCACCCATGTGATGTACTTTGCTTTGCACGCCTGCCAATAAGTCTGGCCAATCACTCTCGTTGATGCTATGTCATTCTTTATTTATCGTTTTTTTTTTCCTAAATTAGTAATCTCAGGTTAATGCATCACATGCACTTTTTTTTAATGTGATGCATTGCATGCAACTTATGTTAATAATTAGAGTAAATAACCTTTTTGTTCTAAGATTTTATATTTAATATCAATTTAATCTTAAAAATTTTTTTGACAACAATTTGATCCCAATATTTTAAAATTTAACATCAATTTAGTTTTATTGTTAAATCTCATTAACACTGTAACCATTATTTCATAAACCCTACATCATTAAATTTAAAAATAAATTAAAAAAATTAAAAAATCCCCTTCCCAAGAAAAAAATCATTGACCCTAAAAACTTTCCACTCATAGGCCCTTCTTCTCTCTCCCCACCACCACGTCACTAATTATGATTCCCAAAAGCTCCAAAAATGTTCGAAAACAAAATCCCCAAAAGTACAAACGAAGGAAAAAAAAAAGCTAACCATTAACATAAATGAGGGGGAAAAAAAAGAATTCAACTTTTGCAATCAGCATTGCATACTTTAAACAAATCGATCATGAAACTTTATCTTTTCTTTTGGATTTGGGGACTATTAGCTACTAACGGCAAGCAAAAAAAATGAAAAAGGAAAAGAGAGTTTGGAAATATCTCTAGTTTGTTGACGAACAATGCGAATCATAGAGAAATGATGAGGGGTTTGAAGCTTGAGGGCCTTGTGAGTGAGGGGCAAATGAAGAGGAAATTAGGGGCGTGTGTTAAGGTGGGAAGAACATAACATAGGTTTGTGAAGGGAAGAAGAACAAGGAGTGAGTCTGAGAAAAAAGGAAGCCATGATGGAAGGAATGGAAAGTGTGAAAGCTCAAAAAATGTTAGTAGTTAGGACCGAAGGTGGTGGCTTCATCATTGCCAAAGATGGGTGATGCGATGCTGGTGAGGGAGAGGAAGGGTTTCTAGTGGGAGTTGTAGGGTCAATCAAAATTTTTTGCGGGTGAGTAGTTTTTTTTTTAATTTATTCTTAAATTTTAATGATGTGTTGTTTATGAAAAATATATAAGTAAGCCATATAGAATAATGGTTAATGGTGTTAGTAAAATTTAACAGTAAAAGTAAATTGATGCGAAGTTTTAAAATGTTAGGGCTAAATTGATGTCAAAATTTTTTATATAAAATCTTAAGACTAAAAAGCTTATTTACTCTTAATAATTATATACTTAAGTAATTTGAATCATTATTAATCATTTTTTTTTAAATCTTGCAGCACTCTTATTAATGTTGATTTATATCTTACAATTATATCTATTAGATTATTTATTAAGTTTTAATAAAAGAGATTAATTTTTTTAAATCTTGAAGCATAACAAATTATAGTAGGTAGCGACCCATCATAATTTGACATTTTTCTCGAATTTTATAAAATAACAAGTGATAACATGACAAGGAATATGCCAAACATATGCATTACACAAGTCACAATTTACTACCTTATCATTTTGATCAATTTATATTGAATTTAAATTAATAAATTATATTTATTTTATACTATTGATTTAATAACTTGAAAAAGTAAAAGATGAGAAATTTTCTAAGATCTTTATAATTTATTCTACAAGTTTATATTAAAATCTTATTTAAAATACTAATGCTTGTATGACAAAAGAAATAAGTTATAGAACAAATTTTTTTATTAATATTGATGCCTCAAATGGATGATATCAAACATATAATGGTTTATCTACTTTATTATTTTATCAATTTATATTAAATTTATAGACTCATAAGTGTCTATTACCACTCCCACTCAACTATCTTTTTTTTTTTTTTAACTTTATCCAAAATACCTTTCTTTTTGTTTATTAATTGAAATAATAATCAAATATTCAATATTTATTATAATTTATAAGTTTACTGGAATTTATTATGTTTAATTTAATTCAAAATGATTTATTTTTATCTTTAATATTATCAATTTTTATTTTTATATGAAGCAGACTTACTCGACACAATTATTTTGATTTAAATATTAAATTATTTTTTAAAGTTTTTATCAATATAATAATTATCTAAATAAAATAGTAATAAATATTTTAAAAAAATAAAAATGAATAGCAATAAAATGATGAAATAGTGTTTTATAAGGTACGACACATATATCTACCTTTTTTACTTAAAATCAATATTTAGGTGAAAATAAAAAAAAAATTGTGTGTTTTTTGGGGAAAAAAAAGTAAGTGAAAGCTAAATTACTTTCTCACCAGGTTTTTGTACTTTCACTCAAAATATAAATAAGTTTATAATTTAAACTCATTTAATAATAATAATTTTATAATTGGCCTTTGAACCAATTTACTGGTATGACAATATCAAATGAAACATTATAAAGATGAAAAATTTGTAATTGGTTCCTAACCACTGAGCACATCAATAAATGTAATGTTCTATTAACAGTCAGTTGGTTCAATGACTCAATGACAAAATTATTTTTTTCTATAAAGACATAATTATAAATTTTTTAAACTATAATGACATATTTGAAACATTTTAGTTATAAGTAAAGAGAAATGTGCTTGAAATGAAATGTATTTAATTTGATTTTAATACTATAATTGTTTGAGTCGACATTTTTTGTTTTTATTAATTAAGCCATTTAACCTATTTTAAGTTAACTAATAAAATAAATTAGTATGTAAATTAATTCATTGATTTTTAACCAATTCCGAAAGTAAAATTTGATTTATAAGTCATTTAATTAAATTTTATTTTAAAATGATGAATTCCAATTATGATAGTAATTAATCTGTAAATAATTTCAATTCAAATTGATCATAATTTTAAATGATTTAAAGTTAAATATCAGTAAGCCACTGGGAGCGATATAGTGATAAACGATTTGGATAGTATGCATGAGATTAAGAATTAAAATCTCATTGCCACTCATTGCCACCCATATACCCAAAAAAAAAAAAGATTAAATGCCGGCACTTATTTAAAACTAGTGAATTTAATCTAGTCAATCTAAACATGTTTACGACTAAAGGTGCTCTAGATGTTGCCCTGAAAGATTCTAAAAAAAATAGATTTAGGGAAGCTAGAAAAACTTGGGAGCCAGACAAGCAGCTTGGTTTGGATGCAGACGAGGAGAATGAGGTGGTGGTTTATCTATCTATGCCTAGAAGGTCTAAGAATGAAGATCTAAAACAAAGCAGGAGTAGGAAGACTGAAGGAAAATCCAAGGTGATTGATAAGAAGTCTACACAAGGGCTATGGTATATTTTTAGTGTTTGTCTTTGAGTTTTAGGTGATTTTTGTCATTGCTTAGGTGTTTTTATGTTGGGTGTCTTTTTTGGTGTTTGACTTCGTTTCCCTGGCTGTTTCTCGTTTGAGGGTTATTCTTGTGGGGTGTTGGTGTTTTTGTGGGTGCTTTATGGTTTGATTTCGTGGAATTTGTTTCCTATTTGTTGCCTATTTGTTGCTCCTCTCGGTTAGATAGTTTGTGCCTTCCTCTGCCAATGAAAAAAAAATAATCTGGTCAATTTAGTCCTTCCGTATTGATCGACATTTAAATGTTTCAACACCATTAGAAAAGAAAAATAGCAAGCAAAATCTCCATCCAATTTAATAGGACAAGAGTGATCAGGGCCATCAAATAAAGCTATTCTCTTTAGGATGTTCTGTTTCCTTTCTTTATACGATAAAAGCTGCATGCATTAAAAATGAAGCTCAATCTTGCTTAATTCAGCGTGCTTTATAGGAGTAGTTAATATTTACCGAATCAATTGCATTCTAAACTTGTCCCTTGAATGGGCTGCTTCTTTTCATTATTCTTTTTTATCAAAATCAAAGATATTTCTCTACTAGAGGTAATCTTGCTTAAGTCGGGTACGACCACTTAAGTAGTAAAGTTTTCTCTTTCAACTTTTAATGCAATTAATCCAAGATATTTTGTTAAACTTAAATAGTTCCCCACCAGTTGATCTATACGCTGGTTGGTGTTTTCATTAAAGCATTATATGCTTAATTAAGCGATATATGGTGTAGTTTGAGTTATGTAATCAAAAGTTTGTCATATTAAGACTAGTATATTTATAAAATAATTTAATCTTAATTTACTGTAAACATCCAACTTTATTGTCAAATTATTATTATTTTTTTAAATTGACCATTGTATTCAATATATAAGAAGTTTGACCGATTGTGAGCATTCGTTAATAAATTATTAAATAATAGTGTAAAAATGTGTAAATATTTTTAAGGACTAAGAAACAGTAAGCGAAACAAATATTAAAACTTTTAATTTTTAGATATATTAAATACTTTATTTTAGTTTAATATTTGCTACTCCTTAATCAGTAACTTAAGATATTTATTGACGAAGACTCTGTTTAAATTTTTTTAACGTGCGTTCTAAGAATATAATAAAGAATTAAAATATACACTATTGAATAAAAATATAAAAAGTCTTAGATTTTTTTTAAAAACTTCTAATACTATTTAGGTATGAATTAATAAGATATTACATTATTATTAAGATGTGCCTTTACCATGAAAAATTGCAAACCACTAGTGTTCAGCAAACTGAGGAAGCTTCGGCCTTCGGCCTTCGAGTGATCAAGAAGGAGAAACACATAGCATAATTTAGTACTAAATCTACTAGTAGTGCCTTCAAACGCCCCTGAAACAAATTTACTACGTGCATTAATATGGGCTCCAAAGAGGATAACCAGCTACTTTAAAACATGGTTCAACCCCCAATGATACAGTTCATTTGAATAGCTACAAGGTGGGCACATGATACATTTATGATGCTTCGCAAACTCTGAGGCTTCCCGGCCGTGCCCCGAAGAAGTAGGAGTACATTATTCCATGTTATTATTGGAATAACAATTAAGGGTTTTGTTACTACAAATGTCAAACTAAGAGTAGAAATTTTTTTGTTGAAAAGTAAGTTTTTAAAGTATTTTTAATTTTTCAATGCATTAAATATACTAAAAATTTGTAATAAGTTCACTTTTAGCTTGTGAGTTTAGATTTTTTAACTTGTGAATTAAAGACAGAAATATGTTTATCATTGCTGAATACAGTTATTATCATCAACTATTCAATTCGGAAGTATAATTATTATTTGATTACATTGTTTAGGACATCTACATATCAAACACAGCAAGCGCCCCACGTCAAAAGTTAAAAAAAAACACAGACACACACACAAGAAGTGTCTTTTTGTAAACAAGCATAGTAATATTTATCCATATATAATATACATCACGGAATGGGACAACCTTGTTGAGTAGAAAAAATGTAGGGTTTATTTGTTTTGGTAGTTCAATTTTTCAGGTTATCCCAATTCCCAAATCCCTATTTATGAGATTAGCAGTTCCGGGTGTGTCCGCTCATCTAAGAGTTGGAGTGAGGTCCAAGCTAGCCCATCCGCAGTAATTTACAATTTGTTTACTTCCAAGCTAGGCCTATAAGAGGCCCTATATATCTTGGCCCAAAAAAAGAGTAGCCCTCTTTATGGTTAAAAGTTGTTTTAGGGTTGACCACGACCAAAAATCGGTGACCAAAAATAAATAGACACCAAGCAATACTTAAAGTTATTATTATTACTGGGGCCTTGGCCCCTCTGGGAATTAAAAAAAAAAATTATTATTATTATTATTGTTTTTTCATAAACTCTTATTCTAAGTTGCATTCGGTGTATGGTTGAGGGGATTCGGTTGTAGTGTGTGAGGCAATGACCATGACGAATTGGATGAGGCGCATGGCTATAGCTGTTGCACCCAATCCTTCCATTTCCATGCACTCTCCTCTTGTACATCACAAGCCCATCATCCCCTTGTTCTCTCGCACCGCAACGACGCCGTTTCTCATTTCTGTTCTCACTCCCCGTCGAAGCTTCCTTTCAGCTCCACCTTCTTGTTCTCCGCCTCATTCCTTAACCGCTAACTACAACTCCGGTGATTTTGGTTAGTATTAGTACTGAGTACCCCCATCATCTATTTTTTATATCCATAAATGCTTCTCTTATTTTATTTATTTTCGTTGCCCTCTTAATTTCCTTAATATTATTGGATGCAGGAGACGGTGACTGCATTGCAATTCCGAGGCACGGTTCGAAGGTGCTTCTTAAAGGGATGACTTACACTGAACTTGAAGTATGTTTCTTATTTTTTTTATTCTAAATTTATATTTATTTTATATGGATTGTTTTAATTTATTTTAGTGTGTGCATTTTACATTTTTAATAACACATCAATAAGATGATTTTTAGTAACATGTCAATAAGACGTGACAGTTGTAGGTTAGCTTCTAGGTCTTATGGATATGAATTGTTTATTCTTCAATTTCATGTTGAACATGTCATGAACAAAAGAAATATAGGGTGTGAAATGGCTATTTTGATTTCCACTTCTTGACTCAATTTTGTGGATAATGGCTGTTATCACTGTGCAGAAATGGGTTCAATCGCATGGATACAGGCCTGGGCAGGCTATGATGTTATGGAAGCGTATGTATGGAAGCAGCATTTGGGCCCATCATAGTGATGAGTTGGAAGGTTCTTAATTCACCATCTTCGTCATGTATTTGAGAGGGGCCAAAAACTGTCGTTTTATAAATAAATAAAAGTTAGTACTGTTTAATAGGTTAATCATGTTAATGTCCAAGTTCTTTAGATCCTCCAACCAAGGGAGTCAAAGTAATTGCTTGTCGACTTCGAGTTAAATATTCTGATTCTGAGTTGACTAATAAATGCAATTTATATACCAATGTCATGAATCATATAGGTTTGAACAAAGATTTCAAGAAGATGTTGAGTGAGAATGCTGAGTTCAAGGCGCTTTCTTTGAAAGAGATTCGCACAGCAGCTGATGGAACCAGAAAGGTTGAAATGATCTTTCTATTTGTGATGCCCTCGGTTCTTCTTACAATATATGTTCATCTGTTAGTACATGTAGCAAGTCAATCAATGTGGAGATTGTTTATATGATATTATAGCTTTTATGATGCATTTCTGGAGAGTCTTCTTGTTGACTGTTAATCTCACAGGATATTGCAGATTTTGTTCACATTGGATGATGGGATGGTCATAGAAACAGTTGTCATACCTTGTGATAGAGGCAGGACTACGGTGTGTGTTTCAAGTCAAGTTGGGTGTGCCATGAATTGTCAATTTTGCTATACTGGAAGGTAAACCCTTTTTTACCTATTGTGAACTTGTGATCAATTTACTGGTTGCATTATTATGATAGGGATTGGGCCTATGATCAGTTAGGAGTTAGTTCATAAGTAGTGAAGGGGGAAAGGAAAGATAGGAATTCAATTGTAGAATTGAGATAGGACTTGGGAGAGGAAAGGGGTCTCTCGGATACCCCTTACACTTGTACTCATTCATAGAAATAATACTTACTTCCCTGTATTCCTGCACTGTTCTTGCCTTCCTTCACTCATTCTCTGTTCCAGTTCTATCACATTAAGATTCTTGGTTTCTTGTTCTATTTTTGCTGCAAGTTTGTTATACATTCAATTATTTTGCAGAATGGGTCTCAGGAGACATCTTACTGCTGCAGAAATAGTAGAGCAGGCTGTTTTTGCCCAACGATTGCTCACAAGTGAAGTTGGTTCCATTACCAATGTTGTCTTTATGGTAGGTTTCAATTGCATTGACAATTGTAAAGCTTACTGCATATCAACAGTCTGCACAGATCAGAATTTGTGCTTTATTCCTACATCCTAACTAATAGGATGCCACCTCTATCTGTCAGATCTTTGAATTTGTTTATCCTGCATTTCATGCATTGACATGTCAATATAGTAATGGATATACCTCTTATCATGGAAACAAAATACCTCTTTTATTTTCAATGTGCAAGTGAGCTTTTTGTGTTTAACCATGTTGTGTTGTGTGCTTATGTGTACCTTTGTTTTACGGTGTCCTTATGTTTTCATGCTAGCATTATAAAGAATCACATCTTCATGATTCCCTCTATAGTCAACCCCTCACCTTAGAGGATCCAAATCTACTATTCTAGGCATCTAGCTACAAGTTGTGATACACCTAACTCAGATTTATTCTCAGTCTTGCTATTCAGACACTTGTCAAGATGATGTCCTCAATCTCTTCAGTTAGTTAGTATTAATAAAATCTACTTGTTCTATTACCTCCTGTTAATTCTGTTGATGCTACTAATATATCTTGTCTGGTGGAGATGAGAGGGGGAGACAATGATGAAAGAGAACTACAGAAGTGATGTCTTATTGTTGATTGCAAGCTAATAACAGCTATATATTTCTTTTAGGGCATGGGGGAACCACTTCATAACGCTGATAATGTCATTAAAGCTGCAGATATTATGGTGGATGAGCAAGGGCTTCATTTCAGCCCCCGCAAGGTCACTATATCAACCAGTGGGCTTGTTCCACAGCTCAGACGTTTCCTTCATGAATCCAACTGTGCATTAGCTGTTAGTTTGAATGCCACTACTGATGAGGTAAAATTCTTATTACTTTATTGTTACTAGCTGGTAGAGCACCCTTAGAAAGAGAGATGAAAAATGCATGGACAGGAAGAGATGGAGGATTGATCAAACTTGAATATAATATGTTAGGTAAGAAACTGGATCATGCCTATAAATCGAAAGTATAAACTGGACTTGGTTCTTGAGACTCTTAGGGAGGAGCTTCGCTTCAAACACAACTATAAAGTTCTATTTGAGTATGTGATGCTTGAAGGAATTAATGACAGGTTAGTTCTTCTGCTCTTTTTTTTTTTCTAAGCTCTCGTGTTCATTGTCATGTTGCATACTACATTATGTTTCAGTTCAGAGGCACTTGTATTTCTACATAGAACTTACAGCAATAGTATTTGTCATGAGCTGGATCAGATGCATAATACTTATAATGATCCTGTCCATAAATGACTTTGTAGAGTGCGCACATCCTTTATGTATCAATTGCATTAAAAATTATAGGAGTTTGAGTTGGAATGATGCACTGAATTTGAGATTGCATGATGCTGTACTATATTGGCTGTTCTTTACAGCTTAGTGTTAAAATATGATCTTCCAACTTTCATATTTCCTCTTTGTCCTTTGGTTTTTAGTCCTAATTGAGGGCCTTTCTGTAATCTCTAGTCATTTCTGATGCTGCTTAACCTCACCGTTATGCATATATTATGTTATTAATAAAAACATCACATTGCTTGCATTTCATTAATTCTTATTGAATTTTCATTCTCAAAGTAGTTTTTTGCCCTAATCTTTTATGCAGCGATGATGATGCAAAGAGGCTTATTGAGCTTGTGAAGGGCATTCCTTGCAAGATTAATCTCATCTCATTCAATCCGCATAGCGGATCATTCTTCAGACCAACCAAAGAGGAAAGGATGATTGAATTCCGAAATACATTGGCTGGGGCAGGATGTGCAGTGTTTTTACGACTCAGTAGAGGGGATGATCAGATGGCTGCCTGTGGTCAATTAGGCAAGCCTGGCAGCATTCAGGCTCCATTGTTCCGAGTACCAGCGCAGTTCCAAATGGCTGTTGGAAGTTCAGCCTGATTCTTCATATAGGTTCAGGTACAAATTGGTCCAACAGCTAATAGATGAGTGCCATAGGACCCTTGTGTTTGGGTTTGGGATGGGGTGGCCATGGCTGGCTGGCTTCACATTGAGAATGCAAGACTTGTTAGGAGCTACACAAAGGGATATTTGTCCATTTCGATATTGCAATTCTCCATTGTTCATAATGAATTGATATACGTAATTTTTTTTAATGAACGTGGAGGATCCAAATTCGTTAGCTCACACGGGTTTTCATTGAAAGTAGCCGGAAAAGAGTATTCTATCGCGTTTTGGTCCATTTGCACCTTAGATTGGGTACGTTTCGTTTCATCTTATATTTGACGAAATAATAATAGGAAAACTTATGCTGACCTTGCCTTTTACGCTTTGCCAATTGCCACGGCTCTAGCGAGCATTGCCATCTGTTACTGTCAGCCGTACCCTCTTTATCACAAATTCTTCATTATGTCACCCAATAATAGAAGGCAGAGTTGATGGTACTGAGAAGCGACATATAGCTTTATCAGTGATTTGAACTGGATTATGACTGGTTTTGCGTTACAGCTTGTCAGGTACTATAATATTGCGTGGACACGCTTTTTGTGGCATCGGGACTGTAGTATGTGCCTGTGAGAAACATGTCGCTACTCAAATGGTATAGCTGAAAAATGTTTGGATAAAAAATTAAATTGAAAATTTAAAATTTTTAGTATAACATGATCATGACAAAATTTTAAAAAAAAAATAGCATATGCTCTATTTCATAAATTTTAATTATTTTCATAACATAATAATAATAATAATAATAATAATAATAATAATTCACGTCTCGCCTAAAGCAGAGAGACGAAAAAGAGCCAGCATAGAGTTTGTTTTGTTCTTGCCAGGTACAAGTGTCCAACTTGGAGGAAGGGTCTTCAACTGGCCCTTGGTTTTTTTTTTTTAATTATTTGAGTTACGTGTAACGTGTTTGCCTATGGGTGTCTCTCCTCCTCCCTTCCTCCTCTTAGTCATCATGATCATCATCCACGTAATTACGCATTTAACACATTTATCTAAGGTGGTTACTCTGGTGTCCTTGAAATTGGAAGGGTATAGAAATCCTTCTTAATTGGTATCACTTAAATTGAGACATGTATTTATTTAATATCATATTAGTAATTAATGGTCAAATATCTTTTAAAGCCCAACATTTATATTTTTCTTACATTTTAATCCCAAATACTAGCTAAATTTGATTTTCCAATTTAATACTAAAATCTTTGAATTGATTTTTACTTATTGATATGTAATTGGAGCTCAAACCTGATTTTGTCTTTTCGGCCATTTTATTATTGTGCATTTAAAAAAAGTATCCATAATATTTTAACTTATTTCATAATAAACAATTTCAATATTACAACTTTTTATTTAATGTACTAATTCATCATGTGTTTAAATAAAAATGATGAATGTTTTTTCATATAAGGTTTTGTTTTTTATTTAGTTTATAAAATTATATTATATTATATTATATATATATATATATATATATATATATATATATATATATATATATATATATATATATATATATTTAAGAAATAAGTTTTATAAGTTATAGGCAAAGATTTTTGTGGGAAAAAAAAAATAAAGGAGACAGATGGTCATTTTTTTTCTTAGTCTGCTGTGTTAAATGACCCATTTTGTAGAAAATGGGTTGTATAAACTTGAATTTAATTTTTTCATTTTAACATCATTTTTTTAAAATCCAAAGCTTAGGTTCTTTTGAATATTGATTTAGAAATGTTTTACATGGGGATGAAAAACAAGTAAATGTTGAGATCTGGAAATCTTTTTCAAGCTGTTGCCTCCATTGCTGCATATTGCTAAAGCTTCCGATTATACTTGTTTTATCCATTGCATATTATTGGTTTAATATCAAAATTGTTTCAGAATTTGTTCAAGCAATTTATTTAAATACATATGAGTAAAAAAAGAAACAAATGAATATGCAAAATATAAGTTCTAATATTCTATCGGGTTTGAACTCCCGTATATATCACCATGGCCAATAATTAAAAATCAATTAAGAGATTTTAGTATAAAATTGGAAAATTAAATTTAACTAATATTTGGGGGTTAAAGTGTAGGAAAATATAAATGTTGGGCTTAAAAAATATCTATTATTGATATAGCATTAAATAAATACATGTCTCAATTTAAATGATTTCAATTAGGAAGGGTTTTTGTACCCTTTTAATTTTAAGGGTACCAGAGTAACCACCTTTATCTAATACTAATTGTCCGTGGAAGTAGTACATGGCATGATATGATATGAATTTCGTCAAATATTACCTGCAACCATCATACTGTGCTGCGTTACGAAGCCAACAACACAATATTCCGATATGGAAAGGAAGACCGAAGACTATTATGAGCATGACCATAGTGTCAAGCTTAAGCTGACCTATGAAAATTACACGCGTTTATTTCAATCTTTTGAAAAAATATTATAAAATTAAAATTTTATATATAATTAAAAAAATTAAAAATAATTTTTTCAAATTTTAATTATTTTTAAAAAATTATCCAAATATACAAAAAAATAATTTTTTAACAAAAAATAACTTTTGGCCAAAAAAATTACAAACAAACTTACCCAATTATTTTTTCTCATTTTTAAATGTGTGACTCAGAAGAACCCTGGATAGAAAAAAAGGGCCTTCTTAATATTTTGCTTATCAGCAGGGTTATATAGAATATTTTAATCAGAATTTTTGATAAAATACATGGTAGTAATTAGATTAAATATAGTAATGGAACTTACTTATTTATTTAAAAATTATCAATAATAATATATCATTCTAACACATAATTTTTGGCAAAAATTCTCACTGTTAGCATTATTCTTTGCATATAAGGGTTGGTGAAATTACTTGGGTGATCCATCATTCATGTTCAATTTTTATTTTTGGAAAATAACTTAAATAAAAAATATATTTAATAAATTATTATATTACAGCATATTCTATTAATTTAAGAATAAATATACTCTTAATTATTATACTTCAAAAATAAAATTATTTAATTTTAAAATAACTTTATTCTTTATTCTCTACGCAGTAAAAAGAATAACTTTATTCTTTACTCTCTACGCAGCATAAAGAATAACTTTATTCTCCTTTTTTTAACCCCACAATCGTATCTTTCCGAGAGTGGGGTGAAATCATGCGTAACAAAAGCATTTGTTGGGCTTAACACTTGGCCAATTCCATGGTGCGTAATAAATTTAACACAATATCTGTGTAATAAAACACGACATGTTAATTATGAGAACAGAAAAAAATGAAGGTTATAAACCATTCGACGTGCCATAAATTTAGTTTGCTTGTGTTAGGACGAAATATCAGAATATTAAGTCTCTATAACCATTTTTTTCTTTTTATAATCTCTAAAACAATATCATAATTATAATTAATAAATGCAGCACACTGTATATGTCAACACATTTTTTCTACAAATTCATTAGGTGACTATGTAAATACCACTTGGAAAAATATGCAAATATGCTCTATAACTAGTACTTAAATGCTCATTAGCCTTTGGGTCTTAGGCTATACAAGTAAACTGGCGCATAAAATGAATGATCTCCAAGACGACAGTTGTTAGAAGCTGGGAAATCAAATGTTGAGCGTAACAAGCAATAAATCAGCGACTTCATTGCACCGTTTGCATTTGATTTTATACTATATCATATCAGAACAGAAGGTAAAGCATGCCTCCGTTACGTCGCTAACAAATAGTTAGTAACTAACAATGTTTTGAAGTGGATTCTCTGATTTTATTTTCGTTAGTTACTGGGAGGAAATTCCGAGTTCACGCGTATGATTGTGATGAACTACATAATATCAGTTGAAATGAATTTAGAACTTAATCGAAAGTGGCAGATAATACACAAAGTTTTTCCGTATCAGAAAGTTGTAACAATCATTAATGCAGAAACTGGTTAGATTTTTTTTTTTTCTTTTTTCCTTTTTTGTACATTTTTTCCATCATCAGTTAATGCCGTTGATTTTGGTAGAACTTGAAAATTAACTTCGTTTTATTACAGATTTTGTTGAAGTTTGTTGACACGGAACAATTTCAGAGGTAAGAAAGCCTAGTCAAACATTTTGACATTTACTACGCTCTCTGACCTCTGTTCTTAACCTTTTTTTTTTTTTTTTATTAAATGCAGACTACGTGATTTGAAGCAATTTGGTGAGTCAACGTATAGTTCAGGCACGTTCTACGGTATATTTTGTTGATCAAGGAGTATGGTATACTTTATAATTTGATGGTGAAATTATAAGGTATATCGATACACTAATCATCTATGATGTATTGTAATAATCTCTAATTTAAAAAAAATTTAAAAATATAATTAAAAATATTTTAAAAATTAATTGTTATATATTAACAGTATAAAATTATACTGACAGTATAAAATTATTTTATATTTAATATAATTAGAAAAATTCTATCTGTATAATTTTACTCTGTCAGTGTAATTTTTTTGCAATTTTACTCTGTCAGTATAATTTTACACTGATAGTATAAAATTATTTTATATTATTAGTATAATTTTATACTATCAATATATAAAAATTAATTTCTAAAATTCAGAAAAATTTTATTAGTGTAATTTTATTCTATCAGTATAATTTTAGGATATTTTATACTGTCAGTATAATTTTACACTGATAGTGTAAAATTATTTTATACTGTTAGTGTAATTTTATACTATTAATATATGGAAATTAATTTTTAAAATATATTTAATCATATTTTTTAATTTTCTTAAAATTAATATATTACTTCAATGCATCATAAGTAATTAGTATATCGATATACCTCACAAATCTAATCCATTAAATATGCTACAGTCATAAGGTGCATAGTGCACCTTTGACTGCGAAGCGCCTTTCAGTCGTCATCTATATTTCAATGAGGTATCGATTGTAATTAAGAAGGGTGAAACGAAAGAATGATTTCAAGAGATGAGAAGATAGGTTCAAAGGTAGGGATGTCAAAAATTCCCACGTGTCGGGGATCCCCGCGGGAACTACCCTATTTGGGGCCCGAATTCAGGGATTTTTCCCCGTGGGGACGAGGATAGGGACGGGGTCAAAAGTTCCCTCGCAATAGATTTAGGGACAGAGGCGGGGATCACCTTCCCCGCCCCGCGGGGACCCTGTATGTGTAAAAAGATTAAAATATCCTTCTATTAAAAACATTATACACATATATGGGTTATACTTTTTGGACATTTTACATATGTTAATGTTAATTTAATTTCAAAATAAAAAAAAGCCCAATCTTAGACTATCCCATGGCCCAGATCCAATCACTCAATGACCCAAATCCAACTACCCAAACCCTAGTTTGCTATTTGTCATATTCTGTTGATCATATTCCACCACCAGTGACCAAAATTAGAGACCAAAAAGCAAGAGCTTCTCCATCGAAGTCCATCCTGGCAGCCAAGACAGCTCCACCACCAGTGACCGCCACTGCATCGCCGGTCATGCCTCTTCCATCTTGTCATGCCTCCACCTCAGTTGCACTTCTCCCTTCCCGTCGCTCCTCCACCTCAGTCGTGCTTCTTCCTTCCTGTCGCGCCACCACTTCGGCTGCATCTCTTCCGTCACGTTGCCCCTCCACCTCCTACAAAACTTAGTGCCCTCGCCACGAACAACACCACAGCATTGTTGCTCCTCCGCCATCATGACCAGATTTGTGTTGCTTCTTCTCAGATCTGTATCTATGTTTTTTTTTTTTTTTGGTGGTGTTGGATTAAGTCATCCTTCTCAGATCTATTTTGCTACTTCTTTTTGATACCTATTTTTTGTTTTTTACTTATTTTCCTGGCTACATTATCTATTGTTGTTGATATTCTATTGTTGTTTGTTGTTGT
The DNA here is from genome assembly GCA_031439585.1 of Pterocarpus macrocarpus. Classification (NCBI taxonomy): domain Eukaryota; kingdom Viridiplantae; phylum Streptophyta; class Magnoliopsida; order Fabales; family Fabaceae; genus Pterocarpus; species Pterocarpus macrocarpus. Next base: position 32,478,851 of record CM062518.1, on the reverse strand, counting down.
TGTTGTTAGAAAAAAAATTATTTATTGAGTTCGAGGACCCAGTAGGGACCGACAGGGAAGCGAGGAATAGGGACGGGAGGAAAAACCTCCCCACAACGGGGATCGGGATGGGAGCGGGGAGCATTTTGTGTGGCGGAGACAGGGAACGGGGAGGCACTCCCCACCCCCGCCCCACGCGGGTGACATCCTTATTCAAAGGAAAATACAGAAAGGCAATAAGTGGTAATCGAATTGTTAAGGAAGTCTAAAAAGGTTAAGATCGAACAAAAGAAAGAAGCAAATGGAGCGTGAAGCCTAGAAGGGTGCGAAACAGAAAGGTCCCACACACGATGCAAAACGTGGATAAGGGAATGGACGTGTTAGAGATCGTGGTTTGAAGCTGAAATGAGAAAATGGGAAATCATACACCTATTTTTTTAGGGATTTTTGTGTCTATAAATATTAGGAGTAGAATTCAGTTTAAAAGAAGATTCTAAACACTCGAAATATCTCACAATTCTATCAAAATGTTCACTCTAATATTGAAGAGTGTTCAGAAATTCAAATAAATTTCATCTTGTTTTCATTTTCATTTGCCATTTGATCTTATTTTCACATTTGATATTAACAATTTACTGTTTGTAAATAGTTTGTTTCGGTTCATCTATTTTATCATTTTACATTCAGCATTGTTTAAATATTTTGTCTATTTTTTTTAATTGACACTTTTAAAAGTATGAGAATTTACTAGAGAAACTTTTTTATTCGTCGAATTATTTGTTTTGTCAATAAAAAAATCAAGTAAACAGAACTATAAGGGAATAGGACTTTATAAAATAAATGTACGCATCAAAATTATATTTATAGGAAGTTGGGAACAGTTATTTTAATAATATTGCAAAACATATTTGGATGGTCATGTGTAGAAGATTCACACCTAGTGGATAAACTCCTAAATTTATGGTGGAAAATTGCAACTTAATTCTCCTCGCTGCAGTAGACATACATTCTTTGCGTTATGTTCAACTTCTCATATGGTATATGAATTCCTATTTAAAGTGCAGGTATCGGTTTCAACTTTCAAACTTTTTATTTTTTGGTCTGAACTATCAAACTTTTGAAATAGTGTAACAAAAACCAACTTTAAATGGACTGGGACCTTCTTATTAACTTTGAATTTGTCTGTCATGGACGGACTTTAACTAGTTCATAATTAACCAAATTATGTAAGGGTGAGATGTTGAGTGGTATTTACACATTATATCATATATAGTGTACTATAATATTTTTTTAATTTAACCAAATCTAAAAGATATGATTAAATATACTTCAGAAGTGGTTAATTTTTTTTATAAATATATTTTATAATATTTTAGAAGTGACTAATTTTTTTTATATAATATAAAAAATTTCTATTTATTTACAAGATCATGCAGAATTGATTAGGTTTTATTCTTCAAACTCGTACTTGGCCATCTTTTTGCTTGGGAAAAGTGGGGCGAATATACAGTTTGGAGGACACGCTTTTGCAGCAATGAAACTTTGCTTACTTATTCCTTCTATGATCCTCTATTCATATTATCAGGCACAAAGCTAACCCAAGCGTTGGACCCCATTACTCCGTTACATAGATAGTTACAATTATGATTTAGAAACGAAGTAATCATTGTGCCAAGCTAGTTGCCTTCTGACTTTTGATCATCTACTTTCAGTCAAGCTCTTGCTAAAGGTCACACAATGGTGCTCTAATTTTGAGCTCAGAGAAACTGCAAATGCCAAAATGAAACTTACTTACCTATTCCTTCTGTGATCCTCTATTATACAATCAGGTACAAAGCCAACCCAACCGTTAAACTGTTATTCCGTTCATAGGTGAAAATGAAGTAATAATGACAGGTTAGTTCTTCTCTTTGTATGTTGCTTTATGTTGGATGCATAGTTTTTGAGCATGGTTGTTAAATTCTTGATTTAACGCTTAAATTCTTACCAGTTTATAATCCTACTATATAAAAATGAGTAATTCGCTTACAAATTTTCTTTCTGATAAACTCATGAGTTTAAGTAAATTCTAACAAAATCGGTAAACTATCGCTTTTCCTAGCGAATTTACAAATTGAAATTTACTTGATTTTGAATCAATTTGAAAGTAATTGATCTTAAAAAATTTAACAAAAATTCTTAAACAACAATGATATATATATTATTAGAACACTACTTCTTCTAAAATTTTCATACAAAGTTTATTTTTTATTTACATTGCATGACTAGAAGTTTTAAAGTTTTTATGTAAAATTTGTTTCTCACTCATATGCAAAATTTACTTATAATTCATCAATTTAAGACTATTATCATAAATATATTATTAAAAAATTTCTTCATTCAAAATGTCATGTAAAAATTATTTACTTCTTACATCTAATGATTGATAATTAAAAAAATAATTTAAAATCCCTCATATAATTATTTTCTTTTATAGTTTATTACATAACAATATATTTGTTGAAAATGAAAACATGAAAGAGACCCAAAAAAAAAAAAAGAGAAAAATTAGATAATATATGTGATTTTAATAATTTTTAATAGGTTTTACATTTTAATTGAAATAAAAATGAAAAGATTCCTTTTGATATATTTATTTTAATTTTTTTATATGAAATTGACTAATGAAACTCACACTTTTATTTTTCATTCATGGACAAATTGCTATAAGAAATGTATATTGATCATCATTGATTAATATTTTCCTTTTAAAAATTTAAGATAAATATAAATTCAAATAAATTTTATAAATAATAACAATAGAGTACGTTGATTGGAAATAAAATAGTTATACATTTGATATATTTCACATTGAAGTTGATATAAGCTTATGTCACTCAAAGAGGGAGATTGGTTCAATAACTTTAATTGTCACATAAATCCATAAAAAACAAAGAGTTGATTATACGTTTTGAATGTATAGTTATAAAAACTAAGTGATTTATTATGAAAAATAAACATAAAATATATGAGACAATGACAAAATATTAGAATTAATAATAATAATTATTACACATTTTTTCTTAATAAATTGCATAATAAAACCATTAAAAATTTAAGTGATAGAATATTTTTCAATATTTTTTTGATACAAAATATTTTTTAACATTTGTAATTGAAATATTACTACTTCATAAATTATTATATTTTTTACCATTAAAGTTTTAAATAACGAATATATATATATTTCAATATTAAGCATAAATATGTTATCTAATTATATTTAGTTACTAAAATTTATTTTTTCAAATTATATATTTTTTTAATATGTAAATCATTATGAGTCTGCAAGTCAAGTTTACGGTTAAGTTTAATTAGACTTTACAAATTTACCTAAACTCTCGAATTTATCAAGTTTTCCCCCCTCTAGTGTTCATTGCCATGTTGCCAGACTAAATTATGTTTCAGTTCAGTGGAACTTACCGCAATGGTATTGTCATGATCTGGACCAGATGCGTAATACTTATAATGATCCTGTCCATAAATGACTTTGTAGAGTATGTGCATCCTTTATGTGTCTATTGCATTAAAAATTATAGGAGTTTAAGTTGGAATCATGCAATGAATTTGAGATTGCATGATGTTCTGTACGCAATCGGCATTTCTTTCTAGCTTAGTGTTAAAATAGAATCTTTCATATTTCCTCTTTTCCTTCGGTTTTTACATTTTAGTCCTAGTTCAGGGTCTTTCTCTGGTCACTTCTGATGCCCCTTAACCTCAGCATGCATATATTACGTTATCAATAAAATCATCACATTACTTGCATTTCATCAATTCTCATTGATGCCCTAATCTCCCAATCCCCCCTCCTCTTTCCAAAAGCAGTGTCAATTCTTTATGCTTGCAATTCCTCTATTCTTGTTCTAGGATAGATTCCGTGTTGTAGTTCCTTTTTACCTAGCTATTTTATGATAAATGGCCGTTAAAGTCTAGCTTGTTTTAATTTATATATCATTATTTTTCCACCTAATGGAATATGGTTCGGTTGTTGTTGTTGATATTTTTGTATATGCCTTTATTTCATGCTCAATGTAGTTTTCTGCCTTAACTTCTAATCTTTTATGTAGCGATGATGATGCGAAGAGGCTAGTCAAGCTTGTGAAGGGCATTCCTTGCAAGATTAATCTAATCTCATTCAACCCGCATAGTGGATCATTCTTTATGACTCAGTAGAGATGATGATCAGATGGCTGCCCGTGGTCAATTAGGCAAGCCTGGCACCATTTAGGCTCCGTTACTCTGTGTACCAGAGCAGCTCCAAATGGCTAGCTGTTGGAAGTTCAGCCTGATTCTTTGTTGCCGGTTAATGGGGTTGGTTAGTGAAGTTAACTAATTGTTAAAAGTTGTTATGGTTAGTTACTAGACTGTTAGAATTCATTTAGTGTTAATTTCATTTACCTTACGTTTACCTCTCATCTTAATTTAATTTGCACAGTGCTATATTGCTCGTTCAACCCGCGCAAGAAACGAACGACATAGTCACTGTCTCTATATTTCCTAACAACATCGAGACCACAAACACATTCATCACCACATGCCACACAAGGTGGGATTGGTCTTAAACTATCGAGCTTCTCCCAAATAACTTGGAGTCTGGTATGACATGCTCCGCTAGAAGCATCACCCTGTTTATGAGCAAATAGCTCTTCTTGCAATTGAGCTATGCAGTACAAGTCACCCTCATAAAATTTTTGTTTCAACTCTTTCCAGCCATCTAGTGCAACATTCCTCCACATCACACTCTCTTTGATTTCGTCACACAGTGAGCGCATAATCCATGACAATACAAACGCATTAGATCGATCCCAAGAGAAGAACATTGGATCCTCGCGATCCGGTTTCAAAATGTTGCCATCAATGAACTGAAGCTTATTTTTTGCTTTGAGAGTCCACATCATGGCTCGTGACCACACATGATAATTCTTGCCATTCAAAATCGGTGAAGAAATGAGAACTCCTAGACTAGCAGGTAAAGCGGACTAGCAGGATCATTCACATGAACTTGATTTGCCATTAGGTATTGCATAGAAAGAACTCAATAGTAAGAAGCAGAGATCACAGATCCTGCACAAGAAGATTGAGGAAACTTGAAACAACAAAGATCGAAAGAGCACAAGATCGAAACTCGGAAAATGCGCAAAGAACAATCTCGAAAATGCGCAAAGAAACACAAGATCGAACACAAGAACGCAAGATTGGAACTCGGAAAATGCGCAGAGAACAATCTCGAAAATCGCACAAAGAACACAAGATCGATTAGCCACAAGAACGGAACATGAGGCTTCGATTGATCAGAGCAAAGAATCGGGCGATGGCATAGCGGAGCCCCTAAGGGCGGCTGATACCATGTCTAAATCTCCATGTTTAGGTGTGAAAAACGGAGAATAACACCGATAGTATCAGAAAGTGAGGAAGAGCGAGAGAGGTTGAGGGTGAGAAGAAAGTGTGAATTCACATTATGAATATGAAAACAATACAACACGGTTTATGTACAAGTGATGACCCTATACAAATTAAATTGAGATGATAGCTAAATGTAAGGTAATGAAATTAACACTAAATGAATTCTAATAGTCTAGTAACTAACCGTAACAACTTTCAACAATTAGTTAACCTCACTAACCAACCCCATTAACCGGTAACATTCTTCACACAGGTTTGGCTACAAGTTGGTCCAACAGCTATTAAATGAAAGCCATAGGACCCTTGTGTTTGGGCTTGGGATGGGGTGGCCATGATTGGCTCCATATTGAGAATGCAAGGCTTTTTTTATTTTTTGTTTTTTTGCTTTTTTTCAAATAAAGAATGCAAGACTTTCTGAGAGCTAAACAAGTGATATTTGTCGATTTCAATATTGCAATGCTCCATTGTTCATAATGAATTGATATGTTTTTATTTTTATCTTTTTTATCTAAACTATCGGTATTTAAAGTTTATTAGATTTTAATTAATGTGGTTTAAATGGGATCAACCTATTATAAGATAAAGAATTTTTCGCAATAGGCTTTTTTTTTTTTTCACAAGATTCGAATTTAAAATCTTAGTTTAAAGAAATATTTACTAAAATATTTAAATTAATTAAGCCTTGGTTGAATTGATATATTTTACAAACGTGAAGGATCCAAATTCGTTGGTTGTGGGTTTTCATAGAAAATGGTAGTCGGAAAAGAGTATTGTATCACATTTTGGTCCATTTGCATTAGTTTGGTTCCGTTTCATCTTATGTTTGATGAGATAATGGGAACACTTACGCTAAGTACTCTTGCCTTTTTACATTTTGCCAGGACTCTAGGGAGGATTGCCATCTATTACGGTTAGTCGTACCCTCTCTGATACAAATTATTCACTCATTAATAGAAGGCATAGTTGATGAAAATGAGAAACGACATACAGCTTTATTAGTGAGGTGATGGAGAATGCTGTATCATACATCGATAATCCAATGGTGAAATGGAGAGGCATGTATACACCAAATTATGTATGTGTATTACAGTAATTTTTATTTTAGTAAAATTTAAAAAGTGATTAAATATATTTTAGAAGTGATCAAATTTTTTTCATAATATCCCAAAAAATTATATTTATTTATAGAATAACACAAATAAAATCTAATAACTTTTGAATTGATCAAATTTTATTTGTGTGATATCTTTTATATTTTAGAAATGACCAAAATTTATTTGTATAATACAAAAAAAAAATTCAATTAATTTTATGAACATATAAAAAAAATTAGTTATTTTTAAAATACCTTTAACCATACTTTTTTAAATTTACCATTTTTTTTGTGGACAAATGGGGCTAAAAGCCCAAAACAAAGCCACAAAACCGTACAAACTAAGTCACAAGGCGGGGCCAAGCTACACCTGCTAAGTCATCAAGCAAAAAAGTCCCAAACAAGATGAAGGGGACAAATAAAAACGCACGCCTAAAGACAATGAATGACCAACATTAGCAAGACAATCCACTCCACGATTGGTTTCACGATAAATATGATAAATCAATACCTACCAATCTCTCCTGAGTAACTTTTGAACTCTAGCCACAACCATAGCATAAGGATGAGTAGAATTAGTTCCCTGTTGAATAAGAGAAATAGTAGCTTTGGAATCTAACTCAAGAATAACCTGAAGATAACAATCCCTCCAAGCCATGAATAGAGAGCAGTAGGCAACCCAAATTTTAGCCACAATTATGGGGCACATACCCAAATTAATAGCAAAGCCACCCACAAAGTGGCCAAGAGCATCGCGAGCAAGGCCCCCACAAGAAGCGCGCTTGAGATGATTAATAACTACATTTAATCTAGCCTTCTACAGGAAAAGTCCATGCAATGTCAGAAGGAGTATAAGAATAAAAAGCTCCTGGCTCCTAATGCACCATAAGTAGTGAATGGCCAAAGCAAAGATAGAAGGCCAACCAATAAGAGAAGAAATGTTAGAGTCATCTAAATTAATCAAGACCCAAATTGTCAAAGTTGAAGTATAAAACTGAGGATGAGACTTAGCATCAACCAACAAAGCCCAAAAAGCAATAGCAATATCACAATCCCTCAAAACATGAAGAATAGTTTCATGCACATGCTGTTGGCACCTAGAATAGAGATGTTCATCACTAATATGGTGAGAAAAGAAAAATGCATGAAATTAGTACAAAAAGCATCAGAGACAACTTGCCATAGGAAAACTTTGATTTTTTCCAACCCTTTTCATTTCCAAATTAAACGGTATCATGGGTCAACAGGCAAAGCAATATCATTAGAAATAAATTGATAGGTAGATTTAATTTAAAAAACACCATCATGTGAACCTAACCAAGCAATAGTGTCAGGAATTCCCAAATTAACAGGAGGGGAAATCCCAACAATATACTCATAGACCTCAACAGGAAGGTAAGCTAAGATGCGACTCCACTTCCAACCCCCATCATTAGACATAAAATCATTCACTATGGCACGCAAATCTTCTTCTGAGAGGGGAATCAAAGAGTGGTGAGAAAGTTAAGGAAACTGAGGAAACCACCTATGACACCAAAATTTAATTGTCTGACCATCATCACCAATTCTCCAAACCAGATTCTCTTGGACAAACTGCCATACATCACAAACACCAGTCCAAAGATTAGAGCAAACATGTTTCATAAAGACATCAGGAATCAAGTCAGACCAACAATTGTATTTATTCTTAAGCACCTTGACCCAAAGCTCATCTCTATTATGGCTAAGTCTCTAGCACATTTTAGACATAAAAACTACATTTGCATTCCTAGAATGTCTTAACCCAAGACCCCCAGCAACTTTCAGGTGACAAACAACATCCCACTTGTATAAAGGAAATTTCCTCTTGCCGGCAAAAGCCCCCAAAGAAATCTTCCAGAAATGCTATCAATCTTCTCATAAGTATGAAGAGGCAAACTAACAGTTTGCATAGCATAGAGGGGTGTGGTAGCCAAACTGAGGAACAAAGAGTTAATCTACCTGCCAAAGAAAGAGAACTGGCCTTCTAAGAAGATAGTCGTTGCATTAACTTGTTAGTGACACAGCTGAAAGAATTAGAAGAAATCTTCTTATGGTGCAAAGGCACACCAAGATATTTACCCAAATCCCTTGTCAAGGAAAAACCAAATGCCTCTACAATTTCCACCAACTTGGCATGATGGACATCGCTAGAGAAAAAAATCTAAGTCTTATCCAAACTAACTTTTTGACCTGAGCTCTTCCCAAATGAATCAAGACAACTATTAATAATATCAACTTGAGACATAAACTCTTCAACAAAGATAAATAGATCATTTGCAAAACATAAGTAGATAATTAGGCGCCCGTCTCGAGAAATAGTAATAGGCTTTCATAACTCCTACTCAACTGCTAACTGAATGATTTGAGACATCCATTCAATGTAAATGACAAATAGGTAGGAAGAAAGAGGGTCGTCTTGTCTAATACCCCTCTTGGGATGAAACTCCCTAGTACACTCACCATTCCACAAAATATTCATGGTAGATGATAAGATACAATAATGAATAATTAATACAAAATGCTCTTTCAATCCCATAGCTCGCAAAGAATCTAAAATTAAGCTCCACTCAAGGCAATCATAAGCCTTCTCAAGGTCAATTTTAATGGCAATGTACCCCTTATTCCTTTTTTGAAAACGCATTTTATGAATAATATCCTGAGCTACAATAATATTATTAGAGCCATTTCTACCTCCAATAAATCCACATTGAGTAGGAGCAAGGATACTAGGCATAATGCACTTTAAACGATTAGAAATAATCTTAGTCACCACCTTGTACGCCACATTATAGAGACTAATAGGGTGATATTGTTTAACAAATTCAGGATGATCAACCTTAGGAATAAGAGAGATAAAGGTTTAATTGATACCTTAGATCCTCTTCGGTTACTAGAATATATCAAGAACTAACCTACACAGTGAGTCACCAATAATTGCCCATTGACTTTGGAAAAATAAGGCGTGAAGACTATTTGGGCCTAGAGCCCAAAGCCTACTCATAGAGAGTAAAGTGCCCTTACTCTCATGAATAGTCACAGGTCTATGTACTAAGTCCCATTCTGCTTGAGAAATAGATGGAAAGCCACCATACAAAGGAAAAGGATGACAATACCTTCGCAATAAATAGAAGTAAAGAAATCTCTGACCATTTGCGACACTGCCTCACAATCATGCACCCAATTCTCCTGAGAATCCTTCAAAGCCAAAATATGATTTCTTCTACGTCTAGCCATAGTGGAAGCATGAAAATACTTCATGTTCCTATCACCCTGGGAGAGCTAGGGAGAATAAGCCTTTTGAGTCCACAGTGCCTCCTCTTCTAACAAAACAGTCTCATACTCTTGCCACAACTCTTTTTGAAGATTATCAAGAAAGGGATTAATACCATCCAACAAACCATGTTGAATCCCATGCAACCTTCTAATTAACTGGTTTTTGTCCTCTAAATATACCCAAAAATATCTCTATTCCACTTCCTAGCTACCTCACAAAAAATATTAACATTTTCCTCCCAAGGCCTTAGAGCAAACCAATTTTGTCTAACTAAATCAAAAAATCCAGCATGATCCAACCGACAAAAAGAAATTAAATGGCTTGGGTTTGGAAAGATGAACAAGATCAGAACCAGGGCCCACCCAAAGTGGACTGAGGTCCGAGTTAAACATGGGGAAATTAAGCACTCCTATTTCTTCAAACTTGTGAAACCAAGCTTGATTCACTAGAGCTCTATCAAGCCTTTCTTGCAAATTAGCTCCTCTAAATTAGCTCTTCTTGAAGTAAAAGAAGGACCTTGAAAACCCACATCCAACAAATTACAGACCTCAATACAATCTTGGAAAGCAGAGCAAGGCCTACAATCACTAGCAGCACCCCAAATCTTAAACTCTAACATGACAAAGTTAAAATCCCTAGCAACCAACCAAGGATCTACAATTGATTCACTCAAATCCTTCAAAGCCCTTCACAAATCATCTCTAAGAACATGCTAAAGAAGACTATAACATGGAGTGAAAAACCAAGAAGAGCCATCAAAAGCCCTTATCTTCATATGAACTAGCTATTTCTTAGCATGAATAACCTGGATATTCCAAATCGATGCATTCCAAAACACAAATGCCACCTATGAAGCCTTTTGAATCAACTCTAAATTGGCCATCAAAACCAAAATGCTGAGCCACATAGTCAGCTCTAGAACCACTAAACCTGGTTCAAACAAAACGATAATGGAAAAATGATAAGAATTCCGAAAATCCCTCAGAAATCGCAGTAGCTTTTCACCCAAAGCAACAACAACATCATCATGATTGTTGGCAGTGGAATCAAGAGGATGCTGCTTAATTTGAAGCATGGAATCGCTCTAAATCATAGAGCTATCCTTGCTCGGCTCATGCTTTGTAGCTAGCGCAAGGGTAGATAAATCTTTGGTAAAGATCTTATGGAGAGCTTTAGAAGAAAAGGATCGCTTAAGGTGAGAACTTGTGAATTTCTTGACACCTTTTTTAATCCCATGATTGATAATAGGCATTTTGGGCTTAGCAGTTTCCTTCTTTCTTCAGAATACTCACTTTCCTTCCATCGTTGTAGGCCAAGGAAGACCTTTTTTCCAGCTTTCTACCAAACACACTGATAGGCCCATCTTCAGATAAGTCCATGTCCTAACCTCGCTTCTTGGACCTAGTAACTTGTATTGGGCTCACCTCCTTCTTTTTAATCTTAACAAGCTTCCACACATTCCCTTTCGGTGGATCATCTAACTTGATCGGTTGCTCATGCAAAGCAACTTCCTTCTCTATGTGAGAATCATCTTGAACATGCTCCACATTTTCTTCAATCACCAGGGAATCAAATCTGTTTCCCGAAACATTAGCTTCTCCATTATCTATAACAATCTTGCCTTTCCCTTTCTTCTCTCGATGGATCTTGGTCCTATTCTTGCGAGCCACCACCAACCAATCCCCATGAGGATTCTTAGGGATTTCAAAAGAGTTGACCAAATCTAAATTAGGGTTTCCTTCTAAATTCTCCATTATAACCTCTTGCACCCTCGAAATCACCATTGAGTTTTCATGTTAAAGCGGCTGAATAACTTGTTGCCCACTTAATGAAGAAGGACAATCTCTAGAGTAATAGCTGTAACAACCACACAAAGAACATATAGTATGTAAACCTTCATACTCAATATTGTACCATTTGCCTTTTACACATACCCTTCCAACCACTGGTTTAGTGAGATCAATTTTAACACAAACTCTAGCAAATTTTCCACAAGTCGCCTTTAAAGTATTATAATCAATTTGCATAGGCACCCCAGCTGGATTTGCTAAAGTAAACAAAACATCCTCATCATAATATTATGCCATATTGAAAGATGAAAAATGAATCCACACTAAAGTTTTATCAACTTTGGCAAAGGAAGCCATAAAATCTCTAGACCAAGTCCTTATAGACCAATAGTGATTAAAAAGCATCCCTGGCCCTCCATCAACCACATTTGCACGATCTTCATCTTCATCAAATTTGATAAGAAAAAAACCAACACCCAAATCAATAATATCAAAGCCTCTAATCAAGTTCCACAGTTTCTTCAGTCGATCTCTCATCACGAAGAAATCAATATCCTTCCTTAATAATTTGACCACTAAAGCATCCTTCAAGGGCATAGAAATCCTCTTCAAGACTTCTTTGTCAAAAGAAAAACATGGAAAGAGTTTGTCCTATCCCATAAGTTCCATTCTCGCAAGCTTCTCTTGAAGCAGGTTCACACGTATAAATCTACCTTAAATTAAGAAAATATTGTAATGCATCACATATAAATTGATGCATAAATACACCCTTCTATCTCATCCATTGGATTGCCCAGTGTATATTAGACACTACCGTGATGTGATGTGATATGGATCTTGGCTAGTTTTGCATTACAAGTTGTCAGGTGTAATATTGTATGAACACGCTTTTTCTAGCATCGAGATTGTAATATGTGCTTGTGAGAAACACCCTATACGTTCCTGCTCAAATGATATAGGAGTAAAAAGAGATATGATTTATTCTCCTAGTAAATCTTTCTAAAAATTTTCTCAATTATTGAATAAAAAAGAATTGATTACTTTTTAATATTATAAGATATTAATCGTATCTACTTTTTATTTTATTTAATATTTAAGAAGATGTTTAGAAAAATTTTTAGGAGGTTATATTATTATTTGAAGTAAAAATATATAGATAAGAATGTAAATTGAAAATTTTATTTTTTTAGTGTAACATGAATGTGAAAAAAAATGTCTAGGCTCTTTTATAAATTGTAATTATTTTTAGGATGAATTACACTGACTTCCACTGAGATTCAATATAATTATATTTTCACTAAGATTCAATATAATTATACTTGACACTCTTCTAATTTATTTTATTAATATATTATTTATAAACAAAAAAATATTAAATATAATTACACTAAAACTAAAAAAAATCAATATAATTCGTCCTTATTTTTATAACATCATAACAAAGGGTTGCTGTTAAAATATCAAAGAGAAAACATGCTTTTATCTCACTTTATTTTAGCTTGCTTTTTCACTTTGTCCTTTCTTCACTTTGTCCTTTTTCTACTTACTCACGCTAAGGAAGAGAGACGAATGGGAGCCAGCAAAGCATATTCTTTTTGTTCTTGCCAGGTACATGTCGCATAACTTGGAGGAGGGGTCTTCAACTCTCCATTGTTCTGTTGAGTTACGTGTACGGTAGGATGAAAAGTTTAATCTATCGTATAGATAAAGTGTTTTTATTCTATAATTATCTTTTAGTGCCTAATTTTACCTTTTATTTCTATCCTTATATTTTATTTTATATATATTAAAATAGCGGTTAAAATTATCAATTTCACACAATACACGATCGTTGCTAGTTATCAAACATCTCTTAACTTCCACGAAATTATTATTTAAAGATAAACAATATTTTTAATTTTTTAAAATTCTAATTAAAAGTTAAAAAATAATTATGTAATAAAAATTAATTAATTAAATAAATCACTACTTATTTATATTTGAATTAATTCCAATAATTTTTTGAAATTTTTTACAATAAAAAAATAAAAAATGTGAATGGACTAGTGCAGATAACAGCAAATGAGGCCGGATTTAGATTTAAGATACACTAGCCTCTTCCCGAGCCTGCCTCTGCTCGTCCTACGGTCCATATGTACATATTCTCCTTTAATTTTAAATTATTTCGCATGTCTAATTTTTAGGAGTAGCAAAAATAACCATTAAAATGAGTATTTATGGGGATTATCCGTAACAGAAATGGAAATGGAAAATAGATTTGGTCCCCATGAAGATGGGGATATCCCCATTTAGCTGATGAGGCCGGAGGCGAGGGATGAGATTATTGTCCCATGGAGACCAGTAAAATTCCTACTTAAATATGAAATTATATATATATATATATATATATGTGTGTGTGTGTGTGTGTGTGTTATATAATAACTAAATATATAATTTTATTACTTATATTTCTTTTTAACTTACACATTTATTAAGAAATTTACTAATTGAATTTAAAATTTAGATTTTGAGTTTGTAATTTATGATTTGAATATTTTTATTATCTCGTAATAAATTTGTAATAATACATTTTATTTTTAATTTAAATTTTATTGTATTGTATTAGATAATAATATAAATTATAAATATTCTATTAAATTTAAAAGTATTATTTTTATATTTTTAGATTTTTTTTAATTTTCTTTTATGAAAATATGCAGATAAAGAATCTGAATCTTTGGAGGCGTTTAGTAGACGGAATGAATTTTTATTCCTGCGAATAGGATTTTAAGGAATACTATTTCTGGAATAATTTTTTCGGGTATGATATTTTAGGAATGTTTGGTATGCAAATTGAATTCCCATGAATATTTAATAAATTTCCAAAAATACCCTTGATGGAGTTGGAGGCCGACAGTGATGGCGGTGGCCAGCAATGGCAGAGGGTGGCCGGCCGCGGTGGTGAAGGGTGGTCAGTGATGGCCGACGGCTGACGGTGGCTGGTGGCGGCGGCAGGCAATAGTGGCAAAGGGTGGCCGGCGATGGCAGCGGCGGTGACTAGCGGCAGCGAAGGGTGGGCAGCGGTGGCGACCGGCAGTGGAGGCTAGCCGGCGAAGGTGGCGAAGGGTGGTCGGCGGCGGCGGCGGCAGCAACCAGTGGTGGCGAAGGGTGGGCAGCGACGGCGACCAGCGGCAGAGGCTGGCCAACAAAGGTGGCGAAGGGTGGGTGGCGGCGACGGCAACTAGTGGACGGCGACGGCGACTGGCGGTGACCGGTGGTAGCTGGCGGTGATCGGTGGTGGGTGGTTTTGAGTGGTGATAGGGATATTTTGGTCTTTTTATAATGGCAAACATTCCCTTTTCACGGGAATATTGGATTCCCATGAGGGGAGGTAGTAATATTTTGGGGGTGAAATTCCTTCCCAGAAATGCAATATTTCCGGAAATGTTACTTCAAACCTCCTACCAAACATAAAAATGTTTTAACATTTTCGAGAAAATAAAAAGATTTCCTCATACCAAATACCCCCTTTATGAAAAACAGGAAACAAGAACTTATAATAGAAATGAGAACAAAATTAAAGAGCAAAATTCTAAATTGAGACGAGATACGGGGGACATATCCCCACCCCATAAATAACCATTGCCATCATTCATTCTTGCTCTATTTTGCCTTTACCCTTGTCTTGTGGCATCTCTATTTCTAATTCACCTTTACCTTTATACTTTGTGTCGAGGAGCCGCTCTTTGTGAACGGAAAGGCTCCCTTTAAAATTTTTAATTTTTTAAGTGAATTTCTTATTTTTTCTTATCTAATCCTCTCTAATTTTTTATTTGTTTTTATATATTCCTTATTTAATTATATATATATATATATATATATATATATATATATATATATATATATATATATATAAGTTTTAATTGTGAAAAAAATACTTTTAAATATTATTATTTTTATTTAAATTTTTAGATAAAAAACAAAAATATAAAATATATATTATTTTTATATAAAATTAATTATTAAATATTAACTTTTCCTAAGAAAATGGTCTAACTCTATCCCTGTTTGTGCCTCCATTTCCATCTCTATCTTGCCGTACCTTTGCCTTTGCTTTAGTTTCACATTTATTATGATGTTAAATTACTTATTTAATTTATGGAAAACTACCTGCAAGGCACGAGTATATGTTTTTAGGAGTTGTAAGGTGGTTTAGTGTATGTTTAGTTTTGTATTTGTAAAATTAATATTAGATAGAATTAATTTATTATAATTAATTTAATTAGAATTAATTTTAAAATAAAATTATTTATATTTGATAATTTTTTTAAAAATAATTCTAATATAAAGTAATAAATTTTCACTTCTTCTCCGATCAATTTTAAAAATAAAAATTTATTTTAATATCTAAAAATCATATATCATCAGAAATTGCCAAAACCAATTTTTTTGGGGGAGGTGGGGGTAAAAATTGATTCAATCCCCCAAACTGAAATTCAAGCATGTTATTAAAGGTGAGTTGTGGCTTTCTTAGAGGGGTGTGGGACAGAGAGACAGAGTCGGGTAAACCCTACTTTATTCTACTCATTGTCAATCCCTACATCATCATAACTTATATATTATTATTATATTTAATATCAAATTTTTTTAGTGGAAAAAAGAGAGAAAATCAGACTTCTTATATTCTATTAATTATTTGTTTGATATATATTTATGAGCAGTGAAAAGAAGATTTTGAGATGTCGTATTTTTATTAAACTCATCATTTTTTTCCTTGTCTGTTACTTTAATGAAAAGGAAGAAAAATAAAGAATCTGATCCTCATCATATATTTACATACATCTCCACACACCTTTTCTTTTATGAAATCGAATAAAAAGAAAGAAAACATTTTTTAATTTCTTGTTATTAATTAATATTAAATAATGAGAAATGTAACTTTTTGGCTTCTCTTTTCCTTTCGTTTTTCTTGTTTCTCTTTAAAGATTTCAATTTTAAGTTAATTAATACTTTTCTAAATTAATTGTTTATAGTTGTTCAAATCTAAGTAATTAGGTAAAGCTCACAAAATTAAGTTAACTCATTTAAATATATGAAAGAAGGGGGAGCATTTCATCATATGCAAGTCGCATACATGCAATTACGCATTTAACACATTTGTCTAATACTAATTGTCCGTAGATATGCTGTTCCTCATATATTACATGCAACCATCATACTGTGCTGCGTTACAAAACCAAAGAGCACAATATTCCGATTATCACTTTGTAAATGAAAGGAAGACCACTATGATTATGGCCCATAATATCAAGCTTAAGCTGACCTATAGAAACCACACCATTTTATTTAAATGTGTGACTCAGAAAGACCATGCACGGAGAAAAAGGGCCTTCTTCGTATTTGCTATATAAGGGGTGGTGATTACTCGGACCCATCATTCGTGTTCGATTTTTATCTTTGAAAAAAAAAAAAAGTTCAATAAAAAAAATGAAACTACATTTATTTTTAAATTATTTAATAAATTATGGCTACAATCTATTTTATTGATTTAAGAATAAATATCTACACAAAAAAAATTTAAAAATAAATATACTCTAATTTTTTATACTTCAAAAATAAACTTGTTTTGAAAGACCTTTATTTATTTATTCCTTTTTCAGCCCCGCAATCGTATCTTTCCGAGACTGAGAGGTGAAATCATGCGGAACGAAAGGCATTTGTTGGGCTTAACACTTGGCCATTTCCATGGGGCGTTATAAATTTAACTTAAATATCTGTGTAATAAAATATGACATGCTATCAGAACAGAAAAAAAAAAAGGGCAATAAACCATTAGACATGCCATAAATTCAGTTTGCTGATGTGAGGACGAAATATCAGAATTAAGTCTCAATAGCAATATTATTAAAAAAAAAAAAAAGCAGCACACAGAATATGTCAACACATTTTTTCTACAAATTTATTTGGTGACCTATGTATATAACAGTTGGAAAAACATGCAAATATGCTCTATAATTAATACTTAACATAAATGCTCATGACATTTGATTTACATTTTTTTTTTTTTTTTGCGTAATGGTGTAAAAGAAGGTAATTAAACAAAAGTACTATAAAAGAAGAGGTAATAACGAAATTGACTAACTTCTAAAGAACATAATAAGTTGATGAAAGGTATTTCAGTGCACACACAGGAAGGTCTTGGGCTTTACAGGCAGTAAATGGCGCATAAAATATTTAATGTCCTCTAAGATGACAGTTCTCGGGAATCAAATGTTGAGCGTCATTGGCTCATTGCACCGTTGCATTTGGTTTTGTCATATCATATCAGAACAGAAGGTAAAGCATGTCTCCGTTACGTTTCTAACAAATAGTTATGACATATTTGGTTATATTTTTGTAGAATTAATTTAAAAAAAAAGTGATTTTTATTTGATAATTTTTTTAAAAATAATTTTAATATAAAGTAAAAATTTTTATTTCTTCTAAAATTAATTTTAGAAATAAAAATTAATTTTAAGAGTATTAAATCACACAACACAAAAATTTATTAGAATTGATTTTGGTAGTCGAAAATTGATTTTAAGCCCCTTGTAGGGCTCCCAAACATGTGCTTAATAACTAACAATGTTTTGCATAATCATGTTAAAAAAAATGTTTTACATAATTATTAGATGAATTTAATTTAAATATATAATTAATTAATATAAAAAATTTATATAAATATCTAAAAATATTTGATTTAATTATTTATTATTTTAAAAATTTTATAAATATAAATATCTAATTGAATGATAGGAAATATATATCACTCTTTTTAGATTTACATTTTCGCAAGCATGAAAAGGAGGTAGTAAAATTTAAATTATCGTTGGGAGGTGTGCTACACGCGCTTCTTCTTGAGGTGAGGAATGAACGTAAACTTGGCGGGTTTTCACCTGTTGATGATGACGACCATCACCAACAGCACCCGCACTCTATAAACTGAAAGCCTTGTTCATTCTGGTTCTCCATTTCTCGACGTTACAGCTACAGTTACGGTTACGCCTTCTCTTCTCATTCTCTCTCTCTCTCTCTCTGTGCTTCACTTGGGGTTCGCTCAGCTTTCAATGGCCATTCCTGCAAACGACGTCGTCGCACTCGAAAGGACATTGCTCAAGCATGTTCGCGACAACGTCCATGGCAACATCTTCCTTGAACCTGTAATCAACTGCTCTTTTTCTTTTGTTTCTATATTTTTCGAATTTCATTTAAATTTTCCTTCTCCAATGATGCGTTTCTGCTTCGATTTTTTTTTTCCCCTCTTCTTCTCGGTTTAATTATATTATTAGGCGTAGATTCTATGACACTGAACCATTATATGAGATTTCGAATTTCTGTGTTTTGGAGAGCAGAGACGGATTGTGATGGAGTAGATTGAAGTGGATTTTCTTTGATTTTTATTTTCGTTAGTTACTGAGAGTAAGTTCCGAATTCACGCGTATGATTGTGATGAACTACAATAATATCAGTTGAAATGAATTTAGAGCTTAATCGAAAGAGAAAGAGAGCACAAAGTTTTTCCGTATCAGAAAGTCGTAGTCATCATTAATGCAGAAACTGGATAGATATTTCTTTTTCCTTTTTTGTACATTTCTTCATTATTAATTAATTCCGTTGATTTTGGTGGAACCTGAAATTATCCTTGTTTTATTGCAGATTTTCTTAAAGTTTGTTGACACTGAACAATTTCAGAGGCAAGTACGTCTAGTCAAATAATTTACATTTACTTCACTCTGTCTCTGACCTCTTTTAACCTTTGTGTGTGCGTGTGTGCGTGCGTGCGTGTGTTATGCAGACTTCGTGATTTGAAGCAACTTGGTGAGTCAACCTTAACTAGATATGAAATAGGACTTTATAAATAACTTTTATGTATTAAATTTATATTTAACTGTTATTTTAATATTATGCCAAAATATACTTGGATGTTCATGTGATGAAATTTGCACCTAGTGGATCAAAATTAAACTCCTATATTTATGGTGGAAATTGCAACTTAATTCTGTTGGCTGTAATCAACATTCTTTGTCAATTTCTCAGATAGCGATATGAAATCCTATTTAAAAGTACGGCATGGGTTTCACAAACTTTTGAAATAGTATAACCAAAACCAATTTTAAATGGAATCAACCTTCTTATTAACTTTTGAATCTTTGATTTTATAATCCAGGCCTAACTCATATGGTTTTCCCTGGGGCTGTACACACTCGTTTTGAGCATTCGCTGGGCGTTTATTGGCTTGCCGGCAAAGCTATTGATATCATTAAAAAATACCAAGTAAATAAATATAAACTGTCTTGCGTTGCGTATATGCTGCTTATTATGAGATTATGCTGCTAACCAATCTTGCTACCTTTTTAGGGCCCAGAGCTTGGTATTGAACATTCTGATGTATTGACTGTAAAACTCGCTGGTTACTCACATCTCTAATGAGTTCTTTGTTTTCAGTGATCTAATTCCACTACTTTGTTATTAGTCATATGATCTTTCTGTCCAGGATTACTGCATGATGTTGGCCATGGGCCCTTCAGCCACATGTTCGAGGGCAAGTTCCTTCCCCGGGTCTTTAATGGTTACGAATGGTAATTCTGGTGTTCTGGTTAAATAAAGTTTTCTAAATTTTTTCCCGTTCTCAGAAAATAAGTTCACATGATTACTATGACATTTTCTTCTGCTTCCAGTGAAAACAAAAAGAAGCAATTCTTCTTATTTATTCTTTCATGATGGATACTGTAACTTGCACCTGTGACTAAAAGTTATATGTCCCATCAATTCTAACCGTTCAATTTACTATCTTTTGAAGCATGTCATTGCCAATTGACTAGTTGAAATTGTGAAGAACTACTGTATCACTACTCTTATGTATTACTAGATCACAATTTGGAACTGAAGTGTAATTTAGCCTTTGATCAAATCATCTTTTTGTGAGCTTTACACCCAACCAAGAAAGTTTACAATAGAACCATGTGATTAAGTTCCTTGGCTGACTGCATAAAATATTTAAATAGCAGAAAGAAGATAATCCATTTTGTTTGGAGATAGTGATAAGATTAATCTGTACCAGTTGTTGAAATACTTTAAGCTGTTGGTAAAAGACCTTATGCATCGAGTGTTGCTGAAGACTTTCATTATCATAATTTGACAAACATTGAAGTTTTTATCCTATCTAATTGAGAAAGGTAATAAGTTATAAAGTGTTAGACCGTGAAAACTGATTCAGAGTAATCTATTCTTTTCAGTCAAGCAATTGTTTTAATAGGCTTTATATTGTTTGAATATCAAATGAATGAATGACAAACAAAATCTGTTTTGAAGTTTGAAGAACTCTCATCCATTCGCAACAGCATAGTTTTGAGCAAAAATTTTCTTCTGACATCTTGCAGCTCATGTAATGTAGAGTACTGTTTCACACCCCCTCAACTTGGATATAAGTAACATGACTCTTCCACCGTATTATATTGCCCTTTTGTCATTATGACTTAGCAACTAAAATATCATGTTTTCTGCAATACTTTATTGTTATTAAGGGAATTAAATGGATTTTCAAAACTTTGCAATAATTTTTTGGTTGAGAATTCACGCTTTTGAATTAACATTAAACTTTCAGGTCGCATGAGGAAATGTCCGTGAAGATGATAGATTCCATGGTTGATCAACACAATATTGATATTGATCCTGAACTACTCAAGAAAGTGAAGGTTAGATCTTAATGTGCAATTAAATGAATCCTCATCCATTTGTTCCATGTTTTTTGAAACTGAAATTCTGTGATGTGTGAGAAATGGCAGTTCCTCTCGATATACAGCATGACATAGTAAAGAAATGCTTGAACACATTGACACTCTAGCTTTAGGGCCATATTAACAACATGATTCTGTTTACTTTCTAATTTAATTTGTGTTGGCTCCAAAAACTATTCCACTCTGTTGAAGTTTTGATTTTTGCTCTTTCTGTACATATTAACAATAAGAACTTTTTGTGTCAAATATTTCAGTTTGTAGATAAGGAGATCTGATGCTGTTTTATTATTTTGACAGGAAATGATCACTGCTAGCTGTGGTCATCCTTCACAAAATGTAGGTCATATCAGAGTCTGATTTTCTTTTTCTTTTGGATTTTATTTGTTTATTCCATACCACCTTCCTTACACGCTACCAATTTCCTTTTCAAAAATCTTATTTTTTAGGCAAAGGAAAACCAGTTCTTGTATGATATTGTCGCAAATGGTCGCAATGGAATTGATGTTGACAAGTAGATACTTCTCTGCCTTTCTATCTCCTCTTGTATGACTGTCACTGATATCTATGCTTTTGACAGCAGCACTATAAAATTTATGCATTTTCAGGTTTGACTACATTGTTCGTGATTGCCGTGCTTGTGGCCTAGGGTGCAACTTTCAGCCTGAAAGGTATTTATTTTTATTCTGTAGTCACTTGTCGGGATGAATTCTACGAGTTTGACAAGAACTGCACTTTTGTGCGGCAGTGTTGCCCTACTATTGAACTATGCAGAAGCACATACTTCATCCATGCCTCTCCTTCCAAAATAGGTTGATAACTGAACCGAAATTTTAATTTTATCTGCAGATTGATGGAGACAATGCAAGTCATTGGTGATGAAATATGTTATCGTGCCAAAGATTGTTAGTACATTCTGAAAATTTTAATATCATCGTTAGGGTGGAAGTTATAGCATAGTATCTCAGTTTGACATGTTGGTCAGATCTGACAATTCACAAGTTATTTGCAACCCGTGCTGACTTGCATCGAACTGTCTATACACATGCAAAAGTACAAGTGAGTGATTTCATTTCACTAAATTTGCCCCGATGCAAAAGCAAAATCCAAATTATTCCTGCGTTTCAAAGAGAAAAACCACTTCACTGTTGCACTTTTTTTTCCCCTCTTTGCCAGGCAATAGAATTGATGGTTATAGATGCGCTGGTGAAAGCAAACCCATATCTTGATATTGCATCCTCAATTCATCAACCATCTGAATTTTGGAAGGTCTTTAATTTTAATAGTTTACAAATTTTTGGAGTCGGGATTTCTTATTTAGCATCATGGATCGATCACTTTCTAGCTTACATTGCAGTTAGATGACTCCATTCTTAAAACAATT
The DNA here is from genome assembly GCA_031439585.1 of Pterocarpus macrocarpus. Lineage (NCBI taxonomy): Eukaryota > Viridiplantae > Streptophyta > Magnoliopsida > Fabales > Fabaceae > Pterocarpus > Pterocarpus macrocarpus. The sequence continues at coordinate 32,456,116 of CM062518.1, read as the reverse complement.
GAAATTTCTTCTCGACAAGAGCTCAAGGAATCCAAAGACTTGATTCTACGCATTCGCAGAAGAGATCTATACCAGGTACTCTAGCTGACAAATGTTTTAGGATAAATCCTTATCTTTGTTTTTTCATTTTTTTTTTCTTCTTATGATTTATCTTTTGTACTGGAGGTCAGAATTGAATATTCTTGTGTAGCTATTCTAGTACTACATAGTGCATACTTATAAGCGCATGCTAACATGTTATTTAAAGCATATCATTTTACTCCACTTTTGTAGTTCTGCAATGAATTTTCAGTTCCAAAGGAAACACTAGACCACTTCAGAAACATTACACCCCAGGATATTGTTTGTTCCCAGGTTCGCAAATCGTCATTAACTAATTATTAACTTATTTATTGTGGGGGGCAGGGGTTTTATTATACACGATACGTCAGATTTTTCCATTTTGCCTGTCAGACAAATGGCATCAGTTTGAAAGAAGAAGATGTGGCTGTGAGCAATGTTAAAATTGATTTGACATACGGAAGCGAAAACCCTCTTGAAAGGTACTTGACAAAGAAATGGTGATTAAAGTCAAAGCACTTTCTTATTAATAGTTCTAACCGCCAATGTGGCATGACATTGACAATGTTCTTTCTTCTTTGTGCATGAATCTCCTGATCCAGAATTAAATTTTTCAAGGTACAGAGTTTACTTATATTCTACTACGTTATGTTTCATTTAAACTTCTTATAAAAAAAATAAAATAAAATTGTCAAGTTATATTTCTTTATTAAACATTGTAAATAGTTTGATTTCTGCGACTACTGTCAAGGTACAGCACGTTAGTGTGTGAACATGGCAACCGCAAATCTTGCGGCACTAGTAACAAATTGAACAAATGGCATACCAAAATAGTCTAATTTGGAAGGATTATCATTGTAACTGGAAGTGCTCAATATTGTTATGCTGCAATCCAAATTTTGTAATGCCTTTGAAAATCCTCTGTGTTACTCCATTTGCGTGGAGGCAAAGTATATTTTTGTTCTTTGATATTGAGCATTCTTGTAAGTTGTAACCAAGCCTCATCGTATTACAAAATCCAAATTACATTTGCTTTCAGACATGGTGGTTTTTTTAGAATGCCTAGAACGTGGGTGGATAGTGGAATCTGAAGAGCTTAACAGCTTTTGTCATTGATCAGGATTACGAGAATAAAGAAAAATTCCCCATCCCAGATGACCGCATCAGTCATTTGTTGCCAGCTTTTAATGAAGACATCATAGTGAGGGTATATAGTAAGAAGCCTGAACTGGTTAGTGGTTGATGGCAACATAAAGAGAGGGAAAAAAAAAAGAAGTTGTTTTACTTTCACATATTGAGTTTGTTTTCAACATTTACTTGAATTGATATTTTCAACCTTACTCGTAGGTGGGTGCTGTTTCTGCTGCCTTCGAAAATTATCAGCTCAAGATGTTTGGAAGAAAAGCACAAGTACACGAAACTCCTGAGAAGAAGAAACGCCGAAGATAATCGCCATCTTTTGCATAGCTGACACCTATTGACCTCCAGCTTTGAACTTGTAAATTTCTACTCACTAATCTCTCAAACGGTATATGCTGTGAGCAGCTCTTAGTTAAAATGCTAAATACCATCTTGCATGTTGAATTGTGTATATTATATGTCTGGACTGGCTCCAATAGCAAATGAATAAATCCATATCATGCATTCTACTGCTGTGCCGTCTTGACCGTGGAAAGGAGTGAAGAGTTCTAATAGTCTTTTGCTAAATGGTTGACATATAATGTTAATTATATAGTGTTAACGGCAGCAATAATTTTGAAATAAACATAGTTGAGAGTAGCATAATTTTTTTTTTCTTTTTTTTTTTTCAATGATCATCTTCTAGTATATGATACAAAGAAATTTTAAGGAATATTTGTTAACTAATGAAAAAGAATTCCTTATCAAACTCATTACTATCATTGGATCCTTGTTCTAATACTTTGGAGATCGATTATTTAGATATTTTATAGTTTGAGTTTTGATTATTTTTTTTTAATTTAAATCACCAATATTTGAAATACACTGAATTGAAACTAATTTGATTTTATTCTAGTTGGTTTACCTTAGGGATAAAATTCTTTTAACACTAGTTTGAATTTTAAATATGACATTGAAACTCATTAGAGATTGTGTTTCATAGCATAGTCTACCTTAAAGGTTATTTGATTGACTTAATAATTATTAAAACTTTTTTTTTAACAATAATGATTAAAACTTACCCATACTGCCATAAAAAATTAAATAATTTTAATTAAAGAACAAAACATGTCATCAGCAACTGAAAAAAAAAAAAAATTTATTTCAAAAAAATTGTTTATAAGAATTTTTAAGTTACTCCTTAACAAAACCTACTTTATCACTAAAAGCATGGTCTTGGAACATTCCTATCATACTTGGCGTATGGTATTTACTTTATGCCGACATGAAGTCCACTAAACTTTGATGAGTGCGACTCTCATGGACCGACTTTAACATGGTTCATGATAAATTAAGTTATCTATGGGTGAGATAGTGAGGTGTATTTATATCCGAATCATATACAGTGCACTATATTTTTCTAATTTAATCAATTTTTTTTAAATAATACCCCAAAAAATTTTATTTATTTATACCAGATAAACCCAATGATTTTTAAATTGATCATATTTTATTTATGTGATATCTTTTATATTTTAAAAGTGAGTAAATTTTATCTATATAATATTAAAAAAAATTCAATTAATTTTAAGATCACCTAAAAAAAATATAACCACTTCTAAAATATATTTAAATATTTTTTTAAATCTACCTAAATTGAAAAAAAATACTACAACTACCCATATACAATTTAGTGTATGAATACATCCTCTCCATCCAACCATTAGATTTACTTGGTATATCATTAAAACTTGGTTTATGGCAGCATTTTCCAACTTTAATTAGTATGACTTTAGGTGAAGTTGAGTTGTGGCCGAGGCGTAGCACAAATGACAAACTGATTCAACTCGTATTGCAGGCAAAAACCGCTCCACCCTCCCCTAGGCGGTGCATGTGTGACAAAAAAATAATCTGTGACTTATTATAGCATAAAATTCTCTTAACATTTTATTTATAAAACTTAAATTCAAAACTAACTTAAAATAAATATAAAATCACTGAAACCACATATATTAATGTAAAGTATCTTTAAAAACATGTCAAATTTGCTCAAAAAAAAGTGTCAAATCATTGTTATTACGCTCTTTCTCGATGTATTGAAAACAAATAAAAACAAAACCGCATTAAAACCCATGAGAATGGAGCACGGACGCTAAAACGATATCTGGAAACATAATATCAACGTCGAATCTCTCGCAGTTAAATTGCATGTCATAAACGCACCAAAGGTACCACCTCGAGACCAAATCACAACAGCTTCAATTGGAATCCTGTAATATCAAATCAGTGATTCAAGCACAAAATAACTGGTACATTGACCTTTAAAAGTCAATCTAAGACTATCATCTCTAGTTGTCAGCTCTGTACTGTCTCCTACTGTACATTTGGAAGGAACTCCTAATCCACAAGAAATGGTTAAAAACTGGACAAGTTGATTGTTATTTACGCATAGCAGCCTGTGAGCCACCTTTCTTGTCTCGAAGACTGTTGGACTATTTATCAGGCCATAAGAAACTCAATAACCAAAATCCACCAGATAGTTGATGTCTGTACAGTGGAAAAAAAAATTGCATCAACTTCGTGAACTATCAATAACTTTTTCTTCCAATAAAAATGAGAATTGCAATTCATGCTGCCATTAGATCAAAGAATCCTTGGCAGTCTCAACACATTCAGCTGCAGCGCCAGCAGACGATGAGGGAGAAGATTCTGATAAAGAATTATGGCTGATTGAATTTTTAAGTTCTGCTACAAGCAATTTACGGATTTTCGGTCTCAAACTGGATGCCTCTTCAGGTTTGAACCATCGCTTGCCAAACTAAAAATTGATAAGTATCAATCAATAAAACCCATTATTCGAAATGAAATCTTATTATAAAGGCACCAACAAGAATTACCATAGCTAAATCTTTCTTCTTCAGTCTTTCCGGTGCCTCTTCAATGAAACGCTCAATGAAGTACAATACAAAAAGACCACAATCATACTCATTCTTCTGCTGGGGAACCTGGTGCAAAAAGCATGCGTAAAAGGTGGAAATAAGATATATCATACTCAAACAAATATCACCAATAACGCATGATTCTAGATTACAGCACACAAATCTACCGAGATGACTTGAGTTTCAATTCTACGAGGAAGGCTCTTCCATATCCTGTCTGCAATTGAAACATCGGATGACACACCTTCTCGATCCAAATAGTTCTTTTCTTCTATCAAATAGCTACAAAGCATAATTTCACTTCATTAAGTTTGATGTTTGAATTGAAGACTAATGCCTAAAAACAGCCAATCAGAATTTAGTAAGATAAATGGACTAACAAAAACAAAGCTGTGACAACTAGACTGACATCAACCTAGTCAAATGGCCTGGTTGCCAGCCCCGGGACCAGCGAAGAAAATATCCAGATAAAACAATTTGAAAAACAAAAGAAATCACAAGAATCGGTTTTACTCAGTTCAAACCGCTGTTTCACCCGGGCCAGCGAATTTAACTGAATTTGTCACGCCTGTCAAACATAATAGCCAAGTGGCTAGTAGGTCACTGGCTTTCCAGTCCAGTTCTTATAAACATGCAGGAAAGTCTACATAATTGCAACGTACTTTTGATGGGAATACAAGTGACTTAGTTATCAAGTTGCATAATACTATATGCTATATTTCACAAAAAAATTGTACTTCTCAAGCAGAATATTGCAACAGCCTTCCAATATATATAAAGAACTCACTTCAAAGCATGTGGGAATGTATATAAATTATAAAGAAACTAGATAACTAACCAAATGAATTGCAGTTATAACTCGGAAGTCCCAAGATATTCAGAGTTGGAAAACGTATTGTTGATTAGCAAAATTAGAAACGATAAGCAAAATTAGAAATGCCAATCCAGCAAGCCTAGAATATATACAAGTGAGTTAGAACTACTGCACTTGGGTTCTGTCCTTGAGACTTCTGTCATTTCCATTAGCAAAAAATATTTTGAGATATTTTCCAATAGTTTCTATACAAATGCTCAATCAAGACATAATATATTTGCTGCTTACACAGACTTCAGCATATTTACTAAGACCTCATCATATTTTCTACTTACAAAAACAGATATCAAACTTGCCAACCCTCACAACCAACATCAAGAAACTATACCACAGAACAGTAATGAAGTGGCAAGATATGTTTAAGAGCTAATAGCCAGAGCATAGATGAACCGAATATGTCACATATTTAGTGGGATACAATAATACAAGTGCTTCTTATTCTTACCTTCTAATGTTATCAAAAAGTGATCTACTAGAGTGAAGACTCAAAGAGTCCAAATGAAGTATGATTGGCCCTGTTTCATCTTCTTTGTCCGGAATGCAAATAATGATCAAGCTCCAATGAAGACTGAATACGTAAAACATCATAAGTAATAAATCCAGAAATGAGTGCAGGGGCAGGGCAGATGATGATATAACAATAACAATGACCCTGCTGCCAAATATAATACTGGGCAGGAAGAGCATACATAAAAGTATAGGCAACATAAGTATAAAATTTACAATTAAATAACCCATATCCTTCATTTATTCTGCTTATCAGCTCTTCTCCACCCACTATTTCTTCTAATAAGAAAATATTATAAGGCAGAAGAGGACATATGTAGAAGTGATATATCAAAGAAAAACTAACAATAGAGCATTCCAGTCCCTTATCCACAACAGTAAAATAATAAACAGAGTAAAGAAAAGTAAATACCCAAAAAAAAAAGGTCAAAAAATGAAGTGTGTCAGCCCTAAGTAGCATCCCTGGTAAGAAACCCTTATGAACACCACAAACAAGCAAAATGAACATATCCCAGGATAAATTTGATTTCAGCCTGTGATTCCTGAAAATCGTGGCATTGCTTTACATAAATTGGTTTTCCTTTATCCTCATCTCAACTCTTCATTTTCTGCTTTTCTAGGTCTATGTATTAAAGTGACATGGAGACAAATGTACATTGAAACTGGTGAACCAAACCCATCTTAGTTAATTGAAGTCATCCAACTAAAACTCACCTCATCCTAGTTGAAAAAAGACACTCAAACGAATTTTGCGACTTGCATTTAATGGAAGTGAGATATGTCTGACATGGAAGAATAACTGACTCGTGGTTTAATCTAAGGGCATGATTGAAAACTCAATTTGCTTTCCTTATGGCACCAGGTTATTCAAAGTAAGTATGGCCCTAACAAGAATGGGTGGGATGCTAATACAGCTTCTCATGCTACTCATTCTATCCCCTGGAAGTTCATTTCACAAGGTTATTCTACCTTAAAGACTTTGCTTCCTTTAGGTAGGCAATGGCTCCTACATCCACTTTTGGTAGGACCATTGGCTAGGAGACTCCTCCTTTAGTTTAACCTTTCCGCATCTTTATCGTTTATCTTCTCTCCACAATTCTCCAATCCATAATTTTTATTATGTACACGAATCCACCTACTCTTGGGACTTCCCACTTTTTCAGAAACAGAAATGAAAGAGAGTCTTCAAACTTAGTAATCCTTTTGGGTCTCCTTGACTGTATTACTCTGTCCCTTTGTCCAAATAAAAGGTCTTCGTCTCAAGTCTTCTAGAGTTTTTCCTTGTAAATCTTATTTCATTTCCTAACCGATTCTTTGAACAAATCTTCTTTTTGCCTTGATAAACCCATTTGGAAGTCCAAAGCTCCCTCGAAGATCAAATCCTTTATTTGGACAACTGTGCTTAATACAATTATCACCAACAGGTTCGAAGTCCACAGAAGGCTCTCTCCCCTAATATGTGTGTTATGTGCAGTGCTAGTTCACAATTGGCTTCACATTTGTTTTTGCATTGTTCTATGGCTAATTTTTTACGGAATACATTGTTTGGTATCTTTGGTGAGTGTTGAGTGTGTCCTAGAGCTTTGGATCAGTTCTTGTTGACTAGGTTTGTTGGTTTTGGGAGGAGAAAAGAAACCAAATCTTTGTGGCAATGTGCTGTCGATGCCATTGTTTCGTGTATTTGGTTGAAGCGTCACTCTCGCATCTTTAATGTCAAACATTCAGATAAGTAGGTCTTGTGGGATAGGATTAGGAGTCTTGCTTCTACTTGGTGCAAGGCGCATGATCTTTTTAGAGGGATGTCTCTCTGATATGCAGAGAGATTGGAGAGCATTGCTCTTTTGTTGTATTTTTTGTTTATCCTACTTTTTGTACTGAGGATCTCTTGTCCTCTATGCTCTTTGTAATATCCATTTTTTCTTGTTAATAATATTTCTTCTTCTTTTATCCAACAAAAAAAGATTGAAAACTCAATTTAATGCAAAAAAATTTAATAATAATAAAAAAAAATTTCAATTCCAGAAATGATTTACTGGTATTTTACCTAATGCCTACCAAAAATGAACACAGCATCCATTAGGTCACTGAATGCCTTGTGCAGCAACTCATTTCTTATTTAAATTATCAAATGACAACAGTTTTCACTCGTGTAGCTTCCTTTATCTTATTAAATGCCAGTAGTTTCCTAAAATTTTAAAGTATATTTTTGGTCCCTATACATGACACTCAATTTTAATGTGTATACAAAGGAAAAAGGATTTTAATTTAGTCCCTATGCATACAATTATTTTCAGTTTCCTCCCCATTCTGTTGCCATTATAATACCATAAATTTGCCATAAAGTTATTGTCATGTAATGAACCAAATTATAAAAAAATAAAATGAAAACTAAAAATAAAAATGCTGGGCTTAACTGAAAATTAGTGTCACACTATGGACTATAATATTTTAATTTAGTGCATGTTCGTGTATATATATATATATATATATATGGAATAAATTGATAACTTTTTTATGTAAGGAGCAAAATGATAATGAGTGTCATGTATAAGAACCAAAAACATATTTTAATCTTCCTAAAATATACATTTAGGGTAATGGAATCAGTCCAATGCATACATTACTATCCAGTGCTAAGAGCATTTGTGGATTTCCATAAGTAGCATGTGCACTTATAATCAAATGTTCATCATTTCACTGAATGGGTACTAAATTTCTTAAGCTAAGTTAGTTGGACAAGACTTAGTTGTTGATGCTGTTGTTGTAATTTCATTAGAAGCCAAAATTTAAAATGAGAAGGTGACATTATAGATCAAGTATTAAACATGGATAAATGTTTCATGACATTAAAGGTACCTTTTTAATCACATGAATTGTATTTTCTTCTGATAATAACCTCAATCAAAGGAAAGCCTACCTTGCAGTTAAAAATTTAACATTTACAAAAAAGATTCACTGTTAACAAGAAAACTTACTCCTCGTGTATTGGAATCAAAACATAGGCCTTCTGAAAAATATTTACACCCTTCCACCACCTTCTGAACTTCACAAAGAATGACGCTCTGTCACTACGCTATATATTTCAATGGAAAATGAATTAGAGTATGTACTAAATAAAGTTCAAAGAGTAGGGAATGTGAGGGAGGAAAGGGGGAGAAATTAAGTTCAATGAAAAAAGCACCTTTAAATCAAATAGACAACCTACCCGACAAATTCTCATTCATTTTTGCCCCACAAGCTCTAAAAACACTCTTACCTAATTGAATGTTTGCTAAGTAAATTGTTTGTTAAAATGTTAAATGAAGATATTGAATGTAAGGAATATAGTCATTAACATAATTGAAGCATCAGAATAAATTATTTTTAAACCATTAATATCCTATTTTTGTCATGAATCAACTCTGCCAAAAGCTTAAGTTGCTAGGTTAAGGCACAGAAATGGTTTTTATATCTTACACACCCCCCCCCCCAATGCAAAAAAGCCCTATAGGCTTGAAACATAGACAATATACAGGCCCATCCTACCATATACTAAAATTCAACTTTTAATTAGAAGAATCATTTTTAACGAAACTTCTTAACACCCATTATCCACTTTCTTTTTTCTCTCTCTTTTATTCTAACTAATTAACTGTCTGTTAGCCTTTTTCAGATTACTCTTCCTTTAGACAATTTCACATGCCTTCTAGTCTGTAAAGCAGAGAAGGCAACTGTCCTAAATGCCCACATCACGAAAAAGCAACAAAAAAATTGCTAGAAAACTGCAAAATGGTCATGATACAAGTGTATAAATTACTAGTTTATGCTGCCCAAAAAATGGTTATTGGATCAGCAATTTACATCTGATGGTGATGAGTTAACTCAATCTCAAATTTTACCTTCAAAATTATTGAGCAAAACACATTTAATAACAGAAGTTAAACAACAACGCCAATAACTTATCAACCATTTGTCAAACCAACCAGCCAGCAAAGGGCATATGATGTTTTGAATAGAACAATCAACAATGCATTACATCTTTTAAGAGTCTGCTTACCAAGAATAAGAAAAATAATTTCTATGCAAGCACATAAATACAGCTATGCACAAAGATAATTAAGTACCTTATAGGAAACAGCCTCTTGAAGCTTCTTGTAGAAATATGTATTAAAAAAATGATAGTCAGATAATGACCTATTCATCAGAGATGCTTGCTGCTTCAAGTATCTAGCCAATTGAAAATGTCATAAGTAGAGAACTTAAAAACTAAGCATGCAAAATATGTCCAAGGACTATTACAGTAGTGCAATATGGTTAAAGTTTTCAGCATAACTAATCCAAGAAGGACAAAAACAGTTAATCAGTTCAAGAATCAAAGCAAGAGAATAGTAACGACAGGTGTACAACTACAGTTGAGAAAGTCAGTGGAGCAATATCAAATTTCCAGATGTTATCTTTGACTAAGAATAAGAATAGCCCATCAATCCAGGTCTCAATCCCTTAGAGATCATAAATGTTATTATATCAGAAAATTATAAAAGAAAAAAGAATATATAATCTAATTGGTAAGATTAAATAACCTATATTTTCACAGCATTTGAAAATTAGAGATTAAATGTCCATTTTAGTCCTCCAAAGTACACAACATCACATTTGTGCTCCAAATATATAAATGGTATCAAATTAGTCCTTCAATGTCACATTTTTGCCATCAAATTGGACCATAAAATGACATTGACTGGCCCTTGAAGGACAAACTGATGGCATTATTTATCATTAAACAACTAATTTTAAGTCTGAATAAAAAATGAGAACCAACATGATGTCGCGAATAAATTTGAACGACCAAAATGGGTGTTTAAAGTGAAACATAAAACCGAACTTATATCAAAGACTAAATACCTCATGCAGTAATTAGAAAATAAACACAATTAGAATTTAAATTCCAATAATTTTAACATTTTAGGAAACAACAAAAATATCAATCATCCCACATACATTGATTCCATGCATTGATTTTGCTCTTTCCACATACATCCCCACCAAATCACATCCTATGAATTTTGGGTTAACAAGTGAAAGGAAGCACCAAAACTACTTCTTCCAATTCATAGCAAAAAGAAAAGTACTCAAAGGGACCTACTGTGGCGGAAGGGAGGGGAGAGTACAAATACACTTACCGCATGTAAAAGTTCATAATAGTTGATGTCAAATAGCCTTCAGGGGCAAGGCAATCTATGTCAGAGTAACCAATTTCAACACACTCTGGATCATCACTGAGCCATCACAAAGGAAAGTTTAAAGGTCATGCAACAAAAATTAGATCTAAAAAATAATGGTTCAAGGACAATGTTCTAGTATTACTCTTTCAAAGTACCTTGATGGATAATAGATCTTAGCTTCTTTCAGGCTGAAAAGTGACACATATGAATCAAATAAAACTACTGCTTTCATAGGCATATTGCTGAAGATGAAATAAATATATAAATAAACATTTAAAAGCAATCAAATTCCCTTACGATTCAGCAAGTTTGTTTTCTTGCTCTGTCTTCTCCAGTACACAACGTTCACCATCATCATCATCATCATCATCATCATCATCAAGAACAATAGGCTGACCCTGTTTAAGACATGTTATGTATAACTTATCACGCATTAGTATTTAGTAATTAGCGAAACTAAAGTTGTGTCTGATTATCAACAGACTACTAATCAAATCGGGGGCTGTAACATAAATAACCCTAACCGCCAAAGGAGATAAGCTAACAACAAAAGATAAATAAGACATTTTTTTATATAATATAAATAAGACATTATACATATACCTTCCTGGACCTTGAGCCATCTGATTGAATTGCTTGTGCAGTATCCTTCCTACCAGGTTGGAAAAAAGCAAATAAGAAGCCAACTTTTGAATTCATTCATTCAAAAATTCCAGTTAGAGCTATAAATAACAAATCATATCTCCCACCATCTTTGCTCAAGTAGTAAATGGGTGTAGAAGAGAAAACTGTATGAATAATTTTATGTAGCAAATGATTATGATGTTGAACATAAAAATGATCCATGAACAAAAGCACAAGACAATAGGAGGGGCAGTATAATTGCAATAAATAATATAGTTAACCTTCAAATCTGATTCTGAAAATCATACATGTAATAACTTATGGATAAAAGATCAAAAATGAAAAACTGAAATTTATCTCCAGCTATTCATTTCTTTCTTTCTCTATCTCTCTCTCTCTCTCTCTCTCTCTCTCTCTCTCTCTCTCATAGTTTAAGGATTTTGGTTCAGTATGCAACTATCTTTTCGCATTGAAATTTGAAAATACTTAAAAGAAAAGGGAACTAAAATCCATAAAATCAATGAAAATAAAACACGAACCAATTCCATTAGATGAGACAGCAAAATGGCATACATAAGTATTAATAATCTTTCTCCATCTGATCTAGCCCTGACTATTTAACAATAATTGCAAACTTGTAAACTAGCAAACAACATTTTAATAAACAAAAACTGCCAAGATCAACTAGAAAAGCTTAGTCACCTAAATGGTTGAGCATTGGGTTGGGTTCCCCAGGTCATAAGTTCAAATTACATAGGAAGCAGGTGAAGCGGAATTTAAAACCCAAAAGAAAAAAGGAGGAGATAAACTGCCCCTCTTGTTTTTGGATGAAATGGACTACACTTCATCGTATACCCCAAATTCTCATGGACCCTGGCCCAAATACAGAAGGTCACACAACCTTATGAACTAAAGAATACCCCTGGGTAAATCTAAATTGTAAATTGGCATATAGTAAAAAATGAAGTACATCAGTTAGTAAGAAGCAAAGGATACATGTCAAGTGAACTAACAATGGCAAAATGACTAAACGAGGTGCATACCTCAATGCCAAAATCACAAGCTAACGACAGCATTGTATAGGGTTCAAATGAAAAACCATAAGGAAGACATTTTCTCTTACACTTTTGCAAAGCATCTGGACAAGTTTTTCCCGATGTTCTGTGCAGAGAAAGTGGAAGTTGCTCTGCAGCTTTTATCATCATTAAAACTATCACGATTGGAAAGATTGCTAGGGCATTGAAATGGCAATTTTCTTGAAGATGACCTAAGTGTCTTTCCTCCTTTAGGGTCTCCATTGTCTCGTATTTTCTGGTTGTTGCGATGCCTGGAATGTGAACTCTCTTTTCTAAATGCTTCAACTGTCGCACAATCAGTCTGCTTAACAAATTAAAGTCAAATAGAGCACTAACACGCAAGTTAGAAAGGGAAAATAGAGTATTTTATGAATGATACTAAGGAGGACCTTACATCATCTTCCATTTTCTTAGCAAAACAAGTTGCAAATGATGATTGCAATGGTGCTTGAGATGATATACTCTCTTGTCTCAAGTCACTGGACACGCCTACAAAAACATTCAGTTTCTTAGTATCCCATAAACAAATAATTAAATCACATGCTGCAGCATGCTTTACATATATACCACACTAACCATCAGGCATCCATTGTCCAAATTGATAATCTAATAATAAAATTCTTTCACACTTTCTCCAAGATTGAACAAAAAGGGCATGTGGTAAACCATACCCAATATATATTAACACTTGTTTTACCAAAGGAACAACAAACCTTAGCCATTATGCTACAGTAGCATTGGCATTAAAATACATTTATAGATCAGTTTCAAAAGCCACTTTCTCGGAGCAATCATATCATTAGGTTCACTAGTGGCACCTTGACTTTCAGGTTTCAACCCACCCACCCACCCATTACTTTGCTTTCCACTAAACCCTATCACGTAAAACAAACAAATCCCATATACTCCAATGTTAATAGGCATTGCTACAAGATTGATGCAACCACAACTGAAACCTCACCAACACCACTTGACCCTGTAGCATGTCTTGGCTTATCATCATCTTCGTCATCGTCAACTTCCTGTTCTACAAGAAAAAAACCAAACAAAATATAAGTAACAAAACTGAGAACAAGTCCTTCCACATCAAGAAAAATCAACAGTATACCCCTCCGAACTTCAATTAAAACATTCAAACAACAACAACAAAAAAAAAAAAAAACGGAAACAATCAACACAGATTGACCACAACAAACCTTCTAAAACTAATGCCTCAACCAAGCGTAATATCACAAAATCGGATAAATTTTTATTAAAAAACAAAAATTAATTTGTGTGTTGGCATATTAAGAAGTAAACCTCCACGGGTGGTGGGTTCCTTTTGCGGCGAGCGAGCTCGCCCTCGTATCGGTTGATGGTGGCGCGAATCTTGGCGCCTCTGTCCGGCAAGTAGCGACCTGTGGTCTCCAGGGTGTTCTTCTTGCTGCGTATGGACTCCAGCAGCTTGTGCTCCGGGATGCTTTCGAGGCCGTCGGAGGAGGAGTGATCGGAGGCCATGGGCTTCACTATGAGCTCCGGCGGCGGCGCGTCGCCGTCGAGGATGGCGTCCCAGTCAATGTCGAGGCGGCGCTTCTTCTGCGATTTTGATTTGGGCTCGGGTTGTTGGTCCATTCATTTGACTTTGATTTTGATTTGAGTGAAGAGTGTATGTATGTGTGTGTGAAGAGAGTGAAGTATGTTACTTACTTATCTGCAAGGAATCCCTAAAAAATTGGGAGAGGCAGATGATTGCACCAATGAAGGATTAAACTGAGGCAGCGGAGTGGCGCACCATTTGCGCTCGTGTTTTCCATTTGCCCTTTATGCTATGCCGTGCTGCTGCTTCTACTTGCCCTCCTCAAAAGGGTGAGAGTGTTCCCCCTTAGTTTAAGAATATGTAAGCCCAAAGCCCATTTGGTTAGGGGATTTTCCTCATATCTTCACTTTCTTTGGTTAGGGGATTTTTCTCATATACACTATGGTTGGTTAGGGGATGTTTATGACCTAGACGGCCCAATAATCCATCCCAACTTGAAGGCTTTTGCGGTATGGTCTGAATTATAAAATTTGATTCGGTACATTTTTTAAGTCGAGTTTGGCTATATTTTCCATTGGTTGGACCCGATTCAAAGTTAAATATTTTTTTAAAAATTATATTTTAAAAATAAATTAATAATAAATTATAAAATTTGTATACTTTAATTGTTACATTTTACATAATATAATATTATTTTTGTATTAATATACTTTATTTTAAAATATGTATTATAAAATATTTTTTAAATTTTATTTTTATTTTCGAAATTTTATAACTTTATTATATATAATATCCAAATCTTTACATATTTTCTAAATATCATATTAATCTAGTCATTAATTGAGTCATTATCAAATCGGGTTAAGATTCAAAAAAATGATGCTTTTTTAAAAATTGGATCAAGTTTGAGTCCAATTTAATCTAAACTAACCCGTTCTTCGTATACCTTATATTTGATAAATATTTTCTTCATCATAAATAGAATAAATTTATATAAATTTGTTTTTCTCGATCCGATACGTGGAACAAATTTCCTTGGACAAACACACATTTTACTAGTTTCCTTTCCCAAGACACAATATTTGAAATGAGTTTTTTTAGTCAAACAAACGCTTCATCGAGTGTAATGCTAAAACAAACAAACTCATCAAGGTCTAAGTGAAAATGTGTTCATCTTTTATGGCATACTCGGAAAATGAAATAAAAAAAAATTAATGATAATACATTTGAAAAAAAAAAAAGACATTGGAAGGCAAAGCTCAAAAAAAAAGGTTATGAAAAGTTAATCTTACATAATGTTGTTAAGGCCTGTGCAATTACTAGCAAGATTTGTTTAGTAAAGCTAAAAGGACCCATCCAATAGTGTACGGAAAAAAAAAAAGGACTCATCCAATAGGCCTAACAGACAGATTTGTCAATGAAGGGCCTAAGAAGCTCCATGATAAGGCACAGGAGAGGGGGTGTGAATAGGATAAGAGAAATTGAAATAGAGAATATTTAAGCAAATTGAATATGTTATTGTCCTTGAATGTCCTTAACTTTTTCTAAGTTACTAACACGACACAATCACTAGGCAATGGCTTAAGGTCCCAAAGTTGAAGATATTTGTATTGCATACAACATTATTTGGCCTAACCTTAAATTGTATAAAGTTTAGCCTAGAGTGATGTGTAATCAGCTTTATTTTTTCACCTCTGTAATTAAACACGTTGGAATTAAATTGTGTCATTAGTCGACCCATCTCTAATTATAGTTAAGGCTCCAAAAAGTATTGGGTTGTTTCTTAGTATTATGGCCCAAAAAAATCACTTTCTATTAATAGGATAACCCTATACCATGATTAAGGTCCCAAACTATGACTAAGCCCACAAAATCTAAACCAAACATGCATTAAACAACTTTGTAAGGTGATGTACTAATTGAGTTAAATCATATTGTTAAGCAGCCTCTTATTTGCTAGTTAGCTAGTGAATCGGAATCTTCCCTGAAAGTGTGGCAAAAGGACACTTATCACTACAACAAGCTTCTTTAGATTTTCTGTTAGAGGTCCAATCTTAACTTAATATGATCCAATCTTAATTAACAAGTTGTAACTCAAGCGATATTTCCCTTAATCGATATTTATAGGGTTATCAGTTTTGAGTCAGGAGTTTAATCTCCATTTGTCTATTTTCTTCCCTATCTTTTCTAGTTACTCTTCTAGTGCCCAAAAAAAATAGGGAACTAACTGTTAAATATATAGGATGTGTTTGTTTGTACTTCTAGTGAAAAAAAAAAAAAGAGTACTCTTTTTTCAAAAAAATTACTTATAATTTTTTTAATATTATTTATTTGTACTTCTTGAAAAAATAAAAGTAGAAAAATAATTAGTTTTATTACTTTTCTAAAAAGCAAATAGGGAGTTACTTCTTCTAGATGCATAAACAGTAAAAAAGAAAGAATTTTGTTCCTCAAATTTGAGAACTGCTATCTTTTCACTCTGTTATGATTTTATTTTTACAATTTTTTTTAAAATACCACTCCTTTTTTACTCAAGTTCTCAAACTTTCTATCCATGTCCTTAGTTATAATTTTATAAGGAAAAATATTTCTATATTTATCACATATAAATAATTTAATAACTTTTAATTTTGACAAAATATACTTATATAATTACATCCAAAAGCAATGCAATTTTTCTGCTTCTATTTCTACTTCTACTTCTCCTTATATTTTTGAAAAATTACTTATCATAAAATCTTAATCAAATAGGCCATTCCCTTTTTACTTATATAATTTAATAACTTCTAATTTTGATAAAAAATATTTATATAATTACATTCAATTTTCTACTTTTATTTCTATCCCTACTTATGCTTTTAAATAAATATTTCTCTTAAAATCTTAACCAAATGGCCATTGTTTTTTTACTACAATCCCATCTTTAGAATGGTCAACATTATGAGCTTGGATATGTTAATGGAACCCCGAATACAAATAGTAGGGTCATGCGACAGACTAAAAGATTCTTTGCGAATCGTTTTATCCATCTATTGTTATACCATTTAGTAAATCACCATAACATCCTTCCAGTGACAATTCCTGTTATAGCTAATATTTGATTGCAGATTGAAGCTAATATAGCCACAAAGAGCATAGAGAAAAACTATATTACATACTTAGAATCCATCATACAAATTAAAACTTAACTTGTAACATGAAAATATCTTAAGGTATGAGTTAGTGTTTGATGTCGCTCAAGGCAACACAAGCAAAAAAAAATATTCTCTACTCCATTTACTACATTCCAGTTTGTAAAAGTGATAACCATTTGAGACGAGCCACGTTGAGACTTTGATCGACTACAACCCTTGCTAATACCAAACACACTCCATAGGAATTTGGTGTTATAAATGCACTTGAGACAATATAAATCGTAGCCAGCATAAATGAGTAAATCATCATCATTCTAATTATTTGGAGGTGCTCAAAATACAGAATTTATGAATTACAATCTTTCTTAGTATAATGCATACTAAGGGAAAACCCAAACCACTAGCCTCGTTCATGACACCAGTTCACATAATATTTATATTAATCGGTTGATTTGAGTTCTTTGCTTCTAACAAAGTACTCAGCATAAAGGACTAAGCCATGATGATCTATAACTCAATGGTCCACCTCTAACAAAGTATTGTTATAATTTCTTGTTAAGTGAAGAACATTGTTCAGCACATCATTGTCCATTACATATATGACTCCTCTTCGATGTGAGTCTCCTCAATGGGCTATCAAAGGCTCCTCGAGGTTAGTATTTCGGCCATACTGGTGCTATACAAAACCTGAGCCCGAATGGCGTTTGGGATAATACGGCATTCTATGCTTGGAGGCCAGCGTAAATAGCATAGCTCTTACCTCTAAAAAAGGTGCAACCAAAAGGGCCCAAGTTCGATTCATAAGAGCAAAGCCCCGTTGCCCCAAACAAATCTTTCTCCCTCGACCAATATATATATTCTAAGTCAATTTCATTAAAAATGCATTATTTATGAAGTGTAAATTGGAAAAGCCCAATCACCCGTAGCCATTAATTAGAAGAAATGTTTACCACTTGAAAAAAAAAGATGATATTTTGCCGTTAAGATTAATGCCTAAACGGTATATCTTCTGATCTCAAGGGAGCCGCTCTATCGAAGGGTCACAATTTTGACTGCTAGGGTCTTCCCCTTCCCCCAACCATAGAACAAAAAAAAGGTGATATTTTTTGTTAATGAACGATATCTCCCCACACAAATTGACATCAGATTTTTTTTATTAACAAGTATCCAAGGGTGATTTTAGAATATTGACTCTGAAATTCAACCATGTTTAAGGATATATATATATATATATATATATATATATATATATATATATATATATATGTGTGTGTGTGTGTGTGTGTGTGTGTGTGTGTGTGTGTGTGTATTATGACAATCTAGGTGCAGAGGTGCTTACATACTGTGCAAAACAATGTATTATAGGTTTTGATCAAATAAATTTTGTTCAATAATATTAAAATTAATATAAAAGAATTTATATTTATTTTACTTGGTAAAAATAATTTTTTATTTTAGTTGTAAGTATTTATTTATTCGTAACTAAAAATTATTTTTAGTAATTTATGTCAAATGATATATAGTTTATAACTTTTTTTTAAAATTAGTTTACAATAGTTCATTTTTAAATAAATTAATACAACTAAAGCGCATTCTGTGGTGCACTAGATTAATTATGGTGTACCACACACCAGATTTTACCCACATTCGAAAATGTGGTTAAACGCATTGCTAGATGTGGCTAAACCAATTTGGAAGGACTATTGCACCCGCATCCATTCTTTTTGTCGGACCCACCGCTATTCACGCCTAGTCCACCCCATCTCCGGCATGGTCCACCTTCAAGCCCTGTGGCAGACATCGCCACAACCAACAACGACAACCTGCCGCCAACACTCATTAACCAGATCTTGCATCTCAGCAACTCCCCTAAGCAAGGAACCAAGCTCCTTAGCGTCGCATTAATTGCTTGCTGAAGCACAATGGGTTTAAGGTGAAACTGTTGTCGTCCCAATGCTAGTGTTTGGATTTAGAGCTTCATCGATCATGGTGGCAAGGCACCATGCTGGCTTGCGGGTTCACGTTGTGCTTCTTGAACAGCGCCTTCGATGATGGCTTCACGAACGACAAGAAAAATTGGGGCACAGAGGTAGAGGAAGGCGTTGAGGAGGAAGTGGGGGTTGGCGGTTGAGCAAGCCAGCAACAAGGGCGACGGTTTGAAGCTAGGTAACAGGGTGGAGGGAGGAGGTGCGAGCGCAGTGGCAAAGGAGGGAGTGTAAGTGGAGGGTGCGGGAGGATGGGGAGCAAGATTGTTATGAGCTCCACGGTGCGTCATCCTATTTTCTTAATTGGTGTGTGGTGCACCATAATTAATTTGGTGCATCACAAAACTCATTTACAACTAATTCTATTTTATACTATGTTAATTTAATTTTTTAAGTTGTCAAATACCACCTGAGGTTGAACTCCTGTTTTAATTCTCAATATAGAAGTAATATGAATTTATTTTTTCAATGACATCAATATAATATGTGGATTATGGAAGGTGACATCTCACAATATCATTACATAGCTTAAATAATGTAAAATGTTTTATACACAGGGAGGAGTCACTCCTTATATTAGCAAAAGTGAAAGAATTAGAAAATAAGTACATTATCGTTAAATAATGAAAATCATATAAATATAAGAGACTAAATTTGAGACACTACTAGCATAAAATGTTTTAACTGTTAATTAATTATGTATTATCATGTATGTAATTTCTAAAGTAGTTATTATTAGAGTCAAATATTTTTAATCATGTGTTAATATATAATTAGATAATTGTATAAAAATCTTTTATAATAATAATTCATCAAAAATAAATCTTAAATATAATGCCTATAAATAAATGCATGTGAGTAGCATTACTAGAAAAACAATTAACATATAACATTAAAATGAAAAATAATTAGGTGCTTGAACACTTAAGTGGATTATATTCCTACAATTAATGGAGTGACATTTCAGTTTGGGATTTACCAATATGTCTTGAATGTTAATTTGAAATTTGAAATATTGCTGTGTTAGGAGTGGAAACATAATTCATCTAAATGCTCTATAAATATCTAATAATTTATCCATTACAACACTTTTCTAAGTGAGAAGCTAATATTTGTTAAAGTTATTGAACCTAATCTCGATAAAGTATACTTTTAGAGAACATATGAATGAATAAAAAAGATATTTAAAGATTCATTCATTTTGAAGATATAACTCTTATATTTTTATGTGTATCTGTTATATAAAATGAGATAAACCATATTATAATCAAATGGTACCGTAAATCATAAGATAATCTATTATATACGCGAGGAAGACAGTAATTTTTTATGCAAGATAAAAATAAGTTAAATATTTCAGAAAATTAGATTTTTCTTATAATTTTTATAAATTTAATTTTGATGCATGTTAGTATAAAAATATTTTAGATTGTTATATAATTATATATTATTAAATCAATAAAAATATGTAACTTACAATTAAAATTATAAGATTAATTAAATGATAGTATATATTTTTTTACATTCATAATACATTAAAATTAATATTAGATATTTTTTAACAAATATTGGGGGACGCATAAATAGTAGGCACATATGAGATCTACAATGAAAAATAAAAAGAAGATAAAAATATTTTGATAATGAATTTCATATAATTATTATTATTTTTGTTCAAATTTTTTTATTATTTAAAAATTTATCAACATAAATAGTACATATATTGGCAAATTTTGTGTACGCTAATAAATTTTGTTAAAAAAAAAATTTATCAGTATAAACAATATATACATTGATAAATTTTGTATAATATATATAAAATTTATCAGTATTTATACTATTTATATTGATAATTTTTAAATAAAAAATTAAATAAAAATAATAATACTCATATAAAATTTACCATCCAAATATTTTTATTATTTTTCATATTTTTCTCGTATATATCATGTAATACGTCGCAAAAAAGTGCATCGCTCGATCATTGTACTTTTTTAACTGTGGGCTTTGTACGAGATAAAAATGAGGAGAAATTAACGGACCAAATCCTAAATTAAATTTTTCATGACAAAAATACTTGAATCAGCTACGACGGCACCCAACAAATCTCGAAGCAGCTTATCCAATAACCCTACTTATCTCGCTCGCCGAATCAGCTACAAAATAACAAGATGAAGCGTCGCACTCGTCTCAGCGAAACCTGTCCACCTTATCAAACACCGCGAAGCAGCAGATCACACATTCGCACTCCAACCCACGCGCACAAGTGCACAAGAAGAGGGTCTCCCTCACTCTCTCTCTCTCTCTCTCTCTCTTTAGGGCACACAACAACGCAACAAAATCATCACACAGATTGAAACACACAACGAACACCAAAAACTGAATTCGAAAGAAAATTCACAGAAACTAATCTCACAACCTCCTTTTCGTTCCCATGGCGGATTCCGCCTCTTCTCCCGCCCCAACCCTGGAACCCAAACCACAACAACCCTCCGAATCCGGAGCCCCGAATTCCCAACCCGATCCAGCTCCACCCTCCA
Organism: Pterocarpus macrocarpus; assembly: GCA_031439585.1. Lineage (NCBI taxonomy): Eukaryota > Viridiplantae > Streptophyta > Magnoliopsida > Fabales > Fabaceae > Pterocarpus > Pterocarpus macrocarpus. The sequence continues at coordinate 32,434,541 of CM062518.1, read as the reverse complement.
CATCCCTATCGTCCTCCCCAGCTCCCGCCGTGCCAAACCCTAATCCCAATCCACCGCTACTCGCCACGCCACCGCCACCGCCTCCGCCGCCGTCGCAGCAGCAGCCTACTTTTTCTTACGCAGCGCCGCAGGTCTCCGGCGGAGGTGCCTTCGCGCCTCCGGCCGCGCCGTCCTTCAGGCCGCTGCCCCCGCAGGCGCCGCAGTTCTCCCCCCTGCCCAATCCCGCTGGAGGCTCCGCGCCGCCGAGCCTTGGCTACCAGAATCCCTCGGTTCCGCCTCCCGGAGTGAGTTCCGCGGCCGGTGGCGTGGCGGTTCCGGCGTCCATGACGCCGATGCAGCCGATGATGTCGTATCAGGTTCCTCCAGGCCAGCCCGCCATCCCGGCCCTGAGACCGCCGTACGCCCCAATTCCGAACGGTTACGCCGCCATCCCGGGTGCTCCTCAGGCGACTGTACCTCCTGCCGGTGGGTTATGTTCTCTCCAGCGTTCAATAATTTATTAATATTATTATTAATTGTTGTTATTATGTGTGTTTGTGCATTTAATGCGTATTGAGAATCGTTGGTATCAACGTGGTAGTTTATTGCTTGCGTAAAGATTGATAATTAGTACATTACTAGCTCTTTGAAATGTGTGGAGGCTGTTGAGTGTTGAGTGTGTCTCATCAGCAAAAAAGACAAGGTAAAGAAAACCGTTTTCAGTGTGATGATATCATGATACTGGTAGCATCTTATAATAGTTGAGGGTTTTTGTAGTGGGGAGGAGTTTGTTTCAGATGAATTGGGAGAGATTAAGAAAAGTTGTTGTTGGTCAGATAAAAGGGGTATCGATGACGGGATGTTTTCTCCTACAGTGTGTTGACTCTCTTTATTGAATATGGTGAGAAAGTTTGGGAGGCTTCGTATTGCTTACTGACCTTCCACCACAACAGTACAACTCATTTATTTTTGGTATGCGCATGTTTGCCAGGTTTCTTGCTTTGTCTTTTACTGAAATTGGAAATGAAAGTTTACAAAGAGTGATAATGACAATGGAAAAAAAAATATTTGTTCTTTTGTCGATCTAAATAATGTATGGTTGTGTCATGCTCATTTTAGTAGGCTACTTTGTGCTAGTTGTAAGAGTACTTTCCCTTCAATGGTTTTATGAATTCCAGAAGTCGACCATGTTTGCAACTGAATGCACGTTGGCCTTGTGTCCTAAGGTATTGCAATCTTTTCAATTCTCTATTTTTTCTCTATTGCACTTTCTTTTCCCATTTTTTTAATGCTGCAACATGGGCTCTATATATATAAAAAAAAAGTTAGAATTCAACTAGAATTTCTTCTTATTAAACCAAGCGTACATGAGATGAAGATAGTCTCATGTTACATATTTGCAATTGGTTGATGGGGATAGTTTGAGAAGCCTGCTATATTGCAAGTGGTCAGACAAAGGTAAGCTCTTTCTACATAACCGTAAATTTCAAGCTCGATGGTATTTCTTAATGTTTTCTTCAGGTTGTCATTTCAGCTGGTGATTGTTGGCTGTGCTGCCATCTCTATTATGCTTTTGATGTGTGGTAACAGCATTCCATTGTTCTTGTCGCATTTTTTCACATATATCTTTAGTGTTGTATTGATTAGTTTACCATGTATATTCACTTGTGACCTGCTCTAATATATTTGCATAGTTATTTTTCTACATCTGTACAGGAATGCCTCGTTATCCGCCTCCATATGGAGCTATGGTTCGTCCTGTATATCCTCCACGTGCCCCTGGAGCAGTTAATGTTCTTCCAGTATCACGCCCACCTGTTGCTGGGGTACCTGCAGTTCGCCCTATTATTCCTCCTGTTGTCAGACCTGTGGTTGCTCCTAGTGTTACTCCAGCTGAGAAGCCACAAATCACAGTTTATGTTGGCAAGATTGCACCAACCGTGGAAAATGATTTTATGCTTTCTATTCTTCAGGTAAAGTGTGACTATTTTGTTATTGTGTCTTTTTTTGTTTTTGTTTTTTGGGGGGTGGGGTGTTGGCAGTTTTAGTTTTTGCATGCTCTTTCCAATCTTTTAAAACATGTACTAGAAGACATGTTTGTTTCTTTGAAGATATGTGGACCGGTCAAGAGCTGGAAACGTCCTCAAGATTTATCAAATGGAACTCCTAAAAGCTTTGGGTTTTGTGAGTTTGAGACTGATGAAGGGGTTCTTCGTGCCTTGCGTCTACTTACTAAATTGATTATTGACGGGCAAGAGTTAATGGTATGCCTTCATTTTCTTATCACTTTCTCTTTGTATTTGTGCTGCATTTGCATTAAAATCTTATGTTATTAAATTACTAAATTGAATATTGATTGGCAAGAGTTCATGTTATGCCTTCATTTTCTGATCACTTTTTCTTTGTATTTGTGTTATATTTGCATTTAAATCTTATGTTATTAAATTACTCGATATTGTCTGTCACTATAAAGGAAAAACGGTTAACTGGGCACTTTCTTTGTCTTTATATAATGGTTCTTGAAATCCGTTTGACATGAAGGATTGGTTCTGTTACATCCTGTCTAATTCTCTTTTGCCCTCCTTATTTTTCAAGAAGGGGAGTGTTTATGTGTATAGGATATATGTAACATCTATTGGTAGTATCAGTGCTAGCCATTCCAGTATCAATGAAATTTGGATCTAAAATGATCATACTTACTTTTTACAGTTGTTTCAGCTCAGTTGATATGGTAGTCCTCCTTAATTATTACAAATCTGAACCTAGTTAGTGTTATGAATGAGAACACAAATGGATGGACAGTTTCTATTTTACACTTTTACTTAGTATTTGGTTTTATTTTATTTTTGTTTTGATAATCTTTTGAAGTTTGAGTATATCAGTTTTTTTTCCCGGAAAGGAGGGGTAAGTTTATTAGGTTTTTATCAAGCTAGGACTTTAATTCCTCTGTGTCTCTCCCTAATATTTGGGACTATGCTTCGTGGGAAAAAATGAAATATTTTCTTGTCATAATTGGAGTTTTTGAAAACAATTAATTGCATAAAGTGTTTTTTAGTTATCTTGTGCTTTTTTCATTTAGCCTAGTAGGCAATAGCCTATTGTGTTTGAGGTAACTGTTTGGTAATCTTTGAACTTTTACATGGTTATTTTCCTCTTCTTCTTTTTTTCCATGGATCTGAGCCATGTAACTTTTTATGTTTGGTTAACAGCTCAATGTCAATGAAACTACAAAAGAACATCTGAAGCAGTATGTTGTGAAAAAAACTGAAGATTCAAAGAAAAAAGAAACACAGGTAGCAGGAGCTGAAAAAGATGATGAAAGTGCACAACCTCCTGATGCAGATGGGGATTGGAAATCTGATGCTGAGCACTCAAAGAAAGAAGATAAAGATTCAGGTAACAAGGAATCCCATGATTTCGCAACCTTTGGCATTGTCACTGATGAAGATAGGGAAGCTGATCGAGAGGCTTCAGAAAAGATCACAAACATGTTAGAGGAGAGGTTGAAAACAAGACCTTTGCCTACAGCTCCTGCACAGGCAGCTGGTGATGGCTCTGCAATAACTTCAGAACAACCAGCTAAAACAAGAGATGGAGAATCTGACGAGCGTATGGGGAGGAATGGTAAGAGTTATTGTAGACAAAAGGCACTTCCATTCCTGTATCGATTATCTTTTGAAACAATAGGGCTATATTTTATCATTGGGATACATACTGTCCTCTGCAGTTCTTTCTTTCTCTCTTTTATTGCTTTTTTCCCTTTTTGAAACAATTTTATTCAGGAGCTTTACTGTTCAAATTTTGTAGAAGCAACTGAAGATAAAAATGAGAAAGATACAAACAGTGACATCAAACCGACCAGTGAACATGATAGGCCTGAGACCCCAGATAGAAGGCATGACAGGAGAAGCAGAGAGAGAGACCGAGATAGGGAACTAAAACGAGAAAAGGAAAGGGAACTTGAAAGGTATGAAAGAGAAGCAGAGCGGGAACGTATTAGGAAAGAGAGGGAACAAAGAAGGAGGATCGAGGATGCTGAGCGTCAGTATGAAGCATGTTTGAAGGAGTGGGAGTATAGAGAAAGAGAGAAAGAGAAAGAACGGCAGTATGAAAAGGACAAGGAAAAAGAAAGAGAACGCAAACGGAGAAAGGAGATACTGTATGATGAAGAAGACGAGGATGATGATTCAAGGAAGCGGTGGCGTAGAAGTGTATTAGAGGAGAAGAGAAAGAAGAGGCTGCGTGAAAAGGAAGATGACCTGGCTGACAGACAAAAAGAAGAGGAAGAAATTGCTGAGGCCAAGAAGAGGGCTGAGGAGGATCAGCAACGGCAACAGCAGAGAGAGGCATTGAAACTATTATCTGACCATGTTGTAAATGGTAGTGAAAAAGCTATGGCTACTGAAGAGATTACCAATGAAGTCAAAAGTGTTGGTACTGAACACAATACTGCAACTGACTTTGGTCATGAAGGTCATACAGGTAATTTTCCCAAAGCTTATTCTCTGTTACTCCTTTTTCTCTCTCATTGTATTAAAGATGGGATGCCTTTACATAACAGGTGATGCTAATTCACTAAATGCTATCAATGATGAATCAGCCATGGCATCTGTTGCTGAAAGTGATCCACGGTCAAGTGGAAATGCTCCTACAAAGAAGTTGGGATTTGGTCTTGTTGGCTCTGGAAAAAGAACAACTGTCCCTTCCGTTTTCCATGAGGAGGAGGAGGATGATGCACACAAGGACAAAAAAATGAGGCCTTTGGTTCCAATTGATTACTCAACTGAGGAACTGCAAGCTGTTCAACCTACTGCTTCTGGGCCAACACCACCAAATTTGGCTGCAGCTGCAGAATTTGCAAAGCGTATATCCAGTGCCAATCTCAAGGAAGAGAAGCTTGATGGAGAACGGGATAGAAGTAAGCGTTCAAATGAGAAGTCTAATCACCGAGATAGGGATAGGATTGATGAAGATGGCACCCACAACAGAGATGAACACAAGGAGAAAACTGACCGTGACAGAGATCGAGATCATGGGTTGGAGAAACTAAAGACTTCAGATAACAAGAGACTCTTGGATGCAAAACAGTTAATTGATATGATACCAAAGACCAAGGAGGAGTTGTTCTCGTATGAGATAAACTGGGCAGTGTATGACAAGGTACATGATCCTTAACTGGCTGATTTTGATTGGTATAATTACTTGATATTTTTGGAGTAGATTTGTCTAATCTGTATTCCATGTGTGGCTTGAGCATATGGTGCTGGATGGGAGATGGGTATGTACCTTACTTTACTAGCATTGTGGGGCCATTCGGGTGGGGGTGTCGAGAGAAAGGTTGAAGATATTCTAGTTTCTGTTAGAATATATTTCCATATTCCCTTATAGACAGCAGTGAGTTGGTTGCCCACAGAACAAAAAATATTGGAAATTTTTAAGAATTAGATTTTACAGAACAACTTTCCACTAATGATGAGAAAAAAGCACCATTACATATTCTTGATAGTCTGTTTTGTGCTTTTCTTGAGGATTGCAAGAAATTAAGGAAATGGATAGAGTGAAAAATGGATGCAGTATGGACTCTGGAGAGATGAGCTTTAATCAATCATTTTGGGAGCACAAAAATTTTCTTGAAATTTTTATTCTTCAATAACAGCCTTTATTTTCTTAGTTACTGCATCCCTAGCACTTGGTTGAGTTGAAGAGCTCTTGTTTGTCAACATTATTTATATTTAAGTTTCTTTGGTTTGTAAAGGTTTTGCTTATTTGAATGTGTTGCCCGAGAAGTAAACGATTTAGTTCAATGTGTTCTAAATTGTTGATTTTATATCTCGTTTTTGTTTTTTTTTCCAGCACCAGTTGCATGAAAGAATGAGACCGTGGATTTCAAAGAAAATCAAGGAGTTTTTGGGGGAAGAAGAAAATACACTGATAGATTACATTGTTTCCAGTACACAAGAACATGTGAAAGCATCCCAGATGCTAGAACGTCTTCAGATCATTTTAGATGAAGAAGCTGAAATGTTCGTTCTCAAGATGTGGAGGATGCTTATATTCGAAATAAAGAAGGTAGAGACAGGGCTTGCTTTGAGGTCAAAATCATGATTTTTGGCAGGATTGTAGGTTCGACTTTTTCTGCTGGATTGAGATTTTTACCACCATCCCCATGTCTTCACCCTAAATTGTAAATTGACTGCATAACCAATTAACCGTAAACAATTTAATGTAATTTTTTTCAGTCTGTACTGCTTCAAGCTTCAATTAGGTATTTGGATAAACCCGTTTTGCTTTAATGAGAGTCCGGCTGCAGTTTCTGTCATGTGTGAATAGTTTAAAAGTTAGAGCTTTATTTTGTTGATGAAAGTCCTCATTGGCCTTCTTTCTTTTGCTTATCAAGTGAACAGTCCTCAGTTACATGAGGAAATGATGCGTCGCCCTAAATTGGGTTATTAAACTCGTATCGGTTTTCGACTTTGCTGAAGGCGTTGGTGATGAGTCACCGGGTAATCATATAAAATAATTTAAAAATACGAATATTTAATACAAATGTTTGGTTACTTTCTACGTTATATGAGAATTTATGCTGGAGGGGCTAATCCCCTAAGCACTACGAGCCACTGAACGGGTTCGGATGCCCAGAAGCCTGAAGCAGAGGAGCAAGAAGTACCTCCTGAGAGTCGAGCACTCCCGTCCTGTTGCAAAGATGTTGTATTATTGGTGCACATGGATGTTCGTGCAAGCAGCCCTTACCAACTGAACCGCTAGTGACGAATCACTTTCCACCCAAGACGCTGATACTCCTTTATCCCAAGCAATAGTGAATTCATATTCTCACAAGAGTTATTTTTCAGGGATTCTATGTCTAGTCTTGATCGCAAAGAGTTTCATACTTTATAACATAGAGGGTGAGGTGCATATATCAAGATTGTTACTGCTAGAAATTCTAAAGCCACATGAAGAAATTGATGGATCCATTTTTAAGCTTAATGCATGGCATCTACATGAAAAATCAATAATTAAATTGGAAAAGAGACTTACTTGACTATCTGACGCACAAAAACAATTCATGTCTTGAGTGTGGAGAAAAGAAACTATTCTCATTTCCTGTATGCGCAAAAACCCTTGTAATCGGCAATCACAATACATATATGATGACTGATGGGAATAAAGAACTTTTTCTTATGATGATAATAGAAATTAACTTAGCCTCTGTGGAAAATCCATCACAGTGCCTACAATCTCATCTACACTATTCAAGAACCCAACAAAAAAATTATTCATAAGTGTTCTAAACCAATAAATGTTCCATAATATTTCACATTCAATTAATTCGGATTTTAAAAAACTGGTAACTATCATAATACATTCATGATAAAATTTGGACAATAATTTCATCTAATACTTAAGGATTCCTTCTCTATAGGTTTATGCTTGGGATATTCATACCCCATTATTTTATTTTAATCCTGATGCATGAATTAACCGGCATTTGTTGTTACTATAGAAATGTAACGCGCGCGTGCCAAAAAACAGAAACGTTACATACATATATTACAAAGGCACGTTAATTCATTTGAAGCGGCAGGGTTGAAAGCACATTTATTTTTGCTAAAAGAGGATTGAAAAAAATAAAGAAGGACCACCTTGAAGCCATTTGCTTAATGCTCAAGCCTGAGTTCAAATAACTCCAAAATAGCCTCTCTCGCCACCTACTCTAACTCGTGTCTACTTATATTAAAATGATTGTAGAATCTTTCAAATCCGTATCTGCATTGTTGCACCAAACTTGTTTCTTATAAACATTTTTTAAGTCAGGCTCTTATTATTCACTATCCCTTCTTTTTTTTTTTTTTTCCTGAATGTTATTCTTAGTTACAATGAATATTTGGCCATCACAGTTACCTTATATTGGTTTCATCTAAAAGTGGCACAATGTTGACATGTTCATAGTAACCATTTATTGTTCATGTCGAAAGCACCTGCAGGACCGTGTTAGATTTCTCTAGTTCTAATGTGATGATGTTTCAAGGGAAGTGGTGTTTGCTTTTACTACCCCTTTTGTTCCACACACTTCATCTTGTGTGTTCTCAAACTTCTGCCAATGATTGTGTCCTTGATATTCAATTTGCTTCAGCCTTGAATGGCTCAATATGTGTAATTCACAATTGGGGAGGATTTATCAATAGCTGTTGTGGACTAAATTTTGATAATTACCTTTATGCCTTGGGGATGCATGCCAACCAAACTGGAAAAATATTCTTGAATTCCTCAGAGCAAGAAAACTGCTTAGCATCAATGGAAGTGCCTAAGAAAAATTTTACAGGCTGTGGGGTGGAGATGTTAACCAGTGGAGCTGGTGGTTGCTCTGATTATACTGTTATGGATGTCATCAACAAGCTTGGAGACAAATTGAGGAGATTAGATGAAGATTGTATGCCTTTAAATGGCAGGCCAAATGAAACTTGCACTGCATGTTTGAAAGCATGGGAGGATAGTATTGTAAGATTAGACAATACAAGGGAATCAAGATCAGCAAATATCAGTACTGATCTTTGTAGGTTTGCTATGCTAGTCTCACTGACAAGCATCAGACTTTATGATAGAGAATCAATTCAGGCAGTTTATGAATGCCTAGGGGGAAACAGCCTCTCTGCAGGTGAGATCTTAGAACCAAGAGTTAATATCATTTTTACTTCGATTGGCACAAAAAATTGATAGTGAATTCTTTCTCCTTCCAATTCACCTTTTTACTCCTTAATAATCAGAATGGTTTGGTGTCCTCAATGAATTTTCATGCCCTGAGGTAATCTATTAATTTATATTTCTGATGGTCACAGATAAGCAAGAAATCCAGGCTAGAGGCAATGCTAATATCAGACCAGGTAGCTCTCTTCCAGTTGATACCAGATATAGTTTCAGCCCTGTAACATATAAGACTTAAATTATCTCCTGATTCATAATAAAATTGCTCTGAGTCAGAAGAATTATGTATATGATGACTACAGGCCTCAAGATTCTAGCCTTTGGCTTAATCGGAGTTACAGTAGTGGTGCTTCTTGCTGCACTTGCATTGTTTGTCAGAAGAAATAGAACTGCTCCAACCACACAAGATGGTACTCATGAAAAATGAGCCTTTAAAAAATTTTTATGGTCCCGAACTATCTATTTCTTTATCTTACTTGGCACCATCTAATTATTCAGAGTCTGAGGATTCAACATCGCTTAAGATAACTTCGAAGGACGTTTATGTAGCAACTAACAATCTCAGCGCAGCAAATTTCATTGGCCAAGGCGTAGCTGGTAAGAATATGCCTTAACTTCTCGAAATGTGATTTTACTGATTGCAGTTACAATTGAATTCATATAATTAGAAGCTCAAGAGTTCAACAATGTTAACATCAGTTTACTGAAAATTTTAAAAAAATGTGTACGTGTGAATTCATTTTCTTTCACTCATGAGGTTGTTGTTAAGTTAATTTTCTGTAACGATCAGATTAAGCTAGCAAAGCAAATTGGCTTTTCAGCACATAGACAAGGAGAAAGCACAGAAATTATACACTAGCTACACAATTAATGCAAAGAAAAATGATATAGTCATGTATACCAGTAATTAAAAAAGCAAAGCAGGATGAAGATCTTTAAACTGAGATAACTAAATGAAGTACATTCAGAAATGAAAACCTGTAAACTGAATGGAGAATTCTCCTCTTTTTAATTTTTTGGTTATTCCAGGGAAAGTGTACAAAGGTATACTCTCCAACGGTCATGATGTTGCAGTGAAGCATATCAACAATGAAGGTTACATGGAGACATTTGTTAGAGAAGTGAGAAGCCTTTCCCATGTTAGACATCCAAACCTGGTAGCTTTGGTCAGATACTGTGAAAACGAAGCTGAATGCTTCCTAGTGTATGAACTATGCCACAATGGAAGCCTCTCAGATTGGCTATTTGGTATCATTTTCTTTCCTTCTATTCATTCAAATTATCCTAAGCTTCTTTCAATACTAGCTCTTGAACACATAATTACTCTGATAGGCTATGATAAAGTTCTTTCATGGATTCAAAGACTGGAGATTGCTGTTGATAGTGCAAGAGGCCTAGAGTTTCTCCACACCAACCCAGGTGGCTGCATTGTTCACCGTGATATAAAGGTATACAATAGTACCATGTTCCTCCTCTATCTTTCCTTTACTCAGTTTCCTTTTTTAATCTGTTGTTATATATGGTTTATTGTCAGCCATCAAACATTCTTATTGATGCCAAATTCCAAGCAAAACTTTCAGACTTTGGGTTGTCCAAGGTTATGGATGTGGGTCAATCCTATGTGAGCTCTGAAGTGAGAGGAACATTTGGCTATATTGATCCTGAATACCGGACAGACCACCATGTGAATGTCTCTGGAGATGTTTACAGCTTTGGAATAGTGTTATTGCAACTTCTATCAGGACAAAGGGTCCTTGACATCAACTTCCAGAGACCAATGTCCTTAAGTAAAATGGTGAGAAATGACATTTGATGAGCTTAATAATCTGTATTTTACAAACTTGATCGATAACCACCTATTAACACTTCCCCTATTCCATCCACGTCTTTGCTTTTTAGGCCAGAGATTTTGCCAGAGGTGGTGATATTTCAGAATTCGCTGACCCTAAACTCAAAGGGGAGTATTCTGCAGAAGCATTTCGCATCATACTGAAGCTAGCTTTGTCTTGCATGGGACCCAAGGAGCAAAGGCCCTCTATAGTGCAAGTATTATATAGCCTAGCAAAGGCACTTGATATCTCATCATAAGCAAAAATCTTTTACATCCTGTAAAATATAAACAAGGGCTAAAAGACATTACTGTAAAGACAAGAAAAGAATGAGAGAAATGATCTATAATATTATTCAGAATTACAAGACGCGATACACTGTTATTTGTTAAATACAGAGAGATGACACTAAAAGAGAAGCTAATACAAATATTAGCTCTTCAAAACACGAGCTAGTATCATGAGTAAGGCAACAAAAATCAAACAACTTTACACTATCTACAGTTTATATGTTGAAACAAACAAAAGAATACCCAGGTGAAAAAAACAAACTGGGTTACCACACGTGAATAAATTGTTCTTGTGGAAGAACCGAAGTCTTAAAGTCAGAGGACCTCCTTTCATAAAAATCATGGAGGGTCCTGATGAGGGCACTGGCCTTCTTGCTTGCTCGAGATGTGCCTTCACTGAGCTTGGAATATGAGGATCCCATTATAGAAGGGCTCTTCACTAAATGAGCAACCACATCTACTCCTCCATTTATTGATAAAGAAAGCAACAAAGACATGCAGTGCTCCTTTTCCACCCTTGAAGTTTGTTTTGGAAGGGAGCTCGCAGAGTGTGAGTGAAAGCCGCTTGTGACAATATGAGAGTGAGCTTGAAGAGTGCCAATGAAAGCTGCTCATGACAATGCAGGAGCGGGCTTGATGAATGTCAGTGAGAGCCACTCGTGGCAAGGCGAGAGCAAGCTTGAAGAGTGCCAGTGAGAGCCGCTCGTGGCAATGTGGGAGCGGGGCTGAAAGGAGCATGTAGAGCACTTAAAAAGAATCAATGAACGACCTATGGATATTGTCGCAGCTAATCAAAATCCATTCTCACCAAGATAGCCAAAGAGTGTGCGAAGGGAGAAGATTTGAATATTATAGCATGACATATCATGTAATTGATTGAGAGGTCCCTTTATTCCACTAACAGTACGAACCAATAATACCACACCACGAGTAATCGTACAAGCAAATAGTATAGTGCCACGCATGGATATGTAATGAAAAATATCTGGTGAAAGAAGAATGAATTTTTTGTCTTTTTCTCCTTTTAGGAAGGGCTATAAATAGCAGTCCTAGGAACAATCAAGGGGGACTTTTCTGAAAAAAGAAATACGGTTACTCTGCAAAAATTGTAACAGAACAATGAAGAGAGAAATATTGCTTTTCTATTGTTATTGTCCTTTTCTTTATCTTCTAGTATTAAATATTCTTGAACTTCTTGTGTGTTTGCAATTTTTAATCTTGCGAGGCTTACCTTCTTGTGTCTCTTCGTGTTTTAAGAACCGCGACTGAACAAAGTTGAAGACCTCAAAGTTTCAATAGCTACATGCAAAGCCCCGCAGTGAGGCATTGCTGTTGTTCCATCACTTTTCTCTGCCAGGGTTGCTAGAACTGCTAGTGAATCTGTAACAAGATCTTCATTTTCACACGATCTCAAGATGTTAACCAGCAAAGGAACTGCCCCAGATGCAAGCCCCCTCCTATGATTTTCAGGGTGAATGAGGAGGCCAAACATTGCAACCAAGCCATTCTTCTTGCCACGCTCGGAGCCATCTTTGATTAACCTAACCAAAGATGGAATTGCTTCTGGCTCCTCCCCAATCATTTTCCCATACTCCTCCTTACTTGAAGCAAGGTAAAACAAAGTAGCAGCAGCATGGTGGCGAGCTTCAATCTTTAGCCCCTTACTTAAGACACCCACAATCAATCCTATTCCCCAATTCTCAATCATCAAAGCTCTTCCTTTGGGGTGTTTTGATAGGTTTAGAAGGGCTGCAATGCAATTCTCTTGTGCTGATGCATCCCTCCATGTTAGCAGCTTCAACAAAAGAGGGATTGAACCAGATTCCACCAAACAAGTCCTATTAAAAATGCTTGTTTTGGAAATAATCCGGATCTCATAAGCAGCTCTATTCTTCTCTCCCTTTTCTCCATTCTCAAGCCTCTCACTAAGAAAACTGGCCACCATTCTCATGGCTCCCTCTGTCAGCAAGCTTCTCAGCTGCGCCGTCCTTGTGGCGCCGCGATTCCTGCGATCCTGATCAGCAACAACAGGAATGCCATTGTCACAGCAATACTGATGAACCAGCCTCCGGATCGCCAAATTGGGAACCAATTCAATGCTGCTGAGCCGCTTACCCGTCTTGGGACAAAGTTGGTTCCCACTTCTGAACCATCTGAGGATTGAGGAACGATCATAAGTGTGACCTGTCTCTATTGTCACCGGATCAGTCATCAAGTCCAGAGAGATGGGGCATCGAAAATCATCAACTTGAAGCAACTCAAAACTCTTCCACTTCTTGCATCATCCGGTTTTGACTTAATCTCTTTACCATCAACAACCTCCATCATCACCACGCATCTGCAGTAAGTCATGAACCCCATCAAGCTACACAAAAACCCCACCTTCCCTCCCTTCTCATTGAACTGTTCAAACCCAATTTCACCACCCAAAAACTCCACCTCCTTGTTGCACTCACTCCAACCCCTAACCCCAATATACTCAGGAACCCATCTCAGATCACCCTCACTTGGAACAACGTTCCTCTCAAACTGCTTCAAAAACGACACAACACACATCATAGCTCTCTCATCATCAACCTCAACTTCAAACCTGGCCTTCCTTCCTTGCTTCATCACAAGCTGCACCTGCTCCTTAGCTTCCACCGAAACTTCCACAGAACTGAAAGGGAATACATCCAGAGCCGTGGCCACCGACCCGGACAAGACCCGGAACATGGTGGCGACCCGACCTGACTCCATGAGCATCCACAGCCTCGCACCTTCTCGGGAGGAATCTTCTAGAAGGAAGAGAAGCTTCTGGAAGGTGAAGTGAAGCTCCAGCAAGCTGAGAACAACCGAACCCGGAAGGGTCCAATGTTGATGATCTCGGATCTCCTCGAAGAAACCGCGAAGAACATCGACGAAGCGAATGCATGATGTGGCATTTCGCTTGTTGCATGGTAAGAACCGGCATTAAGAGGTGAAGGTGCAGATTCTGTGAGAGAGGGCGATCAGAGAAGAGAGAAGGGTTGGGAGAGCGATGTCCTCGGAAGGATGAACCGCCGGAAAATTCAGAATCCGGCGACCCGACCCGTTCGGTGTTCGGATCATGAGACAATGAACTAAATGAAAAACGGTTTTTTAATGCGAATGAGGAAAAGGTTGGCGTTGGATTTTGTGTTTGGATTTTTCGTTTGTGACGACGAGGTGGGCTTTTTTAGGATATAAATAAATAGGGAGGGAGATTGATGGGACACGTGTCGGAGGATGATCCGGTGGTGATGGGAGTTGGATTTGAGATGGCGACACGTGGAGGCTGCGAGAGAGTGCAGCTTCGGAGAGGGCTCGGGTTTGGGTTGGAAGTGATGAGAGAGTGACACGTGGGCCAGAAATGTTGGAAGGTCTCGGGCCTTTTTGAAGGCATGGACACTGGAATCCGACAGCGAGTTGGATTACAACGTGGATTTGTTAAATAGGAGTTGATCATGCAATAATATATTTTTGAGGAGCGGGGTTTGTGGAAGGGGCATCATTTGATTTTAACTATTCTACTCGTTTCGTATTAATTATAGATTTAATTTTAATAAACTCACCATATAATATTTTTTATACTGTTATTCAAATAAATAAGACGATAAAAATAGTGAAATTTAATTTCTATAAATATATTTATCCCATCTGTTTTCTAGTTTACTTGAAAGGACCATTTTTCAAAGTCCAAGTAGTGGATTTTTTTTTTTTGGTCAGCCCCTTATTTAGGTGCTCCTACAAATCACATCATAATCAATAATTAAAAATATATTTTTATCTAAAATATCTTTTCATTATTGATTATGAATATATTAACATGATACTATATGAACATCTAAAATTTTTTTGGGAGAGAGGTGTCTGGGGGCCTATCGGAATCGAACTGGCGACGCCTAGGCTCCTGGGTGAACTGATAATGAGGAGTTGCAAGTGACCACTAAACCACGCCTCAGAGTGCGAGTAGTGGGTCTTTCTAACTCATTCTTGCAAGTTCGGCTCGGATTTGTTTTGGGTCCGGGGAAATGGTCATTGGGCCATCAACTTGTAACAACCCATAATGCACGATTTGGAGTGGTCGTTTGTCCAATGACGTCAGTGTGTCTAGTCCTCTATAAGCCTTGCTTGCACGGATTGATCACTGGATGGCCCACCTGGCCCACAACCTTGCATATTAGTATCATAATTAATAAGATAATTGAAACAGTGGTCCCAAAATAGAGACATTCGGCTGCATTTCTCCAGAATCGATGGATGATGGGTAAGAAATGGTTAAGAGGCCTTGGTAGTTATTGGGAACTTGCTTTCAGGCTGAAGAGGAAAGGAATATGTAGTAATGGTAATCATTAATAAGCCCATCTGTGCTTAATTACTGGGATGAAAACATTTGCTAATGGTGTGAGAGAAAATGAAATTCAACAACTGCATGCATTATTACTTGAATAATAGCTAGAATAAAAAAACAAGAGATGTATACTATATCTAGAGATATATTTTATACGTTTGCTAAAAAGAGGAATATATTTTTATCTAAAAATCTTATCTATTCTCAATTCTTTATCTTGTTATTTCCTTTCATTTTTATTTCTACAAAAACAAACCCTGTATTTGAGAGCACTATTATTATCCCATATGATCATTTATTTGTTGTTTTTCACAACTAATATATGTAGGATTTGAATTTATGAAGCCTTGGTGACAATAACTGAGCAGTTTTTGTAGCAAACTTCATCAATTGCAGAGAGGAAAGGGGCAGGCTCGTAGTAACAAGAATGATGGTTAACAGTTCTTGGGTACTCATGTGTGATATCACTTGCTGAGAAACATATCCTTTTTTGCATACTTTGATAGGTAAAAAAATACCACACTCAAATGATCAACATACCTTGTTCACGGATGAAAGATATGAAATTTACTCTATGCACCATCATATAGTTTTTGAACAGATAAAGTCACAAAACTTTGAACTCTCTTCCACAGGACCACTATGACAAGTTGACAACTTTGGGCCAACACACCAAGCAACGTGCGCTCAGACTGGGGCTCTTTCTTTCCTACTTCTCTCCCACACTGCCGTCACTCACCATTTTCAAAGCCCGAAAAATGGGGCCATTCTATTGTTTCGGGTTTTTAATTGTCTTAAGTTTCATTTTGGGTTAAATATATTCCGGACTATGTTATCACTTAGCAGAAGCAAGTTATTATGCAAAATTAGTTATGATACTTAACTGAGAAATGCTATATTTTATAAAACTAAAAACATATTCAACTCTCCCCTTTTCTATTGACCAAAAAAGTTCCCAATTTTTGTGAAAAAAAAAGTTTCCTATTTTTGTATATACTTTCTTCTGAAAAACTTTTAAGTATATAATTCCAACAACAAATTTAGATTGAATTGCGAGTCGGTAGTCTAATAATAAAGAGTTTAGATAATTTACATAAGTTTTTAAATTCAAATTTTATTATCATTAATATAAAAAAAAATTAAAATTGAATTGCCGAATGCAAATATGCACTGACGTAGATAATGCAAGGTAGAGAATATGGTGATAAATGCTAGGCCGACCACCATAATTTCCCAAAAGCTACAAACAACTGATTTTATACAGCATTAGACATTTTTACTATTATCGTCTCCCATGTTATTATTAAGAGAAATATCAAGTGACATAGACACTAATCTTTCTTCCTAAAAGGATTAGACAAAAATAACCATAAAGCGTGTAAGCAAATTAATGATGATGGCGTTGAGTAATAACAGTGAATAAGATTGATTCTTTCATTGATTTATTCTAAATTGTCAATCAATTACATAAAAGAAAAAAAATAAATAAAAAATAAAAAACACAGTAGGGGCACTGATGGCACTGACAATCGGCGTAGCATTTGTCAATGCCACGAGCGAAAGTGGAAAGAGTTGCCGACATGTTCGGCAAAGAATGGAGCTTGGAATCTCCAGGAAAAAAATAAAAACTTGGAATAGTAGTAATATCTTTCTGCTTTTTACCTTTAATAATCTTCTTTCTGTTTTTTATTCTCTCCATGCATGTGGAGGTTATTTTTCCTGAAACAGTATTAATCTGATTGCTATGATCTTAGGCGTTTATTAAGGCTTTAATATTGTCGCTTTGTTAATACCTGTCATTTTTTCGCCAAATAAAGATCTAGATAAAAAAATTATTGTGGTGTACAATTCGGCTCATAACAAAACTTTTCCACTTCATCAGGGAAACTGAATCCTGACCAAATTGTTATGAATTACATAGAGTCAAAGCAGAGTGATGATTCAAACAAAACAATAATATATTGACCCTCTAAAAATGATTGGGCCCTTCCGGGACTATCTATGGCATGGATGATGGGTTGCTCCCTTGGCTTTGTTGATAATTTTCATTCTCCATGTCCCCCTTATTACAAATGTATGCTACTTCCATTTTCACCTAAGCATTACTTTTTGAAATTAACCATTTTTTACAATTATCTATTACTTTATAAAAAATTTAGGAAATATTAATTAATTCTCTCATATTTTACCTTTATGAAATAGGAAACATAAATGGTGAAAAAATACTTAAAAAGAGAAAAAATTAGGTAAAAAGATGATTTTGTAAAATACGCTCTAGTTAAGGTAAAAATGAGATCAATTTAACATTTTTTGTGTGCATTAAAAAATAACACTTATTTAAGAAAGAAGGTAGTATTAAATTATTCTGTCATTTATAGTTATCTATAATAAGGAATACGCAAATCAAATGCACCTACTTCCCTTTATTTCTCCGATCAAGCAATCGGAATGAGCATATGATCCACGTATTTAATGATCAACTTTAATGGATGTTAGATTATGTAGCTTCTATGGTAAATTTAGCGCAAGATTTCTTGCACAACTTAATAGCTACCCATGTTTTTTTTTTTTTGGTAGAATAAAATAGTTAGGTATGTATTTATTAAGTGCTTTTGTTTTACATTTCTCTTTAGACACTCGCTATGGCTGTGTTCTTCTTCCTCAACTCCTACTTGTTCATGACATGTGATCCTCTTAAACAGTAAAGCATGTTGTGTGTTTTCTTAGTGCAAGGAGCAAAGTCTGATTAAAAAGTTGAATAAATTCTAACAAATTGTATTTCATTAACATATAGTAGTTAGCAACCTCGTGCTTTATTCACTTTAGAACATCTTGGTACTTGTTCATGTACCGAAAGAATAACAGAAGCCATTAAAAATATGGTTCATGCTATCAACCGCAGGTAACCAAAAAGAAGTAAAGAATCTTGTTTGAATTATAACTGAATTCACAGAAAAGAAGTTACTACAATAATATGTAGGTTTTGAGCTTCATGAATGGTAACTAGGCTTGACTTGATCCTGAAGGATTAATTTTTTATTATATTTTATAAAAGTATATAAATATGGTAAAATCGACTAAGGTAGTTTTAATATATAATCTAATAATTTTAAAGTATAAAAAAAATACTGAATTTATTTTAAAATTTTCGAAAATTAAAATTGAGCTAGAGCTCAAACTTAATTTTCAACCTGGATAAAAGCTCAACTTGAGCCCCAGCAGGGCAACACTAGATTCCAATAGAGGAACACCATTACGCCAGGTGATGGAGACATGGCTTGGTTCAACCATTTTCCATGTACCTGCAAGCTGGCCCAACTTGCATATTTGTCCATGCTAATCTCCATCTCCAATTCTCTACCTTGTTTTCTTTCACCTATTTATGATTCAGTCAGCAATTGAGTGCGGCAGAGAAAAGTAATTCAGTGCCATAAATCAGCCTTAGACCAACACCACCGCCTGTACATCCTTTTTCCTTAATGCGATGCATGCAACACTCTTTTGATAGTATCAAAACAAAATTACAAAAGAAACATGCATCTAATATGTGTCCTGTGTAGTCAGTCTTTAAGTCGTATCAGATTCCTCTGCCTGCCAGCTAAGTCACTCCTGTCAGATTTGGTCATTTTCAGACATAAAGATACTTTGACATTTTCTGCTCACTAACTAGCATGCATTTTTAATTTTAATTGGCTTTATTATATCATTAATCAAAGATTATGGATCCCTCGTTGATTCCCTTGATTATTTTATTTAACTGTTATTTACCTACCAGCTGACCGTTTTCAGCATAGCAATTTAAGTTGAAATGACAAGGGCATTTATATAGTGCTAGATTTGTGGAGTGAAAGGGTATTTCTGCGTCAATTCAATTCAGATATCCAAATTTGGTTACTCAATATATGGGGCAGTACAGTTCATGCTCTCTCATAAACCATGTCTTATTTTCTCCTGATAGTATTAGCATTTAAAGCCTCCGAATTAGAGTTTCTGTTGTTAAAACTATGAGGTATTGGATGCCCACAAAAAAATTGACTCAAACCCATTTGCAATGGTCACCCAAATATTGCTGACACTGAAAAAAATGAACAATAATTATTAAGAAGGAAAAAGTGTATGTGGTGAGTATGGTGACTTGAGGTCTCCATCCTTCATTATGCAAAATCAAGTCCAATCTCAATCAAAACGTACGCGCTTTTAACAGAATCAATTGCTCCCAATTGGATCACAGCTGCTACAAGAATGAACAGTAATATTATTTGTATATTAAAAATAGACATTAAGTGCGGACGTTATAGATAGATACGAAATTATGTCTCCACTTAGCACTTACAAATGTTTTGTGTCTTTCTATCTTTATAGTATTTGCTATTATGATCCACTATTGATATATAAATAACATTGCCCCTGGAATTACTCCTAGAAGGAATAAGACATGTAATGGATGTTACAGCATGCAGGTGAGACTGAGACTTCCCATCAAACATTAACAACATGTCCACTCCAATCCATGCCCCTAACTTTAGGCCAGCCCCACAACACAAACCCTGCCAAACCTAATGAAATCACCCCCACATGACTCTTTGAATCATTGCCTTTATGATCCAAGACACCCACCAAAAAAGAGACTAAGAAAAAAGACTGAGAGATGGCCAATTAGCCAGTGGCCAGCTAGAAAACAACTAAGCAAAAGATTATGAAACCCCATTAAACCACCCACAATATATACCCAAATCTGCCACATTTTCTCCTCATCTGTCCACTAAACATGGCACTTTGGCAGCATAAGCTACTTTTCTTTCCTTTCCTAATCCTTTGCTTAGCAACTGCGGTTTCTCCACATAGCAGGCCTTATACAACACCAAGTGTCACACGCTTGACTGATTCTTTTCCTCGTGTCCCAGTTGATCGTGCTTTTACTAAGGCTTTTGGGGCCTCAAATATCAAGCTTCTCAGTAACGGGACCATGGCCACTCTGGCTCTTGACAAAATCTCAGGTTAATATATATGAAGCTCTTTATGTAATGAAGTTAAAATCTCGCAATTTCTTTTGTCTTTAAAAAATATAAATACATATTTGTCCTATTATTCCACAGGGTCTGGCTTGGTCTCGCAAAGCAGTTACTACTATGGATTCTTCAGTGCTGCAATCAAATTACCTGCTGGCTTATCATCTGGAGTTGTAGTTGCCTTCTATGTAAGTTAACTGCTTCTTTTCTTATAAAGTTTTCCGGTACAGGATATGGTAGCACACAACCACTTTTTTTTTATTTACGTAATACCTTAATATTATGTAATGACTATGCCATTGATCATTTGCATTCAACTATCTTTGTTTGAGGCTATGATTCCTCAGGAAATTGACCAGAGAAAATATCAGTTGTCTAATGCAGATAAATTCCCTCATAACCATGATGAGATAGATATTGAACTGCTTGGCCATGATAAGAGAAACGACTGGGTTATTCAAACAAATGTTTATGCCAATGGAAGTGTCAGCACAGGAAGAGAAGAGAAATTCTACTTCTGGTTCGACCCAACACAGCAGTACCATTCCTATAGCATCTTGTGGAACAGTTTCCACACAGTGTAAGACAAATCATCTCAGTCTTGAAGATAACAAGATGGAATACTAAATCTGTTTGATATATATAACCCCAATTCTGAAGAAATTATTTGGATTTTGTAGGTTCTTGGTGGACAATATTCCAGTGAGGGAATTCATACACAGCAATGCATATCCTTCTATTTATCCATCAAAGCCAATGTCAGTGTATGCCACAATATGGGATGGCTCAGAGTGGGCCACTCATGGAGGAAAATACCCAGTTAACTATAAGTATGCACCATTTGTTGTTTCATTTGCAGAGATGGAACTGAGTGGATGCACATTTGATCACTCAGCTGCAGTTTCTTCATGTTCTAAAGCCAGCACTTCGGGGTTAGACCCTGTGAATGGACCAGAGTTTACTAAGCTATCACAGCAGCAGGTAGCAGCCATGGATTGGGCAAGAAGGAAACTCATGTTTTACTCCTACTGCAATGACAGAAACAGATTCAAAGTCATGCCACCAGAATGCCACTAAATTATAAAATTCAATTGAGAAAGATTAGAAAAATAGAATTCCTTAAAAAGTATTTATCAGTTATCATGAAGGAAGAAATAGTCATTTTTCTATAAATAATCATCACTATTTACTACTTCATGATAAATATTTTTGAGGAATTTTTTTCATAATTTTTCTAATAATTCTAATCTTCATTTTTTTTAAAATTATTTTTTCTTCACCTGAGTGGGGATTGGGAATAATAATATTGTTGTAAGTTCAATTCTTTGGCTCAAGAATTGCTCAAATGCTCAAATCAATAGAGCGTAATTTTATGTATCTACCACAATTCATATACCCGGACATGCAAGTGATAATTAGCATTCAAGTTTCTTCTTAACCTTTTTATTTTGAAATTTGATCTTACCATTCAAGTTTCTTCTTAACGTTTCTATTTTGAAATTTGATCTTACCAAAGTGAGGCCCATTATGATCACAGCAAAGTGTTGGTCCCCAAATGCCAAGAAAATATAGTTGAGTCACTGGCACAAATCTGTGGGTTGTGAGCCTGTGACCAATCCAGAAACAGCAGGGTTGCATGTTGTCACCTCACAAGTGGTTAAGTTATAGTTGCCAGTTTAATAAGATAGACAGGCCATGAGACTCATTTGAATGTGGCTATTTGGGCATACAAGAATTAAGAAAATCAGCCTAAAACAGTGAAAAGACAGAGAACGTAAGACCATCATAGGCACGGAAATCCTAGTGGGATTGTTATGTAATGATTGGGGAGGCATACCATGTGGCCTGAACAGGTTGAACCTGCAGTATAGATGCCTGGGGATCGAAATCATCTGTACTCATTTCCTGTCTCTTTTCCTTTCGTTTCATTTAAATTTTTACCTCTGAATAAAAATTTTACACATTATAGATTTCAACAATATTGAATTTTTATTTTTTATTTTTTTTTAATTTCAAATTTTAAATGATGAAACAAGAAAAGAGACAAATAGTATAAACAGGTAATTTTCATCCCTTCATTGGAACCTTCGGCAGCAGCAAACAGCCTAGACTAACTAGATATGGCGAATCGGTTATGGCGTATAGGCATGTGGGACAGAAGTCTTAAGTTGATGATAAAATAGGGATGAGAAATGTTATTTAAACATCCAAAAATGGATATCTTAAGTATATAATAGAAAGAGAGATATAAAATTTTTGATGGTGAATGATGTTGAAGGAGAAAAAAACAAGAGCTTGTGTCTTTCCTTTTCTGTTATGTCTACAGGATGTCTAATTTTAAATGAACAAATAAAATTTCTCAATTCTGAAGAATGAGTGCTCACCTTTTTTTCGTATGGAAAAAAAATGATTTTTTTTTTTTTTTAATTTTAGAAACGCGACCAATCGCACTCAATACGTTGAAAGTTAAATTCAAAACAGCATATCAACAAACAATGGCGAAGTGTAGAGAACTGATGAGGGAGGAACTATAACTAACACTAGTTATAGTCGGTTACATATCAGTTTCTGTAACAACTTAACAGCTGTATCTTAGCTAGTCATTCACTCTTGTAATCAGTCTATGGATAAGTCACTTTGTATCATCAAATCAAATTCATTCATTCGATAAGATTCATAATACTCAGTCTACAAGATCTCTCTTTTCCTTTTCGCCTTTCTTTAGTTTTCTCTGTTCATCCTTTAAGCTTTGTTTTAATACCTTACATGATACCAGAGACAAAAATAATGAGGTGATTTTCATAGTACCTTCCCTAAAAGAAAGGGTTTTGAACCCATTCTAGTTGGTCCAATACTATTTGACCATTTGTTAAATTTTTGTCCACTTAAGAAGTGACTTGTTACTATACCGAAATTTATATTTAGCCCCACTTCACTACTTTTATTTCAATTTTATCCCAGGATACTTTAAATATTAAAATTTTCTTATTCTTAAACATCAAACCGAGTTACTATAATTTCAAACATCCAAAAATGATTTTTTTTTCACAAAATTGATAAGAACCCTAACACAATCTTAAGAATCCTAATCCTAAATTTTTCCAATTTTCCAATCCAAAATATATTTTCACTAGTTGACCACCAGCAATAATTGTAGCTTGGCTGAGGACATTTTCAGTATATTTTTATGTGAATTTGCAGGTTGCAATATCTCTACTTCATGTACTTTTATTATTGCAAGGCCTAGGACATTTGTTTTAGACAACATTCCAAATTGTTAAAGCAATGCAAACCATATTCCTGGAATCCTAATTCTTGAAATTAATACACCAATTTACCTTGCCAAGGCAAGCTATTTAAGACAGAGGTAAGCCACTTGCAGATTCCCAATTTTGCTCTATCATGGACTGCATTTGCAAAAACTCTCCCTCTGACCCTACCCACTAAAGTTCTCGTGATTGAGATGTTGAGCATGGCGGCTAATGTTTCCTTGGGCATATGGAGAGAATGTAATAAGAAAATTTCGCCTCATGGTTAATAATCTCTAGCCACGATATGATAATGATGAACTGCACCACGCTTGTGCTTTGTGTAACTTTTGGTACAGGGAGCAATTGACCATATTGGGTGAGGAAGGTTGAAAATTTGGGTTTTCTTTTTTCAAAAAAAAATAAAAAATAAAAAATTTGGGTTTTTTGAGTTTAGGGTAAAGAATTAGGATTCCAAGATTTTATGCTAGGGTTCTTATGAATTTTGTGAAAAAATCTTAATTAGATGTTTGGAATTATCATAAGTAACTCGATTTGATGTTTTAGAATTTGAAAGTTTTAAATTTTCTAAAGAGACCTGAGAGTAAAAGTATAACAAAAAAAAGTTAAAAGGGGTTAAATTAAAATAATGAAGTATTGATATATGAATGTCCATGTAGACAATCATTAATCACATGATCAAATAGTATTGGTTCAAATAAAAAGGGTTTCAAACCCCTTTAATTTGAAGGAGTACTATATAAATCACCTATTACGAATATGAATGTGATAATTTCATAACATTATAATTTTCAAAATTAACATTTTAAAAAGTTATTCATGAATTGTAATAAACTATATTTTAGCTGATCCTTCCTTCTTGTGATTGATACTGATGGACCAAGGTATCTTTTGCTGGCTGATAATCTTGCCATCTCGATTGTAACTTGTAAGGCTGTATTTCTTTGTTCTTGTCCCGACGTACCAGAAAACTATGCCAAGAAAGGAAGTGGGAGAGATTTCAAAGTATTTAATGTCATAATACATAATTTATAAAAATGGAACTTGAATATTTCTCATTTTCTCTATTAATAGGAAAAATTATATAATTACAAAGAAAAGAATAATTTTTCTCTACAAAATCGATGGACCTTGCATATTGGTGGTCCCTTCACAGAAAAAAAAAAGTATTTAATTTCTCTGTGCACGTTTGGGAAATATTTAATATTTTTTCTCTTAAAAGATGTTTTCAATACAATATATTTGAAAAATACATATAATTAAAATCGCTTATAAGTTTAAGTTTATTTTATTTATGCTAGAAATTCTTTTTTTTTTTAAATTACTTATTAGTATTTTGATTATAAACAAAAGTTGATTATTTTATAATTTTGATATTTTCATCAAATTAATTCTAAATATAAAATATTATATAATATAAATAATTATTCCTTTTTTTAGTAATTTATATATGAAAGCAACTTTTTTCATATAACTTAAATAAAACATGTTATTTTAAAATTATTTTTTAATTACCCATAAATGGTTGATCACAATGAAAGTGTATGGCAACTATAAGCATATTCTATCTATAATGTTAGGTTTGAATTGTGAAGTCAACACTTTTGAGAGGATTTTATCTAAAAACCATTGTTGATCCAAAATTATGTGAGTAAATCCTAACACCAAAAAAAAAAACTTTTTTGTTTATATATTCAAAAATAAAATTAATTTAATCATAATCAATTATAAACAAATTAATTACATTTATAATTAATTATCAACATAATCTTATTTTTGCAGCTAATCCATTCAAACCCTTTATTATTATAGAACTCTCTCATATATTCTTAAATAAAAGAGATCTCCCTAGATTCGTAAAAACATTTGTAGGGGCAAAACAATATTTACATTCAATAGTTATATAATGAAATAGCAAGAAAAATTAAAATATTTTGAACGTAGAATTTCTCTCAACTATGTACTCTTTTGGGTGATAAGAGTATAGTATATAAATTCAGTACTAGTAGTTTCTTTCTTAATAGAATTTGAATGTATATATTACATATGAATCTTGCGATTAATTCTTCGTAAAATAGTTACTTAAACACGACGAAAATACAAGATATATCACAATACATTGCAGCAATTTAATATGAAAGTAAAAATGTTTGCCCTTGTATAAAAACAAGGTGAATTCTCTGGTGCATTGGCATTATTGTACATTTGGTACATTTTTTGCATCTAATTATAGAAAAATGACCTATATATTTGTTGGGTTGCACCTTAAAATATTTCAATGCACATTAGAAAACTCCTATTAACGTTGGCTCAAGCTCTCTTGCCCACATTTCCATCCCTGTACCAGACAACCACAGGTCAGGCTGCACAATTGCTACCAACAACAACTGCAAAATGTAGCAGCCACCATAGCACATGGCTTTGTTTTTCCAAAAATTAAAAATCTTAATTACTCTAGATCAAAAAAAAAAAAAAAAAAAAAATCTTAACTACTGAGTTCATCCCCAAATCAAAACCCTAACAAGTTCCACCATCTTCCAACCATCCTACTGCTGCAGCCAGCCTCTCACTTACCAGACCTCCACCACACCATCGTTCCCTCTCTAATCTTCCTTGCTTTGAAGCCTCAATTCTTAGAGCTCCTTTGTTAACTTCTAGTTCTCTGCTTTGAACTACTCGATCCTCTTGGCATGGCATTGAATCTTTGCATCCCTGGAAAAGATGTCATTCTTAAGGAAGGAGACAATGGCAACAGTTTCTTTGAGGAGCTTATACTCGAGGAGCTCAATTTTCAAGTGAGACTCTTAGCTGTATATAGGTCCTCAATGAGGCGGAGGAGCTAGGTTACTTTCGGGGGCGGAGCTAGACTTGGGTGGAAGAGCATGGGAAGTAGGCATAGAGGGAGCGCGCAAAAGAGGACTTGGTGGAGGGTGGGGCAGTGGGTGGGAGAGGGGGATTTGTGGAAGGGCACTTGAAGCTTCTTAGATCAGGATGGGGGGTTTCTCCCTCGGGTTCGGTTTCTAACGTGTACCTTAGTGTTTTAAGGTGTAACCCAACAAGCACACAAATCATTTTTTTATTGGTTAGATGCAAAAAATATACCAAATGTACAATACTGCCAATGCACCAGAAAACCCACCCAAAAACAATGTGCAAGTCGGCAAGTTGTAAACTATTTTGACAACAGAAAATCCAAATTTCTATGATGATTTCTTGGCAGATGTTCTAAGCTTTTTTTTTTTGGTCATAGATGTTCTAAGCATTAAAATAGATTTTCATGTCCATGGCCCACGAGGACAATTTAGACCCAACATTCTTTAAGTCTTGAGCGTTGGACTCATCCTCACCAACGGCCCAAAGGCCCTGAACAGGATAAATTTCCTCTTCGTAAACTGAGTACTTAACTATGGCTGTGGTCGAGACCGAGGCACAGCGGCACATCTATGAGCAGCCTCGCATGCAGCCACGCCCGGGTTCGAGACTTCGAACCCTCCATTCCCCCTCCCCCAAAAAATCCTTTCCCCCGACCAAAAAAAAAGAAAAAACTATGACCCCAAAAAAAAAAAAAATTTATGGCACTGAAAGTTGGGAGAGATTGTTGGGTAAGTTCGATTTATGTATTATCATTAAAATAAAGTTAACTTTTCTCAAAAAGCAACTTGACATCCCAAAAAAAAAAAGCAACTTGATATTAAGACATCGAACCTCAAAGTTGTTACTTTGACAAAGAATTGTATCTAACCATGCTCGAAACTACATGAATAATTGTTAAAAAAATAAAAAAACTAATATGTTAATTAAAGAAGTGACATAAAATATAAATAAAATAGCAATAGCAATATTTAATATTTAAATATTTTAAAATTATTTAATACTTTATTTGGTTAAAGGCATTAGTTATTCCTTTTTTTATAAATAATGAAAATATATTAAAAAATATTATTTTTGGTCTGATATTCATTTTTTTTCTCGGTCAATGATATTGAAAAGATTTGTAATCGCAAATATAACGCCGTACGGGCCAGATTCGAATCGTAGGCGTATAAATTATGTGGCCCCATGGGTACGCCAGTATATTAAATGATTCACATCACGTGCATCGGCACCGGTCCAAGAAAAAAATTACATACGAACAATGGTTTGAAATTAAATTGGAAAATATTTTAAAATTAAATTGATAAATCCTAATTTATAATTTAATAAATTCAATTAATTAATCTAAATTTAAATTACAAACAAATCATAAAATATTTAAGTTTTTTAAAAAAATAATTTACAGTTCAACTATTTCAATTAAGCACTTCCGTTTAATTTTTAAAATATTCTATGAGTAACTAATATTAGAGTATTATATCATATTTGCAAAAATTTGATCATTTAATTCCAGTTAATTTTAATTCCATCAATTTTTTTATGTTTATATTTTTTTTGGGTATTTGTATATGTACAATAATGTGTTTTTATTTTTTTACTATTTAAAGTTAATGCGTTTCTCACTAGCGTTTAAAGTATGCGCGCTTGGAAGACGAGAATTTCAGGGAGCATAGTTTACTGTATATTGATGATTGTGTGAACCCACCTCAACCGAAAAAAGAAAAATGAAGAAGAAAGATATCTTTTTGTACTCTTAATTTGGCAAGAGAACGTGAGAGCCAGAGGAGCAATGTTCGAAGAAGTGATGAAAGAGACACAGAAATTTAGTGTGCTGAAAAAGCAGCCGTGTACTGAAAACGAGAGAAAGAGATAGGTGGTGGAGGCTTGGCGGCACGACTCACGAGGATTACGATGCTACGCTACCCATACCCCACTCCTAAGTTTAAAAAATGTTATCTATATATAGACTTGGAAATTTTTATTTGATAAAAAAAATACTAATATGAATTTTGTCAAATTCTCATACAAATTAGCAAAGCAAAAAAATTTGACTTGTAGTTTGTAGATGATCAGCGCAAACGTTAACTCTAGTGTTAGCTTAGAATTAGGTTAGTTAAAAAAGCTTCATTTTATAGTCATGAGGTTAATTCCTTATATACTATCACAACAAAATGACCATCCCAACAAGGCAACACTTAAAAAATAATTTTTTTAATAATGTAAAAAAAGTGTACGGGAAAAAAGATAGGGATAAAGATAAAGGGGATTGTTAAAATAACTAGACATATAATGCAAGCATCCAACCAAAAATAAATCAACAATGTCACATGTTTATAAGGCAAATAAACAGGATTTTATCATCATTATCATTGGAGTTATTGATCTATTCCATGAGGCAGACAAAGGAAAATCTAGTGATATGCCTAAAGCCATGCTGGGTTCTTCAAGGGAGTAACAACAGCCTTGACTTGCAAGTAATTCTTGAGGCTGTACTCTCCCTTTTCTCTTCCCTGCCCACTCATCTTGTAACCACCAAAAGGAATTGCAGCATCAAATGTGTCAAAGCAGTTCACCCACACTGTTCCAACTCTCAATGCTCTAGTCAAGGTATTGGCAGTGTCTATGTTCTTTGTGAACACACCTGCTGCAAGCCCATAACGTGTGTTGTTTGCTCTTTGAATTACCTCTTCAAGGTCCCTGGGATTAACACAAAAATTAATGCAAGAAGCAAATCAGATAGATAATAACATTCTCTAAAAGATAGGGCTCATTGCACTCACTTGAATTTTAGTATGGATTGCACTGGACCAAATATTTCTTCCTTTGCAATCAGCATTCCATCCTGGTAATTGTAACAAATACAATTAATAACATTAAGGGATTGTATTTTCAGCCTCCACTTATAAGACGGAAGCAACTATAAGATATACCTGAACATTTGAGAAGACGGTAGGCTGAATATAGAAGCCCTTGTTGCCGAGTCTATCTCCTCCAGTTTCAAGTGTAGCTCCACTTTGAACACCAGATCTGATATACTTCAGTATTTTCTCAAATTGTTCTGAATCAATCTACAGTTTTGATGATCATACATGAAATCATCAGTATAGCCAGACATTTCAAAAGACTCATACATTAAGACAGGGGAATATTAAATTAGTAGCAATGCAGCATTCTTTCTATGCATTTTAAATGCTGAGAACCATCAAGTATCAGAACATAACAGTGACCGTCACATTAACATATTTCCAGTTATCAGCAATCGCCACTGAGTTAGTGAAGTGCGGACATAATGCCAAATTGCCAATATATCACACCCTCAAACAACTTTGGAAAACAAAGCACTAAGCTCAACCATGAGGGTGTCCTGCAAGGATTCTTTGAAATTTACCTGAGGACCTTGCTCTATCCCCACCTTGAATGGATCGCCAACAACACGTTTCAAAGCACGAGCCTTTGCTTTCTCAACAAACTCGTCATATACACGTTCATGTACATATGTTCGAGACCCAGCACAGCAACATTGTCCCTGAATGTTATAGAGAAAACCAATCAGAATCAAAATTCTGTGAAAGATAGTTGCTTTGCCACAAGAAGTTTATACTTATATACACCTGATTAAAGAATAAGGCAAAGTGTGCTAGCTCGACAGCCTGATCTACATCAGCATCTTCACAAACAATGAAGGGAGATTTCCCACCAAGCTCCAAAGTTACAGGCTTAAGATTGCTTTTAGCCGCTAGTTCAAGGACAACTTTCCCAGTATCAGTTGAACCAGTGAAAGCAAGCTGCAAACGATTGTCCAAAATTTAGGCTCCGAATGCACTATCGTGTCTAAATGTCTAATAATCCAACAGGGCAAGAATAAGAAATTGAAATTTTAATTGCCATGAAAAATTTATTATAGAATTATTTGAGACTGCAGGGGACATGGGCTGAAGCTGAATACTTCATTTCTAGGCATCTAATTGATTATACAAGCAACTTATTTGGTGCAAGAAACTCATTAACAAATTGAAATTAATATTACTGCAGAACTAAAATATTTCAATACCTTATCCACATCCATGTGACTAGCAAGAGCAGCACCAGCAGTTGGACCAAAGCCCGATACTACATTTAGAACACCATCAGGAAGTCCAGCCTGCCAGACAATTATAAATTTGGAATGAAGATTAACTAAAGTTATTTTTAATAGTAAAAAATCTCTTAATATCTTCCAAACAAGGAAATGATCACAGCTCGATCAACAAATGAATGGTCAATCACTTACCTCATGAAATAGTTTTGCTGCATACAAAGCAGACAATGGTGTCTGCTCAGCTGTTTTCAGAACAATACTGTTGCCACAGGCCAATGCTGGTCCAACCTTCCAAGCAAACATGAGAAGAGGGAAGTTCCATGGAATGATCTGACCGGCAACACCAATTGGTTCATGCAATGTTTGCACATGAAGTGGCCCATCAGCTGGAACTGTGAGACCATGGATCTTATCTGCCCAACCTGGAGAGTATCAAAACACAAGTGTTAGTGTAGTTTCACAAAACCAAGGAGGGGAAAAAGCAAGTTCCACATTCCTCATCCCGCTTACCAGCATAGTACCGAAACAGGCGAACCAGCATTGGGATTTCAATCTGAGCAGATTGTTCATATGGCTTCCCATTATCCCAAGTCTCAAGTGCTGCAAGCTCATCATTGTGCTTCTCAAGCAGATCGGCAGCACGCAGCAATATCCTTTGCCTCTCCTATAAAATTGCAGAATCATAAGGGCAAAGATTATAGCCTAGTGAATTGTAGGACAAAGCAAAATAAAACAATAAAAAGGCAATGATCAATTATCATACATAGGCTGTCATCTTAGGCCATGGTCCTTGATCAAATGCTTTTCGTGCAGCTGCAACTGCTCGATCAACATCTTCAGAGTGACCCTCAGCAACATGAGCAATCACTTCCCCTGTCCTGGGGTCCAGCGTTGGAAAAGTTTTACCTGATGTCAAAATAATCCAACTGTAAGATACTCCAAAAAACTTCCCAAAGCAAAAAGTCCCCTTTTCTTTTTTGTTTGAGTAAAAAATGCAAACTTTATGCCCAGTTGTGAAAAACAAGATTAACAGTAAACCCCAAAAAAGGGGAAAACTCACCAGAAAGAGCATCAACGAATTTTCCATCAATTAAGAGCTGGGTGTGCTCTATTTGTACTGCTGGTTTAATTGGTTCTTCTTCAATGGCAGCAGCAGTGCCATACCTGCTCAGCCCCGCAACCGGGTAACCCTTCCCACCTGAAATTTTTTTTTTTTTTTTAAATTTAATCCAAACATTGAATATTAGAAAAAGGTTCAAGGACCTTAAAAGGCTTCAAACCCCTAATGAAGACCCCAAATCAAAATGACCCACTTATCACAAATTGTAATAAATATCATTAACATGAGTTGTACTTTTACATAGCTATACGCCCGAAATGTAAAACATGTACGAAAGTGAAAGAATCTAAAAGTACAGTCAGCTAACAAAACATAGGAATCATCCATGCGGAAAGGAACACTAGAGCAAATAAGAAAACAGGTAGTAGTTGATGAAAGGGACCAAGCAATCAATGAACCTCTTTCTTTTTCCACAAATTACACCCCATTGGTCAAGTTTCACGCTTCTTTCAAATCCTACCCACCCCATTTTGTCAAATATCTATTTTTTTTGTTTTCTCGTTCTCCTATTTTTTTTTTTTCTTTCTGTCCCAACAATGACAGTGATCCCATCATCAATGAAACAAATCTAGTAAAACCAATTCAAGTTTAAAACAAAAAAAATCAAAGAAGAAAAAAATTGGCACGAAGAAGTGTCACTTAGTTTTTGTATGTTGTTGATGTGAAAAAATGATCAGATCACCCCAAAAAGCTTGGAAGAGGTAAACAACAAGGTACCTCGAGAAAACAAAGAAGAAGAAGCAGAAGAGAAAGAGCGAGAGAGCAGCCTCGAGATCCTCATTGACGAAGCCATGGTGATGGTGTCCCTATTGCTATTCTCTCTCTACTGATGAAGTTCATCAAATCGCCGTGTGGCTCCTACTTTATATAATGCATGAGCAACCAAACATGTCAAAGTGTACCCCACACCAATTGGCTTTCTGCATTTTTTTCATTATTTTTTTCCATTGGGTTAACTCTTTGATTGCGAAATTGATTTTATTTTAATGGCCTGGATCGTCTGGTAAGATATCTTTCGTTAATTCAAATCTTCAATATTGTAAAATAATATGTCATTAAATCTAAACTAGCTTATATGTGTTTCGTGGGTTGAGTTTTGGAAAATTTTGTTTGTTGGGATATATAAGTGAATTGGTTGTCTATCAATATGCTGTATGTCGCATGAGTTTATTATTATTATATGTGATATTAATTTATGTTAATCCTGTCATTTTACCTTTATTTTACGGCATTAAAATTTATTTTGATGTACCAAACAAAATTATTTTCATAAATTAATAGACTATCATATGATGTTGAGCATGTTTTTTCAAAAAAGAACAAGTAAAATATACTTATTAGTTTTATATTTTTGCTAACAATGGTATTATTAGTTGTTAAATATTTTATTAGTTATTTATCACATTTAATATACTTTAAATATTTATTATGAAAACTAATAATTATTGTTTCATCAAAAAAATAAACTAATAATTATTGGGATTTTTTTTTTTATAACCGATAGGGTGTTTTTCTTTTTTTGTGCAATTACAAAGATGTTGTTTCCAAAATAAAACTCTACGAATCACTGATATTGGATAAATGCAAGGGTGATGACGGCAACATGATGTAGCGGTTATCTTCGACCTTTTACTTTAATGTTCTATCTTGGAACGAATTTGTAGTCATTAGGCAAAGTCTTTATTTGATTAACCTTCTGAATTTGTGGTTATATTAGATAGATTTTTGAGCAATTTTTTTTAAATTTGGATGCGTGAATTAGTTTTAATTTTAAAAAAATTAACTTTTTATCATATATATTAAAAATCAATTTAGATGTTTAAGATGAAAATTTTCTCCTTAAGAATTTTTCGATAATGATTGTGACTGTCTGCTGACAAATCACGTTGCGTGCAACTCGAAATCCGTGACTATTCGCGCAGGCTAAATTGACATCGCACATCATGCTGACTTATTCGATCTTTTAAGGATTTGGAAAAGATAATTGTCTGTAATAAAAAATGGAGGCCGGAGTACGGATAAATATGAAGTGGGTAGAATTGGTTTTAGCTTTAATCCAATCTAATTTAGCTATAGTATCTCCGTCTATAGCGTCTTTTAAATAGATTCTAGTTCGCTTCAAAGTTATTTTGTGGTATTATAAAAAAATAGTACATTATATTGATGTTTCTTAAAATTTGATAAAATTTATCACGATCTCCTCCATTTATTCAGGCTATATTGATCTTCTTTTAGGGGATATTAGTGTTATATTTATAATAATATTTAATATCATATTTTACAAAAATATAAAAGTATCAAGTGTAATATTATCTAAATCTAAGAAAAAGTTAATGTATATTTTTGTAAATTGAGAAGAGTGACAGTGAATTTTACCAAATCTCAAGAAAAATCGATGTAATTTTATCCTTAAAATAAACACTTCTCATTATCACTTTTTTATTGCTTTCATATATTTAATTTATATGTAATATCAATATAAAAGAAATTTATATAGATATCTAATTATTTATTATCACATAAATAAAAATATTTGATTTAACCACTCATTATTTTAGAATTTTTATAAATAAAAATATTTAATTAAATGACAATATAAATCTCTTTTACATTATCAGTATATCAAAATTAGTCTCTATTTAATATCTTTAAAATATTATTATCTAACAAATTAAATGCATATCAAAAAATATTTAATATCATAATTTTTAAATATAATAATATTATATAA
Source organism: Pterocarpus macrocarpus (assembly GCA_031439585.1). Classification (NCBI taxonomy): domain Eukaryota; kingdom Viridiplantae; phylum Streptophyta; class Magnoliopsida; order Fabales; family Fabaceae; genus Pterocarpus; species Pterocarpus macrocarpus. The sequence goes on along the minus strand of CM062518.1, from coordinate 32,400,308 downwards.
TTTAAATTAATGGTAGATTTGTTTTAGATTTTTTTTAAAAAATGATTATAAAACTTAAATTTTTTATGTGGCTAGAAAAGTGAAAAAAAAAATAAATTTTTTTAACAGGTTACTCTTTTCAATTTCTGCTAAAAATTTAAAAATAGATTTTTTTTAAAATTTTGAATATTTTAAAAAATTTATCTAAATATGTGAAAAAGTAATTTTTTTTAATTAAAAAAGTGATTTTTCCCTCCAAAAAAAAAAATGAAAATCGAAACAAACATACTCCCAATCTTATCTTATAATTCATCTGGACCCAAGGTTTGCCGGACCAGTTAAGACTTTAAAATTTTAACTTAGTGCATTTTTGGGCCAAGTTCATACTTCAGCCTATGTTCACCTAGCTCGAACTCATATAATATTTTAATTTTTTTTTACAAAAATAGTAACAAATTATACGACTTTTGTACTTCAATTAACATATTAACAAATATATTTAATTCTCACACATCTACTACTTCAAAAATAATGGAGATGATAGTATTTAATTAAGTGTGGGCTTATTAGCACTTCTTTTTGCATATTCACACTCCCCATTAATAATATATAACTTTAATTTTCCAAATTATCTTTGTCTAAATAGATTAATTTTGTTAAAATTAAAATTTAATTAGTATGTGTTACAAAAAAATAATTTAAATTAGTGTATTACTATTTGTTTATTCACACTCCCATTTAATATTAATTACTTTCACATTTTTTAAATAAAAAAAAACTCTTCTCTATACTCTATCAGTTCACTCGTCCCACTAGTATATCACATTAAATTTTTTTCTTTATCACATAGAGTCTTTAATTTATTCATATTTTTATATTTATTTAAAATTTCCAAAAAAAAATATATGCGAATATTTATGACAATGGTCATATTAAAACATCAGTTTAAGTAAATGTTTATCATCAAAATATATCAATAAAAATTGTGAGAGCATTCACTTTTATCGATGTAAGATATGAGTTTAATTTACGTCATCGAATAATTTTTTGTTGAGGAAATTTTTTACAAAACTAATCATTGTATTGAAAGTTCATATACTATAGATTATGCCTAATTTTTTAAAAATTTGGCACAAATAATCTATATGATATATAATTATAATTCAACTATTGGATTAATAAGTACTATACTTTTTTTTTCGATAAAAACATTAGATGGCTCATCACTCAAGATACTGAGTGAAGCAAAATACTTGAAAATCAATGAAAAATTGCAAAACAGGGATTAATAACTACCCACCACAATCTAACGCCTCAAATGACGGACTTCATCTGCAATTCAACAACACCTAGAGTTTAATAGCCCTCATCTGAATATTCTAATAACACCTAAATTAAGTCAATTTGTCGGATGCTCCTTAAATGTAGGTTTGGAATAAACTAATGCCACAAAACTTAGCAGCCCCAAATCATCATATCAACAATACTAGATCAGATCATAACTTTTGCCACTTATTCCATCCAATCTGCATTCCAAAGGCTCCATTTGTGCATGGTCTCCATCATGAAGGACTTCCAACAAACCTCTTTGTTTTGAAATATCACCTTGTTTCTCATATTCCACACGGACCAACTAATTGCATAAAATCATGATAGCCACATTTTCTTCTAGTTTTTGCTACATTTGGCACTAGCCCCAGAATTCAAAATTAATCCTAGGATCACAATCCATCACCTAAGTCATTCCCCACTATTGATAGTAGCTAGTCAATGCCTCCACACAAATTGGCAAGTGAAGAACAAGTGGGATATTGTTTCCTCAGCACAGTTGCAAAACGCACATAAATTGTTTTCAACACTGAGAATATTCAGTCTATAGAGTCTGCCCCTAGCATTCAACCTACTAAAGAGGATAAACCATAGCAGTAATTCCACTTTCGATGGTGCCACACCCCGTCACACATTTGCTGCAACACTTGTGTTATAATAAGAACTATATTTTATAAAAAAATTATTAAAGGTATAAATATTAAGTCTTATACCAGTGTCAACTAATCCCTCCTCATAAAAAATTCACATGCAATAATTAATAAAAATATATAATACTACCTATAATAGTATTTTATATTTTTTTCTTTATTGGAAGGGGAAAAGCATAATTGTTACAATCAATTAGAAAAGTGGGTAAATTTTTTTCATACTTAAGAAGAAAATAAATTACAAAAATTGTGTATACAAACTAGTATGATAACCTATTCTTAATTTTTATGATGACTTATTGGGATGAATTAATATAAGATAAAAATATATTAGCTTTTGACATGATTTTTTTCTATGTGACATGAATTGTTATTTTGAGTAGTATTATATGTTTTTTTATTAATTAATGGATATTAATTTTTATTGATATATTTTAATGTTAAGCATTTACTTAGAGTCTATGTTTTTACATGACTTTTGTGGTGAATATTTGCATATAATATTTTGGAGAATTTTAAATAAATATAAAAATGAAAAATTAATGGAATAGAGGGAATTAAGAGTTATACAGTGGAATAGGAAAAAATCTATAAAAATAAAGATGAGAATAATTGACATTAAATAAAAGTATAAATAGATAAATAATAATAGGGAGGGAATCAACTTTTTTTAGTGTAAGTTAAACTCACTTCTTGTACCATTAAATAACATTTTATTCAAGATTTTTTTTTTTTTTTACAAAACTAGCCATTGGATTGAAAGTGTATATATTATAGATCATATGTATAAAATTTCACATTAATCCAAAATTGTTTAATATACTTTTTATATATGCTAGCAGCTTGACTGTCACGCCATATTTTTTATTTTTATATAATAATATAATTATATATTTGTTTAGCTATTCAAAATTTTTGTTCGAAAAACTACAACATGGGCGTAAGTGATAAGAGAAAAAAAGTGGAGTAGGGCTAATAGTGGAATAGGTAGTTATAAATAGTTTTTTTTTTCATAAATACTATAGAAAAAATGTATATGAACTTAAAAAAATATTTAAATACAATGAGGAAAGGCCAAAAGGTAGTTATTTTGGGAATCCTCTTTATTAACAGTATAAATTTAAATCAATGTAACAAATATTTCTATTATATATATATATATATATATATATATATATATATATATATATATATATATATATATTGTGGAATTATAACTATATATTATATAAATTATTTATGTTAAATTTTTAAAAAATTGAATATTATTAAGGATATAATCAAATAGTTCTTTTATATTATAATTATATATTATATAAATTATTTATGTTAAATTTTTAAAAAAATTGAATATTATTAAGGATATAATCAAATAGTTCTTTTATTATATAGTTATAATTCCACAATTAAATTAATAAAAACTATATCCTATAAAAAGTTATTAAAGATATAAGTATGTCAAATCTTATATCGATATCAATAGATCCCTTTTCATAATAATATACTTAATAAGAATTTAATTTTAATAATATTAATTTATTTAAATAAAGATAATTTAAAAAATTTAAGTTATAAACTAATAATAACAAGTCTGCATAGATAACGGCAACCCCCTCTTCCTCTCTCTCTCTCTCTCTCTCTCTCTCTTATAATTAAATTTCAGCGTAAATTTGGTTCCAATTCCAATCTGCCAGATCGAAAAGCACAGCTACAACTGGAATTGCTAAGACTGTAACGAGCATGCAAGTGGCACGACAGTGCCCATCTCACATTAGCCCGACGTATATTTGATTCCATTCTTTGCATGCTCCAAAATTTTTGGGTCATTGCCTCTGGTACACCGCCAAAAATGATTCCAAGAGACAGCCTTTTCCCCTATCCCTTGTTCGGAATTTTTTTTATAGTTTTAAATAAAACTAATTCTATTCATGTTATGAACATTATTATTTAGTTAAAACTCTCAAATGGTCCCAAAAATATGGCATAATAAATTCGTTCCTAACAAAAAAAAATTTAAAATAGTCTTTAATAATTAAAGATATTGATCAAATTAATTTTTATTGGATTATAAATTAGTCCTTGAAATTTTTATTGGATTATTAATTAGACCCTTTTAAGATTTTTCGTTTGTTAGGAATAATTTTATCATGCAGTATTTTTGATGGAGTATTGTCTACACAATGCTATTTTGCGTATTTAAATTATATATTTTTCAAAAGTTCATTAGTCAGATATCTCAAAATTATTGATTACTTACCAATTCTTAATTTAAGTAGTTTGATACTTATTTTTTTAAGATAAGGTTTTGAGCTTTCAAGTCTTGTGAATAGGAAAAATTAGTATTTGGAGAGTTTTATTTCTATAATGGACTAATTTGAATTAAATTAATTGAAATTCAATAAATCTCAAATACTAATAATTTTTTGAAAAATAAATTATTAATTACTCAAACCGCAATCTATCAATGATACCAACAAATATCGAATTATTATTCACTGTACAACTAGTAAACAACTAAGCAAAGGCCATGCCTCAACGCAATATAAAATTTCCGTATTTTTTATTCATATGTCCACGCACTACCCTATTCTTGTGAAATAATGTGACAACAATTAATTATCTGATTTCTAAATCACGTGTTATAATTCAATTAATGCAGTGTATTATCCTGAAAACACATTAGAATTTATACATTTGGTATATAGTGCAAGAAACATGACATCACGTATGATTACTTTTTATATATGAATTATAAATTACAACGGAATTTATGCAATTACATGTGCATTTGAACATTGTGCCTAATATGGTTTTCTGAGTGATGAGATATGATAATCTTGCCATAATATAATCAACTCACAACGTAAACAATCGAAGAATGATTAAATCCTTCTCAAAAAAAAAAAAAAAAGATCGAAGAATGATTAAATAGTAAAGCCAACTCAACTCTAGGTCACATCAAACTTTCATAATCTAAAATAGTTCAAATAATTCAGCAGGTGTCGCACTTTCATAGTCTAGAAGTAGAGAATAAACCAAGCCTGACTCCTTTTATTATGGACCACATATCCTTTCATGCATTACAGGACAAAGTGCCCATTTGGTTATACTTCTAAGAGGTTTAGAAGGTTTTTTATTAGAATGAGAATAAAAATATATAATAATTAATATATTTGGAATATAAAGGCTATTTTTTAGAAGGTTTTTTGAAATTTTAAAAGGTCTATTGGGAGAAGTATCCTTAAGATTATTTTTCATTCTAGAAAAAGACCTTTTAAAAAGGAATCTTACTATTACTCTCATATTAACAACAAAAAAATAAGTTTACTTTATTCTATCCAAATAAAACTCATTTTTTTAAACTTACTTTTGACATATTCAAACTAAACAAAAATTATTCTTTTAAAAATAATTCTTTTAAAAAGTTTTTTTTTAAAATTCTTATTTTAAAAGATATTCTTCCAAAAATTAAATCAAACGGACCCTAAGATTATGAAAACTCACAAGATGCATTATTATACGGTGCATTCTACAATGCACCCTACAAAGTAAGATGTGTGATGCACCCTGTGAACAAAGTTGGGTGCATCGTACTCTCCTCCGCCATTTTCTCTTCCCCTTCCCTTGATTCTCTTTCGCTGGCCAGCTTCAACCTTCTACTTTGTGCTCCAGCTTTGGGCTTCGACCCTCCACACACTCCAACACCAGGCTCTGACCTTCCATCACACTTCTCCACATCGAAAGACCGCTTTGCCCTCCATTGTGCTCCACGCTCCGCACTATCGGCGACCTCCGATCGCTTGTCTCCGACATCAATGACCTCAAGTTTTTCCTCTCTGACCTCAACTCCGAGCTCCAATCCATCAAACACCCTCTTTCATTGTCGCCATCGGAAGCGGCCTGTCATGAGGTTGCCACGCTGCTACAGTTGGGTCCTACATCTAATCGTTGTAGTTGGGTCTCAGAGGATGTTAAAGTGGAAGGTCGAAGCTTGGAGTGCGACGAGGAGTCGTCAACGGCGGCAGAGGTGGTAGAGGGGGAAATTACAACAAGAGTAATTCGCTAGTGTATTGCAGTCATCCAATTTTTCCTCCCTTAGACCAACGCTCTAGATTCAACTTAGAGTCCACCTACATCGAGGTGTATCACAAATTAGGGTGCATTTAAGATAGTACCTTACTATATATCGTGTTTCTAAAAAGTTTAAAGAATCAAACATTTAACAAAATATTGGAAGACGCAATTTTTTCTTTTTTCTTTCTTCGTTTTATATATATATATAATTCAAACAAATGTACCGTGAGTTAGATTTTCATCGTTCATACAGTTACTTCATGACAGTTTATAAGGTACATTCGAGTCTGACTTGATTAAATTATTTTAATTAATTAATTACATAATAACACACAAATATTTACAAATGAACTCTAAGCATTGAAACAACAGAATGGGCAAAATTACATCAATGATTTAGCCAAAATAATAATAGTAATTATAATAATAATACTATAAGCTTCGAATCGAATATAATGATTTAATTTGAGATGATTGCTTTATCTGTACTGTTTTATAAAAAGAAAATATTTTCTATTTTAGCATGTAGTTTTTTTAGATTATTATTAATTAATTGTTTTAAAATATAAAATAGATAAAATTATATAAATTTGATTGCCTATTTAAATATTTAAAACTAAAAAACAATAACACTATAGATACATCACATACCTAGTTATTTGTAAATTAATAAAATTTGGTGGATTCTTTGGGGATACTCACTCACTTTGCTTCGCTATGAACGGGTGATGTGGACAATTGAAAAGCTAGCATGCGGATAGTGAAACTAGAAGCAAGTCAAATCTAATTAACACTAATTGAATAATTAGTGAAATACACCGTTGTGATTAACTCTTGAAATCAAACAATAAAAAAACACGAATACAAGTATTGGAACCCCATTGGTGGCAGTTGAACTTGAGCAAGAGCACCCACTAGTGGTAGTAGCACATCAATAGCAGCACCCAACCACAACTCCTTCTCCAGCAGCTATGTACGGTGGATCTGGTTTACCCTTGTTTTTTTATAAAGTGAAGATGATAAAATTTCTTCCTTTTTTAAACCTAGAACAATAACAGTGATTTCGATGACACTACCAAAAATTCATCAAAAACCTATAGATAATTCGTTGGAAGTATTGATGGATAATCCATCAGTAAAATTAAATAAATAATTGATGTGAAAATTTATTGACAGTTTGATATTCCATCAGTAAAATCATTAATAAATATTCACGTCTAATTGCCCCAAACTATTATTGATGGAAAACTCATTGGTAAGTAATAATTATTCCTTTTAATTTAATTTAACAAATTAACATATTACAGACAGAAAATTCGTCAGTAATTTAAAATTAAATAATTTTTTTAATTTTTTCAATAATTAATTTTTTACTTATATTATTCTGTCGGTATTTGAAAATTTGGAATGACCGCCATTGTCTGTCCATTTTCCATATTACCTTCCATCGGTAATGTTCGATTAATAAAACGATTCGTTTTGTTATCATTTTACTGACGGAATATCCATCGGTAATATGTGATTAATGAAACGAATTGTTTCATTAACTTGTTATCGATGGAAAATCTGTTGACAAAAAGAAATAGTTAGTTAAAACACGAGTCCACTTCTTCTCCTTTCTCATTATGTCCCTCACTCTCTCTCGCTCCTCCAAAGGATTTTTGGCCATTTCACCATCTTGGAGCTTCCATTTCGCCACCAGAGACCGCCATTGTGTTCCTAGTATGGTATTTAGCATTTTAATCAGTTTGTTTTTTTATTTTGCCCTTTTTTAATTCTATTTTTTTACTCAAAATTTTTAATTTCTTAGTTAGTTAACTAATTTATTTTGTTATTTTGATTGTTAAAAATATCATTTGGAGCACTTAAAGTGCTTCCATTCTAGTGGATTCATTGATTTAAACTTCGTGATGTATTAAGTATGTACATTGTACTCTTCTTTTAACTCTATTTTCTGAAATATTAGAGATTTAAATTTTCTATGATAGACTTATAAGATGGGATTGCATGCTTAGGAAAAGACTTAGAGTTTCTTCCCATTTTTTGAATAGTGTATGCATCCATTATATGAAATAAAGGGATGCATTCTAGAACAGTTTTGAGGATTAACTAATTAGTTTGTATGACTGCATGTGTTTATAATTTGTGTTTAATTAGTGAAATAATTTTTTTTAATAAATAATTATTATTTGTCTTAAAATGATGAATTAATTTTCATAGAGACTCCTAATTTAAGGGCAAACTCTACTCAAATAATTTTGATCATTTCAAATATTCTTTGAATTAGATAATTATTGTTATGCTAAGTGTGTTGTGCCTTTATTTAGTCAACATATATCTTATATTTTCAATTTTGTGCATATTAAATAGACCACTTATGGCAAGACGAGAATCTGGTTCTGAATGAAGTAAAGGTAGACCAGGGAAGCATGGTCTCCCTCCTTGCACTCATGCCCCACCCACCACCTCCACTGCGCCCTTGTCCACCGCTCTTGCTATTGATGCTACCTCCACCCCTCCTAATCAGTCTCCAAATGCCCAGGAGTTTGTTATGATATCCAACCTCCGATATATGGAGTTAGGGACATAGCTTTTATTCCGCTATCAGCCTTCTCCACATCCACCCTTACCTCTAGGAGGTGAGGCCCGTACTTCACTTGTACCTAGTTTTGCACCTTCCCCTACCCTCAACTAGCCTGGTTCACAAGGTGCCGAGGCTTCCTCATCTACCGTTTCACAAGGCTCCATGAACCAGTACGTGGAGCTTAGATATGACGGTAAATCCTTGTAAGTAATGTCAAATTTAAATTTGTTATGAATTTTTAATTATGATAGAAAATTTAACTAACAGATACCAAATATAATCTATTATTTATGACACAGCTGGATTTCATCACGCCTAAGGCTGCACAGGATTATCGAGATATTTGAGGACAACTTTCACACCCTGCATACCAGTTTTGTGCACGTCCCTAAGGCTACATAGCAGTTATGGTGGAAATAATGGGAGGTAAAATAATCATTATTTTTGTATTATTAGTTTTATTTTTATTATTATGTATGATTATTTATTACAATTCTGTTGATTATTGTGTTACATGTATGCAACATGTATTTATTATTGATCTACATAAAAAGGCTTCCATTTACAGGTATGGAGGACCAAGGCCGAGAAGTGCCTCCGCGATATGTTTCATGACATTTGCGAGAACGGCGCTAGTATCCATTGGCTCACGAATGAGATCCTCCAAGTATTGAGGGCCCATTGAGACTTGCCCAAGTTTAAGACGAAGCAAGTGAAGGCCTAGACGAGCAAAGGATCAACCACAGTGGCTCTCGGTACATTGGAGGCTCCACTACCATTGACGACATACTGCTAAGGATGGTAAATATCGTCATTTACTCATTTAGTTATTCAATTTTTGTATTAATATTATATGATCATGTAAAAATTCTTTGAAATGTAGAATAAGGTGATGAGCAAGTTGCTAACTCAGGGGGGCTATTCTAGGAGACCTACACCCGGAAGCAAGACAAGTTCCAATGGGTTGATACTCGGTTGGAGACCACATACGTAAGTACTTATAATTTAAATTTTTAATACTTTTAATTTATTATAGTTATAATTCTTTAAATCTAATTTATTTTATTTTTTCCAATTATAGCATGAGTTCACCAAGCAGCTGATTGAAGCCCGATCGCAACAATCGCAGTAGGGGAATAAGAGTACTCCTGCCAGCCCATCTATTAATGACGATGAGATATGGGCTTAGATGGTCGATGGCCGCTACAAGGGGCCAATTTATGAGATGGAAACCTTTTATAGCAGGTTATATTCGCCAAGCTCTGTGTTTGGAGCCGGGCTTGCTGAGACCGATGCGGAGGACATCCGTGATCAGGTCCATGCACTTAATGAATCGATGTAGAGACAACTCGAAGAGGCCGACAGAAGGTACATGGAGCTGGATGAGTGCTACAAGAGGGATAGGGAGCAATCAATACAGTAGATACTGTCCATGGAATAAAGAATGACGACCATGTTTAACTACTTCGAGTAGATGCGGAGTGGCAATTCTTCGTCTGATGCATAGCCTCCGCCACCTCTACTCCCACATCCACCACCTCAGCCTTCTCCACACCACCACCCATCCAAAGATGATGACGACGATGACGATGACATCTCAAATACTGACAATGATCAATATTCGTAGATTTTAGGATTTTTCTTTTTTTAGAATTATACTATGACATTTTTTTATTTCTTTCGTTATTAATAGTTTTTATTTTAAAGTTTATATATATATATATAGTTTTTTTACTTTCTTCTATTTTTATGTTTTTAGAATTATTGTCGGTAAATTGTGTAATTATACCGATAGAAAATATCCATCAGTAAATAGCACATTTATAGTAGTGTGAGCCGACGACGGTGGTGGAAGGAGGGGGACAGCCATGGATGCGACAGTTCGGATAAGACAGTGACGGTGGTGAAGCAAGGAGAAGAACCGACTTGTAACAATTTTTGATGGTATGAAAGTGTTCACCTTAAATTTGGACACTAAAAAATTTTAAAGATGAACATGAAATGAGAAAAAAAAAATCTACTTTCATAGGATATTTGAAAATCTGATAAAAATTGCTAAACCAATTTTTATTTTATTGTCCAATTTTGTCCACTAACAAGTTTGGGGATTTGAGATCCTGATACATACAGGATGGGAGGTTGCTGACAATGAAGATAATTGATCCCTTTAGCCTACAATCAAACAAATGATATATAATATGTTATATATATAACAATCTCGTTTTTTATGCTACAACATCCATCAAGTGGGTTCTTTGATATTGGCTTTTTTTGGTTGTATTTTTTATCTTTTTTTTTTTTTAAAATGAATAAAAGGATTCATATCCAGTGGAACAAGGAGATTTGCAGTTCTGCACAAGCGGTGGAAGGTGATAAGATCGTCAAGCCAGTGTTTTTTATGAGGTTTGACTTCAACAAGGGTGTGGCCGGAAGAGGGAGATTCAATGAGGATGCGGGCAAAAGATGAGGCTCCACTTTCACAATAGGTTTTTGTGGGTTTTTTTAATTTTTGGTTTCAAGAGTTAATCTAAACGGTACACTTTATTCAAACCATGTTAATCAGATGTGACTTGTTTTTATTGAAGCGAGAAAGAGTGATTCTTCCTCCACGTTGAGTTATGACCACAAAAAACTGATATGAGACCCACCTCTTGTACTTCCTCCAAAGATTACGCGGTGAAAAAGGATGATTCTTCCTCCACGGAGTGCAAAAGAATCACTCAAAGCAACGTGTGTGAGTTTTACTAGACAAGCACTTAAAAATTTTTAAACAATATTTATTATTAATTTTTCAAAACATAAATTGACAAATAATTAATGCAGACAATACTCTAATAAATACAAATTGCATGATTTAAAATTTTGGGATTATTTAGACTAAGCATAACATTAAGATACATAAGTCCTAGTTTGCTCTTTAAATTACAGTGTAACATTTGAACACGGGAAATAACAGAGAAAAGAAAGATGTGCTAAATGCATGAGCGGTGATTAATGGTTTAGCATCGTACCTTAATTTCTATTTTGGATTTGATGAAACATACCTTGATTTCTATTTCATGAGTAATGTGAAAAAAGATAAATTGAACCGTTAAAATGAGGGAAGTTAAATGGAAGTTAACTCAACACACAGGAAAGTTATTTGTACTTCATCAACCAATAGGAAAGTTTGCACTTTCTTTTTGAATTAATGAACTGTATTTTTTTTTTTTAATCCAAAAAGACTGTAACCCTTTAATTACTAACCAGACCCACACAGTCAATAAAATCTACATATACATTAACAATAATAATTTGAATGTTTAAATAAAAATGACTTAGAGCGGTGTAAAACAAAATATCTCCAACACCCAAAATTAATGAATTAAGCACAAGTCATGAGTCATAATCAAGAATGGCATGTATGTACCCGCGAGCACTAAGCTGCTACCCCACATGAGTTAGTAAAATTAGTATAAATCACCATAAAAGGAGGGGAACGCTTTAGCATACATGTCCATTTTTATCCACTGCAAATTGGGAAACAAAAGTTTGTCGTTGTTGCCAGAGAATCCGTCGTCATATTGATTAGTTTTTTTAGCAATCTTGGCTAACGATCTGCCACAAAATTACATTTTCTCCACCAAAAAGATATGTCCACATTTTCAAGTGGTTGCACTGATCAAAGATAAAATATTCGTTGAGCACTGGTTCCATGCATGATCACCCTGCTTGGATGGAGGCTGGCTTTGGGGGGCCAAAAAAAAGTTAATTTGTTTTTAAATTAAGAAAAATGTAAATATTTGTTGAGATAGTGGCTTGTTTTTCTTTGCCTAGCATGCAAAGGAATGGTGTTCTTCATTGACAAAAGTTCAAGAGCCTTTAATGTTAGGGTGCCTGTTGGCAAGGTGAAACACTTGCAGAATTTTTTGTCGAAAGTTGCAGTACGTACCGATGCATTAAATGGTGGCAAACTCTCCTTTGTCAATACATGCAGCAGTGACATTATAAACAGGGATAAATAGGTGAGATGGCCTTTTAGGGGAGTGACTTGGCATGTATTTGGCCAGGTTTGGTTTAATCTATTTAATAATGCAGGACCATACTCAGAGTTATTTTGAAAGTCGATTTATCTTAATAAGCCAATCTAGGCTTGTTGAAACTGTGAGGTCTCTCAGCCTGCCTAGGCTTCTAACCATTTCACCACTAAATCAGATAAGAGGACTAGTAGTATGTAGTTTAGCTAGCCAACATTTTTGGTCATCCTTTACTAGTATAGGGTTGTTAACCTTATCATTGGTGACCAAATGATATTTTGATATCATTTTGAATTAAAAAAAAAATTAATTGGTTAAACCTTGTGAATAGGTACCGGTTAGACTTGTTCGCCAGTTCATATGATTTTTTATTGGTTTTTTAAATTTAAGTTCTTGAGTAACAAGCTTAGACTTGTTGAAATCCTATATAAAGGTGGCCTGTATTTGATCAAAGGTTGTCAAACTCATGAGTTTACTAAAACTCATAGCCTAAGTTATGGTAATAAAAGTTAGCTATTTTCAATCAAAGCATTAATTTTTAAATAGATAATTTAGGTTTAATTTAGTATTACTGTAATTTTTTTAGATTTGCAACTTGAAGGGGAATTTTCAAAAATTTTGTTGAATTATGTTAAAACTTTCTAGGTGTATTTTTTTTTTTTTTTTTGATCAGGAAAGGGAGATTTTTTCAGGGGGAGGGGCAGAGGAGGGAGGAGGGAAGAGAGAGGCCAATGGAGCTCTACCCTGCTACTCGAAGTCACACCCTCAAGGTGCACCTTTCTCAAGAGACTGGAGTTATGACCACTTTTGTTGGCCTCCAGGTGCTATTTTCTAGGTGTATGTATGTTAGACTCTTTGCGTATTGTTCCTTCAGTTGCGCCCAATAATTAGAGAAATTAAAACTCAGCTAGCTACTGCTCGCCTAGGCTTAAAGCAAGCCCATTTATACTGAGAATACGACATGGGTTGGTTACGAATCAAACGACACGCTACCAAAAAAAAAACAAACAGATGACACATACAGCCCGTTAACCCTAAACAAAAATGACAATAACTTTATTTAATTATTTAATTTTTATGTTCCAAGGTAGCAATTATTATCTATTATTATTAGTACAATGTATAAACTATATACATTGTTTATACATAAGAATATTCCTTCGAGCGGTTGCTTTCACTGAATATTTGTAGGAGCGGATTTACAAAAGTAAAAGAAATAATTTTAGGGATAAATTATATAATTAGTCAAATAAAAATAAGAGTTTAATTGGTATACATTGATAGTGTAAAATAGTTCTATATTATCAACTAATAGAAATAGAAGAAAGTGAAAAATTATGGTGGGTCCTTCATTATAATGAGTGATTATTTGTATAAGTTGGCACTTTCTACTATTTTTATTGGTTGACGGTATAAAACTGTTTTACACTATCAGTGTATTTAAATTAAATTCTAAAAGTAACATTAAAGAGAGGGAGCGATGAATCTATGATTTTTTCTGCCAGAATTTCAAGACAACCATTTTCTCGTGGAATTTTATTCAATATAAATTGTGAATTCTTAAGAGTAAGTACAAATGAATAAATCTAAAAGCCTTAGCTTATGTGGTACCAAATCTCATTTAGGCTGCTTTAATTTGTCTCTGTTTCAGTTTAACCTTTTCTTGCTCAAACTAGATTTAAGACTGTTTTTCGTGAAAAAATGATAAAATAAAAATTCAAAAATTAAACTTATCAAATTTCTTTCATTTATTGCAGTTTTATCTCTACTTTGTTTAAATCATCTTCCTCTTAAATGCAATTATGGATGTGTGTACCACTCATTACTAGTACTAGTGTATTTACTCTAATTTTGCAGGAGTGATTATCGGTTTAAAATGTCAAATATATAAATATAACAAAAATATTTGTATATGAATATATATTGATTAATCTATTTTGTGTTATAAATTTGTTTAAAAATAGATTATAGAAATTTAATATTGAAGACAAATTATTGAAGTGATATATACCGATCAAAGTGCAATCTATGTTTGTGTCACCCATACAATATATGTTTAATATTACGTATTAGAGAAATCAATATTTGTTAGAAAACTAATCTATAATTATTTTTTGTCATTAAAATTTCTTATATTATTCAATAATCTTATAAAATTTCAATTTATAAATAAGTTTTTTTTTTTAAAAAAAAACTTGTAAAACTCTTTATCACCTACTTTTAGAGCCATTAAATCTATAATATTTTTATTAATAAAAAAGTAAATAATATTACATATTAAAGTCTCAAATATCTAATCTAATAGATATAAATATATAATATAGATATACAATTTGAGTGTTATAAGATTTGAATAATTAATTAATAGTAATTTAAATTGTTAATTAAAAAACTAAATTAATATAACTAAATGGTGTGTCATAAGCATTAGAGTTCCAATATTTAATTTTAAATTTGATTTTAACTATTAATAATTATAATGTACATTAATTATTATCTGTGTAGTATATGTTTGTATCACCTATATAATATATGTTTAGCATCAGTTTAAAGTATAATTTTTATATTTGCATCACTCGTGCAATACATATTTAGTTTTACCTACTTGAGATATGAATATAACTTTACATCACTCATGTAATATATATTTAGTACCACCTCAAAGTGCAATTTTTATGTTTACATCACCTGTACAATACTTATTTGGTATTACCTATTTGAGATATCAATATAATAATTAATTAATAGTAATTTAAATCATTAATTAAAAAGCTAAATTGATATAATTTAATAATATGTTATAAGCTTTAGTGTTCAAATATTTAATTTTAAATTTAGTTTTAACTATTAATAATTATAGTATATATTAATTATTATTTGTGCCATTTATATGTTTGTATCATATATGTAATATATGTTTCATATTACCTTAAAATATGATTTTTATGTTTGCATTATTTGTGCAATATATGTTTATAAAAAGCCTATATTTAAGCACCACTCCCAATAAAATTTGTGTGAGTAATTCTTAAAATAAATATAAATAATTTAATTAATTTAATAAGACAAAATTTGTGTTAAAAGTTAATTGAATGATAAAAAATAAATCTTATTATCTAAACAAGTTTTTATAAAGAAAATTTATTGATATGTTGCGCATACGGAGACAATATTTAAAGATAGGATACTTTCTATATTTTTTGAATTTTGATTTCATAATAATTAAATATATAAAATAGAATAAAGACTATACATGCTATGTATTTTCTTTGCAATTTGTTGCAGAACAGAATTAAAAAAAAAAAACAAAAACAAAAATTCAAAATACTAAAACTTTATTGCTAATGATTCTAATCATTATGTAATTATTAACTATATTTGAATTTTATGCTGAAGAATTTTAAAAGTGAGTTTGTTTTATATAAATATCTAAACAACTAAATATAAAAGAACATAAAATAAGAAAAATATATTGTTCTAAGTGTTGAACTAAATTATGATTTGTTGAATAGATGGAAGAGAGGTGAAAAAGCTTATTCAAGAAGTATCCTTTTATTTTTTAAAAGCTTCTCATATAAGCATAGGTAGTGCAAAAACAGAGAATTTGTCGAGTGAATAGTGGATATATCATTTAATAAAAAAAATAAAAAGACAACTAAATTATGATGGGTTAAAATAGTTAGCTGAAAATTTAAATGGAAAATTAAAAGCACCATGTTGTGTCACCTATATAATTCCACTATCATAAAACTCTCTTTTATAGATATAGATAGATTAATTTATGAGACGTTCAGTTTATTTATAACAAACTAAATAAATGCATAAAAAAACACATCCCAGAAAAAAAGAAAAAAGAATGCACGATTTTTAGTTCCCCAGTATAGATTAACGTACAGTTTTTGCAGTAATTTCATACAAAACACAAGAAGAATGAAACGTGCTGACCTTTAGTTCTCTATTAAATAAACTTCATTTGCGAAAAAAATTAACATACAATTCCCTAATAATTACATGGACCCAAAATTACCTTTGTGGGCATTAGATGCTCCAAAATTTTCGCGGGCATAGACGCATAGTTAAACCTTAATCACAATGTACACCCCTGACAAAGTAGTTTGCATTTCCCATCTTTCATATGCACGGCTTAGTTTTGATCAGCCAATATTCTTAAGTTGTATTGTCCAGTCCAGTCTAATTAATTGGGCCTCGCTTATTCAGTTATTCCTGTTTCCTTCACTGTGTATGCCGTAAACAAAGAAGAGTTCACATTACTGAATACACCAAATTCTCCCATCTTTCGTTTCTAGTACGCACCGCATAGTTTTGAGTTCATATTCTTGAGTAGTATTTGTCCAATTCATGAATCAATAGGCTTTTTATTGTACTTAACTAAAAGAAATTTTAATTACTAATAATTTTGCTTTACTAAGGACTTACAATCATTTGGACAAATAATTTATTTAAACTCTTATGTAAAAGTAATTTTTAAAAAGTAGCTTATAAATAAGTTATTTTATATTTGAATATATAATAATAAAAATACTCATTTAAAGTGTTTTAAAAAGTATTTATTGAAAAGTTAGATATTTTAATTTTTCAAAAAATATTAAAAATAACTTTGTAGAAAATAATAAATTGTATAACTAAATAAAATAAAAAGTTAAAAATATAATTTTTGATTTCCAAAAAGTTCAATTTTTTTTTTTATAAATAATGTTATTCAAACGGCTATTAATACTAACAATCTTTTCTATGTGGGAGGGTGTTTGTATGTATAGCAACATAATAACAATAAAATCAGTAGAACCAGTGTATAGATAGGATAATCCTCACCTGTTATGGCAAGAAAGATTCTTTATCACGCTTGCATGCTCGTGACATCCATTGCATGCCTTATCAATTCTAATTGTAGCTGTTCTTCGATCAAAAGCAATTGGTTCAGTTAATTAGGGGGTGTTTCATGTTTGTAAGTACTGCGGCTTTTTCTATTAATGAGAAAAAAAATTACGCTAATATGAAGCAAAGAGAATCACAGTGCTGTTAAAGTTGGACAATTTGGCTATCCAAATATGCTGGGGAGAAAGAAAATAGGTCAAGTCCACTCTCGCTGATTGGCTTGATGTCACAAGAATCACTGCTTTAATTATCATGATTTGACAAGTTTTATTCCTTTTTTTTTTTGGGAATAATATATTTTCATTTTTATCTTGATAAAATCATCAATATCTAAGTTCTATTATTTGGAATTCGATCAATTCGATTTAATCTAACAGAGATTCCTAAAAGAGGTAAAAATCTTTCAATAAGAATTCTTTTCTATTATCAAGGCTCAAACTCAAAACTTTTAATTAAATATTCAAATACCTACTTCCTAAACTAACCCATGTTAGTTGTTGGAATAATATATTGATCCTTTTTATTAGAAACTAATGCATTAACACTAGCTGCTTTTATTAGAAATGATTTATTTATGCGCATAAAAAGTGTTCAACGTAACTCTTAACAATCAGCAAAGATGGCTGGACTTTTTTAATTATTTCTTTAAACTTGTCTTATAAACTCTCAATCACTCATTGCATAATTGTGACAATTATGCGAATTACTTCTTTACATTCATTATTTATGTTCCCTGTATTGAAAAGAAATCTAAAGAATATCAAATTGTTTAAAGAGTCAACTCTTTTGTTTATAAGCTTTGAGCTGTTTCTGTAAAAAATAAATAAACAAATATTTAAAAAAAAGAAGAATGGCTTTGATATTAAAGTTGGAGTCTTAAATTTTTATAGCTTAAGAGAGAATTTTTTTTTTTGTGCTTCTGATTGTTAAAACAACAAAGAGAGGACTAGGGCTTAAGGAATCCCCAAGCCCATGCTATCGGCTACAAGAAAAGGCCCAACTCTCGTGGGCGGGCTCTCCCACGCCCGCAAATGCTCATTCCCAAGAGATATTTAATTTAAATTATTTTTAGTACTGAAAATATTTGTCACATTATTTTTTATATCAATTCTTTTATTTAGATAGGAATCCGATCCACGTGTAAAAATCGTATGTTGAGCATCATTAATCAGAGATTTCTCTATAAAAAATATGAATAGAAGTTTGAAGAAGGGGAAGGAGTCCTCGACCCGCAACAGATGGAGGAGAATTTATTCAATCATATTGTTTGGGCTCTTAGAATATTGTACCCTTAGGATTTTTTATTTGATTGTATCTAAAGGCCCAATAAATTGAAATTTTTCTATTGGGCCAGGTCATTTTGGGATATATATATATATATATATATATATATAATTTTTTTTTTCAAATACGAATTTTATCTGTCTTTTTTAGTACTACAGTAGCATTAAAGTTGGACTTTTTTTATTTTTGGTTAACATTGGTTGGACTTATATACGGAACTGAAAGAAGAAGATAAGGAATTGAAATAAAAAAAATGAAATATTAGGGTTAGTTTGAAATTATTTTTTAAAACTACAAAAATTTAAAAAAAATATTAAGGAACTAAATTTTAATAATACACATTTATATTTTACCTTTTCTTGAAGGGTTTAATCTTTATTATCAACTTTTGATCTACTTTACCCCATTCAATGACTCCTAAAGATCCATCAATTGACTTGAAAAGAGTTATGCTAACTACTGCAAATTATTATTATTATTATTTTAAATACAACAAGTAGATACGAATCCATTCAAATCCAATTGTAATTTATAAAAACAAGGAAAAGGAAGTGACAAAAATCACAAAAGTAAAATTTGAGTGAGAAAAAAAGCGATAAAAAAAATTAACTAATTAGTATTTTAATTAGGTGGATCTCTCAAGTTTGGGTCTACTATGGACTCTCTAGTGAAATTATTAAAAAAAAAAACCTAATATATACACCGTTAAATAAAAAATGAAACGATGAAATCAATCAAAATGACAAAATGACCAAACAATCTCTTCACCTAAACCTTCATTCTTCACCATCTCTCCACTACTCCATTTTTTTTCTCCTTCACTCACCCTCTCCCCCTCGGTGCCTTGCCATTGCCACCCCCCTCCCAGCACGATTTTGTTTCTCAAGCGTGGTTTCTTGAATCTAGGGTAGCCTCTTTTTTTCTTTATTCTCGTTGTGGGGAAGATTGCCCAAGATGCCAGTTACATTTGGGGGGGAGGTGTAGCTATCACATTAAAGCAAACAACGTAATTATGGTCATGTTGATAAAAAGGACCCTATGCATGACTTGCATATCTAATAAAGATCCGATGTTCATGTATGTCCTTTAATATATCTCCTATAATTCTTTGACCATGCAACAAACAAGGATTCATGAAAAATAATGATAGAAAATATTATCTATTTCATTTGATTCAACTTACAATTATTAAAATGAGGAGAACATTCACATGTGATTTACCTCACCGATGACAAGAGGTGAAGAGTCATGATGGTGGTGGTGATGCTGGCGGAGGAAGGTGGTTGGAGTGGGGTGGGCGACGATAGTAGTAGTTGAGGAAAAAAAATAAGTTAAGACAATGACTAATTGTAAGAATAATTTTGTAATTTTATTAGGAATCAAATGTTGATCCAAACTTATGAGGTCAACCCTAAAGACAATCATATTTCAGTATGAAGTAATTTTTGAAAAGATTCTTAACTACACTTAAGAATTTCTCTAATTTTTGCACCAAAGAGCATTTCTTGGCTCAATTTGGAGTGCATGTTAAACGTCCCCGTATCATAATCCCAATAACAACCCTAATTGAGAGACCTATCATTTCCACCTCTACTAAGCGAGAAAAATTACACGTTAACATAAATACCCTAAGGCAGTGTTTGGAAGGTCCTTTAAGTTACCTGAAAGCACCAATCCCAATTCCCAAACCCAACACACCACAAAGCCATCTCCTCAAAAGCAGATTCTTCTCTATTTGTCAGTGTTCCCCCTTGCCTTTTTTTGCTTTATGCTTATTCCATTTCCCCAATAATACATCATAAAGCCAACAAGAGCCAAACAGAGTGCTAGCTGAAAACATTCACACCGTTGCGTTGAGATAGAGAGAGAGGTTCAGCTATGGCTGCAGAGAGCGTTGTTGAGTCTTTGGATTTGCCAGTGAAGAGGCAAAGAGATGAAGAAGAAAACGGGGTCTCTGTTTCCACTGTCTCCATGGACATGGAGGGTGGCGAGGACACTGATGCTAATGGAATATCATCTGTGATTCCTGGGTGGTTCTCTGAAATTAGTCCAATGTGGCCTGGTTAGTCCTTTTTTTCTCAATACCCTTTTGCCTGCTGCTTCCAAAAGTTGTGCCTTTTCCTTGTGTTTTGTTGCTGCGGAAGGTAAATATTTGAACTTGGTGTTTTGCGTAGTTATGGAAAACTAAGCTTTGTGTTAATTTCTGGGTTCCAGCTCTTGTGGGGTTTGCCTACTTGTGAAAAAAAAAAATGAATTTAATTATTTTCTGATTTTATGGTTGAGGTGTCTTCTCTCTCTCTCTCTCTCTCTCTCTCTCTCTCTCTCTCTTTCTTTTTTTTTTTTTCCATGCTAGCGATTCTGAGATTGTTGTCTGAATTGTGTTTATTTGTTTACTTCTGTTTTACAATGGCCATGTGTACACATATATGTGGCAAGCTTTTTACAGTTGCTCTCATGGAGTAATTGGTTTATGTTATTGTTGATATTTTAGCTGACAATTTCAAACTTTTTCTTTTGCCCCATATCCGCCTGCATGATTTGTGAATTTCTGGTTTTCAGGTTTTGCCTGTTTTTATTTGGACGTATGAATATGTGGTATAGCTCACTGCTATGCTTAACCAATTCTGCTTGATGTTTCGGTGTTACTTTAAGCCGCAAAATTGATGATCAGTGAAGAGTGAACTATATGAAATTTTTGGGAAAATAAGATTTTTACCTTTCAAATATGTTGGAAAGAATTCCTATTAGAAGTTGGGTGTCTGTTTCACACCCTAACTATCAATAGTCTTGCCTCTTTGTGACTTGCTGTACTTAATGTCTCTTCTTTGCAATCTTTAGGCAATTTGTTTCCAGAAAAAAAGGTGAAAGGTCGTCATATAGAAAATATTTATTCTGTTCATTTAATTTTGATGCATGGTTATTTAAAAATATGGGTATGTGAATAGAAAGATATGCACAGTAACAAGCACTTCATAAATTGGAGGAGGCAGATAATATATGTCATTGCCCAGAAAAAAAAAATCAATTTTCATACATTATTTTGTCTTGAATGTGATGTCAATCCTAGGGCCATTGCTTTGGTCTGATTGTTTAGTTATTTATATTTTTGGATGGAGGTACATCTTGTTCATCAGTACCAAAATTTGATCTTCAAATTATATTTTATCTGCAATGAAAATCTTTGAGTACATTTTATGGCATTAATTTTTACATAACCAATGCATTGCTAAGATCTGTAGAAATATTTACACGTAGAATCTGTTTTTTTATGAAACTGTATTTGTCTTTTGTGATAATACTCATAAAATAAAATCTGGTTGTAATTTTGCAGGAGAGGCACACTCGTTGAAGGTTGAAAAAGTCTTGTTTCAAGGAAAGTCTGAATACCAGAATATCATCGTGTTTCAGGTACATGGGGCTGCATCATAGTAAAAGTTACTATTACATTTTGCCCTTTTTTCATGTTCCTGGTTATATTGTCAATGCAATTCTGTAATGTCTTTTACAGTCATCAGCATATGGAAGGGTACTTGTTTTGGATGGAGTCATTCAGCTCACGGAAAGGGACGAATGTGCCTACCAAGAAATGATCACTCATCTTCCTCTTTGCTCTATTCCCAATCCCAAAAAGGTCTTTTGATACTTCTATGCCTCCAAGAAATTTTGGTATATGTCTAGGTTGCAAGTTTAGTTGTTTGCTTTTTTCTCACTGTAATTATCTTTTTTAGGTTTTGGTTATTGGTGGAGGAGATGGAGGTGTCCTGCGAGAAGTAGCACGCCATTCTTCAGTTGAAAAGATAGACATTTGTGAAATTGACAAGATGGTTGTTGATGTAAGGCACAGAGTTATACTCGATCTATTCTTTCCTGTTTCTATCCAAAGCTAAATTATGTTGCTGGCAGGCTACTATGTTACTTGCATATATTAGTCTCTCTCTCTCTCTCTCTCTCTCTCTCTCTCTTCCCCCCCCCTCTCTTCTTTTCCAATTTTCTTAAGTTGAGTGGGTTCTATTGGTGTTCTGTTCCTTTTTGCTTGGGATTAAAAGTGTATTCTATATATGCTAAAAGACCTGTAGCAATGTATAGTCAATATCAAAACTCTTAACGATTCATCTTTTGCAGGTCTCCAAACAATTTTTCCCTGATGTAGCAGTAGGGTATGAGGATCGACGTGTGACGCTTCATATTGGTGATGGTATGGTCAGCTATTCTAATTTGTTCCTTTAATTTTTTACTCTTGGCCAATAAGTTATCTCATGCTGGCTTTTCTGTTGATGGTCTAGGAGTTGCATTTTTGAAGGAAGCTCCGGAAGGAACTTATGATGCAGTTATAGTGGATTCATCTGATCCTGTTGGTATGCTATTTGTGTAACACATTATAGTTTTTTTTTTTTTTTGTGGTTTTACACATAAATTGTTTTGTTAAAGAAAGGGTACTTTCAATATCCTTAAGGTCCTGCTCAAGAGCTTTTTGAAAAGCCCTTTTTTGAGTCGGTTGCAAAGGCTCTTCGACCAGGAGGAGTTGTATGTACTCAGGCAGAAAGTATATGGCTTCATATGAATATAATTGAGGACATTGTGGCCAATTGTCGCCAGATTTTTAAAGGCTCTGTCAACTATGCTTGGACCACAGTTCCTACATACCCAAGGTATGTTTTTTTCAACCCCCCCCCCCCCTTCTCTTTTTTTCTGTCTATTCACAGTCTGTAAGACACTCCTATGTATTGATCATATGTTATAGGTATGTTGATTTCATTATAAAATGGCCATTTAAACTGAAATCACCTCAAGCATTATGCCAATGCACAAATCCTTTTATCTTTTTCTCTTTATATCCTCTAGAATGGCAGGTTGAGGGCTTTACATGACAGCATTTTGTTTAATGTGCTTTCTGCGTAGGGATACTGAGAATAGATTTAATTATCCATTTTTTTTTTCCCAGTGGAATGATTGGTTTTATGCTTTGCTCAACTGAGGGACCTCCTGTTGATTTCAAGCATCCAGTGAATCCCATAGATGAAAAAGAGCTTCAGAAGTCAGTACGACCATTGAAATTTTACAACTCTGAGGTGTGTTGCTCCAACCCATCATCCAATCCCCTTCCCACACTCCCCTGCTCTGAAGCAGGGTTCTTCTACTCTAGTTGATCCTGTATTCATTCTCCCTTTTTACTTGCAGTATTAACTTTTGGCCTTTAATTCCAGATTCATACAGCAGCTTTCTGTCTGCCATCGTTTGCTAAGAGGAAGATTGGTCCTAAAGCAAATTGACAAGGTATACTAGAAGAGCTTGAAGAAGCTTGTGTGGCTGTTGTAGAAGTCTGGCATTCATCCTTATTGGATTGGTCCATCTTGCAATGAACCATGGAATAAGTCAGGGCACAAATTTGACATTGAAGAGAATTTTGTTTCAGGAAATATAGTTGTAGGTGATAATGATATAGTTGGTAGATTCAACTATCAGTAACTTCATAAACATGATTGGCAATTTGGAACTTCAGTTAGCTATTATAATTTTTTATTTTTATTTTTTTATTTATTTATTTTTTAGTTTTGTGCAAATTTTTGCCTTTTGCCTGTGTGGCAATTGAAATGCAGTCTCGTGATTTGCCATGTTTTGAATTTAAAATCGGACCAGTCGTTTGAATCAATAGATCAAATTAAAACAAAATTGATAAATTAGTATAGATGATAATATATATATATTTTTTCATGTGATTTATATCTCATAACTCTCATGTTAATATATAAAATAAGTGTATATTAATTTATTATTTATTCATTCATTATGATCCAATTAAAAAAAATCAATTCATCTAATTGTCATTCTTGTTTAAAAATAAATAGACATTAAAAAATTGTACACTCATTAATTATTTTTTGGTTTCCCGTGGTGTATTCATCCTACCTGTTATCAAGGAAAGAAATTAAGTCCTTCAAGGATGTAATTAGACTTACCCTTTTAACTATTATTCTTATTAAAAATCAAATTAAGGTCCTCTCTAAGATTATAATGTATTTCTAGTTGGTCACTTATTAATTATTTTAAAAGCTAATGAATAAGTCAAAATAAGTAATTTTAAAAAAGTTCATTTATTTGAAATTTAAAAAAAAATGCCATGTTAGCTAGTTAAAAGGTATGTACAGATACTTCTAAGATAATTAGATAAAATTTTTGAAGATTTTAAAAAATAATTTAATACCTTATCAATGTAAAAATCAATTTTTATACTATTACCATGAATATATTATCATGTTATGAAAAGTTTTTTTCTTTTGAGTTTAATTTAGATATATTAATAATGTAAATAATTTTTATACAGTCAATCAATCATATTCTTTCATTTGTATGACTATTTGAGTAGCGAGTGTAATTTAATCATATTTGTTGACGTGATAAAATATGATAGGATAACAATGCAAAAAAATTCTAAATTAAATTTTTTTTTCTTAAACCACTAATTTCAAAATTTTACTAGATTATAACTAATCTAATTCTAAATGAATTGATCTACTATTAAAATAAAACTCTATACCAGTAGTTTTTTACCATTTTTTTTGGTTGGGGGTAGGGAGGGAGGGTCGTTGGGTGTCTCAAACCCCTCTGGAGCTCGAACACGGCTCCCTTGACTCGGGGTGCGGGGAGAAGGAGGGTCGTTAGGTGTCTCAAACCTCTCTAGTGCTCGAACACGGCTCCCTTGACCCAGGGTGTAGTTCTTGTAAGGCTACAAATTGACCACATGTGCCAAGCCTTACCTGCAGTAGTTTTTCCCATTTAAATACTCAAACTTGAAACCTTATCCTAATGACTTACTTTTTGTCCATATAATGCATATAGCACTGAATGCTAATTGGGCCTATTCAATAAGCTCGATGCTCTCAGATTCAAGTTTTTGGATCCTATGTTATGCCGACTAACCCAATTTGTGAGACAATTAGAGAATCAAGAAGGGTATTGTCGGGCCAGGGAGGTTGTGAATCCGCGTATTTGGTGTAATAAAAATAGAGCTAATGTTTACTTTTAATTCATGATTTTTCATGCATGAATCATTTTATCCCTAGTTTTGAAAAACGTGAGTTATTTTAGTCTCTCAACTCCGTTAATCAACCCTAATTACTCTACTAATGTGGTGCAATTTTATATAAATTTAAATTAGTTCCTAAAATTATAAAATATATCAAATTAGTCCCTGAAATTTTTAAAATATGTTTAAAAAGTCCCAAATCTCTTATCTTCCATCTTCATTTACTCTAAATTCTTAATCTTCTTTAAATTCATTAATTTTCTCTCTTATTATTATATTAATGTACTAATGTACATATTTTGCACTAAATAATAGAATATAATTTTCAGCTTAACCTATATATGCTTTCAACGCTAATTTTATTTTCCAAATAGGGAATCATATATGATTGTATATTATAATTGCAAATTAAAATCGATGATCTTTTACATTTGTCTTTAAAAGGAAATGATTCTTTCACACTTTTTTTAATATTCATAATCAAAATTTTATACTTTTACTTCTTAGTAGCTCATACATATTCGATTTTTCATCTAAATGAATGGGATAATATTCCTACACAAGAATCAACATAATGTTACTCTAATATCTCAACAATAATGCGAGAATAGTAATAATAATAATACTTTTAAAATGATACTTCATATTAGCAAATCTTAATTACTATTTAGTTACAAATACTACATTTAGGAATGTCCAAGTTATAGGCTCTTATAACATTATCTCCAAAGTTACAAACACTACCTTTAGTTACAAACTCTTGCTTTTTTAGCTGCTTTTTTTTTTTTTCATGCATTATGAGTTTTGATATATTTGCATTGCATTTACATTTTACATTTTGGCCTTTGTAGAGTATATTAGTATAATATTTATGTGTTAATTTGTTAAAAAGTTTTATTGGATACTATCTATGTACATACAATATTTTCGTTACCAAAAAAATAATATTTGAATATTGATGAGTATCTAAATATATTGTTTTTTTTTGTGCTATGCAAAACCAACATACTATAAGCCTTATCTTTTACTTTTGGTATAAAAAGAAGCTTACTAGTAATAGCACATTTCTCTTGACTTTTGACTTTATTTGTTCAATATCTCTGCTATGATTTCTTTTATACCTAGATTTTTATTTGGCATAAGGAGAAGCATGCTAATAGTAACACCTTTTTTCATAGTTTTATTTGGTCAATATTTCTCTTATGATATGATGAGCTTTAACATTTTAAGTTATAACACCTATAATAGATATGATTCTTTATAATTGATAGTTCTAAGAAAGTTAAAAAAATAAGATTATGCCTTTAACATTAACTATAACTTTTAGTCTAATATAAATGGTTTTTGAAAAATTTAAGAGTATGATTAGCATACATTGATAACTTTGAAAATTTCTTGCCCTTGCTTATACTTAAACTGGTAAGCCAAATTTAAGCTATAAGTACAAGACATCTAGTGGAAAACTCTCACTTTTTATTTTTTATAATAATAGTAACAATAATACTCTCATTTTCTATGCATTCTGTTGCTATTATTCTATCTTATATAGGGAAGATTTGGTCTAAGTAAGTGTCAAAATAAGAGAGAAATGAGTGGATTTGGGGAAAATTGAGGATTTAGAGTTAAAGAAGGTGAAGAGGAGAGATTTAGGGATTTGAAATTTTTTTGATATATTTTAGAAATCTCAAGTACTAATTTGACACATTTTATAGTTTTAGGGACTTTTTTTTATATATTTTAAAAATTTCAGAAACTAATTTAAACTTATATAAAATTGTGTCACATCATATGACACGTGGCATGCCACATGGAACTAACATAACATGTCTCGCTTAACGTGATACATCAGCAGAACAGTGACAGTTGACTAACAAAATTGAGAAAGGGACTAACGTGACTCATATTATGCAAAGTGAAGGACTACTTTAATAATTTCAAAAAATCAAGCATAAAAATGACTCATATATGAAAAATTGGGGACTAAAATAAGCATTAACTACATGAAAATGTGGCCGAGCCGCATGTTATATTCAAACTTATGCTAAAAAATATGTCAAATCAGTTAAACTAGTATCACTTCTTATTTATCACTGCAAGGCGGTAGTTATTTATTCAAACATGATTCCACGTGCCCTGTACTACCGAGGTTTGAGTCGGACTCTTATAATAATAATTATATGTCAAGAGTTAAAAAAAATTATAATTAATTGATAGTACAATTTTTTTTAAAAAAATTAATATATTAAAATTAAATAAAACTGTAAAAAGAATCACTTCTAAGAAAAATCTATTTAGTGTGTGTTTGGAAACTTGGTAAAATAGCTTAAATTTTTTTAAAAAGCTGTTGCCCCAAAATCAATTGTATTTGGATAAAAAGGAGAAACAAATTATAACCAGGTTATAATTTTAAGTTAAAATTTAGCTTATAAGCATAAGCTATTCGTTGGATATTTTGATCAAAAGCAACTGAAAAGCTTTTGCCCATAAAATTGGTTTTCCTATTTTACCCACACCCACTCATGGAGTACTAAATAGACATCAAATATCATTTAATATAATTAAATTATTTCATACCTTTTTTGGTATTTTATCATATAAAAGTGATTATTTTTAAATAATCTAAATAAAATAGATTATCTTAAAACTACTTTTCAACTGAAGTATCTAAACATAAATTGATTTTCATGTAATCGATTATATAAAAAAAAAATTATACAAACAAATGATTATTAAAATAATTTTAATTTTGCAGTTGTTCCTAAACACATTTAATACAAATCTAGAGTGCATTTGGATTGGTTTTTTTTTTCAAAGAAAAAACACTTTTTTTTAAAAAAATGCTTTTATATAATTTTTAGAATATTTAGATTGGCTTTAAAAGAAAAAACACTTATAATTTTAAAATGTTAATTTACTATTTTTTTTAACTAATAATGCCTAACTTTAAAAAAAAATAGAAACAAAAATAATTTTTAATATAATTATATTTCAAAATTATACCTTGCTATCATTTATAATAACAATGCTATCTCTTGTTAAACCCTTAAAAAAAAATTCCTTCTTACTCTAACATGGAGACACACTCACACCTCACAACTTTTGTCACTCTACTTTGCTGTTCACCACTCGTCTAGTTGCTGGTGACCTCTCACCGGCTGCCAGTCACTATTCTTAGTTCCCACACCCAACCACATTGCTTTGCGCCTCTGTTCCCTTGGCTTCATTATTTTTCCAAGGCATTCTTGCCTGACTTGTATACTTTATACTAGTTTGTGTGATGTTACTCCCTGATAAGTTTGGGAGTAACTTAGTCCATGCCTTTAAAATGAGAAATAAAATTGCTAAAAGGGGTGTCTCTTGTTATTATTTACAAAACAAAGCCTTTGCCCTTTCCCTTCCCAGGTTTACCCTTCACCAATCAAACACCCATGAATATGAGCTCCACAACACAATTGAACAAGAAGGAAGCATAATATGCTTGCCGGAGCAGCCGAAGTTTAATGATACGATGATAACAGGTCATCACTACCTAAGGCAAGAACACACACCATAAGCTACTGCTTTAAGAAAAGTGACAGGTAATTAATGAAATTCATGCTAAGCATTGCCTTTTCTCTTTTTACTTTCAATTTAATCTCTGCCATCAGCATCAAACAAACATAGCCCATGGCATGATTTTTCAGGGAGAGAAAGGAAGGGACAAAAATAAAATAAAAATATAAAATAAAACCCAATCAATTCGGTACACTATAAAACAAAAACAACAACCGATTGGGGGGGGGGAATGAAACTTGAGCACTACCCAATAAGCAAAACAACAAAAGAAATAGGATAACATTGCTAGATTGCATTAAAAAACAAAAATAAAAATTCCAAATGGACTGATCTACCAGTAAATGATAAAAAAGGGACTTTTTGTGGGGATCCATAGAGGAATATTTGAAGAAGATCTGAGTAGGGACTTTGAGGGGCTTCAAGTCGGAGATATCGAAGTCTTCGTTGATAGTAGAAGGGCATCCTTGGAACAAGCATCGTATGCCTTCCACAAGTCCACCACCGCCCTTCCTCCTTCCGCTACTAGAAATTTGAAAATCTCGTCGAAGATTTGCGAAAATGATGCTGTTTCAATTGGTTGTGGTGTTGATGCAGCATTTGGAAAGACGTAGGACATAGTTTGTGCAAAGGAAGAGGAAAAACCTATCATTTACAAATAATAATAAAAGATACCTTTTTAGCAATTTTATTTTACAATTTAAAGGTATGATTTAAGTTACTCCCAAACTTAATTGGAAGTAACCTAACATGAGCCATACTTTATGAATGTTTATTGTATTATTGTATTCTAAAATGAAACTCGCTCCAAACCCAAAATTTTCTCAATAAAGTTTATCACCTTCTTCTCTTTGATTTCTTTTTCTTTTTTCATTTTATATAATTTCATTTTTACAGAGCACAAAAACTGATGGGATTGCGTTATTCTTCTCATAAGGTTGAAATTTTTAGCGGAAATGGAGAAAAAAGAAGACCTTTGAGCTATAATCTTATTGGACACTAGTTTGGTGAGCTTAGAAGAGTGGTTTCTTTTTCCCAAGCTTAGTGGGGAAAAGGTTTTGCTGAATATTGATGAAGGGCACATTGACGTAGCTTAGTGTTCCGTCTTTCTTTCTTTTTTTTTTTATTTAACACCACCACCTAATTATATGTTTATGTTTGTAAAATTGTTAAAATAATAAATAATTAAATTAAATATTTTTATTGATTGAATAACTATATAAATTTTTTTTACATTAATAACACATAAATTAAATACTTTCTTCTTTCTTTCAAAAATCCTATTTCACTTGTTAATTCATCCACACATTTACCCATTAATATAATTTGATTTTAAAAAAATATATTTTTATTATTTTTTATCCAAACAAACTTATATATACTTTAATAATTTAAAAACATTTCTTAAATTATCTATCCAAACATAAAATAGCTTTTCTCCCAAAAAAAAATTTAATAAAAAAATTAAAAACGAAAATACACTATTTTCAACAGCCAATCCAAGTGCACTCCTACTATCTTCCCTGCCTAAAGTACTTAACCCCAAAAATATACATTTGACCAGTCAGAATCAACTAATCTTAATATAAATTTCAAGACAATAAATGCCAAAAAATATTACTTTGAAGAGGCGCGGCGTAGATTGTCACGGAATTACAGTCAGCAAGGAAATCCGGGCAACACCATTAACCCCACACCATTATTATAAATAAATAAATAAATAAACCGAAGAGCCAAGAGACACAGAATTCCTCAAGATCAACCATCCAATGCAATCAATGCCATCAATCAACTGGTGTTCTACATACACTTGATCAAGTGCGGAAGATAATGGGAGACAAGTAGACACACAGATCCCAGTAACTGAAGATGATAGACACAAAACTCTATGCAGAAGCAAGCAAAAATTTCAACTGAGTAGAAATGAAACAAGGGCAGAAAGTGGACAATGGAAGACATTTGGCGTGTGCAGCTTGCCGGGGGAGAGTACACAAAATAGTCCCACACAACCAAGATGCTGATCATTGCAGTCCCAACCGTGTATGATGCAAACCATAGACCGAAACAAGAAGAAACATTCTACCGAGATGATGAAGACATTCAGAACCAGCTAGCCAGCTACCATCAATTTAACTACACACAACGGCGAGAAGCAGACACTAGATGCAGCTAGTCACTAAACAGGAACCAATTTTTCAGTCAATTTCATGAAGATGCTGCAAGCCAATAACTACATTCTATCCACATCCACCTTTATACTTCTCCAATTCAAAGGAGGATGCAACCGCACCATTCCTTTCCTGAACAGTCAACTAAAAGGTAACTTGCTGACATTGCACTTTTAGTCAGCTTATATGCAGAAGCAACAACATGAGACGATGGCAGAGCAGAGAAGCAGACAAGAAGATGCAGTAAGTGGCGAAATGATGCTGTTATGGCCGATAATCAACCTCAAAACAAAGAAACATAAACTTTTTAGGAACCTTTAGTGAAAATATAAAAATTAACATAGTGGTTTAGTAAGACTAAAAACAAGCAATTAACATGCAATATTAAGTAAGGAAGACTGAAGGGACCTTCAAGAGTCAGTAAGCTGAATAGAGACAGCCAATGCAAAACAGTGTCTAAAGCACCCTTTTGGCGGCTACAACACTTCACAAGTGCCATCAAAATCCAAGTTTCTAACAATACCCATTGTCATGACATCAACATAACTAACATATCTGTTGTATGCTCAGTCAATCCTAGAGGAACTACACTATAGCATAGAGGGCTCCCTAACAACATTCAGCATTCGCTCCATTCACATTCTGATCTTTAATCTCTGAAAAAGAGAAATAACCAGAATTTAAAAATTAAAATGGGTAATAAGATCTCATGTCTATTCTTTAACTTACATCATTAACAACAACTGAGTTGAAAATAGTCAAGCATACCCATTGGCATAAGGTGAATCACGGCGAGAATGTCGGTACGGAGGGGACCTGCTGTAGCTGCGACCACGATAAGGAGGCGTAATGCTACGCCATCTTGGAGTTCTTCTCCCACGAGGGCTATAACTCCTTATAAAATAAAGCAAATCCAATGGATTAATATCAGGTTCCAGCTTTCATGAATCTTCCAAATGTAACAAAAACGTGAGAAGATAAGATCATCAGAAATGGCTTCAGGAACCAAATATATCAAATTTCAGAAGAATAGAGGCAAGAATATGGCAAATTAAAAATAAATCAGACATGTTAAATGCTATAAGATGCTTCAATCAGGAGGGTAGTTTAGGCAATTTACAACTGTCTCTGAACCCATATGATATTGCTTTCTATTGCCTAACAAACGAGTTCATTATTCATGCTCTGTAATCAATGCATCAAACATATAAACTGAAAAAGTCATTTAAAATGCATAATTATTTAATTCATATTTAGCATGCGCATTCAACATACACACCTGCGGCCATACCCATAACTTGGACTTCTACGACGCCGATAAGGACTTGGACTTCGTCTCCTTCCACTTCCTAGGCCTCGTGAACCAATGCGCAAGCGACACTCCCTAGCAAAATGTCCAGGTTCACCACATTCATAGCATTTCAGGTCCTCACCTCCACGGCTACGCCCACCATGGCCTCCACCCTTAGAATTATGAGAAAGCTCTACACGCCACCCATTTTTTCCTGCATGATATTCAAACATTAATGTTAGTCAAATTCTTAATGTAGCCCCCAAAAAAAAAAAAAAAAAAAAAAAGGAGGAAAAACACCAAGGACAAAGGATTTGGCACCTCTAATATGCAGGGTGCACTTTAAAGGGTAAAGTGTTTAATCTCAACCATGTATAAGAAAATCACAGTTTAGGGGCCAATAATGACAAATTGGATTTACATGAACATATACTGACCATCCAAGGCATGAATTGCATCAAGTGCATCCCTCCTATCATCAAACTCGATAAATGCATATCCTGGTGGTCTACGAGCAACCCAGACACTGCATTGAAATTGCATTGAACACATTTATCAGACTCAAACATCAAATATGAAAAAAATAATAAGACCCGTAAACAACCATGCAAGAAACACAGGTTAAGAAACATGACTAACACAAACAAAAAGCAAGACATTCTAAACACCACTCCATGTCAATTCAAGGCTTCCAAATAAAGCACAGTGAACTTCACGGTTCACATATACATACTTTCAAATTGGAATTAAGAGAATATAAAAATAGAATATTATCAATGAGAAATGGAAGAAAAGAAAAACTATCAGAATTTAAAAAAAATGGAATTATTGGTAGAAAAATTTCCAATTTATGAATAATTATTGGTTAAAAAAAACTCCCCTTTATGAACAATTAACTACTTAATTTAAGTCAGGAACTGATAATTCAATAAGCACTCTTTTTAGACGAGTTTGAATTTGAATTGATCCTAAACTGGAAGTATTATTACCTCTTAAGCGATTTCCCTTGAAAAAACAAAGGAAAGAATTTTGAAGAGAATTACCTCCGGAGAACACCATACAAACGAAATTCATCTTCAAGATCCCTCTCAGTGACACGAGGGTCCAAGTTCCCAACATAAACTCGAGCCATCGTCCCAAAACCAGAACCACCCTACACAAACAAAACCCTAGAAAAGATAGTCAAGTCGCCAATTATCTCAAAGGGGAGAATAAATCAACAAAATAATTAAATTATGTAACTACTTCAAGTATCGAGCACCAAGTGAACCAATATATATATATATATATATATATATATATATATATATATATATATATATATATATATATATATAAACCTTGGCGTTAAAAAACCTCGCGTGAAAGAAAAATTAGGAGAAAGAAAGGTTGCGTCGGTAAGAAAGAGAGTTTGAGAAGCAAATGGGTATCAACCCTTACAGAGAAAGAAGGTGGTGGCGAAGAAAGAGTCAGGTGAAATCAAAGCTCAGCTGGAACTGCTAGGAATCTTCTGGAAGATCGGAAAGGGAATCGTAGCGCTCTAAAACCCTAGAACAATTTTTCTATCGTTTGTTCTTGCACTTAAACGCCTAGCTTGTTTCGGGCTGATAAGACCGCAAATATGGGCTCATCATGGCCCAAAAATAATAGGATAAAAGTGACCCAAGTATACTGTTTTTATGTTGCAAGCTAGACTGGAAGCCAATCCCGACCAAAAAAAAAAAAAAAAAATAGACTGGAAGCCGATGACTCGATGAACGCTACTTGATGATCATGACTATAATAATACTAACTTGATTGCTGGATGGTGATATGCAGTTAGTGACGTAACATTCTAAACTTCAGCTTTTTTTAAAAAGAAATAAAATATGAAAAATATATGTCAATAATAAATGATAAAGTAACATATACTAAGAATTAATAAATTTAATGTTGAAATCTTTGAAAACATTTAATAAATTTAATGTTGAAATCTTTGAAAACATTCTTTAGTCTATGTGATTTTTTTTTATATCACACCTTTAATATTAAAGATCTAATTTTGATATAATATAAATTTTTTATATAATTATTTAATCATGTACAGTTACATTTATTAAATGATGTTAACTCTTTTTATAATTATTTAAAAAAATATATAAAATATTTTACATTAATAATATATTAAGATTAAGATTATTTTTTATATTAATTATTCTTTTGAAAAAATTAACATTCAAATAATAGAATATCTGGAAAATGATATTGTTGTGGTGAGACTCCTTGGCAGTGTCGTACAGATACGTCTTACTGTTTTTCTTCGGCTCTTCTGTTTTCGGGTACATGTCCCATTCGTTTATAATTATAATTATTGCGCTAATGGCCAAAACGAGAAGACCAATAGGGCACTACATCCCCGCATCCTCAATGGCCAAGAGTTGTCCCAAGAAGAATGATCACAGAAAAAAATAAAAAAATTACTTTGAAAAGAACCTATTTTTCATTAATAATTATATTATATTCAATAGTGATAACACAAATGAAAAATTAACTATATTATATCCAGCTCCTCCAATCCTATAAAAGGAGAATATTTTGTATATTTTGTCTTCTCTTATAATGACGACAAGAAGACACGCAATCTCTCATGTAGATGCAGTCATGTGAATTCAATTGTTATTTTTAATGGTTTGCCTAAAAATAATTAAAAAACAAAAAACAATACCAGATTAAATAACAATTGCAAAAAAATTACACTAACATCAAAATTTAGAGTCAAACTAATTAATATAATCCCAAAATGAATTATCCTTTTCCATTTATTGATGGTTTGTAATGTGCCCTTGGTGGCTAAACTGGCTCTTCCCATGTTTCAACCGTAACAACATTTAAGCTTTCCACTGTACTTCACAGTTCTACATGGTCCAAGACTTAACAGGAAGAAAAAGCATGAACTTTTATCTGAAAAACCATCAAAATTTGCTGATAAAGTTTCACACTTTCAAAAGCTGATCCAATTTGGCATCTGGGTTTTCGATTTCTTTGTTGTTGTTGTTGTTGGTTGGTTGGTGGTGGTGGTGTCAAGTGTGGTGTTGTTGTGGGAGAATGAAGGTGGATAGGGTTGAAGAGAGCAGTGTGAGGTTGTTGGGTAGGAGCAGCAGCAGTGGTGGGAGCAGTGAGTCAAGGTGGGTTGATGGCAGTGAAGTGGACTGGGATGAGGCTCCTCCATGGTCTAAGCGCCATGAAAATGATGGCAGAGAAGGGTATGGAACACTCAGGAGGAGGCTTGTCAAGAAGCCCAGGAGGGTTGATTCCTTTGATGTTGAAGCCATGGAGATTGCTGGAGCTCATGGTCAAGACGCCAAGGTATGTTATTATTGTCAGTGTTATCATTTCTTCTTCTAAGCTCTTGGGGACAATAAATACTTGGCCAGATCGATACTCCAAATGTTTTACATCTATTTAAATTTTATTTGTAGTTATAGAATATTCATGATATGTGCCATGTGTTATGTATTCATTGGATTAGTATAGTGCTCTAAGAGTGCATACGAGTTTATCCTTGTGACGCCTATTTGTTCTATGTTCATTATTGGGCTTGCTGTCTGAGTATCTCACCGTAGTGTGTGTTTAGTTTGTGTAAGTGAAGGGAAACTTATTGGATACTGGAACTTTGAAGGAAAAACACCAGTTTGATTATTGCAAGATTCTTTGCGCATTGAAGGAGGTTGGGTTAGTCATGGAATTATATGAATCATTGGTATTGTTGCATTGAAAAAGAAAGATGTTTAAAATGATGCCGAAGAAGCAGTGAAGCTACCTAAGAGAGCCACACATCCAAAAGAAAAGAACAAAATAAAAAGATACAAGTTTCAGGAACTTAAATCTCGGAGTTTCAGGAATATTAACGAGAACTTAATAGTTGAAACTGACACACAGGCTACGAGGTGAATGTATAGCATTGCAAAGTCTTTTATATTAACTAAATTTTTGTTATCAGTGCAAAAGTTCATGCATACAACAGCTTTGGAAATGAAATTGGTTTTCCTCTCATGTTAATCACTTTTCATTTAAAAAATTATCCATTGCCAAGGAAGCAGTTGAAGATTAAATATTTGTAAGATGGCATAACCAGTTGTAACTACTCTAAACATTATGCAGTCATGGAGCATTTGAATGCACCAATTTGCTCATGCTCACTTCATCGCTTTTAACAAGCACTCAACAGTTTTAACTTCCACTCCACCATTTATTTAACATGCACATATAGAGCCACCCCACTCTTTTTAATCTATTGTACTCATGTGAATCAGGATATGTCACTTTGGCCCACTCTTGCATTAGCATTTAAGACTCTTGGTGTGGTATATGGTGATATGGGAACAAGTCCTCTATATGTTTTTGCTGATGTCTTCAGCAAGGTTCCAATTGAATCAGATGTTGATGTCTTGGGGGCGTTGTCATTAGTAATGTACACAATAGCACTTATTCCACTAGCAAAGTATGTTTTTATAGTGCTCAAAGCAAATGACAACGGAGAAGGTTAGAGATTCACTTTCCCAATCAGAATTATGTACTTCAGTTCATTTCAGACATGGCTTAAATCACAATCTTCATACAATTGTTCAACTGTAGGAGGAACATTTGCGCTATACTCACTGATTTGCAGGTATGCAAATGTGAATCTGCTTCCAAATCGTCAACAAGCTGATGAACACATCTCTAGTTTTAAGCTCAAGCTGCCTACTCCAGAGCTAGAAAGGGCTTTAAAAATAAAGGACACCTTGGAAAGGACAGCAACTTTGAAGAATCTTTTGTTGGTGTTGGTTCTGCTGGGAACTTCTATGATTATTGGAGATGGTATTCTAACCCCAGCAATATCAGGTACATAAGCAATCAAGTCTTTGACATGAAATCGTGTTGTAAAATTTTGGTTTGTATCATACGATTAATGATGACATGAAGTTTGACTGTAAGCATTTATCTCTGAGCTAAACTTGTCATAATAATTATAGCATCCTAGTAAATCTTTGTGCTAATATACAGTAGAAGTCGTACTAATATCAATCTATTGGCTCTCCAAAATTGTTTGTTGGCACAGTCTCTTGATATGTGACCAGAGATTTTTATTTGAATCCCCTATTTATTAATTGTATGATGTTGCAAGTAATGGATTGCCCCCCAAATGGCATCTAGTGTACAAAAACAAGACAGCTTTTACAACTATGTAGGTTTAACATTTTTATGTGGTATCCCTACCCTTCCCCCAATATTGTAGATGTTTGCTCCTTTAGAAGATGCTAGACTTATCTCTAACAAGGTGATGGACTAATGTCTGGCTCTAAAACCTCCACTTAACAATATTTAGTCCCCTCTTTGTGGGGCTGCAGTAATGATTTCTTATAGGGACTAAACTTTGTTGGACTAGTTGAATTGGCGCTTTGCTTCAACTGTCCCTTTTAGATAACATATCATGATTCCTCCTTCTTAGAACTTTTATTATTTGTTCATCATTTTATGTGTCTTAGTAGGACTGATGTTGAGAAAAATTTTGCTTGTGTTGTAACTTAAGTATAAGCATGGTGTTTCTTTGTTGCAGTGATGTCTGCTATAAGTGGTCTGCAGGGTCAAGTAAATGGATTTGGTACAGGTGTATATACTTTCCTTTTCTTTACAGTGGTTTCACTTTTGCATTTTTTCTGGATGAAGAAAAGAAATAGTAGATATATAATAAGGTGACTTGAGAAAAATCATAAAATTAGGGAGTGAGGTTTGCTACACAATTCCAAGGCACTTTTTTTTTTTTTTTTTTAAATACGTAATAAATACCGTATCAGAAAATTGCAAGATTTGAATCCTTTTATAATCTTATCGAACAAATGTACTTGAGGTCAAAATTTCTGTGAGATCCCCATGGCTTAACTAACTCTCTTGGTGTGCTCTGACCTGAGTAGGTCAAATATGGTTCTCCTTTAAAACACCCAGTTAACATCTTTTTGTTATCTTATGGAACTGTGGATGAACAAATTTGCATTTTGCACAACAAAGCTTAGATTTTTGTTTCATGTTCATTCTTGCAGGTGCAGTGGTTGGTGTTTCAATTGTAGTCCTGTTGGGTTTGTTCAGCATACAACGGTTTGGTACCAGTAAAGTGGGTTTCATGTTTGCCCCAATCCTTGCTTTATGGTTCTTTTCTCTGGGTTCTATTGGAATATATAATGTACTAAACTATGATATTACGGTTCTGAGAGCATTCAATCCAGCTTATGTCTATTATTTCTTCAAGAATAATGGCAAAGGTGCATGGTCAGCTCTTGGTGGTTGTGTTCTGTGTATTACAGGTATATCTTTTTCTCATTTTTCGTGACTTAAACCCATAAGCACTGCAATTGATTGGCATAATAGTTGGGCATGTTTACCTGTAAACATAGATTTGAAGCTTGTTTCTTATCCCATGAGCATGACCTTTGCTGCTTCACTCATCTCAATAGTGTCTTTGTAATCCTGACCATATTTTTAATTTGTATCTTAGGACTTCTCTTTGTTCAGAATTATGAACCATAGATGAGACTGTAGGTTTATGTGGTCCATTTAGCTCATTCTTGGAAGAATGTGTTAATGACGTTATATAATAGGTTTGAGGATAAGCACATACAACTATACAAGACACAAGTAAAAAGAAACACTTGCACATAGAGATATATCATGAAAAGAGTTAAAAACAGGATGACTATCATGCATAATGAGTAATGATAGGGATTAACCAGACCAGAAAATTAATAATAGTTGGGTTCATTTAATTTATAACATTTTTCCATTTGTAGTAATTGTTTGTAAAGGTTTTGTTCTTTAAATATAATTTACTTAATATCAAGTTTGCATTTCTGTTCATTTTTTGTTGCATCCTGTGGTAGCACTAGACGATATCATGCCTAATGACAGATGTTAACCAGGCCAGGAAATTAATGATAGTTGATTTCACTTAATTTATACCATTTTCCCAAACTAGGAATTGTTTATGAAGGTTTTATTCTTTTTAGATATTTTATCCAATATCAAGTTTGCATTTCTGTTCATTGTTGCTGCATGCTGTGATAAGTAGCACCAAACTAAATATGCTGGCAAATATCACAAATTTACATGATCGGGAAGTTATTTCAATCATTTAGAGCATAAGTGATGTGTGTTTGTCCTCTCCGCAGGTGCAGAAGCAATGTTTGCAGATCTGGGTCATTTTTCTGTACCAGCAATTCAGGTTTGTGGATCCTTAAATTGTTTATTTTTGAAGAGTAAATAGTTTTGCATTACTATGTGTTCTATAATTGTTTACATATGCTTTCTTGAGTCTCTTGCTTATACAGATTGCCTTCACTTGTGTGGTATTTCCTTGTCTCCTCCTTGCTTATATGGGCCAAGCTGCTTATTTGATGAAGAACCCCACTTCTTATTCAAGGATATTCTATGACTCGGTTCCAGGTGACATTTGCTGAACTAATGACTGCTTGTCTATACATACAAGTTGCTGTCCTTCAAAATATGATTAAGAGATGTTTGTTATGTATAGTAATCATGTCAGTACCTGTTGTTTGTGCTTTGAGTGAAACAGAAAGTCTCTTCTGGCCAGTGTTTGTTATAGCCACACTTGCTGCTATGATTGCCAGTCAAGCAATGATATCTGCTACGTTTTCATGTGTAAAGCAATCTATGGCTTTAGGATGCTTCCCCAGGCTCAAGATAATTCACACCTCAAGAAAGTTCATGGGTCAAATTTACATCCCTGTAATGAATTGGTTTCTGATGATCATGTGCATAGTTGTTGTGTCCATCTTCCAAAGCACAACTGACATTGCAAATGCATATGGTAAAGTGTTCCCCATCTCTATTATCTAGGAGTCTTCTTTTTTCTTCTTTTTTGGTTCTAGGATGAATATTGGGACGCTTACTAAAAGTGTTATATGAAATGATTAACTAGAGCAGGATTTCACTCAATTTTTTTGTTCTGGATTTTCATCTATGTTTGATGTCCATGATTTCAACTTGATAATGTGCCGAAAATTATGTATCAGCATGAATCAAACAGTGTAATATTAAAAACTGAAATGTATTCCAATTCTATGACCAAATGCATGTTTACTGCATTTAAATAAATTCAGAACATTTACATTGATCATGGGATTGATAATTTTATAGTGTTATGAGCTTCTTTAATATAATGGATGGTGCCAAATACTTAACAAATACTAGAAGGAGCCAAATGATTTTGATATAATACAGTACAGATGCCTTATGCTAAAGCTAATTTGTAGTTAAATCTATACTAATGCGGTTCATATCATTGTTGAAGGCATTGCTGAAGTTGGTGTCATGATGGTTAGCACCACCTTGGTGACACTTGTAATGCTTTTAATTTGGCAGACTAACTTGTTCGTAGCGCTTTGTTTTCCATTGGTATTCGGTTCAGTGGAGCTGATTTACATGTCTGCTGTCCTATCAAAACTCTTAGAGGGTGGCTGGCTTCCACTTGTCTTTGCTACCTTTTTCCTCTCTGTGATGTACACATGGAACTATGGAAGTGTATTGAAGTACCGAAGTGAAGTTAGAGAGAAAGTTTCAACGGACTTGATGCTTGATCTTGGCTCCAATCTTGGAACAGTAAGAGTGCCCGGAATAGGATTGCTATATAATGAGCTTGTCCAGGGCATTCCCTCCATTTTTGTGCAGTTCCTGCTGAGCCTTCCAGCTCTTCACTCTACTATAGTTTTTGTCTGCATCAAGTATGTCCCGGTCCCTGTGGTTCCTCAGGAGGAAAGATTTCTCTTTCGAAGAGTTTGCCCAAATGATTACCATATGTTCCGCTGTGTTGCCAGGTATGGTTACAAAGATGTAAGGAAGGAAGATCACCATGCATTTGAGCAACTTCTTATTGAAAGTCTTGAGAAATTCTTGAGAAGGGAAGCTCAAGAAACTGCCTTGGAGTTGGAGGGCAGCATAACCGAAGACATCGATAATGTCTCGGTGAAATCAAGGGACTCTGATCATCCTGCTGGTGATGGGGCTGATGAGCTTAGGATTCCACTGATGCATGGTCAAAATTTGAAAGAAACAGGAACTTCTACCTCTCAGGAAGCTGCATCAGCATTACCATCTAGTTACATGTCAACAGATGAAGATCCTAGTCTTGAGTATGAGCTTGCAGC
Organism: Pterocarpus macrocarpus; assembly: GCA_031439585.1. Lineage (NCBI taxonomy): Eukaryota > Viridiplantae > Streptophyta > Magnoliopsida > Fabales > Fabaceae > Pterocarpus > Pterocarpus macrocarpus. Next base: position 32,358,285 of record CM062518.1, on the reverse strand, counting down.
CCTTAGAGAAGCAATGGAATCAGGATGCACCTATTTGCTCGGACGTGGGGATGTCAGGGCAAAGAAGAACTCTTTTTTCTTCAAGAAATTGGTGATAAATTATTTCTATGCATTTCTTAGGAAGAACTGCAGAGGTGGTACTGCAAACATGAGAGTGCCTCACACCAATATCATTCAAGTGGGGATGACATATATGGTTTGACGTGACTCATGCAGTTCTTTCTGATAATTGTGCAATGCAACCTCTATCTTGAACACACATTTTTATTGGTATTTTTTTTCTTTTCTGTCAAAGATGATTGGTAAAATTTTCATAGTATATGTTGGCTTGTAATCTGTCTTCACAACTGTCAGCTTGTGTTGCATATTACGAAAGCGATGGGGCCAATTTGGTTCATGTCTGAAATTGTTTCATTTTTCAAACCATCATGTAAACTAAGAATTCATAAAGATATGATCTATAATCTTTCAAGAGGGATTTTCACCGGTCTGGGGTTCTTGTTCAATTCATATGTATGGGTCAAGCTAGGAGAAAGCTCAGCTAGCCCCCAGTTGTTCTGAGTTGATGGGCCAAAATATGCTTTAAGTCCATAGCTAGAAGCATGTCCAACAAAAAATGAAGAAGAGAGAAGCATGTTCAATTCAACCCCTTATCACTGCAGTAGTATTTTAGTATTTTATGATGCCTGCTTCAGTTTCAAGTATCTCCTGGTTTGGAGGGAAAAAAAAAAAAAGCATGTTCTGGTCTAGTTTGCTACTCCAGTACTCCCTTTTATTTTTGGATTCATCTATTTTTCTACCCTCACCAGTAACCAAGGAGAAAAAGATAATTGCACTCTTTTGTTTTTTAAGGGATATAATATTTTTTTCGCTGGGATGGGTTCAATTCACACTGGTAAGTGGTAACCCAAATATATAATGCCACACTTGATCTAGTTATTAAATGCCAGGAAAAAAAATGCCTTAAAAAGCCATTGGTTTTTGGCTTATATATCATACCAACAGCTCACTGAGATGTCAATTTTTTATTTTTTATTTTTTTGCATCTGAGTTGGTTTTGTGAGTTGTGTTACTCACGAACATAGCTTCGGATCACTGAGCATGTCTTGCAATTCAAAAGGGTAGGTGATTCAAGCACATCAAAGTACATTAATAAGTAGTGTCATTTCATACTATGGTTAGTTGTATATCTATGCCTCATGTACTCATGTGGTCTTACACTTCATGTGTTCAACATCTAAGTATTTGTCCTCTTTTTGTGATGTTGAATGGAAAAAAAAAGTCAATTAATATGAATGAATTATGCTTGTGACGGACAAGAACATGAGAATTATCAGTGAATTAAGCATGCAACATCTCCCACTTTTACCCATTTGCAGGATTTGAAGACGATTTGTGAAAATGAGACATTTACAATGCTCATAACTTTTTTCCCATGATATTTACTAGGGAATCTATTTATAATATGTTAAATTTTGAGATCCAAGTCATGGTATACTAAGGGATTAACATTTAGATACTCTATAATATTGTTATGTCAACTTATTATTAAAAATGTTATTTTCTTGTATAATTTCTTTAATCTTATAAAGCTATATTGATATAGTCGTCCCACATCTCTTCTCCTTTTCCCATAACTTCCCTCTCCAACACCTCACAGGACCACACCCCTTTCCTTTCCCCTTCCCCCTTCCTGTAATTCCCTCCAACAATAAATACTTATACTCTCCTTTATTCTTCTATTATGCAAAATTTAATAATGACAAATTTATGTCTATTATTAATTTGTGCTTATTTAAATAAAAAATGGTGCTTATGAAAACCAAGCGACAACAACAACAAATTAGATACATATTCGAGTTATCAATTGTATTTAATATCACTATTATTTATTTTACAGAAAATTCAAATTAAAAAAATAAAATCATTTTATGCTCTAACGTATTGCCCATTTATGACCAAAAATCAGTAACATTAATTATAAAAATATATTATAAAAACAATTGTTTTGACATGAATCCTTGATTGAATATTTTTCTAAATATGTCTTCATTACTCCTTTCTTTTTGAAAATAGAGATTATGACTCATTGCAATTTATATATTTCTAGCGACACTGCTTTTTTATTTATTTGTTCTAACTCTACATTATTTTTTCGAAATTACAAAATTGCAAGGAGTTCCTGAACTGATTTTTTTAATTAAAAAAATATGTATTCATTACTCTTTTCACATCTTTGTTGTTTCAAAATTACAAATTCAGACAATAACAAATGACAAACATAATTGTCTTCATTGACGTAAATAAATTTAAACTTTAACATTTATTGCTAACATAATATAGGAATCACACGTACTAACATCAATATTATCCAATAAAGAGTACATATCTATATATAAAGCTCAACCAAAAGGAAGCACAAACAAATACAAAAAACTTTATCAGATGAAGAGATTATTTACAAAGGAAGGAGTAAGATATCTATAAATATAAATAACACATTAAAATCAGATAAAAAGTCAATATTAATTCGAAACTTCAAGAAAGCATGACATATAACCAACTCAAATAAAAAGCATTGAAGCAAGTGCCAAGGATACAAGCACAACTAAGGGTAAATATAAAGTTGGTATCAAAAGGATAAGTGCATTTAATTATTAAACACCCATATGGTTTCAATACATTCCAAATGGACATAAATGGCTTGTACCTTTATCATATTTATATTAACAAAAACTCTCACTTTATCATAAAAAGTTAAATTTTAATTTTATCACATAGTTATGTTACTTCAAATTATTGCTATATTTACTAAATGATTTTTATATTTTACCTACTGCACATATATTAATTTTGAGTCCCTCTAATTATTAGCCAAACCTTCGACCTTATCTTTTTTAACTACTAAGAAAATCATGGTCTGCATAGATAATGGCCTTCGATTAAAGTTCAATCAATTTTCACCAGTTAAAAATAAGAAAGGAGAGATTAATTATAGAAGAAAGAAAAATCCATTAGTTAAGGAAAGTTGTTCTCTAAAATCATGCCAAGTACAACTTGTTATGATGTTATAAGGACGTGATAAAAGGCTAATTTTGATTACTTTATAGTTATACATCAATTAAGCAAATAGTTATTACATAAATATACTTCAAGTATTAATCGAGAGGTGAAAGACATAAGAACAAATTTTGCAAAATGAAAATAGAATGAAACACAGTGCAACCAAGGTTCAAATAAAATTAAACAAAGTGGAAAACAACTGAAATAAATCTTGTGACTTGTATAAAAAAGAATGATTCCAACTAAATACAATTCAAGCTACTAAATATTATGTCAAGAAATAAGTATCCCAAAAGCATAAGTTTTGGTAAATGTATCCAACTCAATCACTTGATTATAAATATTTTTATATTATTTCAATAATCAACTATTTCAAAACTAGACCAGACCAGATTGAACCAAATCAAATCGAACCAAATTGAACCGAACTAGATCAGACCAGACCGAATTGGACTAGATCGAACCGGACTAAACCTAATGGACTGAACCGGACTGGACCAGACGAAACCAAATCAAACCAGACCAGACTGGACCAAACCAAACTAGATCAAATCAGATCAAATCAAACCGGACCTTACCAAACGAACCGACTAGACCAAACCATATCAAATCCTAAAATAAAACTTAGGCTTAGACCCCCACTCCCTTCTCCCTTCCTCTAACCGATCCCCAACAACAGCCATTCTAAAAATTCTATACTAGCATCAACAATAAGTTAAATAATAAGGAGTTGTTTTTGCCTTGGAGAATCCCAACTTATGCCAGCTTCTAGATGAGTGCCTCTATTCCAATGAATTGTGAGCAAGCACATTTACATGCATAAATTATTGTAAAGGGCATTCGCTGTTGAATGCTATAAGAAATAGTTCTTATGACTCTAGAAAGAGGGATTTACCTTTCAAGAAGCTTTAGCTCTTTGGTTTCATGGATGTATCTGCCCTTCTCTTCCTAACCCCGCATTTTGTCTAGTATGTATATGGTATGTATGTAAGTGAAGTTAGACATCTTTGTGTGAAATTTTGGCACCTCCAAATTATGCATCAATATGTTGATGGATTGACCCTCAAGATTCAAGAGTTATTTAACACTTTGTCTTCTTTTTAAAATTTAAAATGTTCTTACCTTCTTTGCTTTTGTAGGATGTTGTTGGGTTCAATATTGTTGCCAGATGAAGTTGTATGATTGCCAAAAAGGTTGAGATCATAGTGGGCAACAGATGATGATGTTATCGGGTTCAATATTGCTAGCTTCATCCTTTTGTTTTTTTAAGCACATATTGGTACATAATACAATGCAAACTCTACTATAAATATTAAAATTTAAATTCAGAAAATATGAAATTAATGTATTTTAATACTCAAACGTTATAAGATGACGCAGATAATAATAATAATAATTACTTATTCATTTCACAAATTTCAGCAATGATAACTTTATTTCTATTATTTATACTTATATGAATTATGGCTTACTTAAATAAAAAACTGATGGTAAAATCTAACATATTATAAGAGTAATTCATTGTTTTAAATTTAATTTTCCAATATAATATAACTACAAAAACATTAAAAAAATTTAAAGCTTTTCACAATTGTATATATAAGTTAACAAAAGCAAACATCATAGTACTTAACCAACCTCTCACTTTCGATTTATCTTATATTTCACAAAGAAATTCATAGAAAGTACATGTTATTATATTAAAAATTATAAAATTAATATTAATTTAAATTATATTATTCCATCTTTTATATTCTACTCAACTAAAAAAATACCTTAATTTATGTGTAGCAAACTACATTTTAAATCTTCACTCTTTTATGAATACTTTTAATTAATTAATTATTTTTTGAAGTATTTAATTAATTAATTATCCACATTTAATTTCTTATTCTAAATTATTAAAACTTTTTCATATTGTTGATGAGACTAAGCTAAATTAGCTCATTTTTACAATCACCAATAGTAATATCATGATTTTTTTTTTTTTTTGGTAAACATAATACCATGAGATGAAGAATAAAAACCTCAAAGACAAAGCATCATGAACAAATAACAGGCACAACATTATTAGATAATGAAATTATCTATAAAGGAAGAAGAAAGAAATCAATGAAAAAAGAGCACACATTAATATTAGATGAAGAGTCAATCTTAATTGGATTTGAATTGAAACATATCCAAACAAACCCAATCTACAAACAACCCAAATAAAAAGGGAAAGAAAGAGAGAAAGTGCAAAAAGGCTGACAAATACACATTTGAATATCAAACATGGGCATATATCTTTATTTTTCTTTTGTTACCATACTTTCACTTTATCACAAATAAATAATATAGTGATTTCACTTTTAATTATTCCTACAATATTTATTAATCAATCATATAGTTTATCTACCCCATGCAAGCATGGGTCTCATTCTTGCTGTTGATTAATTTCTACAGGTTTTACTATATGGGGACATGAAACTCTCTTTTCACCATTTTTTGTGTTTTGTACACTTGTTTATTAGGGAGAAGTTTTAGTTCTCCAATAAATAAACTGAATTTTCTACCAATTTTTGGTTGGTTTATATAGTTCGACACTTATTTCCCTTAAGCGATATTTTTCCTTTAGGTCTAGTGGGATTAAGGGAAGGGTTCTTAATCACTACTAGACCTTGCTAGATCGAACACGGGTGCACTTCTTTTAGAAACGAACATATCCTCCACTAGTCCAGTGCAAGTGTCTTAAGCAATGATTGAAGTTTGAATTTTGTGAACAAAAAAAAAATAGCATTAGGAGAACTTTTTCCCCATAGTAGGTCAATTTGATATAAGTCAAATTAGTTGAAATTTATTGGACTATGGGTATTGGTGGTTTAGACCAAAAGAAGGAAAGAAAAAGAAACTAATGACTTGTTTGGTTTATGTTTTCATTTTTTATATTTTCTATATTTAGAATTTTGTAAAGAAAATAATGAAAAAAAATCTATTTCCTATTTTTGCTATTTCTTTGACAAAATCCTAAAAGAATAGAAAAATAGAAAATAAAAACAGAAACCAATCAATCCTAAATTTGTCAAATAGTATTATATAAACAAGTGTATGCAACACACAAAAATAAAAGGTAAAAAGATAGTTTAACAACTGAATTAATCAAAAACTAAGATATAGTTCTCAGTGTATTTACAAAAAAAAGGTGAGTACCATATATTCCAATCTTGGGGTAAAACCTCATTTATATCCCATACATTTAGTGAATATTTCAATTTTGTCCCTAGAGTTTTTTTTTATTTTATTTATATCTTTAACATTTCACAAACGTTTCAATATATCCTTTCGATAGATGACATCCAAATTACAAACAAAAAATATTGATATTAAGGTCAAATTATGATATTTGTGATATTCAAATATTACTAATAGAGATTGTCTGCCTTCAATTCTGTAAGAAAAAACTTTGAGTATAGGTTTTAGTAGGAGAAAGATTAATTGAGCGTTAAAGGGATTTAAATTAAAAAGAAATTTATATCCTACAAAAATATAAGAGAAAATGATAGTAAACAATATTATCCTATTCAGATAAGTAATAGACACATTATCATTAATATTATAACCTGATTTTCATATAAATTTTTTTTATTTATAATTTGAATGCCGATGGTAAGATTAAAATATTTTCAAAATATTATAGATATAAATAGAACAAACAAAAAACACTTTTGGAATTAAATTGAAATCATTATAAAATGTGATAGATGTAAGTGAGGCTTTGCCCTCCAAACTTGTATTGTGAGCATTGTGAATTTCTCCTTTCGACAAATGTCATGGCAACGCTTTTTATTCATACAAGGAATGCCCTCATATAGTTCAATGAAAATTTTGAGCCTAGATCATACAAACCCCAGTAGTTGACAAAAAACAAAATGGAAGAAGATAGGGAGACTCCCTTAATGATTTGGTCCCTTTGTCTACTCATGTCCATGTCTCATAATCCATTTGAAGTTGAACAAAGAATAAAGAAAAAAATTTGATATTAGTGTCAATCTGTATAAGGATAGATCGCATAGGGAACAAAAAGATTTAGAAAAAAAAAAAAAATGATAATTTGTACTAACAAGCTATCAACTAAATCTCCCCTAAAAATGGGGAAAAAAAGTTTGATTTCTTAAAAATTCACCTGTTGGAAAGAGGAGTAATCATAAATAGTCCTTCCTCCATGTCTCCTACAATTTTGAGAATGGCGATCAAAGAAAAAAGATAATTTGTTATTAGTTTTTTCTAACTTTGTATATTTGCCTTTGGTATACAAGTGTTAAAATATATACTAATTTCATTTTAGGTCTTTAATACATGAATAATTAATATTGTAATTTTGTTTTCTGCGGCGTGTGGCAACTACATTATTTTGAGTGAGAATTATTCTCAAGCCATAAAGGTATAAGATGCTTCGTAACAAATAAACAATTAATAATGTAACTGAATAATTCAATCATATAAAATAAATAGTTTAGATAATTAAATTATTATTTCTATTTAAATGTATATAAGTTTCTGTAGAGTAAGTAAAATTTCTATGTACATTGGGCTCGGTATTTGACCAGCGGAGCCCGTATTTTTGAGCTTTTGATGTTTGATATCGATAATTCGTAACCTCGGACCAGGGTGCGAGTTCTACTAGCAAAAAGGGGCAGAGCCCCAAATGCCCTCCCCCTCGACCCCCCTCCCTGATAAAAAAAAAAGAACTTTAATTTTCAAGTAATAAATGAATGATGTGCTTAAATTAATTGTGAAATTATAATTATTTTAACAATAGATTATAAGTTAATTAATTTTTTTATAATTAATTATGATAAAATTAATTTTATGTTTTGATATATATTAAAAAGTAATTTTAAAGTAGTATGTTTTGTTTAGATTGCCAAAACAAAATTATATGATAAATTACTAAAAAGAGATATAAAATAATTTATTTATATTATATAATATTTGATACTTATGATTAATTTTAAAAAAATATCATAGCTTTAAAATAACCATTTTTATTTATAATTAAGATGTTCAAAGGTATTTTCTAAAAAAATTAGTATAAATAAAATAAATTAAAGATTATAATTAATTTTATCAACATTCATTAAACTTGCCATATTATATTCAACATAGCCTATGAGAAAAAACTTTGTTTTTAAAAAAGATAAAAATATAATTTTGATCCTATATGTGTCATTGATTTTGAATTTAGTTGCTACATACAACAAAGTTTTTAAATCAGTCCCTTTACATGCAATTGCTTGTAAGAAAGTCTTTACAGTCAATTAAAGTTATAATCATATGAATTCTATGTGGTTAATAGAGTATGAGTTAGTCTCAATATGTGTTTTATTATCTAGCACTATATAACAGCCAATTAAGCAAGTGAAATAGTTATATTGTACTTTGCTAACTACCTAAGAGTCACAGTATTATAATTCTTATCGGTAATGTGGACTTCTTTACAAACAACTATATGTAGGTATTGATTTAGAAGCTTTTTTCATATAAGGACAAAATTTAAAATTGGTAACACATATAGGCACTAAAATTATATTAAAAAAAAAAGGTATGTTTCTCAATAGTATTGTTAAAATAAGACCGGACAGGTTGGTTTAGACCTGAAACTAATGAACCGATCTCTTGTCTGATTCAATTGTCTATTTGGACTGGATATGCATTTGAATTGGTCAAACCTGGTAAGAACCGGCTATAAATCGGTCATCCCAGTATGACTCAGATTGGTTTGAACCAATTTTGAGGTAGAAATCATTTGAGTTCAAAAATTTGGGTAGATGGAATTTAAACCCTATCCAAGGACTATGCAGGATGTGCTCCACTATCACCAAGTCATGCAACCTGTTGTATTATAATATGTCAATAATAACATATATTACATATTTATTTAAATTATATTATATTTTTATATATTTATTTAATTAAATCCAATTCAACTAGTGATCCACTGAACTGGTTGAACCAATTTCCTAGTGTATTGACCGAGTCAATGACCAGTCCGAATTTAATAACTATGTTTCTCAAACATGCATGCCAGAAGCCATCCTATGAAGAGGCTGGGGTTTATATGTTACACAAAATATAATTTTTTTTAATGAATTATTTACGGAAGGAGTGTTAATATAGGTCGGCTGACGAGTAACACAAGGAAACAAAGACTGACCTTCCAAGATCCCGTGTTACAATGAACACTGACCACACAACAAGGTATACTAAAGACTAATAAACATAGACCCTACAATTTGTTGACCATTTTTTCATTAAACTCTATCGTGCTTTGAAACTAGGATTTTTTTTTTTTTGGGGGGGTAAATGAAACTAGGAATTTACAAGAGGAAAAGTTGTAATTGGGAAAAAAAAAAGATAGAGAGAAGAAAACTTCACCCCCTTTTTTTATTTAATTTATGCATTGTGACAACTCCTTTAGAAAATTAATTAATAATGCTACTTAATACGACAGATTTCTTTTCTTTCCGTAATTCTTTTTTCTTTTGTTTCCAATGTTCTTACTGAGGAAATTTCCATTCCCCAAAATGAAATTCACAAAGAGGCTGAACCTAAGTTTCACACACCTAATTGCAAAGGTAATCTATGAAGAACTGAAGTGCTAAGTTCCTAGAGGAAGAGTCTTAGTAGGGTGATATATATTAAACAATCTATATAAGCATGTCCAAGTGATTTAATTTGCTGGTATAAGGTACTTGCATATGTGTATGGCTTCATGCTTGGCCTAACATTGGTCTAGTGCCAGCTTAGTTAGTTAATTGTATATGTTTAGTCTTGATCATGCTTGGTTTAACCTAATATTTAAGCAACGAATGAGGCATTATGGTTTACCATATAGTTTCGTATTATTTAAGAGTCAGCAGCTGAGTTTTATTTTCCTTAATTAATATATTTTATCTTATCTAAATTTTGAGCCGATCAAATAGCCGCTGAATCTTATAATAGTTAATCAAGCTTGTAACCATTGAACTTGTTAATAAGATGCAGTGTAACGGTCAAACAAATTATAATGATGTGATTATAAAATTGCATGACAGTTTCTGGTCTCTTTTTTTTTGGTCGGAACAATATTTGGCCTTTAAAAGTTATATAAGTGGGCGAACGACGTACTTGGACTAATGTTGGCCCAATCCTTCCGGGACTAGCTACTCGTCCGGTCCAATATTACACGACATCAAGAAGAATGATGTTAATTATTGCTGTGTACCTGACCAAAGAAAATTAAATTTTCTTTGCTCAAACTTCCAGTTTAATTAGGTTTGAAAAACTCGGAAGGGCCTAACCTTTTGGTACCAAACAAAGACACAGACGTTGAACGAGCTAATATAGTATATAATATGACACCAGTGACGTGCTAAACTCTATAATCCATGCAAATTCAGTGACTATAAGGACGTTTTACGAACTCATTAGGCGAGTTACTGTATCCCTCTTGGCTAGTCGATCGACCATCTTTTTTGATTTATGTTCATGTTCAGACCAATCGCGTAAAAATTCTAATTTATTGGTTAAGACCTCGCAATATATTAAATTTTAAGTAAGTGTCATACACAGTAATATTATAACTATTTAATGACACCCATACAAAAGTTAATTTTTCGTATTTCCTTCTAAGGTAATGTGATCTTGGATGGCTTTATTATATTTTCAGAAGACGTAATCTTTGTTTATTTGAGGTTAATTAGCTTATAAATAAGGATGGCATGAGACGTAGATACAGATTGAATAAGTTCGTAAGTGAGTGTTTTTGTAATGCTGTATATCTATCTAACACACTTTCAGAAAATCTCAGTTAATCACGTTATTAAAGTATTAATTTTTTTTGAAGGTATTTTATTTGAACATATCTTTTTTAGATATACTAGTGATATCCCATACAAAATACATAGAAAAAGGAATTTGTACTTTTTTTAAAGTGTAAATATATTTTTAGTCTCAGTAAATATGGGTCATTTTAATTTTGGTCTATCTAAAATTTTTACTTTGATTTTGGTCTCTTTTTTTTTTTCCATTATTAGGTTTTTGATCTCTATTGTTTAGCCCTGATATTAAGTAATGATATTTGTAAAGACTAAAAAAAGATTAAGAAATTATTTATAATAATCAAAACAAAATTTTTAACATGTGTAAGAACTAAACATATATTCTAAAGTATTTATAAAGATCAAATTTTAGCACAAAAGGAACTAAAAATTAAAAAAGAAAAAAAGAGTGACCAAAATTAAAATAAAAATTTTAGAGAGATCAAAATTAAAATAACCTATATTTACAGAAATTAAAAATATATTTAAGTCTTCTTTTAATATTGTTTTATCTTTGCCATTCAAACATGCGAGTGGATAGAAAAAGAATGGTTCAATTTTGAATGTACAAATGCCTTTTACCCTTTTTTTTATTTGGTTATTGAAATATTAATTAAGAATTTATATTTTGCTTTTTCTGGTACATAATTTATATTTTGCTTTGATTATTAATGAAGGATTTTAACTCTAATAATAGTATTTTTATAATATTTATCAATTGAGAAATATTTTTTAAAATATATATGCCATGTATTTTGTTCATATTATAAATAATTTTTATTTATTAAAATAATATTATTGCCATAATATTTTTATTATTATAAATATATTCAATAAGATTCAAGTCTTGAATTAATAACAATAGAAGTTCGGCCCTTTAATTGATTTATGATAAAAAAATTAAATCCTCTCATTGCATCTCAGCCAAAAAGTAGTGTGTAAAAATAATTTTCAAAACCAAAAGGTGTCAGTGTCCTACATGGTATAAGAATATGATTAAGGTAATTTTTATGAGAGTTTGGACAATTTTTTTTTATAAATTAATTTTTGAGATTAAGTTAGATTCGCTAAATTCTTAAGATGTATCAGAATCTATTCTATATTTATTATCGAGCCACCCATAAATATTTAATTCTACAAATTTCATGCTTTAAATGTCTAATTTTGAATGTGAGAATAATATATTACGGTCCCATATTACTTAAGGCTATATCCAAGATAATCTTTATAAAAGCTAAAATAATTCTCTTTTTATAAGCTAATTTTTAGGATTAAATTAGATTCACTCAATTCTTGGGACAGCATAAGCAATTGAACACTTATTGATTATTTAATTTAATTAAGAGCTGGTAAATATTCATTAAACTATAAATGATCGCTTTCATAATATTGTAAAAAATATTTTAAGGATTAAAATCTTCAATAATAATAATAATAAATTTTGCATAGGCCAGAAGACGTCACCTCCCGCCTGGCACCAACTTCACAACCAATTTAAAAAAATTTTATATTCTTTTTTGGCTTATGGATGAGTTTAAAATTACCTGCAAAAGAGTAATTTTATTCCTGAATGATGTGAGATATCATATAATTGATTTAATTTCATAACAACCAGTACTAACGTGTCGGTTAATTTGTACTTTTGTTCCTTGTATATGGTACTATAAGATAAGATAGTCAAATTTTATATAAGAAAAACGAAAATATGTTTTCAAAAAAAAAAAATTACATATGGTGAGCAGTTTTTATGTTCACGTACTGAGTAGTTAGTTTACTTGTAAGGATTTAATTTAAATATATTTTATTAAAATAATTTTATATTATCAACTAATAAAAATAATAAAAAATATTAATTTATATAAATAATTATTTATTATAATAAGATATTTATCATAATTTTTTATTTTTTTTTATTTTTATTAATTGACAGTGAAAACTGTTTTATTCAATACATATTAATTAAACTCTTACTTGTAATTGTAACTATAAATAAAATCATAAAGATTTGAAAAAAAAAAAAACAACAAAGTGAACAAATAGCAGTTCAACTTGAATTGAACAATCTTCTTTATTAAGTAGTAAAGTAATCTTTTTTGGTGATAGGAAGTTAAACTTTCAAAATTTAAGATTGGTGAAAGTCTTAAACTACTTTCTTGACATAAGTTATGGCAGTAGAAGAAATTGTTGGTAAATTATTTTCTAAAAAGAATAGCGAATACATTTTTATAATTTTTTTCTTTTTTTAAATTGAATTTTGTTAAATAATAATAATAAAATGGAAAAGAAAAAATTTTACGCCACAAAGGAAAAATTGCCATCATAAATGTATGGATAAGTATACAGATAATACTTACGTATTAAAACCATTAAATGATTGAGCTAAACATATTATATAATAAGGTAAAGAAAGATAGTATCAAAAAAAAAAAAAAAAAAGTAATGAAAGGCATATTAAAACTTTCTTATATAGCACATAACATAAATCAAATCTTCAATATATATTTATCTTTTCTTCCTTTTCTTCTCTTTCTTTATCTCCTTCATGGAGGGCCGTTTACTTTTACTTGATTTTTTTCGTCCCTGTAGTCTACAGCTTTTATTGCCTGTGGACTTCCCCGTTTATGTTATATATATATATATATATATATATCGTATCGGAATAAAGAAAGACACATGCCAAATATTTAATTATTTTCTTTTTCTGTGGTCATTAATTATTTTCTTTTAAGTCTCACAACATTTAATATTTGATAAAATTATTTCTACAAGTATTATTATAGAATTTATTTTTTATACATTGTTGCAATCTAAAGATATTACCAACAATTATCTTATCATGTTGGCTTACCACTACCAATTGCTTAACCGGGATGAGTCTCAACAATTTTTATTTGTCTAAACCATTACTTTTAAAAAATTTAATGAATTTTAACTAATCTGACTGCATTCGAGTCAAATCACTGCAAACTAAAGCTACACTACTTTTTCTCCCTCCATAATTTTAATTCTAAGTTTCAGCATCTCATTATTTGTAGCTTTGTTCCTTAGTGAGGCCTACTTGTCCCTATTGATGGTTGTTCAACTGCTGTATAGGATTGTTGCTCAACTGAGATAACTTTTGTTTTTTTTCTGTTATATTAAAATATTCCAGATGATGTTTCGTGTGCAGCTTCCTTCCTAATTCTTAACACATGCACAACTGGGTGCAATTTGAATCCTTCAATGCGTTTACAACCCCATCATGGATCTGGAAAGTTGTTTCCTACAGAAAAAAAAATAATAAAACACAAACACAAAATGACATAAAAAAAGGGACAGCTTTTCTTTTTTATTCTGTCACATTTAAAAACATATATTAGTTCCTTTATATGTACATTGTTTTTCCTATGGACTTCAAACTGGGGAGGGAGTTTCAGCAATTGGGCCCTTCTTTTGGCCTTTCAATTTCAGTTACAAAAGAATGGTTGTTTTAGATTTGTAAGACTACATGTCATGGATCTGGAAAGTGGGATTCTTCAAAACTCTAATAAGGTGAATTGGGCATGCTAAAAAATGTTCAAATTTTGGATTTTTTTCATGATGGGGTTGAGGTTTTGTTTTTCACTTGAGCAATGTTAGTGTTTAACCAGAACGTTGTTGTATTTTTTTTTTTTTTTGGTAGAAGAAAGAATCATGGAAAACGGTTCTGACACTGGCATATCAGAGCCTTGGAGTGGTGTATGGAGAGATAAGCACTTCGCCACTTTTTGTGTACAGGAACACATTTGCTGAAGACATTGGTCACACAAAGACCAATGAAGAGATTTATGGTGTTTTGTCTTTGGTGTTCTGGACTTTGACACTGGTCACCCTTGTGAAGTATGTCTTCATTGTGCTCAACGCTGATGACAATGGGGAAGGAGGCACATTTGCACTGTATTCTTTGCTGTGCCGCCATGCCAGAGTTGGCTCATTGCCCAATTGCCAGCTGGCAGATGAGGAACTCTCAGAGTACAGGAAGCACTGCTTTGGTGTGGCACCAGAGAGAAGCCTTGCATCCAAGCTCAAGTCCACCTTGGAGAAGCACAAGGCCCTGCAGAAGATTTTGCTGGTTCTGGCTTTGCTTGGAACTTGCATGGTGATTGGTGTTGGGGTGCTTAAACCGGCTATTTCTGGTGATTGTGACAAATTTTCCCTTTTGGTTTTGGTTTTGGTTTGAAATTGGAACTTTTGGGGTGTTTTAGTCTCACTGTGTTGTTTGAAATGAATGCAGTTTTCTCGGCTGTGTCTGGCCTTGAGCTTTCAGTGTCCAAGGAGCATCACAGATGTGAGTTCATCATCAATACTTTTTGTGCCGGATCACGGCATGTTTTTCTTCATGTAGGACTTGGAGAAGGGCCATCCTTGAATAATTTTATTCCCTAGTGATCAAAAGGAAATTTATTTTTGACATGAACCTTTGTTCCCCAGTTTATTCTTATTAGACGTGTGCATTATGCAGTCTACTCTATAAGAGGGGCACTTTATTTATTTTAATAACTTTCTTTTACCTCCTCAGTTGTGCATGCCCTTATTTTCTCTGCTTGCTGTTGTTTCTTGATACGCAAGTTGGAAAGTTTGTGATGAAAATGAAATAAGGACAAATAATGATAATGCATTTGTCTGTGCGCTTTTAGGGAGACCTTTATTTGAATCCTTGAAAAGTTAAAACCAGATGGATAATCACATGAGAAGACCTCCTGAATCTGGACAGTATGCCTGTGCTGTAATCCTTTTCAGAGAGTGATTTAGTCATTGCATTTGACGTGCAATTTTCTTTCTTTCTTTTTTTTTTTTTTTTTGACAAAAAACAACTAGTTTGATAACTGGCGGATCATGAAATGATGATTATGAGAGTAATAGATTCATGGTAACTTCGTGAATTTTGATACCAGTCTCTATCAGTTTGACAAATGCTATGATGTAGCTTGGTGGATGTTGCAAGAATGAAGAAACTTCATGTAAATGACAATACTTGAACTGCTGCAAATTTTAAGGTGTTGATGGCAGCTGAAGTGAATGTCATTGTCTATAGGCTATTTCAGTTTACCGCAAAAGTTCATTAGATTGGCTTCTCTTTACTGGCCACCCTCCAATAGATTTTCATAGAACTTGGCGAGTTTATAGCTTTAAACTACATTTCTTGGACTTAGGTGGGAAAGAGGGGGGAAGTTTCTTTGGTTTTCGGTTTAGTTTTAGTGATTGATTCAGGCATTAATTGAAACGTTGACTACATGTGTGAAAAAAATTCTCATCTTGACAGACTTATAGGTTTTCTGCATCATCACTCCAACTAACACTGCTACAGTATCACTCTTCAGAAGTTATTTTTGTCAATGTGAGAGGTGGAGAGGTTGATAATCAGATACTATTAAAAGTATGGCTGGATATAAGTATGCAGATGGCTTTTTTTCAGTGATTTGTCGATTCAGTTTTACATGATTTTCATCTGATACGGGAAAGTGCTTTCGCCATATTGCTATTGCTGCCTAGCTAGGGATTGGAACTACCATGGGACAATAGTAGACTTTATCCATCAAAAAATATATATATTGCTTGAAAATTGGTTTATGACTAATGATCATATGAGAAAGGATAAGAGGAAAAAAAATAAAAATTTAGAGAAATAGTTGCTGCTCTGCTATAAACTTGTGACTTGCCTTGATTTATGTTGTTCACCTATTATATATCTTCTTGTGCCTTTTTTGCATTTAGACTTCTGATATCTCTTCTCCTTTATCTGAGATGTGGCACATGACTCACTGATAATACTTACTTCTATAACTTGATACTTGGCAGATGTAGCAGTTCCAGCTGCATGCATCATATTGATAGGCTTGTTCGCCCTTCAACGTTACGGCACACACAGGGTTGGCTTCTTGTTTGCCCCCATAGTTATTACATGGCTTTTCTGCATCAGTGCCATTGGTATATATAATATCTTTTACTGGAATCCTCATGTATACAAAGCACTCTCTCCATATTATGTTGTCCAATTTATAAGGAAAACTCAAAGAGCAGGTTGGATGTCCCTAGGTGGAATTTTACTGTGCATAACAGGTTCGTTTGTTTGCTAAATGGGCAACTTAGATTTTATGGAAATTTTCACATGGCTTTGTGATACATTTATGCCAATATTCGCACTGTCTTCTAATGCATTCTTTCACTTTTAGGATCAGAAACTATGTTTGCTGATCTTGGGCACTTTTCACAATCATCAATCAAGGTATGTTGTTTCAAACTTGGTTTCCGTTGTTATGGGATAGGTGGATCTACCTTATATTAGATAAAGTAGTATACCATGTTGTAGTTAATCTTTATTGTTATTTGACCTGCTGTATAACGGGTAGCAACTGTGTCACCCAAGTTTCTTTGCTAGTAATTGATGACATGTATACAGTGATTTAATTTGGTATTCTCTTCATGCCTCTTGTACAGTGCAGTTTGCTTTAAATTTCTCATAGCTCTGAGGAATATTGGGAAGTATAATATATAAATGCTATTCGTTTTATTTCTGTTAGTGCTACATAGCCAATAAAAATTTATAGAACCTAGCCATAATTTACCTGGTCTAAGGATATCCAAGAGTCTAACAACAATGGCAACCTAGTATTTTTCCTTTCTATTGTTTTCTGCAAATATTTCATAAGTTTCGTACATTGGAAATGTGTATTTTGTCTGATTGATGTTCAAACTTCTGCAGATTGCTTTCACATTTGTGGTTTATCCATCTTTAATTCTTGCTTACATGGGACAAGCTGCTTATTTTTCTAGACATTATGATATCGAACACGAGTATCAGTTTGGGTTTTATGTAGCTGTACCAGGTAGGTTATACAACTTTTTCTTTCTGAATAAGAGGGTGGATGAAAATGATGGAGGAATTCCCCAGTAATTGGCAGTTTCTTCTCTTGTATTTTCCAGAGAAATTGAGGTGGCCTGTTCTGGTGATAGCCATACTTGCTGCAGTTGTGGGAAGCCAAGCCATCATCACTGGAACTTTCTCAATTATCAAGCAATGCTCAGCATTAAGCTGCTTCCCAAGGGTTAAAGTGGTTCACACATCATCCAAAAATCATGGCCAAGTATATATCCCCGAGATAAACTGGCTATTGATGTTAATGTGTTTGTTTGTAACTATTGGTTTCGGAGACACAAGGCGCATTGGCAATGCATCAGGTATGACAATGATTACAATTTTCTTATGCAACAATAATAGGGAGCCACCAGAGTTAAGAGGATGCATTTTCTGGAAGCTGTAATTAGCTTCTCCTATTGAACTCAAACTGGCATTTGTTTTTTATCTGAGCTGAATCACAATTCAGTCTTAGGATTATTAACACCTGTTCTCTTCTGGCGCAAGAATCTAACATAATGAACTATGCACAACAGGTTTGGCTGTTATCTCAGTGATGCTGGTCACCACCTGCTTGATGTCACTGGTTATTGTACTCTGCTGGCACCAGAATGTCTTCCTTGCACTTGGCTTTGTTCTTTTATTTGGCACCATTGAGGCTCTCTTCTTCTCAGCTTCTGTTATCAAGTTCTTTGAAGGAGCATGGGTTCCCATTGTTTTGGCATTTGTATTTCTTACTGTCATGTACGTTTGGCACTATGGCACTCTCAAAGGGTATGAATTTGATGTCCAAAACAAGGTTTCAATCAACTGGCTACTCAGCCTTGGCCCTAGCTTAGGCTTGGTTCGAGTACGCGGGATTGGCCTTGTACACACTGAGCTAGTGTCTGGAATTCCTGCAATCTTCTCCCATTTTGTAACCAATGTGCCAGCCTTCCACCAGGTCCTAGTTTTTCTATGCATCAAGCATGTGCCGATTCCACATGTTAGACCTGAGGAACGGTTTCTAGTTGGCCGAGTAGGCCCAAGAGATTTCAGAATCTACCGGTGCATAGTGCGATATGGATACCGCGATGTCCACAAAGATGATGTTGAGTTTGAGAAAGATCTTGTGTGCAGCATAGCTGAGTTCATACGAACCGGAAGCGCCAGGTTCAACTCTTCAAGCAATGAGCCTGAAAAGGATGAGGAAATGGCAGTTGTTGGAACATGTTCTACTCATCACATTTTGATGAGTGAGCATACTGAGGATGGTGTAGACTTAGCTGAAACATCAGAACCTAGGGAGATGAAGTCACCAAAGTTGATGCAACCAAAGAAAAGGGTAAGGTTTATTGTACCAGAGAAGCCAAAGATTGACACTGATGCAATGGAGGAGTTGCAAGAGCTTATGGAAGCAAGGGAAGTTGGGGTAGCTTACATTATAGGACAGTCATACATGAGAGCCAAACCAAGGTCCAGCTCACTGAAAAAATTCTTTATTAATTTTGGGTATGAATTGTTAAGGAGAAATAGCAGGGCACCCTCTTTTGTACATAGTGGAACTCATGCATCGTGTCTGGAAGTTGGGATGGTGTACCATGTTTAAAACTTTGGTTACACAAACTATATAGGGTAATCATGAACATGTTATCATCTTATATGTGCATAGTCAAAGAGCCTCACCAAAGTGCTGGTGGCAAGTTAGTGTAGAAATCTTGTCATGATCATTCTCGCTCTACTGGATTACATCATCATCATCATCATAATCACGGCTCATCTTTTCTTTTCTTTTTTTCCCCCTTGTTTAGGAAGAACTACTCGTAAAAATTAGAGTGAGTTCAACTATAAAAGAAATTAATCAAAATGACAAGTACTTTACCTTCTTAACCAAGTGTCTCAGGTTTGAATTTTAGAAATGGAAAAAATCGCTGCTAAGAGACCAAAAATCCCCTCTGAGATCTCTATAGATTGGACCGGATTAATTGGATTTTTGGTAACAAGGCCCAGTAAACCGGTGGATTTCACCAAAAAAAAAATTGAGTAGTTAATCCTTAATTACTTTAAAAGGGGATTAATTTAATCAACCAAGTGACTATCTTAAATAAAATATTGCGAGATTCTATTAGGTCGTTTTCAATAATCTTTACTTTTTTTTTTTTTGAGTCAGAATTAATAATCTTTACTTTTTCTTTTTACGGTCAGGATAATAATCTTTACTTATATGCTAATCTATGATTTTGGGCTAAATACTCTGTGATTTCTATTTGGGTTATGAGTTGTGGACTGCTCCATAATAATGGTAATCAATTGGTCCAGAGTTCTCTCCCCTTGAGCGGCCCAAAAGCATTGGCTCAGACCCAAAAGGTTAAAAAAAAACACCATCGAAAACATTGGCCATTTTCTGGATTCTCAGAATACAATAATGAAGTGAGTAACCTTTGATCATGGAAGTGAATTCTAACAAAAGTAACAACAATATAGACTCAAATTCATAGTGATTTTCACCATTCAAATATGATTTTGAATTATAAAATTTATAGATATTAAAAAAATTAATGCCAAAGTTTTCACATCAATGTGGAGTTCTAACCAGAAAGAAAAGAAAAGAAAACGTCAATGTTGTAGGCACGTACAACGTGCTGAGGAATTTATTAGATGAGAGTAATAGAAACTGTAGGTATCAGTATCAACTCAGCAGATGAAAAATATGTTTGTTGCTGCAGACATAGGCACCAAAACTTGAGATTTCACTGCAGTACTACGAATCCATGGGACCCTTTTATACACCTAACATGTAGGCAACAAGGCTGACAGTACTATATCACGTAACATATCACAATGCATCTTGATAAATTGTGTCATGTTAAGGAGAAAAGGAAATTATTACTTGCAGTGCTTCTGAATCTTCAATTGCGGGTTGTATAATGCATGATTTCGAAACTGTATTTGTAACAAACATGTGAACTTGAAAGAGAATAGAAATCTTGTGTCTTATTTTGATGTCCCTTTTTCTGTTTCTTCAATTAATTATTGGCATTGTTCCTTTCTTTATTAGTAATGATTTTTTCCTAGTTATTAATCTCTTGAGTTTAATTGTAATATATTATTAGGCTAAAACTACTCGTATATTACCTTTTTATATGATTTTTGAAATAGTTATTATAAAGCCAAATGCTTTTAATAATATGATAATATATAATTAAATGATAATATTAAAAAAATTACATGAACAATATGTTAAATAAAATTTTATTTTTTAATAAATTATCACTATTTAATTAAGTAAATAACCTTTTTAATTTTAACATTTTAAAATTAACATCAATTTGGTCCTGAAAATTTGTTTTACATCAATTTAGTCTAGGACATTGAAGTTGACATTAATTTAGGTTTAAAAAAATTTTGACATCAATTTAATCTTAACACTTTGAATTTTGACATCAATTTTTAAAGTTTTAGGACTAAATTAATATCAATTTTAAAATATTAGGAATAAAAAAAATATTTGGGTAAAATTATGGTACAGAGAATTTTATCTCCCAAAGAGAAAGTCTCATGAGTAATCTTTTAATTTGAAGGCACGGACCAATTGTTCAATATACTAAAATCAGAGGCCTTGAATAATAATATGCCTTTATCATCAATATAGCTAAACCCAAAAATTCTATTGATTTTATCCAGTTTGCTTGCTTATATAAATTGCATTTCATTTTCCTGATACTAATCATCCACATTTTCACGACTTTGTAAATTTTCGTATTCTTATGGGATAAACAGGCTTAGCCTGACTATGTCCATGCCAAAGTCAACTTCAATATTTTAAGCAGTGGATTTATGACTAGTGGAAACCATTCATACCACCAAATCTAGCTTCATCCTAGCTTTAAAGTTTAACCCCTAGTGCTTCGCTCTAATTATGATAGAAAGTAGTTTGAGATAAGTGCATCGACCACTGCTTATGATAAGGTCTCCTTTTTTATAATTGAAAACAAATGGCAATATGCAGCCTATACCAGCATTAAGATATCTTTGTAGTTGATGAGCACACTGGGATACTTCTCAATGGCATGCCCCATTTCAGAGCTGAGTCAAATCCTCAGTACTAAAGTGAACCCACTAACTCCCTTTAATCTCATTTATGATTTATCTTCTTTAGTCTACTTTTGGTGGAGACTTGGCTATAACGGACTTGTCAATTTAGCCGAGAAATACTTGCATGATCTGAGAATATTATATGATTGTGCTTTCGGATAATACATATAATTTTATATAAAATATATTTATATGATTGATCCGAAAATACAGCTATATAATACTTCCGAACCATACAAATATTTCCCCAATTTAGCCTATTCGAATTACCCAAGTTCTAAAATCAAGATTGAGGCGTCTTTTTTAGAAAAACCAAATAACCACTATCTTTACAATCGAATTAAACATTGCATCAATAGAATATGCATAATATTTATTGCTTTAATTAATTAACTGGCAAAGAAATACAAAAAGTGTTAAAATTTGTGTCTGATGAGACTGTGCCTTCGTGAAAAGTAGGAGACCCACTTTTAGTTTTAGATTATCGAGGCGGTAAAGTCACCATGAGTTTCTTAGAAAAAAAAAAAAGTCACTATGAGGGTGGTTGCCGGCTAGAGTGAGACTCTCAATCTCTCATTTTATGATTTAAGTTCAACCTTAAGGCAAATAATAAGGCTACTCTAATGTCAATCCAAGTTATAGCTTTGCATATTGCTGAATAGTTATATTTATGTCGTCACTACAGAAAAAAAAAGAAATAACCTTTCAAGGGTACAACTCCAAATAGTTGAGTTAATTAAAAAAAAAAAAAAAAAACCTCCAAATAGTTGAGTCGATAATAGCATAAACTCTTAAATTTTTTGTACATCGGCAGCATATTATTTCAAAAATTAGCGTGTTACTACATTAATCTTTTAAAGTTTTTGTTATCAAATTAATTCTTCAAATATCTAAAAACACTTATCAAATTTATTATTTTGCGTTATCACTTTAATCTTGTATAAAGATTAATATAGTGACATTTTAAATCTTTAAAAAATTTATTTGGTTAGAATATATTTAAAGGACTAATGTGATGACATTATAATCTTTTTCAAGGAAAAATCTAAGAGTTTACTCTTGATAATATTTAATAAAAGTTAACAAATATGTGTTTTTTTTCTTGTGCAACAAGTAATGTGTGGTTAAAAATATTGTTTTTGATTCTTGTCAATATTAATTTTATTGACATCACAAAACAAGAAATTTTATCGTAATTTATTTTTAATTTAATTTTAATATATTATCAATCTAAAATTTTTTATTTTGTTACTTAATTAGATATTATTGCATTAAAAAAATATTTAATTTTTTATTGTAATTGTTTTAAAAATTATATAAAATTAATTGATAATATAAACTATTTTATATTAATAATATATTAACATTAATCTTATTATTTTTTATGAGGGCTTGAATGGTAGTAAGAACATATTGGGCATTCAATGTCGGCCTCCTTTAAATTTCTTAATCTTTAAGTAAAGAGATTGTCTTTGATTAATTTGTACTCATTTACATGTAGTTGATCTAGATAAAACATTGTTATAATAACCAATATAGCTGTTTAAGAGCATACACCGTATTTATGATGTTGAATTAACAACATTATTATACTCTCACAATAATTAATATGGGGCGTTATTGTTGATTATTATGAAAAATTATTCAACTGAAACTTGATGTTGATGCACCTTTTTTCAGAATGATACAATACTAGTTACAGTACTTTATATAAAATTATTTTATATCTGTATAAATTTTTATCATCTTACTGCAAGTATTCTACTTTCCTTTTTTGCATATTTCACCTATATTAAAGAGAGAGTAACATATAGATCAAATAATACTCGAAAATTTATTAAATGATAGAGATATTTTTTTTTAGAAAAAAGAGTTGTAAAACACGTTATATATAAAATTTCTTACAACTAACATTTAATAATAACAAAAGTAAAACCACAACAAATGACCGAATAAGAATTTTTTAACAAACAATCACATGACGAACAATCGTCAAATATTCCCCACTTAACTCCAAGAGCCGTGGATGTACGTAGACCTTCCCCAAATTTAACTTTTAAACAATAATTTTAAAATCAACATCTGAACTTTAATTTAGTGGTCAAAAGTCAAAGCTTTACTTTTGTTTTGATAAAACCTGTATTTTAACTTACTTTTTATGAATAAAAAAAGGTTACAAAAACAGCTGCTCACAGCACGATACAGCGCAGTGCCGAGCAAATTCCTCACATGAGGAACATTCCCTGAATATTCCTATGCATCCTTCACCACTGAATGGAAATTTTTAGATGCTAATTAATGCTATCATTTTGTGTTGGTGCATTGAATGTATTCTTCCCCGCTTCTCATCTGGTATTCGCGACAGCAAACGCATAAATATCTACTTTCATTGATATATCTCGGGTCCTATTGCATTCTGATGTAACATGGGAACGTGCTTCAATGTGATAAATTTATGATTCTATATTCAGAAAAATAAAAATACAATTTTTTTTCTAGGATATTTCTTAGGGATGGCAATTGACTGGGGCAAGCGCAGGGGCGAGACTCCGATTTATTCTTTATCTCTGTCCTTGATTTTTGCATTTTTGTTTTTTTGGGGGTTCCAATTCTCGATCTCTGCAGAAAACTATAAAAATAACTTAGTTATCTTGATGATTTTAAAAATAATTAAACAAGATTTATCAAAGTCTTAAAGATGCAATAATAGTGACTATGAGAGTAATTGATTCAATTTATTTTATTTTTATTAAAAATAATAAAATTAAATATATTTGAAACTATTAAAATAGCCTACAATATATCTACTCGAATAGAGAAAAGTGAAAATTTTTTACTTTCGGTTAGAATCAAATAAAAAAATATTAAATATAAATTACTTTATTTCCAAAATAATTCTAATAAAATTAATTTTATAAAAATAAAATCAAACACACTATAATCCTTACCCTCTTTCCACAAACCCGCTGCAGGATAACTTTTGTCTCCGTCCTTATCTTTGTAGGGAAAAAATTTTGAACGTGGAAAATTTTTCAAATGTGGAGATCCCACATGTTCGGCGTGTGTTTGGGAGTCTGTTTAGACTCTTTAGAATTGATTCTGGATCCCAAAATTGATTTTAGAAGTTTTTGATTATATTTGATTATTTATTTCTACAATTAATTTTAATCTCTAGAATTAATTTTATTTTTTAGAATTGATTATAGAAGAAATAAAAAATTTTTATTTTATATCAGAATCACTTCTAAAAAAATTATTAAGTATAAATTATTTTATCTCAAAATTAATTCTAATCAAATTAATTTTAATAAAATCAATTCTATTTAAAATTAATTGTACAAAAATAGAACAAAACTCACTACAAATTCCTGTTGCCATTTCTGATACAAAGAACCTTGAGTAAACTAAGACTTTCTTTCATAATCTTTTCCTCGGTGATTATATAAACACTTGTAAGAAGAGAAATGCTTATCACCACATGTCTTTCACTTCTTATATTATCCATTATTAGGGCTAGTTTTTATGTTTAAATAGCATTATTTTTTTCCTTTTTTTATTTTTTTCATCCAAGAGGAAAACTTAAAATGTTAAGAAAATATGGTATAGCCGATAAATAAAATCTTAAATATTATAGTGATTTTAATGCACAAATTACTTCATTTTATTTAGAGAAATATTTGTTCCTACATATAATTATTATTAAGTTGATGATAATATTCCCTCAAAATATAATAAAATTGCTATAAATTTTTTGATTAACAATAATAAAAAAATTCTCCACTCTTTTTAAATTTAAAAAATTAATATAAGACTTATAAAATTTTAAAACATCCAAACTCACACAAACACAAATTAAAAAAGTACTTGAAATGCTTGATAATGAGGAATATTTATAATATTTGAGAAGTGCAACCCGAACCGCCAACGGTCGACACAAAAACATTGTAAGCTTTCCGAAAGAACGTCAATATGAAGCATTATGACTATTCCATGGGCTCTGACACATTCGTAAAGTCATGTCTTTCACTTGATAATTGTAATAAAAAGTCGTCTTTTAGAATAGTCACGTCTTATGCTGTACACGATGGACTTTCATAAAGCCATGTAATAGAGAATTACAATGGTTGAAACAAAGAGACACGTTGTTTAATTACAATGTTTCATATATTGTTACAACCGTAGCAATTCAACGGGAAACAATATCTTCCCATCAGTGTGTCAGTCCATTATGGTTATCAAAACCAACAGTCATATTTTTTAATATTTTATGATTTAAATTGTAAAATATCTTTCATTCTTCCACTATTTTACAAGTTTAAAAATCATACAAATTTATGCATAAAAAAATATATCATTAAGATTAAACATTTCTTTAGTATAAACTTTTAAGAATCTAACAAAGTAATATGTGTCTAGTTAATTAAATCCATACTCCTTGTGTTAGTGCCAAAAAATCACACACATAATTATACCTTCAAATAAGTCCAAGAGATTTATGAATTTTAAGTATTTTTATGGTCATGTGCTTATCCTAATTTTATGAATATTTACGAGAATAAAATCTCTAAAATTCTCGATCAGAGCGGCACCACTCCTATATTCACATAGGTGGAATCCTTTTGATAAATTATATTATCAATTCATTAAGAGTTTTAACTCACCATTCTAATTACATATATAGCACTAAATCCTATATTTTAGTGCTCCAGTTATTAAATAACTTGTTATTACCCTTTAAATCTTGAAACTAGTGTTCTACTATAATAAGGTGGGGTTTCCATCATTTAGCAACTATAGGTTTTAATTCCATTTTAGCAGTAGTCTCTTTGACTTTATCCCTTGATAAACCTTTGGTCAATAGATCTGCTAAATTCCTTTTAGATTTTACATATATGATGGTAATTATACCATCTCCTATTAATTGCCTCACGAACTCATGTCTCAAGCTTATGTGTCTAGACTTTCTATTATAAACCTTGTTATATGCTCGAGACATGGTTGATTCACTATCACAGAAGATCGAAATGGCAGTCATTGGCTATGGCCACAGCTCTATATCATATAACAAATTCTTAAGCCATTTCGCTTCTTTACCTGTGACTAATAAAGCTATAAACTCAACCTCCATAGTAGAATATGAAATACATATTTGTTTCTTTGAGGCCCAACTTATTGCTCACCACCTATGGTGAAAATCCATCATAAAGTGAATTTATTATCACTTAGATTTGTAATCCAACTAGCATCAAAATAATCTTCTAGTATCGCTGGATAATTACTATAATGTAATCCCAAGTTTATGGTTTTCTTAAGATAATCAAGAATCCTTGCTATAGCTTTCCAATGTTGATTACTAGGTTTTCCTGTAAACCTCGATAGTTTACACACAGCAAATACTATATCAGGCCTAGTACAATGCATTGCATACATTAGAATTCCTATAGCACTTGCATATTCTAATTGTGCTACAGGTCTCTCTATATTTTCTTCTAATTTGAAATTAGGATCATAGGGTGTATTTGACTCCTTGATTTTAAGATGCTCAAACTTTTCTAATACCTTCTTAATATAATGAGATTGACTTAAAGTAAAGCTAATTTCATGCTTATGCACTTTTATACCCAATATTGTATCTACTTCATTCAAATCCTTCATCTTGAATTTAGAAGTTAGATACTCTTTTGTTTGACGAATCCCTTCTAAGTTCTTCCTGATGATTAACATATCATCTACATATAGACAAATTATTACTCTATAGTCCTTAGTAAATTTGGAGTATATATATCTGTCTACACTATTATGTGAGAAGTCATTGATAATACCACAAAATCAAACTTCTCATGCCATTGCTTAGGCACCTGTTTTAAGCCATATAAAGACTTAACTAGTTTACAAACTTTCTTTTCATTTTTGGGTAGCACATAGCCTTCCGGTTATTCCATATAATCTTCTTCATTAAAATCTCCATTGAGAAAAGCCGTTTTAACATCCATTTGATGGATGTGAAGCTTATGAATGGATGCTAACGCTATAAGAGTCTTAATAGAAGTTATCCTTGCCACAAGTGCATAAGTATCAAAATAGTCTAAACCTTCTTTTTGTCTAAATCCTTTAGCTACCAACCTTGCCTTAAAGGTTTGTAGTGAACCATCTGTATTATATTTCTTCTAAATACCCACTTGCATCCTACAAGCTTTGAACTTGGAGGCAAATCAACTAAGATCCAAGTATTATTAGATAATATTTAGTCCATTTCATCATCTGTTGCTTCTTTCCAAAAGCAGAGTCTCTAGAGGCCATAGCCTCTTTGAATGTTTGAGGATCACCCTCTATATTTAACACAATAGGGATCTTATTTATTACAGAATTCCTAGTTCCTTCAAACAAAAAAGTTATAGCTTGAGAAGAGACAAAATCTGGACCTATATCCTTAATTTTTCTCATTCTTTGGCTCCTTCTTGGTCCAACCATTTCATCCTTATTTAGAGGTTTATTACTTTGATCTACAGTAATTTCTTAAGAAATTTCTGTATCCTTTTGAGGATATTTCAAACTGGGGGTTGAATCATTAATGGATTTATTTTCAATAAATTTTACCTCTCTTGATTCAACAATTGTATTAGACACTGAGTTCAAAATTCTATATGCCTTAGAATTTTGAGCATATCCGATGAAAATGCCTTTTATGGCTCTTGGCCCCAATTTAGTTCTCCTTTGATTAGGAACACGATAAAAGGCTAAACACCCTCATACTTTCAAATAATTTAAATTTGGTTTTGTTCCATTCCATATTTCATAAGGAGAAATCTTTCTATTTCTTGACGGTGTCCTATTATGAATATGACATGCTGTCAATAATGCTTTGCCCCAAAGATTGTATGGTAACTTGGCATTTAGCAAACATTGAATTAACTATATCCGTTAAGGTACGGTTCTTTCTCTTCACTAAACCATTTTTTTGTGGAGTATATGGAGCAGAAGATTCATGCACAATATCAAGTAATTCACAAAAGGAATCAAATTCAATAAAAAAATATTCTCTACCTCTATCACTACAAAGAATTTTTATTTTCTTATCATGCATGTTTTCTACTTCCAACTTATACTTCTTAAACATTGCAAATGCTTCATCTTTATTTCTTAGCAAATACACATAAGTAAATCTAGAACAATCATCAATAAAGGTTATAAAATACCTTTTACCTCCTCTAGTAATATTACCATTTAATTCACAAATATCACTGTGTATTAGTTCTAATAAATGTGTATTTTTTTCAACTTTAGGAAATGGTTTTTTAGTAATTTTAGATTGTATGCAAATCTCACATTTCTTATTAAAATCCTTATTACTAAGATTAATGTAATTATGTTCATGTATATATTCAATTGATTTGTAATTTAAATGTGATAATCTAGTATGCCATAAATCACAAGAATCAATAACATACACAGCAACATTCACTTTATCATTGATATACAGTTTGAACATGCCTTCAGTATAATATCCTTTTCCTACATACATTTCATTCTTAAGCAAGATAACTTTATCGGATTCCATTACAATTTTAAATCCTCTCTTACATAAAAGACTAGCAGAGACTAGATTTTTTCTTAGATCCGGAACATGAAGTATATTTACTAAGCTTAACTTCTTTCCAGATGTAAAGTTCAATTCTACTATTCCTTGACCGCATACTTTAGCCGAGTTGTCATTTCCCATCAACACCTGTCAGTTGTTCACTTCTTCATAAATCTTGAATTGATCACGATCATTGCAAATAAGGATGGTAGCACCGGAGTCTAAGCACCACTCAAGTGATCTTCCTTGTGTTGCCAGGTCGAGTTTTGTGATCATACCAATATGCATATATTGAACTCTCTCAATGACCATAGCAACCAAATCTTTTTCTTTCATTAAGTTGGCCTTGGAACTTGACATTTCTTTTGAGTTGTTACCCTTCTTTAGAAGTTGACAATCCTTGATATAATGCCCTTTCTTGTGGCGATGAAAACATGATCTTTGTCTTTTTTTATCTTGCTTTCATCCACAAAGGATTTCTTTATTTTACCTTTGTTAGCTTTCTTTTCACCAATATGATTCACCTTTGAGTTTTGAGAAAGATATACAGCATCACATCTTTGAGTTTCCTCTTCTATATGTAGATACCTTAGTAACTTCTCAACAGTGAAGTGTTCACCAAGATATATGAGTTTCTTCCTATAATCATTTCAAATTGAAGGCAATCTTGAAATAATTACTCCACCTTGTAATGTTTCAGGAATAACTACTTGTAGATCACAAAGTCTACTAACCAAGATTTGTAACTCATGAACTTGATCCATAATAGGCATATCATCAACCATACTAAATTCAAAATACTTTAACATGATAAACTTATACGTTCCTTGTCGCTCATTGGTATATTTCTCTTCCAAAGATTTCCAAATCTCCAACGACGATTGAATTGACATGTAAAGATCATAAAATCTGACTTATAAAGTATTGAGAATGTGATCTCGACATGGAAAAGTATCCTCATCACGCTTTTTCTTTAATTGTGTAACTCTTTCCTTTTCTTCCTTGGAAGCATCTTCAGCAGTATTAGGAATTGGAGTAGTATTCGGATCAAGTACATAACCAAGATTAAGCACCGAGAGGAGAAACATCATCTTGTCCTTCTAACGATTAAAATTTGTTCCATCAAACCGATCTAGTTTGACAAACTCTTGATTCATTACCTTAAAAGTAGTATTCTGATCTTGAGCCATATTCAAGAAAATATCTCTCTAAAATTGTTAAGAAAATATGATGTAGAAGATGAATAAAATCTTGAATATTATAGTGGTTTCAATGCACGAATCACTTCACTTTCTTTATAGAGATATTCGTCCCCACACGTAATTGCTATTGATGATACCCCTAGGATACAATGAAACATTTATAAATTTCTTGATTAACAATAACAAGAAATTTTTTTCACTCTCTTTGAACTTGAGAAATTAATACAAGACATGTAAAATTTCAAAACACTCAAACTCACACAAACACAAAATAAAAAAGTGCTTGAAATGTTTGATAATGAGGGATATTTATAATGTTTGAGAAGTGCAACCTGAACCACCAATGGTCTACACAAAACATTGTAAGTTTTCCGAAAGAACGTCAATATGAAGCATTATGACTATTCCATGGGCTCTAACACATTCATAAAGTCATGTCTTTCACTTGATAATTGTAATAGAAAGTCATGTCTTTTAAATGGTCACGTCTTATGCTATACATGATGGACTTTCATAAAGCCATGCAATAGAGAATTACAATGGTTGAAACAAAGAGACACATTGTTTAATTACAATGTTTCATATATTGTTACAACCGTAGCAATTCAACGGGAAACAATATCTTCCCATAAGTGTGACAGTCCATTATGGTTACCAAAACCAATAGTCATACTTTTTAATATTTTATGATTTAAATTATAAAATATCTTTCATAAAATCGATGCCATATATGTAATATTGAGTTTAATTGGAATGTATTGATAATATAAAATTTATTTACACTATTATCTAATCAAAATATTCTATTTATATGACCATACAAATAGTAGGTAATTATATCAAATACTTTTATTAATATGATAATCTATGATTGAATATTTATATAAATTTTTTTTATATTAATAATATATTTAAATTAAATCCTAAGATATATTCGATTTCTTATTCGTATGGGAACCATGTACTTTTCGACTCGATAGATGTCAGAAATCAACATAACCAACCGGATCATTACTTTTGCTGGATTTCTTTGGTCATTATTCAATCATACTTTTTTACAGCGAATTTCAACTTCTCCCTATTCCCTACTCAAAGTGTGCCAGATTTCCATTGCTTGACGCAAATAGAGATATGAGATGTCTTACATATAATGTAATGCCAACAACAATCAAATACTTCAATCTCTATCACCTTACCCACAAGAGTACTTTGCTCATTTATTGGTCAGCGCAATTAAACAAATATTTGGAATGAAGAAAAGAAAAGAGAACAGAACAAATACATAGACATATCGCCAAAGGAAAACACCAAACAAAAATAAAAGGCAAATAAGCATACAGACAAGGGCCATGTCCTTTTCAGATATCTTACCTAGAATAATGTGAACACCATAAGCAGAAAGATGGCATGAAAACTAGCTAGAAAGTAGAAAGATTTGCTATGGCCGCCATATCCGTCTTCCACTTTCCCATTAGAAATTTATATCTTTTAATTTTTTTGTGGGTCACCTCACCAATTCACTAATTAGCTCTTAAATGAGACGGATTAGGATATTGAACTCATTTTTTTAATATTATCTAGGGGTGTTTAAAACTGATTTAAACTGAATTAAAATCGAAAATCGATCCAAAATAATCGAAAATCGATTAAAACCGAACTAAATTGGTTTTAATTGGTTCTTGTTTTATAAAAATCGATCAATTCGGTTCGTTTTCGATTTTAATTTCTAAAATCGAACCAAATTAAACTAAACTGATAATATATTATATATTATTAATTTTATATATATATATATATATATATATATATATATATATATATGAGATATATTATATATTATATATTACTTATTCATATTTATGCTTTTATAAATATACATATAAATATATTCTATAATATTTTGATATTAAAATTATTCAAGTATTCTTATTATATCTTAACTCAATATTTTAGATTTATAATTATCTATTAATTCTTTTAATTTACTCAAAATAAAATTTATTTTTTATACTTTCTAAAACTTTTTATTAAAAAATTGAAAATCAAACTAATCCAAACTGATTAAATTGGTTTGGTTTGATTTAGTTTCTCAATTATAATCAAATCGAATCAAAATAAAATTTATTATTTGGATTGGTTGATTTTTTTCCCAAAATTAAACCAAAATAAACCACAAACACCTTTGATACTATCCGTATTTATCCCATCCTCGCCCAACTCTAAGCAAATTTTAAGAGGGTTAGGACAAGTTGGCCCGCTTTATCACCACTATATTTACATTCACATCACTTAATTAGCAATTTCAATGGTGTCTAGTGGACAAAATAATGACCTAGCAAAGCACTGTTTGGGCAATGACAAAGGCAAAGGCAAGTCCTCCTCTAGCTGTCCCTTTCATATTTGTAGTTCAGAAGTTGTTGCTTGTAGTCTAATTCAAAAATCAAGTCAATGGGACAAATATTTGGAATTTTCACCGAGCTGCTGTTATCCTACAGTGCAAGGTTGGCTAGAGATTAATTTGGACACCTTTTCTATATTAAAATTTTAATAAAAAGAATTAGAGGAGTTAGGTTGATTTGGGATTTACTCATGTTTCCGTGAGTGCAGATGTACAATCCATTTTGGAATACCAACTCCTTTAAGAGTGTCTTTTCTCATAAATTTACTCAAAGATCAATCACGAGTATAAGTTATTCTTATTGTATTATTCAATAAAAAATTTAGTTTTTTTCTTTCATTATCAATCTCCTTTTTTCTATAATAATAATATGAATGAAAACTTTTGTTGGTCACGATCAATAAAGAATAGAAGCACCTGAATGATCTTTTCTTTTTATTGGTACAATAATAATGAGTCCGCATATGACTAATAAGGAATATTTAAAACAGAGGACAAGTGTAAGACATTGGCATTGAATTCACCTAACACCCTTTGAGGGGCTGTTAGTGGACAATGACTTGAAAGTATTTCGCGTGCATGCTAAGGTTTACGATCCAATTGTTTGACCGCATTTTTTTTCTTTTGTCTGAATTAATTAGTTTCATATTTAAAAAACATAAAAAATATTTTCAGGACCATCAAATAAAACACACGATAACTTATTAAATAAACATGAAGCAAGCGAGAGTTGCTACAATTGATATAATTATTATAAATATTTAAAAAATTTATTAAGTATAATAAACACTTATAAATTATAAATATATATAATACTTTATTTTTAGGAAGGTTTACTTTCTTTCAGAAAAATGGAGCAGTGATATATATTTATGAGCGGAGACAAGGACGTTGAGAATTTAGGAGGACGGAAACTTTACAATGGCGTTAAATATACGTATAGAACATTCCATTCAGTCAATTCAATACGGGTGGGTCCCACGAGTGCCATTTCCGTAATTTAGAAGAGCTTTTTTTCAATTTATTTTTCATTTTCATTTTCAGGTTTTGGATAAACACGACCCCAAAGAAAAGCACTTCCCTCTCTAACCGTCATTTCCGTGAAACACGGCGACCGGATAAGATGGATCCCACATTTCCTCTTTCAAATTTTTTACTTTTTATTATTATTTTTGGTTGTAATTCGATCCTTCAATAAAATAAGGATATGCGTTTAAATTTTGTTAACTGATGTGAGGATTATGTTAATAATATGATGTGTAATTCCTCTTAAAAATCTTACACTTATTTTCATCGAAACTTTTTGTAACCAAAAAAAGTCATCGATCCATCACCAATCACGGCATCGGCGTCGCGTGCTGGCCACGAGTTATCAGCAGCTCCCTTCCTTCATTTGGCCACAGATGGCTCTGACGGTTTTTGGGCCCGACTCACTCGGGTTCGGGTTTCGCTTCGAGAGCCGTTACGCGTGGCTATGGTCTCCGTACCGTTTGGTGATGCGTGTGTGCACTTAAATTCATGGCGCGTGGGTTTCGGTGGGTGAGTAAACTTGGTGTGACGAGGAAAATGGTGAGTGCCTGAAAGGAAGAATGGGCTGAATGAACACATGATTTTTTTTTTAAATTTTTTCTGGGGGGTGGATTGGAGTTTGGTGGTCCTTGAACAACAACTTTCGACACAAATAATAAGGCTCCATATTGCTCCTAATTACGGCAACGCCACTTATCTCTGTTTTTTGGAGTCTAAGCCACAATAAGTATGAATGTAAATAGATTGGTTTAGATTGGGTTTGGTTTGGTTTGGTTTGAACTCATAAATTTTTTTTAGCCAATTAAATTTAGATGAGTTCGGTTTGGGTGATCTGATTATCAGTTTAATTTTTTTTTTAATTTCAGCAAAAAAAATATAATAAAAAAATACACAAATATTAAATTTTCATATAAGTAAATTTTAAATTCTATTCTAATATTTAATATAAAGATTAAATAATTCTAATATTAGCATGAATATAATTAAAAAAATAGAAATAAATAATTCTTATTCCAATTCATTACTATCAAGGAGCATTAACATAACATTATCTAACTTTAACATTCATTAACATAATTAAATAGATAAATTATTCATACTCAAATTCATACATCAAACAATAATATAACATAACTTGTATTATAAAATAAGTTTATAACGTGTGTAATGTTAATGGGAAAGGGAAATAAGTCTATAACTATATGTAATGTAACTTGTGTTATTGTGTTTTTTTAATATATATAGATAAAATCGAATATTGATAGATTCCAATCTGATCGAATCCAATTGACCAGATAAATCGAACTGAATCGAACCAATTTAATTGGTTCGGTTTGGATTTGTCGTGTTTATCGGGTTGATCCGATCCACTTACACCCTTAATAATAAGAAGACCATAACTCGACTTAGTATGATCAACTACAAAAATACGTGTTTAATTCTGATTTTGTGGAATTGATTCTAGATATAATTAATTTTATTATAATTAATTTAGTTAAAATTAATTTTAAGATAAATTAATTTATATTCGATAATTCTTCTAAAAGTGATTTTGTCATAAAGTAAAAAATTTTCACTTTTCTTAGAATCAATTCTAGAGATAAAAATTAATTTTAAAAGTAAAAAAAATCAAACATCATAAAAAATTATTAAAATCAATTTTGGCATTCCAAAATTAATTCTAATCTCTTCCACGTCAATCCAAACACACAAAAAATAAAGTTTATCCGATGTTAACTTTTTTATTTATAAGATTTGAGTATGATATTTTACTTAAAAATAATAAATACTAAATTAATTCTGTCCAATATTAATTGTTATCTAAAATTTTTTGTAAAGTATTCTTTTTTAATTTTATTCTTAATGCATTAGAGAAAAGAGAATATTCAAGAGAAAAAAGAGAATAATTTAATTCAACAAAGATAACTTTTTCTTTATTTGAGTTATCTTAACGATTTTTTAATCTATATGTTATAAAACCTTAGAAAACAACTAAAAGTGGACAGAAGTAATTATATTACCATCAAAACAAATAAAAAGGACATCACTAATACCAAAAAAATAGGTCACTGCTACCAATAAATAAAAAAACGTACCTTTTATAAAATATATATACGCACATATTTACTTATGCCAATGGAGTTCCTTTATTTTTAAATTGTGAATTTTTTTAAGGAACTTTTAAATTATGACTTGGTTTATAAATAGGTGATTTTGCGCTTAACGAATGGGCTTTTTAAGAATTAATTCACTATTACGTTATAGGTGGTATTGTTGCTGCTTTATTTTTATATCCCTTGGGTGCACGACTACTACCTTCATGTTCGTAATACGGTAATCCATCAATTTGGTGACTTTTTGGTTCAATAATAAAATGGCTACGTGGGGCTCAAAAGTGGCAACGAGACTATACAAGAAAAATATAAAATATAATAATGCAATGATCTAGGAGTTAGGGATATTGCCTTTTTATGTATGATGATCATGATGCGTATTGTTTGCACTGGAAAAACTATAATTTGGCAGCTGTGCCTAAACGAGCCACCTAATTTATTTGGGTTATAAAAAATATCACACTTAAAACTATCCCTCATTCCATTATGAAATTAAGAGAATTAGTTTCTGATGCAAATAACATGAGATATACATAAAGTCAGGTGTTCTATTTGATCCGAATTTTCTTTTTAAAAGATATATCTCTCAAATGATGAAAATATAAAAATACTAATAGAAATAGAAGTATGCATGTACCAAAAAACGATTTTTTGTCCTGAGAAAAGGAAAGGCGTAATAAATGCGCAAGGACAATAGAGGGAGCTCAGGCTAAAAGTGGAAAAAAAATGTGTGTCGGGTGATGGCGTTGAAATGGCGTGTGGTGTGCTTATCCAAATGCCAGCTCGGAAATGGCGTGTGTGGAGCTGACTCAGCCTCGCACGCCCCATGACTCAGAAACCCAAAAGTCTCTCTTAGCTCCTCGTTCCAAGAGCTTCGAGCATTGCAATGCATCCAAACGCGTACCACACCACCTTATCTTCTTCTTTTTCTTTTCACCTACACGCTTTAATGTAGCTGGCATTTACTTGCTACCAGCTCACCTCATCCCCCTCCCCTTTCGAACTTCAAACGCCTCCATTTTTTTCAATAGTTCTCACTCTTTTCACCCTTTTTACTGCTCCTCTCTCCAACCCCTTTTATTTCTACTTAATTACCACAAATGCTCCTCCATTAATTTTGTTTATTATTTGAAACAATCGCTTTTCTTATTTGAAAGTCTCATTAGGCTACAGCTTTATAATTTGAGCACTATTTGGTAGGGAGCTAATTAGGAGTTACATTGATAAATAAGTTTTACTCAATAATAAAGCTTATCTAAAACCATAAGTTGAGTTGAGGCTGTGACACGTGACTTTCATTCATGAACAAGGGAATGGGAACTGGTACTATGTGTGGTGATATTTTCGTGAAAAATTAACGTGTTAGATAAAGTACTTGAATCTTATCCGTCTTCACCAGCCATAAATGGACCATATAAGAATACAATCTATCTGTATATCTACACAGTTGCATTGTTAAATCAACATGCATTTCATGCAGAGAGTGAAAGCCACATGAAGCAACAGTTACTGTCCTCTCCCACATGAAAATGAATATTTAAAAAATAAAATAAAATAAGGTGGTTAATGATAATAGTTCAAGGATTAGTTGCTTTGACATTGATTTGTGAGAAAAGATTGCTTATCTAAAATGGGAAAGGGCTACACTAGTTCTTGAGGCATCTTTGCTCTTAAGGGTCATTTTTGATAACTATGAAGTAATCCGAGGCTTTTCGTGTGTTCAAGAATCGGAATTTCGAAAAGTCATTCATTGTGTGTGAAACAAATTTTATAACCCACCATAGTTATAATAATTAATTAATTAATATTAATTAAAAATATATACACTCTCATTTCTAAATGGTTTCCGCACATTAAAAGGACCCGGTTGACGAAGGAATAATATATTCAGAATCCCTTTTAATTAATTAATTTTTAAAAAGGGCGTAATTAAAGAAGGACCACCACCCTGCAAGTTGTACGAATTTGACCATAATTAGACAATTATTTAAGCAGCAGAAAGAATAATCAATTAAGGGGATCAACACATGCCGTATTGTTGGGAATAAATATATTGAATGGACGAATGGTGGATAATGTTATGACGATAATGACAATTCACGTTAATAAAATGTCATGTATAACCGAGAGAGGAGTTAGGTGTTTCGTTTGGCA
Organism: Pterocarpus macrocarpus; assembly: GCA_031439585.1. Classification (NCBI taxonomy): domain Eukaryota; kingdom Viridiplantae; phylum Streptophyta; class Magnoliopsida; order Fabales; family Fabaceae; genus Pterocarpus; species Pterocarpus macrocarpus. The sequence goes on along the minus strand of CM062518.1, from coordinate 32,319,960 downwards.
AAGAGAAATGTTATTTACATTAAAATTTATTTTTTTTATATTGGTTATTTTTTATTTATTATTAGATGGGATATGAATTTTATTTAATTTAAATTTCATATTCTATCTAATAATAAATATGAATAAATTAAAAAATATTAATATAATTAACATAACCCTTTAATAAATCGAGATGAAATGTGCCGGCTGGACTTGAAAACTCAGAATAAGATATTCAACCACATTTGTTGATCCACTTGACTTAATTAATATTGAAAAACACACACACACACATGCTTTTGTATAAAAAAATTAAGTTGCTCACTTTAATATTATTTCAAACGAATGTAATACGTGACAACTTTTTTAGTTACAGTGCAACAGAAGTATTATGATAATTTAATTAAAGTAGAAAAGTTATAAATATTATAACGTGAAATGAATTTTATTGCACGTTGTTTAAGTTATAAACATTACTTGCTAAACAATGTGATGAGCTCATTAATTGTGTGATATGTAATTTCTCAAAAAAATTTTCAAAAAGATTGGGGATTTTCTCTTATCCTAATAGGGTACTAGTGCTTATCTCCACTTAAATTTTTTTAAAACAAAACGTTATAAGGTAATAAATATTTTGAGCGAACATATACTTTGTTTTCTAAAATATTTGTGCGATATCAATTTAGTGCTTAAAAGATTTTTGATATCAAATAAATTTTTAAAAGTTAAAATATAATAATACATTAATCCCTAAAATTATTTGATATCAAATAAATTCTTAAAAATTTTCAAAAGTATTTAACATCAAATTAACTTCTGAAAATTCATATTTTATGGGCAAAAGTGAAATTAAATAGTCTTTTAATTCTTTTAAATTGATATCAAATAAATTTTTGAAAACTTATAATTTATCCAAAAAATGGATCAAATAGGCTATTAGAAGAAATAAAATGATGTCACATTTGAACTTTTAAGTACCTATTTTATATAAAAAAATTTTATGGATTAACATAATATTATATTTAATCTTTCAATTACCTATTCAAAAATATTTTAAGGACTAAATTTATATTATATAAATATTTCAGAAATTGAAATGCATGTTGACTCAAATATTTTTATGATTTAAGTTGTATATACTGTTAATATAAAAAAATTATATAGATATTTAATTATATATAATCACATTAATAAAAATATTTAATTTAATAATTTATTATTTTAAAAATTTTATAATTATAAATATTTAATTAAATAACGTATAAAACTCTTTTATGATAGCACGTAATAATTAAACTATGGTAACTTTTTTTATTTTAAATGATATTTTTTGAAAAGTATTGCAACATATAATATTTTTAGAAGCAGTAACTTTTTTTTTGGGTAGTAATACTGAAATCAGCATCCGAATTAAATTATATTATATTAAATGATATTTTTTTAAAAGTATTGCAACATATAATATTTTTAGAATCAGTAAAATTTTTTGTTTTTGGTAGTAATACTGAAATCAGCATCAAAATTAAATTATATTATATTAAATTACATTTAAAAGAAAATAATAAGAAAATGCACAATAAATAACATTTATAAGGAAAATTGACTTACCGGAAGAAAAGGGTATGATGGTAAATGCAGAGGAATACTGAACCCTGGTTAGAAAAGCAAACTGCAGTAAAGGTCTTGCTGTTAATGGACACACATGGGGGTCTATCCATCCATATTTCTATCCAACTTGACACGCAGACACGAAATATTTAAAAAAATATATAAAAAGAAAGAAAAACTCTATCCATCCAGGGCCTTATTGTACAGTGACCCCCCAGATATAAAAAGAAAAGAAGAAAAAAAAAAATCTCGCTGTTTCCGTTCTCCTTTTTTCTTCCTCCCTCTCTCCAAAACTGAATAACTCTCTCTCTCTCTCTCTCTCTCTCTCTCTGTGTAACGCAGCCTCCAACTTTCTCTCTCATCACTTCGCGTTCATCGACTCGCACTCGCCGGAATCTCGCCGTCGCCGGAAAGGTTTGACTCGGAGCTCGTGACTCATTAGTTGTGACTACTCTTTTTTCTGTTATTATTTTTTTAATTTTTTTGTTTCTGATCTGTGCTTTGAGTTGAATTGCTTGTTGTGGTGGTTCTGTGAAGTCTCGGCAGTTACGGTTTTCTGCTTTGTGTGTTTTTTTCACAAACGCTCCTGATCGTTTGGGTTTTGATTACTGGTTTTGCGTCGTTAGCTTGCTCTGTGTAATTGGCAGTTGTGAATGAAGTGAATCGTTGTTGATGTTAAACGACAGCGTCGTTGAAGTGAAGTTTGGTAATAATGTGATATTAGCTTGAATCTGGTTATGAATCTCGAACTGCAAAGCTTGGGATTCGGTTTTCTTCGTCGTTTAAGGATCTAACAGTTTCGAACCACAATCTCTCTCTCTCTCTCTCTCTCTTGCGCTCTCTGAGTGCTTGTTTGGTGGATTATATTCTCATCTATGGTAAACTTAATTGTAGTCTTCGGTTATTGTTTAGGTATCTTGTTTATATCGTTTTCAACTCTGCGTACTCTTTTTGGTGATCCCTGGAAGTTCACTGTTTGAGTGCTTTGTTTTGGTGACAGTTTTTTTTAAAAAAAAAAAAAAAAAATTATTTCTACTTTTTGTGTGGGAAAATCTTTTTGAAGATATAATTCAAGACGGGAACATGCTAAATTGATTTTCCTTTGAATTGATTTTGATTGAGATTTTTTTGGATAAATATGGACTTTGCGGAGGTGGTTATCAAATTTGATCATGTGAAATGAGGGTTTATCTTTTAACGGTTTCACACATATTTTAAACTTTGAAGAAATGGCACATTAAGTTTGATTCAGAAAGAGTTCTGACACCTTACCTGCTGAAATTATACCAGCTTTGTAGTTTTAACTGCGGAGTCTATGGCACAAAGATGAGTACATTTCTGTAACCAGTAATTTGTGGGGAATAGAATAGAGTCTGTTGCTATAGGCATGTGTGTGCCTATGGATAAGACAAAATGACATTATCATTTTTAAAACCATCTGCCCTTTCTTATGCAATGGTTCATGAATTGGGATGTACGGTTAGACCGAAGAGATAATAAGTCATGAACAAAATTGAACCACTTGATGAATGTCTTCTCTGTATGAATGCCAAAATTTGTTGTCTGTTGTGGTGTCAATGATAAAGAGGCGTTATATGCATACCCATATGGGGTACCGTGTTTGACATGTACCAAAATGGTAAAGTAGCAAAGTGAGGGTGTGTCATCATATAGTGGAAATAATTATAGCATCATAATGTTATAAATGCTGTCAGTGTTCCGCATATTAGTAATTGTGTTGGGTGTTATTGTTTGTGGTACATGAGAACAGTTACTTATTTGCTTATTTGTTTTTCTTTTTCTTTTTCTTTTGGCAACCTAGAGGGAAGTAAATGATATCAAGAGTTTGCTAATTGCTTGTAGAAGAATTTAGTCTTGTGGACAGCAATGGTGATGAACCCCGTTAATGTTAGCCAAACTGTTTCTACAGATAAATCCATGTGTCATAGATTTAGCATTCCTAGTTGAATCATTGTAAGTTACTCATATCAAGCCATTTTTGTCTGGCGTCACTCTCCAGGGCTTAATTTTCTGTAGTCCAAACCTAATGCGCCTTAAGTGTTTAAACTTGCACTGACAATTGATGAATTAATTCATTCAGCACCTCTATGAGAACTTAGCTAGTAAATGTTCCTGAAATGAATCATAATGAAATGCAGAGACGATAACATTTGCACAATTGTTTGATACCATGTACAATACAGATTTCAGCCTTTTTTTTTTTTTTTTTAATTGGAGGCCCATTATATATTATTTGCAGTATACTTGTTAGAAGTTTTTTTTTTTTTTTGGAATTAATTACTTATTATTATTATTTTTTGGGTGCATAACTTATTATTATTATTTATGCGAATCAATAGAAAGAAGGACATAAAAGAAAGGTACTCCTTGTCCAGCCATGGCATCACAATCATATGCTAATCTCTTAGACTTAGCTGGTGGAGACTTGTTGGATATTCCTCACACCCCAAGAGCTCTTCCAAGGGTTACGACTGTTCCTGGAATTATCTCTGACCTGGATGGTTATGGTGGTAATGATGGGGATTCAGATGTAAGCTCCTCTGGATGTAGGGAGCGGAAAATCATTGTGGCAAACATGCTGCCATTGCAGGCTAAAAGAGATATAGAAACTGCTAAGTGGTGCTTCAGTTTGGATGAGGATTCAATTTTACTACAATTGAAAGATGGTTTTTCATCTGATACTGAGGTAATTTATGTAGGTTCCCTCAAGGTTGATATAGATGTCAGTGAGCAGGAAGAGGTTGCTCAGAGATTACTGGATGACTTTAATTGTGTACCTACCTTTCTGCCCCATGATCTCCAGAAAAAATTCTATCTTGGCTTTTGTAAGCAGCAGCTTTGGCCTCTCTTTCATTACATGCTGCCAATGTGCCCAGATCACGGTGACCGCTTTGACTGCAAACTTTGGAAGGCTTATGTTTCTGCAAACAAAATATTTGCAGACAAGGTTATGGAAATAATTAATCCTGATGATGATTTTGTTTGGGTTCATGATTATCACTTGATGGTTTTGCCTACTTTCTTGAGGAAGCGATATAATCGAGTTAAACTTGGATTCTTCCTTCACAGTCCTTTCCCTTCATCTGAGATTTACCGAACTTTGCCTGTAAGGGATGAAATTTTGAGGGGACTTTTGAATGCTGATTTAATTGGTTTCCATACATTTGATTATGCACGCCATTTCCTCTCTTGCTGCAGCAGAATGCTTGGTCTGGATTATGAATCTAAGCGAGGACATATAGGACTTGATTACTTTGGCCGCACTATATTTATCAAAATTTTGCCTGTAGGCATTCACATGGGTAGGCTTGAATCTGTATTAAATCTTCCTTCTACATCTGCTAAATTAAAAGAGGTTCAGGAAGAGTTTAACGGTAGGAAGGTGATTCTTGGTGTTGATGACATGGATATTTTTAAGGGCATCAGTCTGAAACTTTTAGCTGTGGAGCAGCTGCTGCAGCAGAACTCAGATTTACAGGGCAAAGTTGTCCTAGTTCAAATTGTAAATCCTGCAAGGGGTTCAGGGAAGGATGTTCAGGAAGCAAAGAAGGAAACATATTTAATTGCCCAGAGGATCAATGATACTTATGGTTCAAAGTATTATCAGCCAGTCATTCTAATTGACCGCCCTGTTCCTCGTTTTGAGAAGAGCGCCTATTATGCTGTAGCAGGTTGTTGCATTGTCAATGCTGTAAGGGATGGCATGAACTTAGTCCCATACAAATATATTGTCTGCAGACAGGGAACTGCAAAACTGGATGAAGCATTGGGTAGTAAAAGTGATTCTCCTCGAACAAGCATGCTTGTTGTGTCTGAGTTCATTGGTTGTTCACCTTCTCTGAGTGGGGCGATCAGGGTCAATCCCTGGGACATTGATGCTGTTGCTGATGCTCTGAATGTGGCCCTCACTATGAGTGATTCTGAGAAGCAGTTGCGCCATGAGAAACACTATCGGTATGTCAGTTCTCATGATGTGGCATATTGGGCCCGCAGCTTTATGCAGGACTTGGAGAGAGCCTGCAAAGATCATTGCACCAAAAGGTGCTGGGGAATGGGTTGGGGTCTAGGATTTAGAGTTGTTTCTCTTTTTCCTGGCTTTAGGAAGTTGTCCATTGACCATGTTGTTTCAGCTTACAAGAGAACCAGTAGAAGGGCCATCTTTCTTGATTATGATGGTACTGTTGTACCACAATCTTCTATAAACAAAGTACCCAGCCCGGAAGTCATATCTGTGCTAAATGCTCTGTGTAATGATGCCAAGAACATTGTGTTTATTGTTAGTGGGAGGGGAAGAGATTCTCTGGGTGATTGGTTTAGTTCATGCCAAATGCTGGGACTTGCAGCTGAACATGGTTACTTTTTAAGGTGTGCCATTTTGCTGTTACAAATATGGGGAGCATTTTCACCCCTCCCCCTTCCCCACCCAACCAAAAAAAAAACCTACTAAGGAGTTTTTTCTTCTTTTTATGGTTGCAGGTGGAGTAGAGATTCTGAATGGGAAACCAGTCGCTTGTCTGCAGACCTTGACTGGATAAAGATAGTGGAACCTGTCATGCAGTTGTATACAGAGGCAACTGATGGTTCCAATATTGAAATTAAGGAAAGTGCTTTGGTGTGGCATCATCAAGATGCAGACCCTGATTTTGGTTCCTGCCAAGCCAAGGAATTGTTGGATCACTTGGAAAGTGTGCTTGCAAATGAACCAGCAGTTGTTAAGAGAGGTCAGCATATTGTTGAAGTTAAGCCACAGGTAAAGTTTATTAAATTACTTCCCATCATCTTGTATTTAAATTCCACAAGTTTAAGTATCTGGAATGGACTTAATCAAAGGCTTTCTATACTTGCTGTAGGGAGTAAGCAAGGGGTTGGTTGCTGAAAAGGTTCTTTCAACTATGGTTAATGGCGGTAATCCACCAGATTTTGTTATGTGCATTGGCGATGATAGGTCTGATGAAGACATGTTTGAGAGCATTTTAAGGACAGTCTCTTGCCCATCATTACCAGCAGCTCCGGAGATATTTGCCTGCACTGTAGGTAGGAAGCCTAGCAAGGCCAAGTATTTCCTTGATGATACCGCAGATGTGGTAAAGTTGCTTCAGGGCCTTGCTGCTTCATCCAATCCAAAGCCTAGGCATCTTGCACAATTCCAGGTTTCTTTTGAGAGCACAATTTGAGTTAAGGTAGGGCAAGACAGCATTATTGATTTGTTGCGTTGCTCTACCTGCGAGGATTCTTCTGCTGTGAATCAGAGAAAAGTTTTGGTTATTAATTTTAACATGACGAATGCTTGGACCATGCTGTTGCAGATCTGATTATTTGCAGGCTTCTGAACCTTGTTTGCATGGTTCCTGGTAGGTTTTTGTTAAATAGTGCGGTTCATGGATGGCCTGACAATTCTTCTCTTGTAAATGGTAATTGGTAACACGTCAATTGTTATACTTGCTGGTGCCACAGAGATCTTTAGTTGTGCGTAGAATTGTTAGACCGTATCGCTGTTTGTACTGAACAAGGGGCACCAAAACATGTATAGTTTGCAGTGTTTTTTTTTACAATACTTAATGCCAATCCGGTTTGAGGTATCTTGCTTCAATTCTCTGGGTAGTCTATAAGCACAAACAAAATTAGAATATTTGCTACATTAAAACTATTTCCAAAAGTACTTGATTAATTTGAATATTTATTAATTGCTAATTATTTTTGTTAGTCTAAATATTTAATTGTTTTGGTGATACTATGAAGTATCTTCAGTTTAGTTTTATTTGAACAATCAAAGAGCCTTTTTTTTTTTTTTTTTTCCATTAATGGAGCAAATAAACTTACTCTCTCTATAAAAGGTGGTTTTATGGTAAGGGAATTATATAGGTGTCAAAATTCTATGAATTCATTCTCTCCGGATTTTTTATCAACTAATCAAAATTTATTTTTTTTATTTTTTTAATGCATATCATAAATAAGAAAATATGCTTCTTTGAGAAGCTTTTCAATATCTTTCTATCTCTATTATTTTAAATTCTTCCATTCATTTAATATATTTTATATTACTTGTCATTCTCTTTCATATTTTGTCTCTAGCATGTTTTTTTTGTCTCTGATTTCTCTTCCATTTTCCAATGTTTCTCTACCAATTAAGTTTTAGTAATTTAAAATTTCATATTTTATTCTACAATAAATTGCAAAGGATTTATAATTTGGATTTATACAATAAATTGCAAAGCATGTATAGATTTTATTCTATTTTATATATTTAATATCTAATTATTATGAATTCAAAATATATAAAAGAAGTATCTTTTTTTTTATCCGGAAAAATATCATGTTTTTAAATATTGTCTAAATGTGTATAATATATCAATTTTATTATTATTTTTTTGAAAGAAATTGACTGAATTCATATGCTTGATATATCATGCTAATATTAGGTTTAGTCTCTGTAAAGGTGCAGAAATACTTTTGTCACATTCAAAACTTTAATTATTCTTTTCTTAGAAAAAGTAAATATTATGGATAAAATCAATACAATTTTGGATAAAATCTTTTAAATTAATTTTTTTCATCACATCTGTAATGAAAAATTTATGCATTATATTGCCAGTCATTCTTAGTTAATTTCTAATATACGGTACTGAAGACTAATAAAAATTATTTTAATTACTTAGATATGTATATAGTATGCTTTTATTTTAATTATTTTGATTGTTATCTCTATCACAATTTTAGAAAGTATCTTTTTCTTCATTTTTATTAAAAAAATTACCTCTTAATATCCTTTCATATATTATTTTTTAACAATTTTGATCTTACTTACTTATTTCATTTTTTATAATTACAATATCTATTCATAATGTAACTAATATTAATACCCCAAATAGATGATACTAAATATATATTATACGAATGATATAAACATAAAAATTATACTCTAAAATGATACTAAACATATATTATACGGATGATATAAATATAGAAATTAAACAAATAATAATCAATATAAGTTATAATTATTAATAGTTAAAATTAAATTCAAAATTAAATATCTGAGCTCTAAAATTTATAGCACAATCTAAAGGTATATCAATTTAGTTTTTTAATTAGTGATTTAAATTACTATTAATTAAATTTTTTAATCTTATGATACTCAAATAGTAGATCTACGTTATATATTTATATCTATAAAATTAGATATTTAAAATTTTAATATACAATATTAATTTTTTTATTAACAAAAGTGCCATAGACTTACAGCTTGTTTGTTTCAAGAAAAAATGAGGAAGGGGAAGTGTGAAGGAAATAAAATGAACAGAAAATAAGATTTTCACCCCGTTTTATTTGTAGAGAAAATAGGACACAAAAGGGGCGTGGGCCCATTTCTAAAAATTTCCTCTCCCTTGTACGCAGAAAATGGAAGGTAGAGGTTATAATGAAACAATTGACATCTATAATCCCCAATTATTGATTAAAGTATCAGAATAGTAACAAAGTTCCAGTATTTATATTAAATTTACTTTTACTTAAACAATTAATTTTGAAATAAATTTTATAATTTAAATATTAATAAATCAAATTACTTAATAATATTATAAAATTATCTATTTATTTAATTTATAGAAAGTATTTAAAAATTAAACCAAAATAACATTTTATTTTTTATTATAATAAAGATATATAACTCTTATTTCATTTTAATATAACTCTTATTTTTTCTTTATTTTTTTCTTTCCATTTTATTTTCTCTCATTTTCTCTTTTCATTCAAACAAATTATAATAGCTCAAAACACAGAGGATAAATTTTTTATAAGTTCTTTAAAACTATCTCATTACTTGGAATTTTAAAATATTCTCATAAAATCTAAAGAAATTTAATGGTACATAAAAAAATAGCCATTGATTACTTTTCTAAATAATATTGATACATCCAATAGTTGATATTTAACATGTATTATATGGGTGATATAAATATAAAAATTACATTATAAGATGATATTAAACATATATTACATGAGTGATGCAAATATATAAATTGTACGGATAATGATTAGTATATATTATAATTATGAACAATTAAAATCAAATTTAAAATTAAATATTTAAACTCTAAAACTTATAGTACACTGTTATTGATTAATTTTTCTAATTTTACAATACTCAAATTGTAAATCTATATCATATATTTATGTCTGTAAGATTAAATATTTGAAGTTTTAATATGTAACATTATTAACTTTTCTATCAATAAAGATGCCATAGGTTTAATAACTCGAAAAACAAGGAACGAAAGATTTTATAACTTCTTCAAAACTTACTCATAAACTAAAATTTTACAAGATCCTCAAATTTTTTTTCATGATCATTTGTCAAAAAGTATTATTTTTTTAGGAGAAAATATTTATGTTTGTTACTTAATTAGTAGTGACAGTATTTAATTGTATATACTGTATATGTAAGCAAATTATAACAATTTATTTTAGCAACTATGTATATTTTTAATTTATTCAATATATTTTGTTTATCAATTAATTTATTTTTATAAACATATAATCAACCATGCACCGCACGAATAAATACACTGGTTAATATAAATTTTTAACAACTCATCCAAGACAAGAATGGCAAAGGAAAAAAAAAAATTCAGGTACCAGTGCACACAATTTCGGCCCTGTTTTGTATACAAAAATGGTCATATCATGTTTACACGGATTGCAAGGAAACAGGAATATGCCAATGTTACCGGCCTTGCCAGTTAACTGAATCGTATTGGGCTTTAGCTCTCGTAAGTAGTAATTGAATTATATTTTCATTTTCTGACCAAAAAAAAAAAAGAAACTATATTTTCCCTTGATTTTTTTTCCATTTTTTTTTCACAGAGCTTTTATTGGGATTTTCCTTATCTATATTCAATATAATTTATAAAATCTGTAAGCATTTCAAACAGTACTTTTTCCGTCCCAAATTATCAAATCAGTTATTATTATATTATACTATTTTCTCTTCTTTTCCTTATTGTTGAATAATATTTGTTTGTTGTTTGACTATTGATTATTGACACACAAGATATATTTCATATTTTATGTAAACAAAAATATTTATTAAAAATAATTAATAACTTATTAAATAAAAATAAACTAATTATAATTAAAAATAATTAAATATTTTATTAACAATATATATTCTAAATAATCTATATAATTTATAAAATCTATAAATATTCCAAACAGTACTTTTTTGTCCAAAACTATCAAATTAGTTATTATTATATTATTATTATCTTTTATTTTTCTTATAGTTGAATAATATTTGTTCTTTGTTTGACTATTAATTGTTGACACACTAGATATATTTCATATTTTATATAAACAAAAATATTAATTTAAAAATAATTAATAATTTATTAAATAAAAACAAATTAAGTTTAATTTAAAATAATTAAATATTTAATTAATAATATATATTTTAAATAATTAATAACAATTACATTTTAAAATTATGAGAAAAAATGATAAATATTTAATGACTGTTATTTATTTTCAAATTTCGAATATATAATCAATAAAAATTGCTATTCTAAAATAAGTTGACTTTTTATTATATTTTTCTTGCTATTAAAATTATTATATGTTCCATTAAAAAAATATTATTATATGTGATAATAAAAGGATATTATTCTTATAGTGTTTTATATAATATTGCACCAAACATTATATTGTATTAAAATTTTATCAAATTCTATATTATTAGACCATGTACAATTATATTTTGTACATTATCTTATCATGCATACCAAGTAAGTTCTTAGGGGCTGTTTGGCACCACTAATAAGATATTACTTAATAATATAATGCCAGATCATATATAATTTGACTGTATAAAACTTGATAAGATTTTAATATTTTGTAATATTTGGTATGTTAGTGTATAAAATATTTAATTACATAAATAATATTATCCTTTCACTAAAATAAATAATTATAATAAAAACATTAAAATAATAAAAAATAAAAGTATAATAAAAATTGGTAATTTTTATTAACTACAAATTAACAAATAAATATTATTATTCAAATAATTTTCACTTTTAAGTATAAATATTTTAAACATTTCTTATTTTTATTATATATAGTTATTATTTATATTAAATAATATTTATTATTTATTTATATATTTTTAATAAGTATTTTTTATTTTGATAAAACATACAAAGAGAAATATTTAATACTCGCTCTTTTATTTATTGATATTTTCTATGCCTTCCATAAATATAAATATTAATTTTTATTAATTATTTAATTAAAAGTTAATATAATTCTTTAAATATTTTATTATTTTAATTATAATTAATTTAAATATTATTTAATTTCATTATATAAATATAATTTATATTAAAATAATTTATTATTTATTCATATATATCTTAAAATTGTTTTTTATTACATAAATATGGATATATGAGAAAGAAATAAAAAAAAGAAGAAAAAGTTCTTATACATCAAATTTCAATCAGGTCTAATTCCTATCTTAAGGCTTGATTGAGTTATATGTTATTTTGATATATAAGAAGGTTTCAATAAATAAGCTATTACAACATATTAGTTATATCAAATAATTGATAAAGTCATAATATATTGTATTCATTTATAAAATTAGGCATTATACATTGTGCCAAATCGTAATAAAATCTCTTTTGCTTTTTGCTTTTTTATATTTTATATTTTATTCCAATAAAAATAATTATTAAACAAAAAATAAATTATACACAGTATTTTTACTAAAAAATATTTAATAATAAATAGATATTTTCAATGAATAATATTTAATATAATTATAATAAATAATAAAATATTTTATATATGATATTTATTATTAAATTAAAAATAAATAATTTTATGTAAATATAATTTTATTTTTATTTTTCTTTCTATGCATTATAATAGAATGTATAAATAAAAATTATAAATTTATTCTTTCAAGATATGCATTTTTCTTTTTTTATTATAATTTATTTTATGGTTAAATTTATGTAATAATTAATGCATAATAGATGATAAAATTTCTTAAAAAATATATACTTTAAAATATTTTATTTATTTTTACATATAATCCGTGCAAAGCACAAATACTTCAACTGGTAAGGTATTAAGGTTAGTTACCTTAGGCTAGTTTTCTTCAATTTTCATGTTTAAGATTTGGCTTCAGTAAAATATGAGGAGCATTTTAGAAGGTAAAATGTATAATTTAAATTGTTAATGAAAAAGTCAATAGTTTAAAGCATGAATAATTGTACCTTCTACTTGAAGCATTTTTTTTTTTAATTTCATTAATATTAGCTTGAATATGTATGACATCATCATTAATTTTACTATCATTTTGTGAGATAGATTTATTCAAAACAAGACTAACTTGCGTTGCAGTGAGGTGAGCTTATTTTTCTTATAATTGGTTCTACTTAAGGATGGCAATAGGGCGAGGCTTGGGTGGAGAGTAATCTCCTACTCCTTATCTCATGTATCTAGAGTCCCTTTATCTTCATCTTCATTTCCCATGGATCCCCGCCTTTTCCATGAAGAACACAAAAAATTTTTAAAAATAAAGAATTACCTTTCTAAGCAATTTAATTAACTAGAAAATTTTAAAAAATAAAATAAAGTAGATTCAAGTCTTAAACTCTTAGAGCACCAAAAAGAGATTCAAGGAGCATAAAAAAAAATTCTTACGCTCATAATCTTACATCATTATTACTAAATTTTTAAATTTTAAATCAAGTCACAACCATAACAAAAGCACCAAAACAAACAACAATAAAATATGAAAGAGTCCAACAATACTAAACATCATAACAAAACATCAAATATCTTCATAATTTTCATACTTGAGATTGAATTATAATTCCATTTACTTAAAAAAAGAAATACATAAACTAATCTTTGGGATAGATATTTTTACGAGACGGAGGCCATAACCCTTGTCCCCATCTCTATAGTCATTGCAGGAAGATTTTTGTCCCTATCTCCGTCCCTATGAAAAAAATCCCCTCACAAATATTTCTACATACATATGCAAATATCTCTGCATACCTATTCAAATATCATCCTTAGTTTTTCTCGTATTTTGAAATTCTTCGATATCAAAGTCTTTTTTCATAACTCAAGTTTAAAATTTATTCATTATCTAGTTACGTGAATTTGAAATAGAATATCATGGAGAATGAAAAGTTTATCACCACATCATTGATCATTGCATACAAGTGGAGCCATTATCTGATTATTTTAAAATTATATTTATCATTTAACTGAAAAAATATTTTTCATAAAAAAAATAGAGGAGGGTGAAGTTGTTTAATCTAATTCCTTTGCTGTTTTTATTTGTTAGTATTTCATTTCAAATTGACTGAGGATATGTGGGAATAATTAATTACCAACACATTTTTTTTACCTGATATTTATTAATTTGTGGGGTTTAGGCTCGAGGATATGATGAATTCAATTATTGACACTGTGTTAGGGAAGATTCAGCTGTGTTCCAATACATCTTACTAAAGCTACCCAAATATCAATTGTCAAAATTCTTGTCAATCATAAGCCCATCACCTCATCGTTGAAATTCATGCGAGATGGGAATCACAAAGATAAAAAGGGGATGACATGGCCATTAATAATTTCTTGGAATAGTCACGAGGCGCTACACGATAAGACCAAAAATAAACTTCTAAAATGATTCTATCAATTTTTATATTGAATAAATTATTTTTTAATAAAAATAAATTGATAAATTAATTTTTAATTTCTAAAATATTAAATAAATTAATCTCTAATAAAAATAAAATTTTCAAGTGATTTCTATCAATTATTATATTAAATAAATTAATTTTAAATAAAAATAAATTAATAAATTAATCCTTAATTTTTTAAAATATCAGATAAATTAATCTCTAATAAAATAAATTGATAAATTAATTTATAACTTTTTAAAAATTAGATAAATTAATCCCTAATATTTTAAAAATTAGATAATGTAATTTTTCATAATATTTAATGAAAAAATTTGATTGAAAGATTAAATTATCTGATTTTTTAAAAATTACATATCAATTTATTAATTTATTTTTATTAGAGACTAATTTATTTAATATTTTAAAATATTTGAGACTAATTTATTAAATTATTTTTATTAGTAATTAATTTATCCGATATATAAATTGATAAGAACCATTTTGAAAGTTTGCTCTAAGACAAATAATGCACTATTTTATAAGCTGAGTGATTCTTTATCGTACTTGTGTCGGATGAACTGGATCTCTTGGCGGTATATATGTCTCGAGCCATAAATTAGAAAAGCTATAAATTATGTTCATCCGAAAAAGAAAAAAGAGCCATAAATTAGAAAAGCTATACCTGGTGTCTAGTGATAGATTCATTGGCATTTTGTCTTGTTTTCATAAAATATGCACTTGAATACATAGGAATAATAGAAAAGGGAATGGAGTTCATGGAAACGAAAGACACAAAAGGAAGTTCCCCCTTTGTATGTACACACTCCTCACATATTTAAATTTTCTGGAAAAAGAAAAGCAAAAGAACCATTGCATACTTTTTTTGTCTGCTACTAACAAGAATGTTGAGCATTAATGTGTACTTGAAAATCCATGTTTTCAGAAAATAAATAGCTGAATATATTATATGAAATGTACTAGTCTGCGGAGGTGATGAATGCTATGTGACTTGGTTGGTTGGGAATGGAACCTAAGGGTATCTTGGGACACCCAAAAGGCCAAAACCGTGCGGAGGCTAGAGCTTCACATTCTTCACATTTTGACACTTAGAAATGTATCCATGCACACAGCTCACTAAGAGCAAAATGACCCTAGCCCAATTGATATATGTATAGTTATTTATTGCAGAAATTTTTTTTTGGGTTTTGTTTTCTACTTTTCTTACGTTGGAACCTGCTCAGTTAAAAATCCCACTGTTTCCCGGGAAAAACACTTTTGGAAGAGTGGAATGAAAGAGACTGTTTTGTTGCTGGTTGTTTCATGAAAGGAATAGAAAATTGGCCACTTTTGTCTTGCACTGTTTTACTCTTTGTTTTCTTCCCTTGGGGACATTATGCACATAAAATTCTGAAAATCTGATATTCGATGCAATGTTATACCCATTTGCTATGCAACAATGTCATCACGTGGCATGGCTTCATTGCCAGCTTGCTCTACAAATAGAGTTAGATAGGTGGTAGCCAATATATAATTGTCAGCATAAGATGCGGCTAGATTGGCCTAAGAGAAATATATGGTCCGAAAGTACTATATAATTGTGCTCCTGAATGAATCATATAAGTGTATTTTATATAGGACCAAAATGCACTTATATGATTAACCAAGAATACAACCACATGGTGCTTTCGGATCGTGCAAGTATTTCTCTTAGGCAAAACTTCCTAACCATGCAAGTATTTCTCCATATGTAATGGATTTCAAAACAAACCATCTTTCATGGATTATTATTTTGACTACTTGGCCTGTCCAAAATAAACCAATGTGTTGCTGATACCTGATTGTACCTCTCTCTCTTACACAGTCACTCATATTGCCATATAATTACTAACAAAGATGCAGATAATACATGGCGATTCTACAAATTAATCATCATACTAATAATTTCCTTGTCTCGAGATTTTTGAGTTACCACTACCAGTAACAACTACAAACAGAGGGGAAAGAGTTATGAGGGACAAGGACGGTACCTCATTCATTCATTGAATGCTGGCCTGGCTGGACCACAAAACCAATTCATTTATGAAAGGTTATATAATGCAGACGAATGCTTGGATCCATTTCGGTTTGTTAGGTGAGAAGAGAGACAGAAAAAGACAAGAGGTACTGAAAATCTAAGCTCTTAATATAAGTTAAGATAATGTTTTCTACACGAGATTGTGAAATATATTATGCTTCCTATAATATTAACAAGTAATTTTTGTAGAAACGCTTGATTTCAGCAGCAAACTAGCAATTAGTTTCACGTGTATATGGTGATGAGAAGTACAATGCATTTAAACTTATTACATTGATTATTATATAATGAATAATTTAAACATAGAAACAAAAACTAAAAGTGCATCTCATCGATTATCCAATTTATTTATTTTTTAAAAAATGCTATTATACCTATAAATTTCAACATTTTTTTTTTTTTTGCAAAACAACCTGGCATGTCTACACTAATGTATACGGCAGAGAAAATTCTAATTTTCAGCTCCCACAATTTTACAAATCAGGATGTTGGTTAATGCAAAATACTCATTACGTCCTTTAATAATTTTATTATTATAATTGTTCGACGTGGAGTGTATTATTTTATAAATCATCGTTAGCATTTATAACCAAGTTGTGCTATACATATGAAGATTAATAAAATAATGATTTATCATGTAAAAATCATTTAAAATTATGATTAAATAATTTCTATATTCAATACGCATGAAGATGAATATTTTAAGAGATCAATTACATGATAAATGCAATGATTTTTGGATTGGATCAAATACACTTGACTAATGAACATCTTCATCTATTGAACAGTCATAAACAAAAAAGAACAATAATCTTATGTGATTAAAGCTTGAAAACCGAATGATAATTAATTAGAGTCTTCACATGCATGTATGTGCATATCGATTCTTCTTTTCATTCGTTATAAGAAGTTAGATAGAAATTGTAACCTTCAACTTGTTAAACACCCTTCCCGTTCAACAGTTTACTAGTGATGATTTCACGGCACCAAGTTAATTAATATTTTATATATTGTGTAAAAATATTTGACTTTATAATTTTTATTTTAAAAATTATATAAATAATAATATAGTTTAATTTATATGTATCGTTAATATAAAAATTTTTTACATTGATATCCAATTATATACTATTATATAAATAAAAATAGTTTTTTCTTCATGTAGTGGATATGAGAGCTAACAACTTTTTATTATGTAGCAGCATAAAATCGGATATCAATATAAAACTCTTTTATATTTTGAAAAATAGCATAATATACAGTTTATCAAACTTAATCTCTTTCAAAAATTCTATTAATAAATTATAAAATACTTTATGTATAAAATTTTAAAAAGAATATTAAATAAGCATATACGAACTAACGTACGTATGTCTCTATCGATTCTTTAGGTATATCATGTTTTATGAATAATATAGTTAAATTATATTCTAATTTAAAATTTTAATCATATACGTAGGTCTCTTATCAATTTTTCTACACTTCTTATTGATAACTGCACAAAAAAAAAAAAAAAAATTTGAAACATAGATTATACGTGATGCTAAACAAACAAAATACATTATTCTGAAAAAATAAATACGTAATTTACAGCAAATCAAGTTTAAGACATAAATTAATTAGTGTGAGAAACGCTCCTTTTCTCTGTCCCCACCAGTGACTCATGGATGCTTTTTTTACCAATCTTTTTCTACGCTCTTTCTCTCCTTGTCTCTTTCCTTCTTCATTCACTATTCTCACTCACTCCCGCACTCATTCACTCTCTCAAAAACCCACTGGCTTTGCCTCTTTCTTTCTGCTAAGAAGCCAAGACACCATAACACAAACCAAAAAAAAAGAAAAGCTTTTTAAAAAATTTTTTTTTCTTCCCTTTCCCTTCAGTTTCATGCTTTTCAAATCACCACCACCACCAATGAACTAGGGTTTCAGCTTCACCACCTTGCATTTTCCCACACCACCTTCACAGATAACACCATTTTTTTTTTCACATATTGGAATCAGATGGGTAAGCACCTCTTGCTTCTTCTGGGTCTCACTCTCTTGCTCCTCTTATTTGGGACCCTCTCAGTCTCAGCTGCACCATCCACTACTTCCCCTGCTAGTAAGTTTCCAACTTTGTACCATGCAATTTGTGCCTCATTCTTCTGCTTCCATTTCATCAAAGTTTCATTCTTTAGCTTGTTTTTCACATACCCTTCTTCACATTCCTCAGAAATTGTTAGTGGTTTTCTCTCCAATGCTGTGCCAGCTATCACCAAGTGGGTGTGGTCACTCAAGGCAACCACCAAAACGGGTGCGTTTGGATCTGTCTTAGCAATGACCCACGTTTTATTTTTATGTTTTTGTGGGGTTCGTCTGTGGTTTTGGTCTTCTTGGGTGGTGGTGGATTTGTTGTGAGTTTGAATGTGTGAGGGCGGGGGTTGTGTCTTTGTTGAATGTTTATTTGTTTTGTTTTCGTTTGTTGGGTGGTGGCAGCGGTTTCGAGCAGGTCGATGATGAAGTTCGAGAGTGGTTACAATGTGGAGACTGTGTTTGATGGAAGCAAGCTTGGAATTGAGCCTTATGCTCTTGAGGTGTTGCCCAATGGGGAGCTTCTCATTCTGGATTCCGCTAACAGTAACCTTTACAGGATTTCATCCTCACTTTCTTTGTGTAAGTGTGCCAATGTGGTTGATAATAGCTTATGATTCTGATCGTAGTGATTTTCCAAATTTACTCTTGTTTTTTTTTCTTTCTTTTGTGTTCTTTTGTTTTATGGGTTCAATATATGTCTATGCCATCCATGATACTTTGGGTAGAAAATAATAATAATAATAAAAGTAATCATACCATTGTGGAGATTAGAGGATTGCTTCCGTTGTAGAGAGTTTGTAGTTCAGCTGCCTTTTGGCCTGATTTGGAATGCTGATTAGCTAGTTCACTGCATCACATGGACTAGTGTTTACATAGGATTTAACTTACTCTGAATTTGACCTTCTGCGCTTACGTTCTTTCAAGGAAGTAGAGTCCTGCATTTCTTACAATGCAAAGTTGTGAGGTTTTGCTTTGCCCTATGTCCCTGAAGTATTCCCCCTTTTTTTTCTCCCTGTTTCACAGACTAACAAAGTATATATGGCATTTGTCATTTTGTATTCCCCTTTCCCCAGCTCAATTCCATTTGGAGTCATATAGTTGGAAACAAGTATTTGAAGCAATGTGCATTGAAGTATCTAGTAGTAAGATTATGTTGCATGATATCATGTCACTCTAGTTCATGATTATGAGCTTAATGAATATGTATAACGTGATTACTACTGCATTTTGAACTGTGTCTGTGGGACTTATCATTTTCATATAGTTGCTCTGTGACAGTTATACTCCTTGCATCTGTAAATTTTATTCACTTGAGAAAGATCATGTTCATTGCAATTCTGCAGACAGCAGACCGAAGCTGGTGGCAGGATCTGCAGAAGGATATTCTGGACATGTTGATGGAAAGCACAGGGAGGCGAGGATGAACCACCCAAAGGGGATAACTGTTGATGACCGAGGAAATATTTATGTTGCAGATACTACAAATATGGCAATCAGGAAAATTAGTGATTCAGGTAGAATAATATTCATCTTCTTCTCCCTCTGGGGTTCTCCTTTTTAACTTGTGCCTTCATATTGCCTAAATGAGAACATATAAACTTTCCCTTTCTAGAAATTCTAGACATTCATGAATCTTGTGTGTGTGTGTGTTTGCACTCTTGTAATGGTGTTATAACTTGTAGGCTCAGTAATCTTTGATTATAATGCTGGTATACTTCTCATGTTAGAGTCAGAGCTGGGAACTTTTTATTGAATTAAGATTTCTATTTTCAGGGGTCACTACAATTGCCGGAGGAAAATCAAGTCGGGGAGGGGGCCACGTTGATGGACCAAGTGAAGAAGCTAAGTTTTCTGATGACTTTGATGTGGTTTATGTTGGTAGTAGCTGTTCCCTACTCATCATAGACAAAGGAAACCGAGCCATCAGGGAGATCCAACTCCACTTTGATGACTGTGCCTATCAATATGGCAGTGGGTTCCCCCTTGGTAAAGTATATCATCCCTGAGTTTTCTGTAGAAATTCTGTTAGGTGGTAATTACAAATTTGGACTGATTTCCTTTGACGTTGCAGGGATTGCAATGCTTATTGGGGCTGGCTTCTTTGGTTATATGCTGGCATTGTTGCAGCGGAGGCTTGGTACAATTGTTGGATCAGAGGATGTGAGTGCTTAGTCTTGTCTTGTTCCATCTGATGATTGATATAGACTTATTGTAACTTAATTGGTCAAAAATTGATATGATTCTCCATTGATAGAACTTCTTCATCAGATTAAGATGCAACAGATATCCAGAATTGTTTTGAAAATTGAAAAATACTGTTCTCACTACCAATACTCCATCTCATGTTTTTGGTAGGCTCAGGTTCCAGTAATGTCTTCCATTTCTCCGGTTCCATATCAACAGCCCATGAAATCTGTCAGGCCTTCTTTGATTCCATCAGAATTTGAACCTGACAGGCAGGAAGAAGGTTTCTTTGGATCCCTCGGGAAGCTTCTTGCCAATGCTGTTGCATCAACGGTGGAGATAATGGGAGGATTATTTCCTGTTTTCAGAAGAAAACCACAGAGCTACAAGTTTCAAAGACAACCACTGGTCCCGCAACCTCAGAAGCAAGCTTGGCCTGCGCAGGAAAGTTTCGTGATACCTGATGGAGACGAGCCTCCTCCTATCGACACAAGAGCCCCAACCCCTCGAAAAACATACCCCTTCATGTCCAAGGACGCAGAAAAAATGCAACAGTTGCGACCAAGTAGAGCATTCTACAGCAGATGGGATGGAGATCTTCAGCAGCAGCAAGAACAACAAAAACATCATCATCAACAACAAAAAAAACATCATCATCGCCATCAGTACCAATCATCAATCCCTCACACTTACTATGAGCAGAGCCATGAGACAACCAATGAGATAGTGTTTGGGGCAGTGCAGGAACAGGATGGGAAGAAGGAATCTGTGGTAATCAAGCCTGTGAATTATGGGGACTCACTGTATGAACATCACAATATTAGGTCTAGAATGAGTTCTATGGGTTATACCCATATCCACAAGTACTGAGTATATACAGTTAGGAAGTTTAGAAGTAATTAAACCTCAATCCAGCTTTGATTGGAGAGGGAATGATCAAATCAAGTATAGTTAATATAGTGATTTCTTTCAGTTGGATCTTAGTAAGGAGAAGCTGGTCATCATAATATATTGTTTATTCAGTTTTGCGGAGTGTAGGTTACTCTGGTTTGTAGCGTAAGCAACTTTGGCAATCATTTGAGATCAAGAAATTTTGCATGTTCTTTCTTCTGATGATCTTATCAAAGTTTTAATGTCCAAAAAAAAAATTCCTTATACTATTTTCTGCCTGTTCAAAACCTGTTTTCATTTAAACTTGTGCTTACTCGTTCAAGATTGATTCCAACGAAATCAGTTGTCTAAAACTCTAGCCAGACGAACATAAAAGTTGAACAAATTTATAGGACTGTAATTCATAATATGCGTTGAAGTGAATTCCTTATTAGACATGTGAATTATGGGAACAACACTAACGTAGCTCTCGGTCACTCACGAAAGGCTATTGGTCATGACGAATGATTATAGAGGTATGATTCCCATCCACCAACGAATTATGAGTAGTAATAATAGAGGACAGAAGCTTCAGTTGGGAACAGTGATCACCGACAACATGTGGTACGTTGACTCGTTATTTCCAAATCACCAACCAAAGGATCTGTGGGCGGCCACACTTTTCCAATATTAAATTTATTACGATGTGACATGTGGAGCTGCCACTACACAAGTGAAGTTATAATGACTTACATTATTTATTTAATTTAGGCTTTAGGGTCTTAAGTATTAGCATGGAATGATTATAGAGAAATGATTCGCTTCCACCAAAATATTGAGACTTAAAAAGTATCAACCATGGAATGATTATAGAGAAATTAAGTACAGGAGCTGCCACTACGCCTAATGATTGAATGTACATTTCTTAATTAACAAACCTAGACTCTAAACTTCACCTTTACCATTTAAGCTATACTCAAGTATCTCAAAATTGAAATTCACAAACCATTACATAAATAATCTGATTATGTTTCCAACGAAATAACTTATAATTATATAACTGCTGATTTTTTAACCGAAGTTTATTAACAAAATGACTAGATGTTTTCTGCAGTTATTCTCCATCTATAATGGACCAAGTTTTCATTCTTGAGAGTTCCATGATAGATTGACAGTGCAGGTATTATAAATTTACACGATCGCTGTTTAGACAGAAAAGAAAGAGAAGGAACGGAAAAGATGATGTCGGTGTGACAAAATATGTGCATACTAGTTTACAGAACATAGTATATAGTATTGTCTTACAAATAACTTCATCTACGCTTAACAACACCCAAATTGCACACAGATGATCCCTTATGAAGAATGTTATCATTAAGGCCCACGTTAGCCTGTATCATGACATCAGCTCCATGACACTCAGGAAAGTCAGCACTCCTTCCTCTAGTATCATCCCCTCGGTTGACGGTTGTGCTGGTTGAACCAAGATGGTCTTCATCAAAACTCATCAAATCCTTCAATTGATCATGATACTTACTTGACTTTGTTACTTCACCACTATTGCAGGCATCTAAATCTAGCAAAGATACAGATTCTAGTTGTGGCCTTGGAGAAAATAAATTGATTCTAAACATAAGAAGAACATGAGAGATACTCAATCTCCAGAGTCTCATCAGGATTGTGCAAAGAGAGGAGCAAATATTGCTAGCAACTGCGCTTCTGTTGCCGAAGTAGAGCATCGGTGCTAGCTTCCCCAGACTGGTTAGGCAATGCTTCCATATCTCGGTGAAATGGCAAGGGCTGGAGCCTTCCTGTCTACACATTTCAGTCAGACAATGTGTAAGTAAACTCTTTCCCATATAAAATCATCACGATAAATTGGGAGGAACTTACATTAGGGATGATATACCGGCCAACTGCAATCCCAATCGCTAAGCCCACTAAACATGACAGTCCTAATCCTAGAGTCCAAATCATAGCTGCACTTAGACCTGGACAAAAGAGAGAGTTTATTCATTATAATTGAATCATAGTTTCTAGGAAGATAAACGGTTAGTAGTAGTAGTATAGCATTGTGGGGATTGACATTTAATAGAAAAAAAGAAGGTTAGTATGGACAGCGTGAATATCATCCTCTTTAATTAATGTTTTTATTTATCTGAGGAAAGGAGAGCAACAGAAACTGCAGAAATACCCTTAATACCTAACAGGTGAAGAAAAAAAAGTTGAAGTCAAGGGTTTTTTTTTTTTTTTGGGCGTAAAACATGAACGAAGTTAAGAGGTGCCCACTTGCTGGCCCAAGTGCAGGGAGAGAAGTCGCAAATTGAAGGTGAAACAAGAGGCATTGGTCCCCACTGGGTTTCAATCTGTCAATTAGTTCCCAAATTCCAAACAACTGAGCAAGCATACCCTCCCTTCTTCCCCCCTATGTTTCCTCCCAGAAATATTATCAAGGTTCAGAAGGGTCACGTCTGTCAAACAGGAAACTTCATTTTGTATAGCTCAGTTTGAAATAACTGATGGAAAAATGGTTTACATTTTTAAATTCATATCTTAATATGATAAAAATAAGTGATTGGTACTACAGCCTAAAGTTGAACTGCTTGCATTTGCTATGTTTATGAATCATGACATGTTTCGACAAATATCACAAAGCAAATAAACAAACCAGTGTCATAGCCTTGGTTTCTCTCTCTTTCAAAGCTAAAGATGGATGTTGCAATAGCAGAAATCTAATCCAGTAGATTTTATTTTATTTTTGATAAAAGAAAAATATTATTAAGAAGAAAGGAAGAATGATACAAGAAGTCCTCCTTACAAGAGCAAAAAAAAAGAAAAGAAAAAACTATCAATGAAGCATAGCTTTCCAATCTCTCAACATGTCTAAGAGGAAAATACCTCTAAAAAGATCATGAGTTTTATACCAAATAGAGTTCAAATGCCTACTATAACCACACTAGTGCAACACTTACACACTTAGGCCATGTAATAACTCCTTATTAAAATTTATTTAGACCAATTCAATTGTTGAATTAAAAGTAATTATTATGTTGATCTTGCATGCTACATTTTAGAAAATTTAAACAATTTTTTAAGCATTGCATTTTATGTTAATTCTAACATATCAATGAAGCTCAAATTATCAAAAGTAAAATTAAAAAAAAAAAAAAAATCAATGAAGCTCAATACAATCTTGGATGAAGAGAAACTTTTATTAGCGTGATATAAATTCCAATGAAGGTAGATTTTCGACCTTGAAAAGCATGACTCAATGCAACCAATCATAAAAACAATTTGTGCAAGATTGATTCAGATTAGATGCTTTAACCTACAAGGAATAGAACTTAAAAACATAAAAATGCGAAAAGATAAGTCTATTCATACACTAAGAGATAAACACATGCTCCAAATTTTAAAATCTCACCAGAGTTAGATCGAAGGGTACAGTCCTCCTCCTTCAAATTAATCTGACGGACTAATTGATACCCATGATCTGAGACCAGTAAAGCACACTGGCCAGGAATGAAAGTCAGCTGAAAACTATTAGAAAATGATACATTTTGTGCAGGTCCATCTTTTCTGCTTGACTTTTCTGAGAGACTTCCGGCAATTGTGGTCACACCTAGGCAGGACAAAAACAGACCAAAGAAATATCCATTATTTGTGGACAACAACCCCATCTAAATTTACTACAAGATTCACCACCCCAAGTTCCCAACCACACATTTAAGATAAATATCAAGATAGTGCAAGCCAAAGCAAAAACTGCAGGCCACTATCAACAATTGACCAACTGAAAACACTTCCAATCATTTGACCCACACATCTCATGCAGGCTGCATAGTTGATAAAATAAATAGTCTCTATCATTCTTCCCTTCTTCTTTAAACCCCCCCCCCCTTTTCTTTTTTCCCATGCAACTATGTACCCAAAAACACAAAACACAGCATACTCAGTTTCAAGACATATTATGATAAAGACTGAAACTTATTGAGATGGTAATTGCAGAATGCATGATCTGATTCATTCACTCAACATAACTCGCTTGTATACATCAGTAGCAGAATGAACTGGAAGAAATAACAAAATAACTAACTTCTCACTCATAGCCAATAATAGTTATAACAGACTAACTACCATTAACTCATTATAGTGCAAGAAGATGCAAACAAAGCAGAACCAAACAACACAAACAACAATGGAACTAAACTATGCAAAGTAACAATCTGCAAACACACCATTGCTGCTGATTTTCCTTATTGCCCCTTTGTTCCAGTCAGCAACATACACATTTCCTCTAAGATCAACAGCAAAGCTTTTTGGTTTGTCAAACTGAGCTGAACTCACATCCCCATCTATATACCCCGGAGAGCCAATTCCGGAAAACCTCGTGACAACACTCTCTGCAACAGAAAAAAGAAGAATAACCGCAAAAATCCACGAAAAGTTTCAAACTTTAACACACCCCAGAAAACAAAAAACAAAAAAGAAAAATAAAAATAAAAGGGTACCTTTAGAAATGGGCAATTGGAGGGTGTAGAAAACGCTGTTTACAGAGTCGAGGAGGATGAGATCGGAGGAGCCGGGTCGCTGGAGGACGGAGTGAGGGTTCACGTTGAGCTTGTTGCCGTCGAGCACGGTGGTCACGGTGAAACCCTCTTCAGGGATGATGACGACTTTAGCGTAAACTGAAAAATAGAAAAACAAAAATTGAAAATATATGAAAAAAAAAGAGTAAGAAATGAATGATGATGATGATTAGTGTTACCGTGAAGAGAGAGGAGGGTGAAGAGGAGGAAGAGAAGGAAGTTAGAAGGAGAAGCCATGGTTGCGATGATGATGTTGATGATGGAGGATGGAGGGCACGGAGAGTGGTGACTGACTAACTGAAGTGTTAGGATTTCTTGTTCCCGAAGTAGACGGGTAGAAGCCTACGAAAAGAAAGTTGGCAATGTTTTTGTCTTTTTTTGGGAAGGACTTTCAATATTTTGGGTCAACCACCGTCAACAAGGTTTTGTTTTGATGAAAGGTTTTTTTTTGCCCTTTTCTTTTAATTCCATGTTTGAGAATAGAAGAATATTAGAATTTTTGTTAGAATAATATGAGTTTAATTAGTATATATGGATAATATAAAATAATTTTATATTATTAATCAGTAAAAAATTATGGAAAGTGAAAAATTATGATAATTTTTTTATTATAATAAATAATTATTTATATAAATTGATATTTTTTATTATTTTTATTAATTAATAATATAAAATTATTTTATATTATTAATATATTTAAATAATATATCTGTTCATTAATTTTTTGAGGAATAAATGAGTTATACTACTTTATTTTATTTGATAATTATCTTTATTTGTTAATTTTTACTAACTATATAGTATTGCTTTTGAGTTTTTTTTTTTTTCCATGTTTGATGTTGTTTATAAGAAACGGATAACTTGCCGTTAAAATTTACGGCCATCTTCGCCGTAAAATTTAGTTTGTGATATGGTAAAATATTAATAACAAAAATATGATTTAGGAAGTGTGGGTTATTAAATTAAGAATTGCATCTTCCACAATTGTGAAATCTTAATCACCTTAAGTGAACTTTTACTTTTTGTTTGGATGAAAAGATAAAATAAGAAAAAAAAATAAAGAGAAAAATATATTTTTTTATTGATTGATTAAAAAAAATAAAAAAAATATAATTATATATAAAAGATAATTTTATTAATTTATTTTATACGATTAAAAAAATATTAAAGGGGTAAAATAAATAATTTAAATTATCTCCTCTTTTTTATTTTTTCACCAATGAAAAAAAAAATTTTTTTTATATGAGACCCACACTTTTTTTTATTTTTATTTTTTTTTCTATCCAAACAAAAGAAAATTTTCATTTTCTTTCTCTCCTACTTCTTTTCTCTCATTTTTACGCTATCCAAACAAAGAATAATTGCCTCCTATGTTCAACTCACAATGTATTCTATGGATAAATTATTTGTAAGCTTTAGTGTTTGTTTATATTATATTTTATAAGTTTAATGTTTTGTAAACTTAATTTTTGAAAATTCAATTTTAAGAATAAATTTGAATAAAATGATTTATTTTTCACAAATCTTTTTTGAAAAAATATATTTTTAAAATATTCTTAAATTTGTTTATAAAAATTAATTGTTAAAAAGGTTATGAATTATATTTTGAGTTAGATCGTTGATAACTGAATGTAAAAAATATATGACCGTAATTAAAAGTTGACAATATTCTTTATTTTTTGAAAAATGTTGAGATTGTTTAAGTACAATAAAGTATAACACTTAAAGTAATTATATTCATTTATGTAAATAAGATTAAAATAATAATAAAACCTGATTATAAATGCGTCTCCATGCCTATAATTTAATCATAACAGTTATATTGTTAATTTTATCTTCGGCATCCCATATAACTAACATAGTTTAATTTATATAGTAAAACATGGTATCGATTGTACACAGCTGATATTTTGTTTTTCAAATTATACATGGATTACACTTGACACCTTAGATAGTGTGGGTTTGGTTTTATGTTTGCAAACTTGATTTTTGATTATTGATGATCTTACTTTTGTTGTAGTTGATTTTACTTAAAAGTAATTTTGAGGTAAAGTAATTTATATTTGATATTTTTATTTAAAAAGTAATTTTGACACTAATAAAAGTTTATTATAATAATAAATGAATTGTACTCTACAAAAATGACATAAATTTGTATCGTAGAAAAAGTAATAGTTAGAAGAATCTCTTAGTAATGACAATATTTAGGAATAGAAATACCTTAAAATTTTAAAAAATAATTTTTGAAAAAATTAATGTTTTTAGAATATTACCCAACATAAAAGCAAGAAATTCTTTATTTTGACACACCAAATTTGAGTAGAGAATGAGAAACAAAATCAAACAGGACACGAGCAACATCACGTTTGAACTCTAAAACCCGGTTTAAGTTATTCCATTGCCTCCCCAAACCTGCCAGTAGTCATCAAATCATCTATTGACCTGACAATAGAAATATTTAACTCTTATTATAATTTGAAATTAATTTTAATATATTATAAATATAAAATTTTATATTATTATTTAACTATATATTATTATATATTAATATAATAATATATAATGATATATTTATGTAAAATATCTTTACATGCATTAATTAATAATATAAAACACTTTACGCTGTTAGTATCTCTTCTTTCATTTTGTTTTCTCCATTCCATCACTTTATATCAATATATCAAATATCAATTGAAACCGAGCTGTAGCCTTGGGACTTGGGAGGCTCCCCAAGAATCATAATTATAATTATTTGTCCTAAAATAAAATATGCACAAAAATTTGGTGAGGTGAGGGAAAATTCTCGACAGACCAACGCGAATTCACAAAGATCACCACCACATTTACGAAATCACCCCTCCAATTCTGATAGAGCACCTTTTAATTTCCTTTTGTTTTCTTTCTTTGCCTTATTTCGTGAACCATACCGAAACAAACATTCGCTTTGCGATTGTTGCAGCCTGCAACTAGTAGTAGAACAGAAGAGAAGAAGGAAACCCAAAAAAGAAACTGAAAAAATAAAATTAAAAGGAAAGAGAATTCAGAGACTCTCACACGCCAACCCGAGCGCGATTCACTACCGTTCTCAGTCTCAGATCCAAATCTCCATTTCGCCGTGACCGATTCGGATCTCGGGTTCCGAATTCGGGTCCTGGCCCCGGCTCCGTTGCTGTTCCTGCTCCTCCTCCGCCTTCGGTTCAGCTGGATCCGATTGAGCTTTCCGAGAGCTTCGCCATGGATCCGATCATGAATCCGTTCTCTTCAGGCACGCGTCTGAGGTGAGCCACTGCTTACTTAGATCAGAACAACCTCAAAAAATTCGTTAATTTTGTTATTCGTTGAGGATTTTAGCGACAATGCAGCTAGTAAAGGATTAAGCTAGCTGATTAGTGATTATCGTGGCACAACTTTTCTATTAAGACAGTGCTAATTGCCAGATCCTTCATGATTAGTGATTAGTGATTGTTGTGGTAATTGCTGATTAGTGGTGTGGATCAAAAGGAAAAGGCCTTAGCAGGTTCTTTGTTTACTTGCTCACTGTAGTTTAGTTTTTTTGTTCGGGTACTAATCTGGACCATGTTGTTGATGCTGCATTTGATACAATGTGCATTGTTACTTGAGAGGAGGTGAGTTGTTACTACATGAAACTTAGGAGAGTGTGTTTGGTTGGAGGAGAAGGGAACTTCTTAGTATTTGGGTGTTTTATTGAAGGAGGGGGGCGAAACTAAGGGCTTTTCATATGATCCTCCGAAACTTCTGTTATTTGGTTTTATGAATTGAACATTTTACAGATTCCCCAATTTTTGGAGGAAGACTTAGGAGTTAGGAATCAAATAAAGGAGTGGGAAATTTATTCTTTAATCCTGTTATTCTAGTTCCTTCCCTTCCCCTCTCAGCATCTGAACAAAGTATTGAACTATTGTGGTGTGTGTTATAGCATATAAGTCAAAGTTGAGTGAATTTGGTGCATGTTAGCCTTCTACATGTGCTGCCATTCTGCTTTAACCTAAAACTCCACACTACAGTAAGCATCAAATACCTTAGAAAGTTCTTATAAAATCATGGAAAGATGTGCAACGATATCTCTTCTCATTATTTGGAGGACAAGATCCATTTGTTTTCATTAAGCTTAGTTGCTCGCATGCATCTATTTTCAATATGCTGAGAAATTGAACAATGTGACAAGGTGACCATAAAGTTTCAGAATGGTATGAGAACATCACTTAGATATTATAAGATAAAGCTCTATTTGGTTCCCCTATCTGCTAGATGTCACTGTGGTTCTCCTTATTAAGTACCACAACCAACCAGATGGATTTAAACTCGATGTCAATGGACTCAATAACCCAATGCTTAGAATATTGTTACATTGGTGAATTTTATATAATTAGAATAGAAATGGTTAAGAATAACTAGACATATGGGGCCAGTCTCAGTTGTCCCAAGAATTTGGAGCAGCTTTTTTCTTTCTTGCTTAACAGGTGAAGGCCTTGTTCCAATATGCTATCTTTGCAGTATAAGAGTGACAATCAACAGGCTGTGCCTTTTCGGCTTTTTGGAATGGGATTACGTATATGACTAACTCATGGCGTTCTGCTCATAATTTGTTTCAATGGCTTACCTGGATGAATGTACAAAGGGAGTGGGAAGCACTTGTACTAATTTACTTTGTTACTTAGGATGAGATTCTCTTGTTCTCCCCTTCTGTGCTAGCTTTTATTCTTTGTGATATAACTTATTACGCAAGAAAATTTGAATTATGATCCTCCTATAGTGTCACCGAATCAGGCATTATTTTCCTTTCTACATATCCTTGAGATTATGTGCTTTTGTTTGGTCTGTGTATTTGTAATTGAAAGTATATTTAAAGTACTTCTTGTATGCAAAATTAATGCAGTTAGCATTTTGCCAATTTTTCTTGCAAAGATGATAAATGTTTATATATAGTTTTGACATTCTCAGTGTCCTTGAACTAAATTGTTCATATCTTCTCTTTCAGGGACATGATTCGGGCCATACGTGCTTGCAAAACTGCAGCAGAAGAACGTGCTGTTGTAAGAAAAGAATGTGCTGCCATTCGTGCTTCAATCAATGAAAATGATCAAGACTATAGGCATCGGAATCTGGCTAAGCTTATGTTCATCCACATGCTTGGCTACCCAACGCATTTTGGTCAAATGGAGTGCCTGAAGTTGATAGCATCTCCTGGATTTCCAGAGAAGAGAATAGGTTACCTTGGCCTTATGTTGCTTCTTGATGAAAGACAAGAAGTTTTAATGTTGGTCACCAATTCTTTGAAACAGTATCCAGTTTCAAGTCAATGTTTCATTTGTTTTTGTCTTCCTCAATTTTTATATTCCATTGTACAAATATGGTAGGGAACAAAATCAATCATTGTTTATGGCAACCTTAACTGAATTACAGAGATCTTAATCACACAAATCAATATATAGTGGGACTTGCTCTTTGTGCTTTAGGAAACATTTGCTCAGCAGAAATGGCTCGTGATCTTGCACCAGAGGTTGAGCGATTGCTGCAATTTCGAGATCCAAATATTCGGAAGAAGGTGACATTTTCATTGTATTTCATATGCTTTCATCAGAATTTTATCACTTGAGGAGCATTTGAACTTAATACATATATTGGGATATTTGGGTTTTTATTACATGTTCATGCATGCTTATGAGAGGAAAATAGGCTGTGGATGCTTTTATTGGCTTTTGTTACTTATTCCTGTTTCTTAATTTCTTGGAATGGTGTTTACTTCAATTCTAAAGAATTTTGTAACATGAATCTGGCACCAGTACAGATTTGACTAGGATTTTATGGGGAAAAGAAGGTCATATGAGACATACTTCTGGTTCTTGTACAATAGGAAATTTACTTTCCTCCATTTGTGTGTGATTGCTAAATCTTTCAAACTTAAAATATAACGTTTCATGGAATGGACTGTAAAGAGAGAATGAAGAGAACGTTTCATCTATCCGATCATTTCCAGTCGGAGAAAAATGGGAAGATGTATAATGACATAGATACAAATGTCTTAGTCAAATGAAAATTCCTGTTATTCTTCTCTACTTGTTAATAAAATTTCTTCTTTTATCCCCCAAAAAAAAATCCTGTTATTTTATTTTAGTTCTTTATTTATTTTTGGTGTTAGCTGGAAGATGTGTGAATTTGAGATCAGTTTCAAGGGATTTTGTGTTTGTTCAGTGAAAATTTTCAAATACATTTGGTTTTTCAGTTAGTGATTCTGATACACATAGACTATGATGCTATGTTGGAATGCCCAGCTAAGGAGTATGCTCTATCATTCTGTGCCGTTAATATCGCTTACCTTATGGTGCCCTGTACTAAGATTTCTGACATTGCAAAAGTAATTTTTGGAGTAGAACCTACTGAGGAGAGGATGATGGAAACTCACTTAAGTTGGTTTGTAGTGTGTTTTAGATTTTATGGAATGCGAATACGCGCTCACTGAAAGGATGCGGGGGGGATCTTTTTCCAAAAGTGCATGGAATTTATGTTTCCCCGTTTATGTTCCAAACCAAACACACACTTGGTCATGTGAGAAGATGGCTAATTGGGACTCTAGTGAGAAAAGTGGATCAAATGGAAGATAGTCCAATTAAAAGGGGCCGAGGAAGACCTAAAAAACTTTAAGAGAAATCTTTGAGAGAAACCATTATGAAATACCTAGCTCTTAATTGTTTTACTGAAAAACTGGTTTTTGATAGATCCCAAAAGCATTGATTGATCTATATGCTACAGCTGACTTACCTAGTGAGGGCTTGATTATTTATAATAATTTATGCTCGTACTCCAGAGTTGTGAGATTGAACATGAAAGGTTAGTTGGTTGTAGATCACCTTTTTCACTGATGTGCAGTAGAATTTGTTTAATGTTTTCTTATGTCCCTTTTTATTTCCTTTATATGATTTTGGGTGGAAGTCTGCCTCCCAAGTCCCAATTGCTAAATAATTGTAACCATGTTGTGATTTGATGTTGAATAGTTCATGAAACCTTTCTCATTTAACTGCTTGAGTTATTATTCTTTGTTCTGGTTAATTGACTATACTGATCCTTATCTAGGCAGCATTGTGCTCTATAAGAGTCATAAAGAAAGTTCCAGACTTGGCAGAAAACTTTGTCAATCCTGCTACCGCCTTACTTAGGGAGAAGCATCATGGAGTTTTGATCACTGGGGTTCAGCTTTGTACAGATCTGTGTAGAGCTAGCACAGAAGCTCTGGAACATATTCGAAAGGTGCTTTCAGTCTTTCTCTACTGAGTATAATGTCCATGACTACTTGAATTTACTTCTTTGTAAGTGCTAAGAGAAATCTCATGAAATTTTCTTTCTGGAATCTGGGATTTGTTTAAATATATTGTGAAATTTTATTGCATAAATTGAAATATGCTTTCATTTAATTTTTAATATAGTGTTTGAGCTATTTTTACGGTGTTTGTAAACTTGAGTTTCAAATGACTGGCTTACAATTTCCCATGCATGGCTCCACATATTAATCTTTGCAAGCAAGTCTGTTTTTATAAATAATATATACTTATGTAGAGGCATATATACGAGGCTTGTAAATGCAACTTTATGATGTTATATTTTACTTTAGTGCATTTTTACGTGTAAACTCTTCAGCTAATTGAACTTTGCCTGTGGTCAGCTGTTGTTGTAACAAAAAAGCTCTTTGAAAAATTATTGTAGAAATGCACAGAGGGTTTGGTCAGAACTCTTAAGGATCTTGCAAACAGTCCTTATTCACCAGAGTATGATATTTCTGGCATCGCAGACCCTTTTCTCCACATCAGATTGCTCAAACTGTTGCGAGTGCTGGGTGAAGGTGATGCTGATGCTAGTGATTCTATGAATGACATACTTGCCCAGGTCAGTTGTGTGTTCATTTTCAATTTTATGGTACTATATTTTTATATTTCTCATAGTGCAATAATTGAATTATTTCTCATGTTGTTGAAAACCATATATGCCCTTTTGATATTTTTTTCCAATGCATATCATTTTACCTTGCACGCCAGCACAAACTGATGAAGGTGTCTTAATAAAGGATTGAAAGATTTAGTTCAAAGGAAACATTTTTTTAATTGAAAAAGAAATTTTGTCAGAGAGTAAAGAGGGAAAGTACAACTAAGGGCAACAAGGAATAAGAAAAATTTTACATATCCGAAAATAGCAACTCCCTTGAAACAGCGATGAGTAGAAGAAGGGACGACATAAAAGTGATCTTATTTTGGGCCTTGTTTGTTTGTTATGTTGTATAAGGCCTAATAATATAAGTTTGTATTATATAATCTATTTTTACCATATATTTGGTGTGATGTATGAAATGATTATGGGATAAATCAAATCCTCATTCTAAGTTTTTTCTTTTAAAATTAAATTTAACACACTATGGATGCAAAGTTATCATGTGGTATAGATTGAAAACGTTTATGGAATTTTAATTTTTATTAATTTCAACAATTTTATTGAAAAATAATTTTTAACATTTTTTATGTCTAAGGGTATTTTTGTCAATTAATATTTTTATCCTATATGGACCTATATGATTGCTCAACAAACGTTGGATAGGATAAGATTATACGATCATAATTCATAAGTAACATACCAAAAGTTAAATAGTATAAAAACTTTCAGAGTATACAACTTACACTATACTATCAAACTTTATTCTATCAAGCCTTGCACTATTAGATCTTATCTTATATGTTGTATGAAATGGGTCCTTAGGGGCAACGAGACACCTTTAAAAACACAAGTATTCTGCTCCAACCAGGTTCACCAGCGGACTATTATAATTTAGATGGCAAAAAACAAATGTTTTAGATGCTGGAGTGTTTTGGTGGTACTAGTTAGACGATGGGCATATTAAAGTGTTTAGGGAATGTCTGGCTGATCAAGGTCGTTCTGTTTATTGTTTCTTATTATCAGCTACCTTCAAAAGCTCAATGTTGCAAAGATGAGAATGTTGTGTTGGATATGTGGACACATTAGAGAAAATAGGATTAGTAATGAATGCATTAGAGAAAATTGGGGTAACACCTATTGTGGAAAATATGGTAGAATCTTACCTTAGGTGGTTGTCATGTGTGGAGACCTGAGAAGACCTATAGTAACCCTAGTATGGAGATTAGATTAGATGGAGGGTAACCTAATAGCTAGAGGTAGAGGGAGGCCAAGAAAAACCATATATAGACAAAACCATTAAGAAAGATTTAGATTTTAATGATTTGACTATAGACATGGTTTACGATAGGATAGTATGGTGTTGTTTGATTAATATAGCTGACCCCACCTAGTGGAACAAGGTGTGGTTGTTGTTACACTTATTATC
Organism: Pterocarpus macrocarpus; assembly: GCA_031439585.1. Lineage (NCBI taxonomy): Eukaryota > Viridiplantae > Streptophyta > Magnoliopsida > Fabales > Fabaceae > Pterocarpus > Pterocarpus macrocarpus. The sequence goes on along the minus strand of CM062518.1, from coordinate 32,284,497 downwards.
AGTGACCATTTTTTTCTTTTTCTTTTTTTTTTTTGTTGAACGTATGGTTGATAATTTTTTTAACTTGCTATTTCTTTTAGGTGGCTACGAAGACTGAGTCAAATAAAGTTGCTGGGAATGCCATTTTATATGAGTGTGTTCAAACAATAATGAGCATCGAAGATAATGCTGGCTTACGGGTGCTTGCCATCAATATCCTAGGAAGATTCTTGTCAAACCGTGACAACAATATCAGGTATTCTTCTGGACATTCCTTTTCCTTGATAAGTAACTGAAAAACGATATAAAAGCTAACCGCAAAAGTACATTGAGATTTTGCTGAGGAAAATTGAACTTTCCAGAATGTAAAGCCGGAAAACAAAAAGGGCAATGTAAGAGGTCTATAAGATGTATCCCTCTAAGGAAGGATGCTTAATTGCAGCTCACCAATCTGATACCATGAATCTAGAAAGTGCTCGAGTCTTGATCACTAGGATTGAGGTTTTGATCTTATGTAAACATTTTCCTCTTCTGTTCCAACCATAATGTCCATGGCAAGAAACCTGGAAACTGAACAGTTGATCATCTGATCAAGTGAATCATTGTCTTACAATTTTGCTTTTGTCTCGATCTGACACATTTTGAAAATAAAGGGAAAAAGATGTAAAGAATCATTAAGAATCAAAACATATGACCATGATTTATGCTTGATTTTGACAAAGAGCAGGTCTGAGGGTGGATTCCTTCGCTGATACAGGCATTAAGTGTGCTGGGCAGTATTCTGAAATTTGTTTTAATAAATCAATTTTTGTGAAAATCATGCTTCTATGCCTTTGTCTTTTGAGAAATGTACGGTGTGATCAATTTTGTGCCTTTGGCTGTTGACGGGCAAAGGTATCTATAACTGTCAAATTATTAAAAACGAAGGAATCATGGTGAAAGGAGGAGTGAGTACAAAAATTTTTGTAAACTTTGTTTCTAGAGGTACATTGGCCATTCTTTTTTAAATGAATGCACGTCCGTAAATGGGAGATGCAGAAGCTGCTTATACCGTATCTGTGGTTTTTTTATTTCAGTCAAAAGGACTTCTAATTTTGGATCCAACAAAATACACTGAATTACTTGGAAACACTGTTTTTCTTTTCTGGTCAGATGGTTATGCCTGCTGAATTTCTTTGCTAACCTTGAATTTTGCATTTCGACCATTTCTGTTCGGGCCTATATGGCATGATCATCGTGTGTAATCCTTGATATAATAATAGGTTGCAGACATGTTAGCTTAGAAATATTTTCAAAAACAGTGTGCCAATTTTAAGGTGATTCTTAACTTCTATACGTTAGGTTCAAGGTGTTTTTATTCACTTATAAGTTATAATGTTAAGCGTATGGAATTATTCAACTTGAATAAAATCTTATTGATGGCTAGATAAGTGAAATTTTCTTTTACTACCTTTTAAAGCCTGATAATGAATTATCATATCTTGGGTTCTCCAGGCCCTGTACTTGGTCCATCTATTTTTTATTTTTAAATTTCGTTATCTTGCATATTGTGATTGCTATACCTCACTATTGTAGTCAATTGAATTCTTCCGAATTATCGCTTCAGATATGTGGCATTAAACATGCTGATGAAGGCTGTAACTGCTGATGCTCAGGCCGTGCAGAGGCATCGTGCAACAATTCTGGAATGTGTAAAGGTAATAATTGGATGGCATTTCACCTTTTCTCTTATTCAATATCAAGGCTGAGTTTTGTTTTACAACTTGAAAGGTACTAGTAACTTGACTTTTTTGTCCAGGATTCTGATGCCTCAATCCGGAAAAGAGCCCTTGAACTTGTTTATGTTCTGGTGAATGAAACTAATGTGAAGCCCTTAACGAAAGAGCTAGTAGATTATCTGGAAGTCAGCGATCAGGATTTCAAGGGGGACCTTGCTGCCAAAATTTGCTCAATAGTTTCAAAGTGAGTCATAGAGGTTTTCAATGGTATTCCTTTCAGGGTTTACATGGTTTATTTTTATCATTTGCATTCTTTTTCATCTCTGCTCCCCCTTATCAGTTTAGAACTGGTAACTAGAGGTTTTTCTTTTTAATTTTTTTTATTGCATCTAGAAAATGTATTTGGTTAATTAACATTTACTTATTTGTGCCTCAGGTTTTCACCAGAGAAAATCTGGTACATTGATAAGATGCTCAAGGTTCTGTTGGAGGTATAATTCTGAAAAACAAGCTTTGTAGTGAGATAAAATCTAAGAAAATTTAACCCATCCTATTTTTTTAGTGTATTAATCATATCAGTGATGCGTTTTGCATTTGATGGTCCAGTTGTTTCTCATCTCTACATTTGGCATGCTAAATCCTGGGAAAAATGATTGCTACAACATGTTATATTTATTCGACACACATTAATTACTTTTTATTATCATTTTATGATTTCTTTGTTCAGGTATCAATGTACAAACTGCTGCATATATATGATGTCATGTCTATGTGTCACTTTATGTTTGCACCAGGGCTGCACTGCTTCTTTTTATCAGTCACAACTCGTCAATAAATAAATTTAGTGGTGTTTTGTGATTGCTGTTTTGATGCTTATAGTATCAATATTGAGTCCTTTCATTTTGTTATAAATTAAGTCCAAGTATTGATCTTTATGCTATGTTAGTAGGCTGGAAATTTTGTAAAAGATGAAGTATGGCGTGCCCTAATTGTTGTGATAAGCAATGCTTCTGAGCTTCATGGATATACAGTCAGAGCATTATACAAGGCATTTCAAAAGTCAGCTGAACAGGTGCTCTCTTCTGCTTTGACAAAATCTATCGATACTGTTGATTTTCTCTTGCTGCCATTAATGTTGTAGCATTGACTTGTATTTTTCATCAGGAAACTCTTGTTCACGTTGCAATATGGTGCATTGGAGAGTATGGTGACTTGTTAATAAACAATGTTGGAATGCTTGACATAGAAGATCCATTAACAGTAAGTGATTTTTTTTTTCCCTTGAAAGTTTCTAAATAATCTTTTACTGTTGCATAGTTTCTGTGAAAATGATAAGATCATTTAACCACAATCAATAATTTATCACATCGATATACATATTGGTACTGGAAGTTTCTTGGAAAAGATGTTCTAACAGTTTTTGTAAAATATTAAAAAGAAAAAAAGGGGTTCTAACATTACCATTCTGATGAGGCTTCTTTTTGTATAGCTCCTAGTTAGATATGGATAAATGTCATGAAAGAAATAAAATCATCAGGCTCAGTATTGCCTGCCACTGTTGAAATGAATTATCTGGTTCTTTTCCTGTTTCTTTTATTATTCTTATCATATTAGTATATTGTAAGGAAGGAAATGGAGTGAATTGGTATTTGTTTTACATGTTTGATTGGTATCTTTAACATAATCTCTGGTAGATACTGTGCTCCATGTCATTTGCTAATTTGCTGACATCTGAGCATGATATGTATGTACTTGGCGGCTTGGCACTAAAAACAGATCCTGGCCTGCCTCTTTTTTGCACAATTCTTCTTGCTTAGTTGGATTGTTTTATTCAGAGTAATAGGCCTATGCCGATTTGTTTTTCCCTTATTTGCCCAATACAGTCTGCTTGTATGTAACAGCACATGCGAAAATCTACAAAATCAGTACTTCATAATATTCTTCGTTTATTTGCTTTTATTTTTTTAAATAAAAAGTCTTTTATTCTTAATTTATTTCATGTGACCAGGTGACTGAGTCAGATGCTGTGGATGTTATAGAGATTGCTATAAAACGTCATGCATCGGATTTTACCACAAAAGCAATGGCTTTGGTGGCCCTCTTAAAGCTCTCTTCACGTTTCACTTCTTGTTCAGAGTATGATCTGTTTTTTCAATTGTTTGTAAATAACTATTATATTACACCTTAGAATGGATTTATTTCTTCTTTCCTGCCCCTGCTTTAGAGGAACGTAATAACTCTAGTATAAGCCCAGCAGACCTAGCTCTAGATAGTTTAATACACTTATTGCCTGTTTAATCCCCTACGCATGTGATTTGACCTCTTAATAAATCATAGGGTCATTTTTCATCCATGTCTCTTCATTCTTTTTTACATACTCACATCCTCTTGTACTTGCATATTTGACATGAAAGTTTTATTGTCTTTTGATTCCATGTATAGGAGGATCAGGGAAATAATTGTTCAGTACAAAGGGAACTTTGTGCTAGAATTGCAGCAAAGATCTGTAGAATTCGATTCAATTATTGCAAAACATCATAATATTAGGTGAGGTTAATCAATTTTTTAAATTACATTATATCAAGAGCTTGAATTTCTAGTACACTGTCATAAGAGGAATCACAATATGGAAAATGTCATCATGTAGGTCTACGCTTGTAGAAAGGATGCCAGTGTTGGATGAGGCAAATTTCATTGGTAGGAGGGCTGGGTCTTTGCTCGACTCAGCTTCAGCTCCAGCAGGACCTTCAGTGAGTCTTCCAAATGGAGTAGCCAAACCTGCGAGCCCTCTTGTAGATCTGCTCGATCTAAATTCAGATGATGCTCCTGCACCAAGCTCTTCTGGTGGGGATCCTCTTCAGGACCTTCTTGGTGTTGATCTGTTGCTGGCATCACAACAGTCTGGTTAGTGTTTGTGGCCTGTCTTATAAACTTTCATAATGCCTGAATAATTAAATACTTTTTATCTAAGAATCACTATCTTTGTTTATTCCATAAATACAAAAGTAAGTAGCTCCATTTTTTAATACCTGTTTATTTATTGAAAAACTTGGTCTATGGCTAAACCAATACAGCTCCAACAGTTTATACAATGCAATTGCAACTCATGTTTGTAGAAAGAATTTAGGGATGTCCTATCAGCTGTAGAAATATTACCAAAAAAAAAAAATTACTCTGCTTTTTGGGTTTTGTTATATTGCAGTTAGACGTAATTTATGAAGTTAATATTGGAATTTGCAAGGGAGCTTGCTTTTCCAGTGAAAAGAGCAAGAGACAGTGGCATGTGCAACATGCTTCTTTTTTCTTTTTTTTTTGATGAATGAACTTGCAAAATCATTTACTTTCATATCATGTCCGACATTTTCTTTGCATTTTTAGGTGCTAATCAACCTTCAAAAAGTGGCACTGATGTTCTTTTGGATCTCTTGTCTGTTGGATCGCCACCCGCGCCTACTGAAACACCTTCTGCACAACTCAGCTCATCTGCAATAGACATTTTATCCCCTATTATAAGTAAGAAAGCACCAGTTTCACCACTAGATGATCTCTCATCACTTTCACTTTCTTCGAGAACAACTTCAAACACTGGAGCTGCTCCTATGATGAATTTGTTGGATGGTTTTGCACCCAGCCCACCAACAGGTGGTAAACTCTTTTTTAACAATTGGGAAATGATGTTGATTAAAATTTAGCGTGTACTAACTCCTCATCATTCTGTTGTATTGAACAGAAAACAATGGAACGGTTTATCCGTCTATAACTGCATTTGAGAGCAGCTCCTTGCGGTTGACATTCAATTTCTCAAAACAATCAGGAAACTCACAAACAACGAATATCCAAGCTACCTTTATGAATTTATCCTCTGATACTTACACAGATTTTGTTTTTCAGGCAGCAGTTCCAAAGGTATGCCAGTCAGTGTGCTGTTTAGCTCTCAAAATCTGCTGCTAAGATCATCATCATCATCATTGGAGTGTTTAAATATAATTTTAGCCTACTGCTTTCAATAGTATCACAATCGTTATTATTGTTGTTTTAACTTGAGGTTCCGTGGTTTCTAATTGCTGTTGAAAATTTTTCTTCTCATTCCTTTGTTTGACCTATAACTATAAAACTTCACAACGTGAAGAAACCACAACTTGAGGCTGTTACCTCTCTCTCGAGAATAGTTCTAGCAACAAATGAATTTACAACTCTCAGTAAATTAATGATTCCCTTTATGTTAGTCTACTAAGTTGTCTCAAGGTTTGAATTGTAAATATTTACATTTTTGAAAATCATGAGCAGATTTACTGTTTGTCTTCTAATATTGGTATTTTGATTTTCAGTTTCTTCAGTTGCACTTGGATCCAGCTAGCAGCAGTACTCTCCCACCTAATGGAAATGGATCCATCACTCAAAATTTGACAGTTACTAATAGCCAACATGGAAAGGTAGGTTTTTTTTTTTGTTTGTTTTGTTTACCTTATCTATTTGTGCTTAACCATGCTCCTTGTGATTTATACGTATAAGTGCCTCGTAGAGAAGACTTGATAGCTAGCAACTCTTCTTTTTCAGAAATCTCTTGTCATGCGCATGAGGATATCATACAAGATAAATGGCAAGGATAAACAGGAGGAAGGACAAATCAGTAATTTTCCTCGTGATTTATGAGGCCAAACGAGCAGTGGTCATTGGGTGATACCATGAGCCCCTTTGCTTTTTCCGCACTTTAATAATCACCAGTGCAGTTTTCATGTTTCATTTCTTCAAATGAAAGGGCAGTATGGTTCAGGCAACTGGGACCACTTTTCGGCTCAAATTTGAGGCTTGTTTGGTGAATTCACACATTACAATCTTTTACTTCTGTAGGTTGTTTATGTACATTAGTTCAAAATATTCCTGTATGAAAATGTCGAAATCACATTTTACCTTTTTGAGGCACACACAGAACTGTGTCATGTTGAGAACTTGAGGTGCTTGATAATTTTTTTTTCCTGGAGGTAGTCGCCCGGCCTTGCTGTTTACGGTTGTAGTGATTGAATGCAGTTTGATGTCTGATGTTTCGTCGGGACTCTAGATAATAGCTATATTCTATTTTTGTTTTATGTAACATTTTTTTCCCACAAGATTAATGAAAATTAATCCCGAAATTAGCTTATTTCTTACTTTATATCTCTCTCTCTCTCTCTCTCTCTCTCTCTCTCTCTCTGTATGTGTGTGTTAAAATTGCTAACAGCACTTTTTGTTTTGAACTCTGATGCCACAATATGTGCCTCTCTAGATAATTCCAAGTCGCAATGTACGGGTACCAAAAGTTCAAATAAACATTATCAACAAACAAGTGATGAAACACCTGTGCGCCAGTTGTGATGACGGAGGTGTGATACGAGGAATTTGACTCTCTTAACGTGCAAGATGCATTTTAGATAATAAATTACGCAATTTTAGGACTTGTTTGGTTTCCATTTTTCATTTTCTGTTTTTATTTCCTTATTTTCATTATTTAATGAAAGAAATAATGAAAACATGATAATAATTAATTAATTTCCAACTTCAATTCCGCCACATGGTGCTATAAATTCCATTCAAGTGCCTCTTGATTTTGGATCGTTAAATTCATTTAAGGTTACAGGTCCGAGGCTAATGAGAAATACATAGTATCACTTTATCGTCACTACTAAGTGTCATTAGCTGGCGGCTAGGCAAGAGCTTTAAGGTTGTTGGTAGGGCCTAAAGAATGATAGTTGCTTACATTTTTGTTCACGTGATCATCTTTAAACTAGTAGGCAACATTGTATGTAATTTTTTAATGAACTGGATTTTACATATACAATGTTGAGTATATACATGCAAGTATTATTTTCTATTAAAAAAGTTAATATTATATTATTATTTAATTACATATTTTTATTTATAAAATTTTTAAGATAATGAGTAATTGTATCAAATATTTTTGCTGATGTAATAATATATAATTGAATATTATAAAAAAAATTATACTAATAATACATTAAAATTAAATTTTTAAAAAAATCACAATTGAAGACAACTAACATTTTATGTTTCATAAACATTATTTCATGACAATAGTGTAATTTAATAATTTAAAAATATGAAATTAGATGATAGTATAAAAAATTATAAGCAAATTTAGTCTCTTATAAATTTTTAATCATCAAATTATGAAATTAACTTTGATAAATTGTTAATATAAAGAATTTTACACTATAATCAAAACAATATATATATGACATTTAAAATAATAATTATTATAATCAAATATTTTCATTAATATAATAATATATAATTAATTGACCGTATAATTAAATTGAATAATTAATAAGCTGCCAAGAGTGAGGGAGAACAATTCTATTGCAAGTTGAAACAATTCTTTTCCATGCTCAGCAAAAAACACGACATGATACGACTTAACTCAACTGCCCTTAGATTTTATGATTAACGTTGTTCTTCTCTTTCCCCCCCGCGTTAGACCCACCTCAAACAGTGCAAACATTGTTGTCTTCAAATGATTCGAGTTGAGAGACCGTTGTCATCAGCTCATAGTGACTTGGTCGAGTCACTTCTTAATAAGGAAGAAAAACCAAAATTGGAGTCTCTGTCGTCGAGGGTTGGTATCATTACCATATGAGAATGAGATCCAGCCAAGCCAACCACCCATACTAAACTAAGATTTTCTTTATCTATTTATTTATATTTCCATATTGTATTTGTATTTTTCTTGATTTTGGGTTCATCCTCTGCTTGCTTGTATGTTATCTTCTGTCGGTGACCACCTTGAAGATGTGGCCCATTGTATAGTATAGGTCAATAATGAGATGGTGAGCATGACCTTCCAATTTTGCTCCATCAAGGGGACCGCCTTACCGTATTGGCCTAAGGAGTTGACCAAAAAGCAAAGCAAATAGCCTCGGCCCTTGGTGCAAGGAAACATACATAGGGTTGCCACGTGCTTTTGTCCCAAAACAAGAAGCATTACTAGTCTTTAATTTTGAAAAATTCTTTTTGATGATAGGAGTTACTCACCTAAATTTCAGGTCAGTAAAGTCTAAATTAACATATCAAAAAAGAAAAAAAAAATAAAGTCTAAATTAAAGTAGCTGTGCCAAAGTTGAATTTTGAGTTAAGATCATAGTTCACTTCTGATCAATTACTTTTAAGTAAAGGTGTTACTGATCTATAGATGTTCTCTTTTATGAGTTACTCTTTTATTCTTAAATAAGTATTCAATTTTAAATGCATACACTAATTAGCAATTAAAGAAAATATTAAATAGGTCTTAATGTTAGAGTAATTTAAGTTTATTTTACAAAATTGCTCTCATCTATTGATGTTACTTATTCTCGCTTTTACTTACTACTCTTCATAATATGAGAAATAAATAATTAATATTCTCTAAGCTTTTTAAAAGGACAAATAATTGTGAAAAAATTAAGTTTTTGTGAGACACTTATCTAAGAACGGAACAGAGGTTCTCTTTCGAAAACAAGCCATAAATTCTTTTTGTGTTTGTGTATGATCATGTTACATATTTTCCGACGTTAATAAATTTTAATTGTACATAAATAATCTATGAATTTAATTTAAATGTATTCATAATATAAAATAATTTTATACTGTGAAAAATACCAACTTATACAAATAACTATCCATTATAACGAAGAACCCACCATAATTTTTCACTTTTCCCTATTTGTATTATTGACAGTGTAAAACAGTTTTACACTATCGACGTATACCAATTAAACTCATAATTTATTTAAAAATATTTACAGAATATTATTTCATTGCGTCTGATTAATTTTATTTTTCTTCTCACGCCAGCTTTCTTCTATTACAGTATGTTAGTTATCTTATTATTATTATACTATATAATTTAGTATAATAATAAATTATTTGAGATGATTTTATTATGTTATTCTTATTTGATTTTTAATTAATATATAATATATGTTAATTTAAGAATCCAATTTAAATAAATTGAATCACTTTAATTATTACTTTAAAAATAAATAATGTGTGTTGCAAATGCAACCAACTTTAATCGTGTCAGCATAATTTGTACAGTTCACTTGAAAAATTAAAAAGAAAAATAATGAAACAAAACAATATTTCAATAATCATTAAAAAATATTATTTGAATAACTAATTTAATAAGTTTACTTCAAAAATGGAAACCGAATTTAGTAGTACGTAGGTAGGCAATACTCTGTTTCCTGGAGTTACATAAAGTATGAGAGCGTAAAAAATCCCTTTGATCATTCGTAGTTTTTTTTTTTTTTTTTTGGGGTCCGAAATATTTCATGTAAAATTCTCCAACAATTACCAGGAAATTTCTCTTGAAGTACGTAACTTAAAAAAAAAAAAAAAAAAACTTGTTGAGAATAAAATATTAAAAATTTCACCACAATATAAAGTTAGATAAAAATTAATCAACCATCAAGAGTAGTAATCTTTCATCACAATATGGAGGGGGAGTGTACTAGCCAAAACTTGAAAAAAGATAAACGTGGAATAATTGGATTGGTAGCACTTAATTCATGTCATAAGTCCTAATCCTGTTGAGAAAAACTCCTTTACCCCACTTTTCACCCATCTTATCATCTTAATAATCAAATGCTAAACCGACCCAGAAGTGACAGCTTCAGCACAGAGAGAAGGAATGGAACCCTTTGTTGTTTTCTTTCACCTCTTTTTAACCCAAAGTTTAAATAAAAGCATGCCTCCAGAGAAAACCAAAGCATCCAAAAAGCAACTCCTAATTTGACATTTCACTTTAGTTTTCTTACTCATTGCAAGAAACTGCTAATAAAGATCACTTTTGTCACTGAAACAATAACATCACATGGCATCAAGGGCCCACATTCAACATTAAGTTTGAAATCATCTGGTGTCAGTGTTTTTTGGCTAATCACTACATATCTCTCTCTCTCTCTCTCTCTCTCTCTCTCTCTCTTCATTTTCCTCATAAACCAACACCAAGTATAGCTTTTTTCTTTTTGGTTTCAAATACCAAGTTTAGCTTTTCAAGAATAATACAGATGGCTGATTCTAATCATCTTGATATGAGATTACAAGTTAAAGGGTAAATATTATATACTACAATCTAGAAACAGGATTTTGTATAAAAGAGATGCTTTTCCTTACACAAACTATAAATCAATTCTCAATTCTCACTCAAAGGACATTGCTGGATTGATGTTTATAGCATAATTTACAAGTATTATTAGTTAAAAAAGGTATAATCAAAGTATGAAAGAGCAGAGAGTGGACTCATTGAACATATGAAGGTAAAATACAAAATGCTGAGTAGTTTCATGTACCTTGAGCTCTATTCATCCATGCAAAGTTGCAGTGACATTAGCATTACCCAAATGAGTTTCTGGTGAACTTGATACCTTATCCTTCCTAGACCACAGCCAGATCTTGGAAACAGAAAAGCTTTCACCTTTCCTAGCAATGTTGATTTTTTTCCCCTCAACATCCCCATCAGTGGAACAATTCCCATACTGGCCTAATCTCCCTTTCAACTGTCTCATACTGCCATTGGCACCAATACCATCACCTCTACTGGAGCATAAGGCCACTTGCAAATCTGAATGAGCAACCACATACTGAAAAGAACCCATAGAAAAGCACCTCCTCACATCCAAATTACTAGTGCTGCTCTCTCCTTCACCGCTTTCCACAACCTCTCCATTATTTGAGCTTCTAAATTTCCCAAGCCTAACAGAAAACACCCTTTTCCCATTCGTTATGTGACTTTCTGCAGCTTTGTTAACAGAAGCAGCCTCACCAACACCACTGCCTGAAAACCCATCTTCCCTTGGACCCTCAAAGTCATAAATCGGGTTTTCAAAGGCAAATCCTGGCTCACAGAGACTCCCTCTACATAGAGGACAAGTTGAATTAGACATCAGCCATGTGTCTATGCAGTCAATGTGAAAAGCATGATTACAAATTGGCAGCAACCTCAGCATGTCTTGTTCTGAGAATTGACAGAGGCAAACTGCACAATCAAATGGCTCTTTCAAACCTATTATCTCTTTGTAATAGAAAACTGGGAGGGCATCTATGAAGGCCTGATCCAGGCCTGAATCATGAAGATGGAATAGCTGCTGTAACTGTCTCTGGTAAGTATCAGATTCAGACATGTCAGGGAACCTATTGGATTGGGAAATTGACGAAGAAGAGGACCTGTGCTTTATGAGAAATCTAACAAGCAATTGAAGGATAACAGTGATTAAGAACACAACAGCTAAAATGACTATGATGAGAATCACTGCAGGGCTCATCCTATTGCCAGATGAAGAAGCTAGAGTTGGGGTTAATTGTTTCTTGTAGTCAGAACTGTGATGCAATGAAGGGGAGGAAGAAGAAGAAGGAGGAGGAGGAGGTAGGGAAAGGATAGCGGGGTTGTTGATAGCATCACTGCTATGGCAGATTTGAGAGTGAACCCAGTACATTCTAGAATATGGCTCAGAGTTTGAACCATGTATTGCTTTAACAAAGTTGTTCTCTTTGCTTCTTTGGGTATTGAACCCAACTCACACATTGTGGAAAACCAATTAACAGGCACATCAATCCTTGCACTCCAAAAACAAACCAGTGGCACAGAGGAGGAAACTGAAGTAAGAGAAAAAAAAAAAAAAAACAAGAAAAAAACCAAACTACACTGAAAAAGTAGTTATGTTGGTGTTTGAAGAGCATGAGTGTGGCAGTTACATTGAAGGGAACATGGTGAAGATATGGTTAAGGTTGCAGTTGACCTACCTTGATTGTTGAAATCATTCTCAGCTGTTATTCAGCTACCTGAAGACGCTTCTCTCTGACTCTGTCGCAGGTGAAAGAAAGAGGAACGGAAACGGAGCTACTTCCAAGATCCAAGGTTATATGGTCCCCTACCCTATAGGGCTTGGGGTCTAGGTTCCTCTCTATGGTCTTTTGGGGCCAGCAAGTCAGGGTTGATCTTTATATGTAGGGCCCAATGTGAAGTTGGTGCACCGAGTCCACATTACATGTTCATTTTTAACCCAAATATAAAAGCCCTCTACTCTTGGCTTTGGTTTGACCAAGAAGCCCAAGTGGTAAACTGGGCAGCCTTTCTATCACACTTTTAGGGCCAAGAAATAAACCTCTGCCCTAAACCGGGGGCCAAGAGAAAATCAAATAAGAATTCAAACCTCTGGTCAGCTTGACAGTCACTTGTTTTGTTACTCTTTCTACAATAAGGTGTCTTGACCAAAAAAATGAAGTAAAAAAGAAGAAGAAGAAGATGATGTAAGTCTAACTCATAAGCATTGCTCCTCTTGAATAAGATTATATGACGAATAATAAATTAAGATGGTTTACATTCATCAGCCGTCAGCCATACCACTAGTAATCTATAAGGAGGCTTATATTTGCAACATGCAACCAAAAGAATACTACTAATTACTAGGGGGAGCAGGACATGATATAATATAACTATGCTTCATTAGGGCACCAGAGTAATTCTTCGTGGTTGCTGTTAGTTATGAGGCTGCCGTCTTGTGTCACCGAGTTAATCTTGCACTATTACTGACCTACCAATAAAGATCACATTAATGTCTAATGAAATGATTTTCCCTTCTTCCCTTTTTATTGGGTAAAGCCTGTTATATACTTATATGGTTTCTTCAAACTCAGCTATATCCATATTCACAGATTTTTCTTTTATATTACGTGCGCGGTGCTCCATTTATGCTCATATGATATTAGATAATTTATATTTAAGTAATGCTAAAATGTTACCGAAAAACTCTAGAAATTTTTATACATGATGACATGTGTCCAAAAGAAGTCAATTAAGCATCGATCGAATGATTGATTACGATTACTATTTATCAATTATTTCAATTGAGAAAATGAAACTAATAGCTGGAGTCCTCACAGCATGAATGAGCATGGAAAGAACCAAGCACTGAACATTAGTTGAGAAGTCCGAGATGGGAGCATATAATTAACACGAGCACATGAATTGATAGAGATTATACGAAAAAGAGATGCAAGGTATCAACTATCAAGTGCTTCTGCTAGCCAGGGTCTCGAGTTAGGAATGTAAGCTCATGTGTGTTGTTGGGTACATTGGTCACCAAATCTTAGCTCATGATTTCCTTTAATCGGTCTTTTGATTGGATACTAGCCACGTGAAAGGATTAAAAAAGGGAAAAGATTAAGCGGAATAGAACTCACTCTATTATATGATGTGCTTGGCATTTTATGGTCATCAATTCTAAAAAAATTAAAAATTGCATTTTAATTAGCGACTAAAGCGAGAAAGGGAATGGCAGCGCTACTCAACTTTAACCTTTCTCAGAATCTAAGACGCAAATGATATGAAGCAAAACACGATATTCACAGTGCACAGCAATAATTTGAGAAAGTGGGTACAAAATAAATGAGTTTTCTTTCCCTCGCTGTTTAAGCAACCAAAATTTTATGACAGGGACATTTTGCAAGTTTCTCGAATAGAACTTTGATTAATTAGAGGATGAACCATGTAATGTAACCACCTATGATGCAAGTACGAGTGCAAGTATACAATGAATACGATATAATATGTAAACATGACAATTTTATAAAAGTGTAAAATATAAATACTGTTTTTTGGGTTCTTAACAGTATCTTCCATTTTTATTATGATGGAAGAAGACTAATCATTTTTAGGTATAATAAGGCTTACTTTTTCAACCGATGCTTTTTCTAATAATCAAATCGAAATCTTTCTTAAAATCGTAGTGTGCATATTAAACTATATATATATATATATATATATGGAGCGTATCACATTAAATGAGTGGTTTATTATAAAAATAAAATGAGCAAATTTAAGCCATATAATCATATATGGATAGTCAAGATTTAAAGTTGTGTAAAGGTTATATAATCACTTAAGAAAGTCACATGACTTTTAACTACTTTTTGGTCTTTCTAAATTAGATTGAAATAAATTTTGAGTTTCATAAACATATTTAACTAATATTTATGTATTATTAATTAAATAAAAATTAAAAAATAGATAAAATTGCCAAAAAAAAAAACTACCTATTAATTGATTAACTCCCATTATATATACTTTAAGACTATCAATTAATTACTACATACCGCTTATATATTTATTCCCTCTTAATTTTAGTTTATTTTTCAAATAAATAAATAAAAATTTATTTTAAAATTTACTCTGAAAATAAAAAATGTAAGTGCCTATCACTCCACTAGAAATAAATAGAATAAATAGCCTTATCTTTTAGTTAAAAAATTAGTCACAGACAAAAAAAGGTCTAAGGCAATAACATTCGATGCATTTACGCACACGGTATACATACTTGAGCAAAACTCACATATTTGTGCATCATTGGTAACCACTTGGGCATGTGAGTGTGTGTGTATGTATGATTAGGATAGAAATTTTATCTTGGATTGTTCTGAATATAAAACAACGAAAAAAAGAGAGCATAACACTAGAAACAAAATTGCTTCCTTCAGACTAGGAATGCCAATGGTATGTTGCGGCCAGTCCTTGGCTGGATACACAAATGGAAATGTTATTACTAGAGTCCAAAGCCGTAAATGGCCGGTAATAGAGCCTTAATAAATCAAAAGTGTTTAAGTTGGAAGCAATGTTCAAACTCGGTAATTAAAGGACTTTTGCAAAGTTAGGAGTTCGAGTTCAGAAAGCATTCAAGAGATAGTCATAATATTTCAAACGAAAATTAATCTCATATCTAAAGATGTACGAACTTTTATAAGATTTTTTTTTTTTTTTTGCAAAATTAAGTAGGACTTAATGAATGGTAGGCCATGGACTCCACGTTCGCTGGTCTGACATTGCATTGCATGGGGTCTTCACCCAAAAACACTCCTTGGTGTATAGAACATGGCAATTGTGGCTCTAAGAGCTTCTCGTGCTGCTGAGCCTACGTGAGAAATTAATTATTAGGGACTCACTTTTCTGTAGGTGCAGATAATTCCATTTAATGTTGATTCGACTCCTTGCAGTTTTAAAAGGTTGGCCATGGTTAAAACATTTTATTTTTGTCTCCATGCATCAATTTTTCTTTTCTTTGTTGGTTTTTAATCACCTATGATATGCTCTTTCGAAGTTACCGCTATTAAGAAACAAGTCCCTTGCATATATTCTTTCTTTGTCTTTTTTTTTTTTTTGGTGCGTATATATTCTTTAAATGATGTAACATGGCTACAATGTCATAAGATCAAATTGTTCATATTTTAAGTTTGAAGCCTATATAGCAGTGAGTAGGTATATCATTAATTATTTGATCCAATTGTATATACTTCATTATTTATTAGTGTGTTTCCTTTCTGTTTCCATATGAACTTGAAAGCATGTGCTTATCTTATTAATTTCTCTCTCCTTGCGCTAGAACCACCAAGTCCGTAAGTCTTTAATATGCTGTAGATAAAATTAATAATCTCGCAATTACTATTTTTCACTTTAAAAGAATCCTATAAAGTTAAAGAGAGTAAAATGATTCTGATACTGTACTCTCAGCCAATTTGATATTATATGAGTGGTTTATTAGAACTTGATTATGTGGCTTGGAATATCTTGGTGCGACATTAATGTAATCAAACACAAACACAATATATCAGCAACTATCATATACTATGTACAGCAACATAAAGGTCAAAGCACTGATTGACTTGTTAATTGTTGCACGGCAAAGGAAAGATAACTCTAACTAGGTTAGCTTCAGAGATCTTGCTTTAGGGGGCATTTGCTATGCATGCATTTTTTTATATTTTTGAAAAAATAAAAATATTCTCATATTTGGTAGAAAGTTTAAAGTAATATTTTTGGTAATATTATATTTTTAGGAATAAATTTCACCCTCAAAATATTACTAGCTCCCCCATGGTAATCCAATATTCCCATGGAAAGGAAATATTTGCCATTATAAAAAGATCAAAATATTTCTATCGTCACCCAAAGCTACCTGCCACAGATCACCAGCCTCCGTCGTCCACTGCCGTCCACCATCCACCACCGCCGTCCACTGCCTACCACCACTTCCGGGCACCTTCTAGTGTTGGCCACTGCCGCTTCCGTTGTCTGCTGCCTTCCGACATTGGCCATCGCTGCCGTGCGCCACCTTCCTATGTGGTTTGCTGGCGACCACCAGCCCCGCCAGTGTTACTATTGGCCAGCGACTTGCCACCACCCCCATCAAGGGTATTTTGAAAAATTTATTAAATATTCTTAAAAATTCAATTTGTATATCAAACACTCTAAAATATCGTACTGAAGAATGTTAATCCAAGAAATAGCATTTTTGAAAATCCTATTCCCAGCAATAAAAATTTATTCCGTCTACCAAATGCCCCTTTAAAAAGAGACTTTTTCACAATAGATCCACTTAGTTCAAATAAGATTAATTACAATATAATAGACTCTTTTTCGGTAGAGTAAGTAGATTTTGAATAATAATAATTTATTTATTTATTTATTTTATTTTTTCTCAAAAAGAGGGGTTTGTTCATTGCTCACTTACTGGACTGAATCCGAAATTTCTTTTTGGGTTATTGCAAAATCTATGTACTACTACCCATTGAAAACAACAAAAAGTGATTGAGAAAATGGGTGGGGCAAATCCTATAAAAAATTTTGTTGTCCTGAAAGTATGTTTATAAATTTTGAATTTGAAGAAGGAAAGAGGAAAGAGAAGAATTTTAAAAGGAAATAAACTCACAATTATTCTTTAAAATTCTTTCTTTTCCTTCCTTTCCCTCCAAAATTAAACTTACAAATACACCCTTAGGGATTAGGTTTATCTACTGTCTCTCTGTGCATACATTTTCAGTCTGTTGATTGATAAGCAAAATTAAGACTAGTATGGCCAATAAATAATGCTTTAATCTTTCTCCCTTATCTTCTCGCTGTTTTAGCTTTATCAACATGGGAAATCCCTCACCCAAAGTTAATTTACCCTTATATCTAGATCGACTACAGTACCTAAGCCTGATGGTTGATATTAACTCTGTGTGTGTATACACACACACACACATATGAATCATGCTGCATTAATCCATATGAATAATATATCTAGGCAACTAATTAACCTTAAACTTGAGAAGAGAAAGAGCAAAAGGAAACATATATATCATAAAATAATTAATGGTGAGTAATTTGCCGTATTCAACTCAAGAGAAAAGCCAGTTAAGAAATAGCAAACTGCAGTAAAGCAAAAATAGCCAGCGCCGCGCCTGGTATATCAAAAGGAAATGCAGCTTTACATATATGGCCAAATTTAATCCTTTGATATTTTAACGTAATGTATATCTGCATAAACTATGCATAATGCATCAATATACACCGATATCAATGTGAAGGTTGACCTGTTAATAACTGAAAGCATGGTATACTCAGTGCTCATCCTTAGTAACCAAATCTTCCGAAAATAATAACAATAATAATAATATAATTTCATATCCTTCAAACCTACTGAACTATACTTTTTAAATACAAACTTCTCTATAGTTATAAAATCAACATATATACATATTGCTGCTGATGAAAACCAGACACCGTACTGCAGAAGAATTAAACAAATGAATGAGTAAAAAGATCAAGAAGGCGAATCAAGGATCAAGTATACTGTTAATTGTAAAAATTATTTCAACCTCGAAAAAATTGTTTTATATTTTATACGCTGGATATATTTTCTCTCTCCGTGCCATCAACACACAGCCTTAGAAACCTCTCGAATTGAACAAACTGTCCCTATTCAAAGCTAAAGCTTTTATGTATATAAATACTAAAAGAGAGAAGAGAGCTTACACTTACAACGATTACAAAAAGGCTTTAGAACGGCACTATATAATAATATTTATATAACAATTATAATCACACAAGTTTATAACACGGCTGCACTATATAATAGCTGGTAATTGTGTAATCATGCGTTGAATATCTTGGAAAGAGCCTGCAATACATTCACTTGCAACCTCAGCTGCAAGATGTGCTCCGCCGTCCTCAGGAAAAGCCGGTCCGGCTTCAACCGGGTGCCGCCGGGAATCAACCGCTGCAACTTCTTCATCTTCCTCCCCACAGCCTCTTGCCTCCTCCTTCTCCTCCTCCACTTCACCTTAGCCAAATCTTTGCAACCCATATAAACTATATAATATAATATAAAATATTTGTCTACACCAAATCACAGCCCAAAAAATAATAAGTATAATACACAATGTCCCTACGCTTCTCACCAAGAGAAATTAAAAAATAAAATAAAATAAAATAATGCAAGCAATTATGGTAGGAACTAGGAACAAAATGGAAGAAGAAGAGAAAGATGAAGATTGTGGACGATAGAGAACGTTGCAATTGCAGATATGAGATGGCATGGAATGAGCAATGAGAGGGCTATAAATGAATGTAGAGAAAAAGGCAAAGCAAGTTGATACCTATAGAACGGGCCATGTGAGCCGAGCCGGTATGAAGCCGAGCCGAGAAGAGCCACGTTTGTTTTTCACTTTTCTATTTTTTTTTTGGGTCATTTCTTTTATTTCCTTCTTACGAAGTTTTTCCTTTTTTGTTGGTCCGATCCTTCTTACGAAGTTGTGTTGGAAGAACTTTGCACTCTTTTTGTTTGTCGTGTAATGGGTTGGTGGGCCAGGCCCATGTTTGGCCCGGAGCGGCCCAAGCACGTGTCTGACAGCTCTACTCGCACGCTCATTATTAACGGCTTCTGTTGCATACGCGTGTCCTAGTAATCCTCGAATCCCGACAGTTGTTCGCTCCCTCTCACTGGGATATGCTCCGCTGCGTCACGCTCCATCGTGATCCCGTATCCCAGTCAGCTCATCCTGCGGATCAGAATTCTCCTTTGCTGGACCCCACGCGTAAAGTTCGGCTTCCCACGTGCGGGTTCACATGGCTTGGTCCCAAGTGGTGTCGTGAGGTCCCCACCAGGTTCCAGAAAAAGTTCAAGACTCCGTGCATTCGAAAAATGGAAAAAGGAAAATCACCATTTTTTTAATAAGACATTGTAAATTAAGTAAATAAAGGTAATATATAATAATATTTTATTCTAGGGGACATTCGAAACAGCAAAAAAATTCAGGGTTGGGCTTCTTTAAAATTGTTTTTAATTTTTAGTTTTTTAAAACAATTTTGAAAAATAAGTTTAAATTTAATTTTTAAAAATAAAAGAACAAAAAACTTTGTTTGACAATAGTACTTACAAAACATTTTTTAAGCAGCAAAAAATAAAAAGACTGATTGGATAATTGTTTTTAAAAATAAGTTTTAAAAGTAATAAAATATAAATTTAATTTAAATATATTAAAAGTCAGCCAATAGAAATGTTAGAAAGTATCAATTCATACAAATAATTACCTATTATAATGAGGGACCCACCATGAATTGGATTCCTCATTATAACGAGTGATTATTTATATGAATTGGTACTTTTTAATATTTCTATTAACTGATAGTGTAAATGCATCCCAATTAAACCCATAAAATATAAAAATTTGTTTGACAAATGTTTCTTTTTAAAAGCAGAACTAGATATAATGTAAATATATTATTATAAATAACACAATCTAACATAATATTAAGTTCAATATATAATACTTTTATATAGTTTCAATAAATAAAATTTTAATACAATTTGATATATTTTTATATTCATAAATTTATTTATATATTGTGTATTATATTTTTTAGTTACATTCAATTATAATTTGGTCACGATATCTTATCATTTCTTTTATATTTTCATTAGTTAGTCTTATTGTATTATTATTATTGGAATTTACCTCTAAATTTGTATTGTTATAAATATTTAGCAAAAATAAAATAGTAATTTTAATTAATTATTTAATTCTAAATTTAGTATAAATGTTATTATGTAGGTATTTATTATTTTTAATTTTTTATAAATATATTTTTATTTTAATTATTTAAAATTTTAATTTACATCAAATGTTAATTATTATTTATTTTAATATTTATAATATTATTCTCTCTCTAGTTATGAAGACAAAACCACCCTTAATCGAATGATTGATATATAAAACACTAAACAAATTAAGGGTAAGAAAATTAAAAAGCAAATAAATATAAAACAAGAATAGTAGAGACGTGACTCGTTGAGACCATAGCGTGCAATCTACTAGAGAGGTGAGTCATCGAAAAAGGGGCCAAAATAATACACCATGTTTTGCTCCAATCAAGTTCAAAGAGAGTGCAAGAATAAAAGAACAACATATTTATAAAAATTGTCACCGTAATTTGATAATTTTTTTAAAATAAAAAATTAAAAATATCTTTTAGCAGTTTTCTATCTTCTGTTAAACACAAAATTGTTTTTCTGATTTTAAAATCAATATTAAAAAAAAATAACTTTCCAAATAAGTTCTTTTATTCTTTTGTTTTTAAAAATCAAAAACACTTTTCAAACTCGCCTAAATCTATGGATGATGTGATCAAATCTTCAGGCCGTGGTTCACGACAACAAGTTGGGAAAGGTTTTGACCATTGGATAATATATTTGCTATGTGTTATTGGAGACCCCTGACGGTTGACCTCAAGTTGCCCATAATAATTAAATTAAATTAAATTAAATACCATAATGTGTTGGCTGGCAAAATTGGATAGAGTTCGCGATTAGTCTATTTTAAGTTTTTCAAAAGTGATGTTTAATAGTTAATGATGAATGGCTGAATCAAATTACGGAACCAACTATGCTACACATATATTTATATTCACATTATCTTATATATTTGTATTTTTTATTAGAATTTAATTTAAATATATTGATAATATAAAATAATTTTATATTATTAATCAATAAAAATAATAAAAAATATCAATTCATATAAATAATTACTCATTATAATGAGAGATCCATTATAATTTCTCACTTTTTCTTATTTTTATTAGTTAACAGTATAAAACTATTTTATACTATCAGTATATACCAATTAAATTTTTTTATTATTTTATAATTAAATACTTATATTCAGATTTTAAATATAAAATTAAAATGTAATTAAAGTCACATCTCCAAAAAAATTGTCACTATCATTTTTTGAAATTTTTCGCTTTTTGAATGATATGTATAAAATACTCATTTTTCTATTTCCCATTATCGCGGTGAGTTGCAAGAAACGATATGTGAATGGAACCTATATTATTATAATATCAAGAAGTCAGATAATAATAATAATAATAATAATAATAATAATATCAAGAAGTGATGGTACGGGCACGATTTTTGCCAACGAATGCATTGCTTGTATATTAAAAAAGTGGAGAAAAAATAGGTATTATTGTTATTCCGTCTTTGTTTTTAATATCTAGGATACTTATTTTTATTTTAAGATATCTCTATTATCAAATACTGTTATGATAGAAAAATTATTATAATAATTATCTTCTTCCTGGTTTAAATTATAGTTCTCTTTAGAATATAACTTATTTACTATTACATTCAATGCTTATTGGTTATTTAAGATATTTCATCCAATTTTTTTTTATTTATCACTTTGAAAAAATATTTTGGTTTATAATATTTATCATTTTCATATATCAATGAAATATTTATGATTTCTTTTCTAATTTTACCCTTCGTAATATTCTAAACACACCCAAAATAAAAAAAATATATAGAAATTTAAGAAAGAATATTCTAATATAAATATTTCATAATTAAACCTTAATTTTAAATTTTTTAATTCTTATGTATATTGTTAAAGTGACAAATAAAATGGAATGTTGGGAGTATATTTCTTAATCTTATGGCCCCTAATATTTTTTTTCAACTTTCTCTACTTCCAGAAAGGCTGCATTTGTTTTAGTTGTCTCTACTTATGCGTCTCTTGAATTAATTAATTAATTAAATGGGACCAAGCTAGACCTGGCTTCATAATTATGGGTGAGTTTTAGCTACATTTTTGTGATAATACAGTTAGTATGATTAATTAGGCCATGAGCTTCCATTTATTATTCACTTTACACTTTTTCGATAACCAACAAATTAGGTATACAAGCACTCCAGCACAACATGGCATTAGGACTGAACCCCGAAAGAGGAGATATCTCAAGTTCAATTTTCAAACCTCCATTATGTTTGAATTAATTAGTTAGCAATTGTTATTTTCAATATAAATAAAAATGAGTAAGTAATTCAACAACAGGACTTTTTTTAAGAAAAAGTTTGTAGGACACCTAAAAAGAGGTAGCTAATCATAAAATCATCATGTGTAAGCTGTTGAGGCTTTTATCATGTTCAAATGTTACTATAATACCATATTTATATCAAAGAATCGTTCAAGGAAAGGGAATATATGTTTCTAAATCTTGACTCTTGGAATGTTAAAAAATTAACATATGTACTTGTACCATGTCATTTTTTATTATTTGACCCGTTTTAAAGTAATTTGCAACTACCTGAATATATAAATATACAGTAATTGCCTTATAAAGTGGCAAGGCAAGGCAAATTGGATTAGCTGTCAAGAAATTAGTGGCAAAGTCACATGTAACTAATATTTTTTATTAGTAATTATTCGCGTAATTTCAGACTAGAAGTAATAATAAGATACAATATTCTTTGAAGTATGGATTCTAAATTTAAAATCCTTAACATAATAAGTAAAATTCCTTAAGTCTTTAATAAAAAAATTCGTCTGAAATCATAACTTTTTACTGTGACTAACTATTTTTTATACATGTAATTAATCTTTAGACAAAAGTAACACCATAATTGTAAATCATGATTTTGTCCGCGCGCATTCACATATCGGATATATGCACTACGATTCGAACATAAATTTATCAATATCTTACTAACTTTTATTTTTGGGCCATGGATGCTAACGTTAGTTAGTCATTGCAATTGCATGTATACAAAAGCAATAACTCGTTTATAGCGTGAAAACTTGACGTTATATATCCGGCGTTTTAAAATTCGTGCAATCAAGATTCAAATTTATGTCATTGTGCAAATAATTCATAGATTTAATTTAAATATATTATCAGTGTAAAATTTTTTTATACAGACATCTAATTATATATTACCACATCAGTAAAAATCTTTAATATAATTACATACTACTTAAATGGTCATACAAATAGAAAGTTTTGATTGGATGATAATATCAAAAAATTTTACACTGTTAATAAACCTCAAGTAAACTCATAATTCATTCAATTAAAGTTTCCTCTAAAATTATATGATGTAATATAATTGTGCACGCGAATGTGATATACATTTTTTTTTTTCGGACCACAAGGTATTCTTGTAAGTTTTGCATATTTGAACCACTCATAATTTTTTTTTTCAATTGTGAGAGGATGAGGATTATCTAATATGCTCGAATTATTTCTCTAAAATTTGAACTCATGTCTTATTCCTAGAAAGTCAAGCTCACTTATCACCTCTAGAATGCAATGTGGGTACATAGGTGATAAACATATATGGTAAATGCATTATATCTTGGTTCGTGAAATATTTATATATTCTTAGGAATTTAATTTTGGGAATGTAATATTCCCATATTTGGTTCAAAGTTTTAAAAAAATTTTTAGACAAGTTACATTATCGGGAATAAAAACTGTTTAAGTTTTATTTCCACCATCCCCTATAGAAAAGTTGGATTAACATGGCAAGAGAATGTTTCTGAAAATAAAGAGACTAATTTGTCTTTAGATCCTAAATCTTGAAAAATCATCACAACTACCGGGGCCATTTTATCATGGTATTTTTGGAAAAAATATATATATATTGCTGTTGTGAGAATTTTTTTGCATACCAAACACTTTTGAAATGTATAAAAAAAGTGTTTGGCGAATCACATGCCCCCAAAAGCAATCTTAAAATTTAAAGTAAAATATAAAAAAAATTTAATAGTGTAAAATATTTTTATATCATTATCTAATACAAATATAAATACAAGAAATTATTATGTCATTATGGATAGTTACATGAATTTAAATTTAAAAAACACAGTATGACACATTTTTGCATTCCTATTAAATAATAGTATACAACTATTTTATATTATCAATGCATAGAAATTAAACTCTATAAAAAATATAGAAAAGACATGTAGCTTCCTCTTTTTTAAAAAAAAAAATTAATTATTTTAATTTCCTGGATCAAAAGTTCCATTTCTGTGTAATGCTGTTGAGTTTCATTGCATCACGAGCACGGATATCTTTTTTTTCTTTTTTCATTTCTTTTCAATGATATGCTAAGTTATTAGGAATGAGCAGTAATAAGAAGTAGGGATAATACGCAATAAATTATCTTAAGATATTTTGGCGAGTAATTATCTTAAGTTACTCTAGGAATTAGCCGGTAAGGAACATGGATAATGTGCAGTCATAAGTTCAAACTCTAGAATTATTGTTAAACAAAAATCCTTTACATTGCACACCCATTATATATCATTCTCAAATATATTTAATTTCAAGATGTGAGAATGGTGACTCTACTAACTTTATACAGTCATATGTTTTAAATATACTATATATCTTTAGTTCAAACCATTTAAAAGAGTGTAGAGATACATCGGATTACATAACATTTATATATCATAGCATTTTTTAGGTTAATTGTTGAATTCGTTTTCCATCAAATAATTTCAAAATCTTACTAAAAGCCTAATTCCATAAGGATGTGGAGCGCTTCCTCTACAATTGCTATACCAAAGCGCACATGATAAACTCAGATTGTTTTGGGAAAAGAAAAAGGAAAAAATAAAAAAAGATAACCTTCTATATAGCTTGGTGGGCCAGGGCTGCGTAGCTTGCTAGCTATATATAGCGGTCCCCTATTTGAAGGCTCAGAACGTTCCAGGGTTCACGAAAGGGTCATTGTAACGCATGCCATGTGATGGTTGATGTTGACGTTTTTCGACAGATCAAGACGTAAAGTTAGTGACTCAAGATTTGCACACATAAGACATGTAAACCTCAACACGTACATAGCCACTACCCAGTACTCAACATACACACAAAGGCACGACATCATATATAAATGATAGTTATCATTCACTCACCGAGTCACAGCATACGGAGCTATATATCTGATCCACGCCAGCCATCAGCTATACGTACAATGCTTCATATGCTGTGCTCGTGGCCTTGAGTTAATGCATACCGCAGTACAGCAACTGGGGTAAACTACAGTTGCCAGGAACTAGGGAAACTCACGTGCCTTGTTGCAGGGACTTAACTTACCTATCTATGCATGTAGTAAATTCTTTGAGCGAGTCCATACACCTGCACATTACTTGCATGCACAAATCATGAACACCTATGACTAATAAGAAAAATGCTTTTTGAACCTATTCTACGTCGTATAGATATTGTACGTGCAAGTATTGAATTACACATGTATGAAGGTGAAAAAGTGGTATATATGTGTATAAAAAATATATATACGGTATATAATATTAAAGTGTGATATGATAAGAGGGGTTGATTTACTCAATCAATTCTTTGTATACGTATTATTTTGATTTGGATTTGATTCTCAAATTTTTTTTATTAATTGATAATATAAAAATATCCAATTAATCCAAAAACAATGCTCTAACTTTGAATTTAAGCGAATTTTTCTGCCCACCTAAATTTTAAAAAATATTCATCAAAAAAATATTAAAATGTGATGTCAAAATATTATCTCGTGTCTGTATTAAATACATTGACAGAGTTTGCTTTGCCTGTGTACAACTAGGCTAGTCAGTAGTCACACATAATTAAATTACCTGCAGCGGCATAAATGGTGCAACTCCAAGCGCGTGTAGGGAGCATTAATTACCTTATTAATATTTAGGCTTTCTTTTGATTCTTTAACAGTTTTACTGAATTGACCTCATATGAAGCAATGACACTGCAGGTGCAAGATATAATGCGTACATTAGAAAACAGACATGCCCTTGTATAATATACAAGAAATAATGTGATGTACGAGGGAGGCGTGGTTCAATGCTTTGGTGAAATAATGTCTGAAATGGTGATGCAATTTAAGTTTCAGTACCACTAGCTAAAACTAAAAGAAGGGATGGAGTGTGGCTGGATTTGGCAGCGTGTTCACCGGAAGGAAGGCCAGGCTCATGGCTGTGTGGTCCATTTGGACACGTTGGGTCAGTTTTCTTGGAGGGGTTTCAAGTGTTGGCGGACTTCTAGGCCTTGTCTCCCTCGTGGCAATCACATTATTTATCTCTTTGGGAGCTGAATGCTTTGTACAAAATTCACTACATCAAAAGAGAAAGAAAAAAACGATATGATTGTGTTAACATTATACATGTTCATGGATGTGTACTAGCTAGCGATTCCATAATATTGATCAATTAGTACTTCTCGGTGCTAGCTAGCTAGCTGCATATATATACATTTGGACAATGATTTTTATCGAGGGCCCCCTATACATGTTGAATAAATTGGTTGCATCTTGCAATAGATCTAGATACAGTCCATGTGGCTGCTAAGCCCTTGATCATGACAATTCATTGGGCAGCAAATTATAAGTTATGATAATATTCGCCACTCATGCATGAATATTGCTGATAAAGTAGTACTTGAGAGTCTTAGAGAGAGTTCAAGTTGTAAGAAAGGACTCACAAATTAAATTTCTTGTAAGGTTCAATTAGTTGATAAATCTCCCTGCTTTGCAAGTAAGATTGCTTGAACTGAATTATTGTGAGCAGGATTTATTTGTCTGATATGCAGAGCAGATAATAAAATGCCTAATGGATGATCTTGCTGAAGCAAACTCTGCCATGCATTCAATTAGTGGCGGACAATAATTTTTTAGGTAGTGAATATAACAAATACATAAAGTCAATTAAGTTTTGGGGTAAATTATTACAAGGGTTGTGCCAATTCCTAGTTAATATTTGTAGCTTCATCAAATAAAAGCTTAAAGCATTAATTAAGAGATCATAAATTAAAAAAATAAAAGGAGGCTTGGGGGGGGGGGGGAATTAAGCTTGAATACGATCTGTCTATTTGTCTTTAGTTTGGCAAATAACGGACTATTTGCTTGCTTCCAATGTTACAATTAATTTGGTGCATATGTGCTTGTGTGTGAGTTTGATGCTCTTGGCGGTGTGGTCTTGCATTGATTCTTTAGCTGGACCTTGTGGTGGGAACGGAACGCACATGCTTGCACATGTTCCCTGTTCTACGTTTTTTAAAGTTTTTATTACCTCCTTCCGTTCTCCTTTAGGCCTTTATATATGGGGTACAGTCCAATGGGCCAGGTTCGACTTGGATTCCAATTACTAAAGAAAGCCCTTTACCCAAAGTAACTTGGCATCGTCCCCATGCTATCGCAGTGTCTTATACTTGATCTGGAGCCATGTTCCTTTGCTACACTTTGATCCTAAAGTTCCCAACCAATGCTTGTGTCTCAGCCAGCCCTGGCCCTCTGCAATACGCTTCGCAGTCATAGACGTTTAGTGCATCTTATGATTGTAGCATATTATATTATTGAAATTTATAAGAGGTATCGATATATCAATCACATATAATGTATTATAGTAATATATTAATTTTAAAAAAATTTAAAAATATGATTAAATATATTTTAAAAATTAATTTTTATACATAAACAGTGTAAAATTATTCTGATAATATAAAATAATTTTATATTATCAGTATAATATTACACTTACAGATAATATAAAATTATATTGATAATAAAATTATACTGATAAAATTTTTATGATTTTTAAAAATTAATTTTTATACATTAATAATGTAAAATTATACTGATAAAATTTTTTTGATTATATTGATAGTATAAAATTATTTTATACTATCAATATAATTTTATATTATTAGTGTATGACAATTAATTTTTAAAATATATTTAATCATATTTTTAAATTTTCTTAAAATTAGATATTACTATAATACATTATAGGTGACTGATATATTGATATACCTTACAATCTTCCCATCAAATTATAAGGTGCACCATATTCCTGGACCAGCGATGAGCACTGTAGATTGCGCCGGCTCTCATATCCATTTTTATGAATAAACACAAACAAGTTGTATGCAATTTCTCACTTGCTTTGACCCTCAAGTTCCCAACAAATGCTTATGTCTTAGCCAGGCTTTTCTTTATTAAAAAACAAAAAAAAAATGTAGAAGAAGAAAGAAAAGTAAAGAAAAAAGGGTGAGAAGCTGTTCTGGATTATTTCGGTTTGGATGATCTTATCATTAGTTTGAATTTGTCAATCTTATATGAAAGCTCCTTGAACTATTGTCATGAGATGTACGGCTAGGATTCGTATTTTATAGGACAGGATCATTTTTGTGTGTTTCAGGATATCAGGTTTACTTCTTCTACATGATAGGGGTGTTGTAGTTGGAAGATTGCTTACAATAGTCGTCGACAAGTGTGTTTCTATATCGTTTTTTCATGTAATGGGGCGGATCAGTTGTGGGAAATGCTGTTATTGAAGGATTGCTCACTGCTGCAGGCGTCTACATGTTAAAGCAATGCGATGAAGCAGTTGTGGTGTTTGTGATGCTTGCCTTTCTATGTCTGGGTGGCATTAGCTTCATCGTTAGCTTCTTGTACATATCTTTAGGTGGCTGACATATAGGGTTCAGTGATTGCCTTGTATTTTTCTGGTGTTGTTTTTTTTTTTTTTTTTTTGCTGTTTGAACGCTGTTGGTTCTTTCTTCTTGTTTCCTCACTTTCGTGAGTGTTTCTTTCAATAAAATTATTGGGAAAAAAAAATGAATAAACACAAACAAGTCTTGTGCAATTTCTCATTTGCACTTTGGTTTTTGCTTTGACATAGAGATTCTTTTAGGTGACTAGTTTACTGGGGAGGGTCTTGTGTCCTTATTGAGCCAAAAGTTTCAATGTATACAGGGAGAGCTTGTCCACAAACCTTTAAGTACTGTGCATAGTAGCTCCTATTCGGTAAACACCACGAGTAATCATGTATTTTTAGAGAACTAACTCACTGTTGTAATTGATTGCAATGGACATAAAAACTCATTTACAAATTACATAATCAAATCATATGCATTTTTTTTCTCAAAAAAATAAAACAAAATAAAATTCATGGACGTGTTTTATATATTGGTACTTAACTATGAAATAAATTTCCGCTCCTTATGCATTTAATTTGTTTGAAATATGTAAAATAAAATACTCCTACTAAGAAGAATCTTCACGTCAAAAAAAAAAAAAAACTAATAAGAATCTTTTACCCCCGAAAAAAAAGATACTGACAAGATTACAAGAATAATATACCCCCTACTCTTATATATATTCCTGGACTACATCTTCAATAAGGTATCTTTTACTTTCTTTGTTTCTCTCTTCTTTCTACTCTAATTAACATGATCTTTTCCTGTTAAATAATGCACACAATGTGTTGATTGCTTTTCATCGGGTATAACTGTCACATATCTATGCTCAAATTGACAAAGCTATACGGTAGACAATATTTTGAATTATTTTCATATGACTTGACGTGCGTGATTTTTTATTATTATTAATCCTTTCTTATCATGTATTTTGTTTGAACTACACTTTCTTAATTAATGGTATAACATTACATATGACTAAATCATGTAAAAATTTCATATAAAAGGATGCATTTTGTTGCTCTATATACAAAATATACAAAATAGCTAACATATGATGTCAGCTATCATATATGAATAAGTATAAATTTCGATTATATAAGTGTTGAACCGACATAAATCTTTTAGTAACATTTATCATTCATTGTAGTTGAGGCCTTAGCACAAGCTGTAATTGTCTTGTAACTGAACAGTATATGCATTTGAATCCCATCCCATTCCCCTTCTCCCAATAAAAATAAAATATTATCAATTAATATCACATTAAAAAACTTACACAACTGAAAGTAATTTATTTGTGCACATTTCGTTAGATGTCGATTTAAAGTAATGTTAAAAAACTATTTCTCAATTTATATACTGATTATACCGAAAGGAGTCACTGCACCATTACATTCCCAAAAATAATCAACATTATTTACAAATTGCATAGATCAATCATAATTTCATTTCACCTATCGAAACTTAATAGTTACACCAAAATTTATCAGGGAAAAAAGGTCATCCTGGAACTGGTATTTCATTGTGGTACTACCTGATTTTTTTTTTCCCTCAAAGTTATCCTTGAACTATCTATTCCTTATAAAAGAATGGATTTGGACACTTAAATATTTTTTATTTCAATTATGAAGTGTAAGTGATTCTTTAAAAAAATAAGATAGCGAAAAAATAAATAGAACAAAATAACAGCCATTTTACTATGTGACAGGGGGCTCATGAAGTTTGTGGCCACATAACAAAGTAGGTTAAGGCTGTGGTGCACCGGATAAAGTACAATGGACCACATATCAAGTGATCTAATGGGAGATATATCATACACTTTATCAATCTAAGGGCTGAGATTAACAGATTACATGTACAACTAACCTCGTGCTATGCACACAAAAGATCTCCTGATTCCACTGTTCCCCTCATTCTCTGCTTCTGCCACCAATCTTCTTCTCTTCACCAGCCCTTCGTTGCTGTTGCCGCCGCCGCCCTCGCTACCCCCGACACCACCCCCCCACCTGCAGTAGTGGAGGACGCTTCATCCTCCTCCGGGCGCAAGCTCTAGCATGGGTCAAAGGAGTTGCCCAATGAACGATGAGGGTGGCAGTCAAGGTTGTTGCAGAGTTGAGCCAACATCGAGGCCATGGAAATGGTGGCAACATTTTATGGAGACAAGAAGATGAGACACGATGGCGGCGACATTGTTGACACGGTGGCAACGTCTAATCCTCTCTGGCCATGATTTGTCTCTACTAGAGAGGGGGGCGGTGGTGGCTCTGGTTTAGTGGCCAGGAGGTAGTGGGGGTAGGTAGTGGTTGAGGCAGTGGGTGGTGGTCAGATCAATAGGCAATGGCGGTCGTCGAGGGGCAACGACGAGGAGGAGGAGAGCAACAATGAGAATGAGTATAATATAGTGTACAAAAGTGGTTAGTTATATATGTGATCTGTTAATCTCAGCCCTTAGATTGATAAGGTGTATAGTATACCTCCCATTAGATCACTTGGTGTATGGTGCACCATATTTTATCCAGTGTACCACAGCCTTGCCCAACAAAGTAAAGAATAAATATCAACTATGTGCTACTAAAATTTGTTTTGGCAATGCTCTTTGAATGAATGTTCCTATTTAAGAAAAGTATAAATTATTTTTTTCTATTTCATAAATAAAAAAATTGGATGCTTTTATTCCTGACTTTTAAAAGTCAAGGTTTTTATAAAGTATTTTTTAGATTTGACTTGTATCATCTATAATTTAAAAGACTAATATAATTTTGATCTCTTAAATGACAGTGAAATTAGAAATTACTTTCTTTTATAAGAAATGGATCATTTCAAGTAAAAATTTCACATGATCTTGTCATATGTTAACTTTTACCATTGATTAAAAAGGTAGGACCAAGTATCAGACTGATAGAAGATTTAATCAATGGTAAAAAACAATACATGATAAGATTATCTGATATTTTCACTTTAAGAAAATCCATTCTCCTATTTTATATTTATATTAATTATAATTATTTTAAATTTTAAAAGTAATATTATCAAATACTACTTTTATGGCTTCTAATTTTTTTTTTATCAACTAGCTTTTGCTTATCAAAAGTAAACTTTATATTATTTTACTAAATAATACTACTATAATTTTTTAAAAATAACTTTTAGAGATTTAAAAGAGATCAACAACTCTAAAGAAAGTCATACAATTACGAAATCAAACCTAAAAATAGCCCAACTCCCACCAATTTTATCATACAAAATTTTTCCCCCTTTTGGGGGTCGTCAAGTTGGTTCCTGAATCCGAAGGCTGAAGCCACAAAACAGGTTCATGTTCTAAAATGGCCTTTTATTCAGGTCTTGGACTCAGCCCAGAATACAACTCTATTAACCTTGTCAAAGCATGAGAGCAATTGTTGATAAAAAGGGGGCATGAAAGAATCAAATTTCAAATATGTCCCCTAACGAGAGAATGGGCTAATGGGCCTCAACCTACAGGATTTATAAGCTTGCAGTATTTGGGCTCTAGTTGAAGGAGGAAAAAATTATTCTAAACTTTTCACTTTAAAAGTTGTTTTTTGGACCAAAAGAAAAACCGCTTTTTGAAGCCACCAAAAAAAGAACTGGTTTTTGTTCAAAAAAATATTTTACCGAATAAAATTTATCAGACAAGCAAGCAATGATTTTACACCGCGGTCGAACCTACGAATCAATACGGTAAGCGTTTTATTATTAAAAAATCGATTCTAGCCATTACAATTATATATTTTTGTGCCTATTTCTAAAGTAATGATGATAATTAATCAACAAGTAAACAAATTAACATGCCAATTTTCATTGGCTCTTTATATTTCAATTGCTTTATCATTTTTATTACTTGAACTGAACTAATTTTTATCCATAAATATGAGACCTTTTAAACATAAAATAGAGTTAAATTTTAATACATTATTACTATAAAATTTTTAGTAATATTAGTGTGAAGTTGCTTATACTATTATCTATCTATATATTATCTTTTATATGAATTTTGATGTATTTATTATACGAGCAAAATAATTTTAATAACATGACAAATTAGATGAAAATATAAAAAATTACACAAATACTATAGTAAGGGTTTATATACATCCTCCCAATCAAGTTGGAGGATGACATACTTCCAACAAGTTTAAAATTGAATTGCACCATTTTACATAAAGTTTCATATAAGAGAGATTGCAAGTTCATGAAAATCTTGTGGGAGATTTACGATTATGCAAGGGAAAAAAATACATTTTTCTTTAACAATAGTTTATTCTCTCTACAACTTTTCTATTGTATTATTGGTTTTATTGGGATTCATGTATAAAATTTAGAAAATTTTTGGTTGAAAAATGGATATTTTTACCATATATTTCGAATGCATATTCAAGTACAATTTTTGTTATAAAATTTTCTATTATATAACTATAAATCCCCAAAAATTTAATATTGATCCCCTTTATGTACTCAAATATAAGTTTCAAATTTTATCTTTCTTGATATTTGAGAAAGAAAAAATGCTAGATAGAAAAGTTTTTAATTCCCATTACATAATTAAAAATCTCTCAAAAATTGTTATTTAATCCCCATTGTATTATTATTCATACCAATCTTTGCAATTTTTTTTTTTTGAGGATTGAATCTGTCCAAATTATTGGGGAGAGAATGTATTTTTTCCATTTATATTAATATAAATCTCCAAAAATTCTTCATAAATCTCCTTATATTGACTTTTACACAAAACAATGAAACTTAATTTTAAAGTTATTGGGAGTATGCAGTCTTCTAACTTGATTGGGAGGACCGTAAATGCTTCCCTATATTAAAATTAAATTCTAGAAAATAATATTGTCTAAACATGTACTACTAATGTGTTACCTTGTTTGTCGCCATGAACTGCATGAGCAACCCTATCACATAGCACAACGGTTGTTATTTTGTTCTATTTTTTTTTTTTTTCTAAGACCCAAAAAAAAATTCGCTTTCCTATTTTTTAAAGAATTAATTACACTTCATAATGGAATTAAAAAAATATTTAAGTTTCGTTATTCTTTTATAGGGAATAGGTAGTTTAAGGATAACTTTGAGGTAAAAAAAAAAAAAAGAAACCAGGCAATAACACAATAAAACGCCAGTTCCATGATGGCTTCTTTTTTTTTTCCCTGATAAATTTTGGTGTAACCATTAAGTTTTGAAAGATGAAATGAAATTACGATTAATCTCATGCAATTTGTAAACAATGTTGATTGTTTCAGGGAATGTAATGACAAAATGACTCCTTTCGATATAACCAGTATATAAATTGAGAAATGGTTTTTTATCATTATTTTTAAACATCTAAATCAACATTTGACAATCTGTGTATAAATAAGTGTGATTTTTTATTATGTAAGTATTATATGTGATTTTAACTAATAATATTATTAAAGACACTATATCGATTTAGTACTTATATAACTAAAATTCATATTTATTTTTATACAATCCACCATATGTCAATTTTAGTGTTTAAATTATTATGTATAGATAATAGTTCTGATATGGATTACACTTATCCAGTTGAAACCAATTTTTCTCTTCATTTGGACAATTATTTAATGAAAAATGTTAGGAATTCGAATTTTGTTAAATTTTTAATGAGAAATTTTTTTAGTTAGAATGATGGTATATTTTTGTTAGCCTTTAAATAAATAAATAAATTAATAATTTTCATCATTTAATTCTATCCAATCATCACTCTCCTATTTGGTAAAAGTTCTAACTATTTTTTTTAACCATTTGTATTTAAAGTTTATTCTAGTTTGAGTTGAATTGTCTCTTACTATAGGAGTGAAGTTCTCTTAGGGCAAAATTTTTTATATTTATTTAATAAACTCAAACTTAAGATCTTATTTAAAAAGAACAAATATCAAACTAATTAACTAGCTAATCGATAATTAACGTTGCTCTTATTTAATATACAATGAATGGTAAGTCATAGGACTATGTTATTTGAACATCATTATCATACATTAATCTTGAGCATCGTATCATATCTATGGCTAAAAATATGTCAAAATTTTCTCTTAAAATCTTTTGCTTCATCTTTTTCTCACTTATTATAAGATGTCTGATATAATGTCTATAAATACTATACAAAATTGATTTCTTTCAAGTTGTATTCCACTGATATAAAGAGTCTTTATTCTCAACCTACTATATTACCATGTATATGGCAGCTGTGATAAAGCGAGAAGAGAAATAATTTTTTGACATAAATTTATTGAGTATGTTTCTTCTTCTCTCTCCCCTTAACCAATTTACTCTCTCTTGTTCAATTGAACCCAAAAATATATATCTCAAAAATCATGATCTCTTTAGCTCATTGGCAATGGCCCCTATTTATGGGCTAGGCATATCCTGCTTGGCTAACATGTGGTATGGCATGTTACAAGTTAAATGACATGTAGAAATTTTAGGTGTAACTAGAATTTTTTACTCTGTATCATTAAATTAGTATCATCCTAGTTATATACTACTATTCTTATTCTAATTACATTTTCAGTATTAATTGACATACAAATATTAAAGACTGAAAAAATCTCTTACTCTCAAAGCACCCAACGCATTTGATTTTATCGTGGTGTAGCTTTGCAGTCTGATTATATGCCATTAAGCACCGTACGC
The DNA here is from genome assembly GCA_031439585.1 of Pterocarpus macrocarpus. Classification (NCBI taxonomy): domain Eukaryota; kingdom Viridiplantae; phylum Streptophyta; class Magnoliopsida; order Fabales; family Fabaceae; genus Pterocarpus; species Pterocarpus macrocarpus. Next base: position 32,248,515 of record CM062518.1, on the reverse strand, counting down.
TGGCACAATCACGGGTAAATGATGGGCAGCGGCAGATATTCACGCATGCATGCATGGAATGGAAGTTCCTTGGTACTACAATATGCTCCGATGTATAAGAAGCATCAAGAAAACAAAGCTACAACAGTAGCCGAAGCTGAAAACCCATGGTTGTTATTATTATCATAATGATAATTCAAAAGCTAATTAACAACTCACTGCAATATTTTAGGGCCTAATTTGGACTAATTTTCAATCAAGTGATTCCATATGTTGTAATTAGCCTAATACTTAAAAGAAAAATGTTGACTTCAAAAGATAGATATCCTATAAACACAATCCAGAAGCGAAGGCACAGAGTCTTAAGCGGTGACGGGGTGTTGGGAGAAAAAAGTGAAAAATTTGTGTCTCTTTTTTTTTTTTTTTGGTACTATGTCTATAAGATTAAGATCTCTACTTTTATTTACGTTTGGATAACATTGCCCTACTTAAAATCCATTGTTGGCTCCATCGCTTGTTCCATTCTGATCATCTTGGTGCTGATAGTGGTATCTTGGCATGGAACTGCTGCTCTCACCCACATCAAGTTCAGGCCTGTACACCTCCCCATCCAACTCTTCCATTGTCACTTTTTGCAAATCAAGGAATTCCAAGGGCCTTTGGGATGGGAAAAGATGGGTCTCTGGCTGTGGGTGTGTTGGTGTTGGTGGTGGCACCACTGAGGGAAGCTTAGAAAGGAGGGCCTCAAGGCTGCTCATTGAAGGAGTTACCCTCAGTGGCTGGTTGAATTGGTCGTATAACTCAACTTGGGGTGCAACATTATTATGGCCTTCTTGGAAATGCCACTGCTCTGGGACCCCGCAGCCTTCCACCTTGTGAGGGTATGCAGAAGATGAAGGGTGTGGTAAGAGCACGCCGGGGATGCTCTCAATGTAGCTGAATTTTTTTCTCAATAGAACAACGTAGCTCAGGTCTTCAGTCACCTTGAGTGCCATGGACAGAAAAACAAGACAGAAGGGACATTAAATGAGTGAGTACTGAGTACAATTGTAAGATAGATTTTGAGTCTTTTAGTTTGTGTGTGTGTGTGTGTGTGTGGAGATAGATAGAGAATGAACCTTGTGAACGGCTCCTAATTGAACAACACCCTCTCTTACTGCAACGAGGGCTATGGTCTGCAATTATGTAGTTGAATCATTCAAACAAAGTAAGAAGATCCTGTCTGAAAGCTAAGGAGACTACAGGTACATATGAATTTCATACCTTTATACCATACTGGAATTGAGCTTCCCAAGTCCTGGGGTACTGTATAAAAGAACATATATAATAAGGTTATTGGCAGTTTTTTCTTCTTTCTTTCTTTTGGGAAGCATATGTAAACGTGAAATGATGCACTGTGTACACGGAATGCTCTTCAACAAACTCCTAACATTATGAAATCACTAATTGAACTTTGATTTGACATTTTTAATGCTCGCTGTGTAAGAATAATTAAGCAAGATGGGTTATCTTCTCACCGAATCTGAGGAATTGTGCCATGATGACAAGACGTTGATTTCTTGATCATTGGGTTCTTTGTGTATCCACTTGTGGCTGTGATCTGCAGCCACTTTTCCTATCACGCTGGTCCATGAAATTTAATTAACCTCTTTGCTATGATAATCTCCTAAGAACCAAAAATGGGGAATATGTTACTCAAAATGGCAAATATACTTTGAATTGATATACATACCCTTCTCCATAGTTATAGATCTCATGTGACATCTTGAAGAAGAGCTCAGGTTGCAGCCCTTGGTAGGGCTGGGATTCACAGTTCCCATAAACTGCTGAGGAAGGACAATCGCCAGAGTTAATTTCAGGTGCTGATGAAGCAGCAAAATTGCAGAAACCATCTTCCCAGGCCAATATCCTACATGCATATGTGAAAATCTTAACTAAATAATATAATCCTGCATGAAAATTTAGAAATATAATAAAATGAAGCTAAGTAGCTAACACTTACCAGTTCCTTCTGTTTCCTCTTGATCTATCATAAGCCCCTTGACCTTCCCATCTATATACACATTACGAAAATGCAAGGATGAAAAATAGGCATATTCATATGAATAACTTTGAAAATTTGTTTATACATGTTACAATTATATACATATGCTATTATGTGCCTGCCAAATCTGTTTCCATGAACTTTTCGAGCTGGTTTTACATATATATATATATATATATATGTTTTTTTTTTTTTTTTTTTTCTTTCCTTACTTGGGTGGTGGGTAGTTTCTAGGTAAGATCCTCCAGAAGACTGCATAGACCCATTGAGAATTTTCATGGATGCACAAGCTTCTGAGAGTGTGTTGAAGGAGATGTGTAACAGCCAATGGAGTTAGATGTTCGTCCATCAAATTATCACAATCAATTATGCAGCCACTACTGTCTGGTCCCTTCTCTTCCCTTGCTCCCCTTTACCTAGCTGTCTTTCATAGTGGGGGAACTGCAACATCCAATACTCCTTTATATGGTCCACCAACAAGGAAATCTCACATTTATATTCTGAAACAAAATCTTGGATAGATACAAATTTAACAGCTCATCTTTAGAAACACATATAATAAAGTTAACAGAACCTAGAAATAATAAGCGTGTCACAAAAAAAAGTTAATGAAACCTATTTTTATTGTCTAAATATAAGTTGTTATAAACCTGTGCCCAAACAAGAATTTCTCCTGTATTCTTCTCTCTCTCTTATAATTATATGAATGTAGCAAAAGAATCATACAGTTTTCAAATTACTCAAAAATTTTTCTTAAGGCCCTATTGTATGTTATTCATTTTTTCAATACTCATAAAATGGAAGATTCTCATAGATTCTCATGAAGATAGAAATCTAATACCTTATATTTAAAACATAATATTTGTAATAAAATTGAATTCCACTAACTTTATTTGAGATATACTCACTTATTTTTTATTCCATCAATTTTATTAAGTGTATACTTTAATACAATGTCTTAAATTTATGACTATAAAAGAATTTCTTTGAAAAGAACCACCCTCATCCAAATTAATGAATCATCTGTCAGCAGCAAAGGCAAAACGTGATATATTATTAAACGCAGTATCTCACATAATAGTTTTTATCTCTTTCTTTGTTTTTTTGATTCAATCAATTCCTATCGGATACTGTTTCCTGACACATTTAAACGAGTTACATGGCGTTCATGATTTCAATCCTATGCAAACTTCCCAAACAACAACCATTTTATTCAACTCCACGAGGTTCAAAACACTACACCACAGTACAGCTCATTAAATTTGGCAGAACTTGTTTAACTTTTACATAGGATATTTTTTCCCACTTTTGTTCTTCGTATTATAATTTAGTTCGCTTATCTTACATGCTCGAGTAACTACCAGTCTACGAAATAATGGTGACAAGATTTCCCTTAGGTGAAAGCGAAATATCAAACCTTAAAAACCTGATTGATATACTGCTATGGTGCTATTTCGCACTAGCAAGTAATCGTAACATGCGTAATGATAACAAATATTTGATCCTCTCCCCTCCTCTTCTTTACTCAATAAGAGTGAGCTCCCAGAGTAGCTACTACGAACTATCATTTATATGAGAGTCCACTACTTTAACATAAAAGTAATTTATTTCTTTCTTTCTCTTAAAAAAATATCTAAAAATGAAGAAAATACCCTACTAAATAAAACTGCACAAGAAACTGATTTTCTTTTATATATATATACATATATATATGGATTTTATTTTTTCAGTTTAAAAGAGTTTTACACTAATATTTTATCATATATTATTATATGTGAAATTTTTAAAATAATAAATATGAGAGTTATATATTTTTATTAATATAATAATATATAATTAAATAATAATATAATTTTATATTCTCAATACATGAAAATTAACCTCTCTCTTTATATATAAATATATGAAGAAATTCTACAATCTTTCATGCCTTTCAAAATAAACTAATATAAAATAAAGTCGCGCGGATAAGTAGCTTTCAAAGACAAACCATGGGCATACATAAAATGACACTTGCTGGAATGCAACAGCATGCATGAACCTAAACCTGTGGTGAATAATATTTTCCAACGGTAATCATAATGAACAGCAGATAGGAGAATTCAAAAGCACAATCTATATACTCGAATTTTGAACTCCACCAGCTCTCTCTCTCTCTCTCTCTCTCTGAGTAGTTAGTTGACATCTCCAATTTCTCTAATTCTACCTGCTGCATTTTCTTCTATGCTTAACCATACATTTAACACTCCTTGCATTTCCTAGTCCAAACCCAACCGCCTATTAATCAATTATTTGGGCTACCCCGATAACCCAACCATATACCCTCTTCATTTTTTGGGAGTGTTAACATATATTGCTCTCTATCTCTATGACCTCCTAAACGGATTCTTATTATACAATGTACAACTATGCTTTTGTTAAATTCTATGTATACAATGCATGATGTACGATGGTGATCAGGTTGAGAAAATTAAATAGTAGTAGTAGTAAAGTGTTGGGGACAAAGTCTGAAAGTGTTGATGTAAGCATATAAAGAAGGTGCTGCGTTGGGGGCGGGGGGGCTACACAGCAATTGAATGAGCTTTGGATTTTATTGAACTGATGGCCTTTAGTGGACATTATATATTGGTGAGTTGTTCATTTTAAAGAAGAAAAAAAAAAAAAAAACTCAAAGGATTTTAATATTTGAGAGGATGGGTTTGAAGAAAGTTGGTATGGGAGGCAAAGAATGGAACAAGAATCCTGGTCAAGGTAACAGGTGTTGAAACTGAAAGGATGCCCCATCCCTTTCTTCAATTAAAGGAAGTGGAATCTCTGCCATCCCATCCTTCCCAATGTATGTGTCCCATTTGATATATTAAAAAAGAAGAGAGAAAGAAAAGAATGGAAAAGAAACACTTGAGCAGATAGAAGCTATAAGAAACCAAACAACTAATTAATTAATTGCAAAAAGAGTGTGATTTCTTTAATGTGTCTTTATAAGCATATAAGTTATTTAATTAGCAGACAACAAAACATAGTATCTAATAATGCATACTTCTAAGCAGGCAAAGATATTTCCTCCATCTCAAACAAGAGGCGTGGGAGAAAAGAGTAGAGCGGGTGTAATTAGATAACATTTTGGAATGTTTGGTGGCACACTATATGGTGTAGTTAATATCATCAAAAGAAGCAGACACATAATCCTCATTCTTGACATTGTAAGAAAAAGGAAGCCCTAATTGGCTATCCGTGATGTCTATCTATATAAAAATTTCTGTGTTTCTTCAAGTGATCAAATTTCTCATACCCTCAACAAACTGATTTGTTTTGTGTCTGCACTAATTTTCTATAATATAATACATTTCCCAACATTATCGTTTTTCTCTTGGTCTGCAAGTCTGCAGATACCTTGGTCCTCGGTCTTCGAATCTCCCCGACTATACCCAAATTCATGTCTGCTGCACTATGTTATATATAATGTATGAACTATGCAACAAAGATTGTCATATAAGGTTAAAATAAAATTTACCTATTTAATATTTATTTGGAGTGCAAGGTTTTTGAGTGGCATTAAGGTCAAGAGTTTAAGTTCAATTTGCCTTGAGGAAGAATGAAGTATTGGAAGAAATACTCCCTGGACTCTTCTTGAGCTTCCAATGTTAGATTTTTCTTTCTTCCCTCCTTTTTTTATAATAAAAGGAAAAAATAGATATTTCTAAACTTATTTCTTTAAGGATTTAGTTTGTATGTATTATCCATTTAAAAAATTTATACGCTATTATCCAATTATATGTTGTATATCAGTAAATATAGTAAAATTTCACACCCATTACTTAAATTGTTATACAAATATAAGAATATAATTAATTTATTATTAAAATATTTTATATTGTCAATATATACAAATTAAACTCTTTTTTTAATGGCTTTTCGTTTTGGTGAAGTTTCTTTAAGTGCTTTATTTCCTGCTTTCTTTTATAAAAGGTAAATTCAAGAAAAATATATATATATAAATTGAGAAATAAACGACTAATTAAATTCGTTGGGTTATCAACCACCATTTGTTCCGCTAGATTCTGCAGGTCCTGTACGAGAGAGGGGAGCACAGAGTTGTATCCCTTTTTTTAGGGGTTGTCAAAGAGCTTATAAACTTTTGACGCTCGCCGAGAAAGCAGATGCTTATGACTATTTTTATAAACCTGATCATGAAAACTTTGATATTGATTATTTTGAAACGTTTTATAATTAGATGAGTAGTTTTTTTTTTTTTTCATGCTAGATGAATAAATATTATTTTGAAGCACAGCAGTTAAATAGCCATACCACTTAAACATAAAAATTTCCAGTTATATTGCCAAATATTTGTTAATTAGAGCTAATTAAGAAAGTATAATTAATATTTGTATATAGCTATGTTGGATTTTTTTTAAACATATGTGGAATCATATATAATTAATTCAGAATTTCAGTTATATAAATAGTGTATTTATCTATTATAAAATATAGAAAATTATGTATTAATAATTGTAAATTTTAATATATAAGTATTGATTCTGATGAGAAAGTTTATCATATATTATTAAGAGTTTAATTGGAGTGCACTGACAGTGTAAAATTTTTTTACATTGTCATCTAATCAAAATATTTCATTTGCATGACTATTCAAATAGTGGGTGGTTATGTCAAATACTTTTACTGATGTGGCAATATATAATTGGATACCTGTATAAAAAAATTTTATACTGATAGTGTATTTAAATTAAATCCTATTATTAATTATCTTATCACTTTCACCATAAATATAATTAAAATCTCCAATTATTTGTATATTGATCTCAAAATATTTAAAGAGGTGTCTAAAAAACTTACATACAAATAACATATTCCAGTTAAAAACATCATAACTCAACCAAAAGAAAAAGATATTAAATGGAGAGAGAGAGAGAGAGAGTAAAATTACAGAAGAAAAGTATACAAAAGAAAAGAAGGGGACAAAGCATTTTAAAACTTCGCTTCCTCTAATTTCAACCCTTCTTTTTATAATTTTTTTGTGGTAGAAATGTTGTCTCCCTTAAATCGTATAAGCTGACCTTTCATACCATTTATCTGAAAACTGTAAGCTCCGTTCTATACGGATCACACAAAAAGCAGACGAGTAGCATTCTCATTTCATAAAGTGACTTTCATATCCTTTCCATTGTCTTTGGGAATCAGGAATAGATAACACGGAATAAAAATATTTGTTCAAAATAATTTTAACTTAATTATTAAAATTTGATCAAATATAGAGTAATAACAACCTTTCATAAAAATAAGGTTTTTAATTTAAACTTACATATTTTAAATCTTAAACCAACTTTTTAAATGTGTTTTTGACGGGAAGCAACTCAAGTTAAGAGTTGTTTATACTATTGAAAATAAGTGTGTTGGCATTATATTATATATTTTGAGTTTAAAATAGCTTATAATAAAAAATTTCTTAATATAATTTTTGAAAAAGAAATATTTTTTTAAATAAATTGTTACTAGACATGCCTTATCCAGGAAACTAGTCCCTTGTATTCCTTTAACATGTTTAAGTAGGAGTGTCACTTAAGTGAGTTGGGTTGAGAAAATATTTTCTTATAAACCGATTTATAAGTGGGTTAAGCTGGGTCAAACTTATAGGTTTGACATACATTTAAAAAAAAATTTACTTGCTAAAACATGCTAGAATATATAATTAGATACAACAAGTCTGAATATATATAAGATAAATTTTAACGTAGCTAACTACTAAATCTTGTATTTATATTTGCACTTGGTCGTGACTATTTCATGATTAAACAACTTAAAAAAAAAAAAAAACTTAGGTGGCTGAGATTCGGGATGGAGGGTTTTTCAACCCACCGTAACAGAGCCAAGGCCTGCATTTCCAATCGCAATCCTAAGAAAAGCTTAATTGCCTACAGTATGTGGCAGCCATGCAGATCTCAAAAGGAAGAAGAAAAAAGGAAGAGTAAGAGCTAAGCTAAAGCCGGTCTATCTTATATTATTATAAAAGTTAATATATTAGTTTCTTAAGCTTTTCGATGCTGTAGAAAGTAGCTATAGAGCCTGATGAATTATCTTTCCAAATTTTTTTTCAAAAAAAAAAAAGGATTAATTAATTCTTTCCGGTAAATCCATCCCCCCAAAAAAAAAAAAAAAATCTTGCCGGCAATTGGAACATGCCACTCAAACAGCTCATATAGTACGTACTTCCAATATTGGAATGCACTTAGCTATGCCATTCAATTAATTAGGCCATACCTACTATATGACAGCACCAATGGATAAAAGGGCAGCCCTTTTGGTTTATATATGTTAGTCAAACGGAATTGATCAAGCTTTCAGTAACAAGCAGCCCTAGTATAGTAGCAAGGGATTTTTTCTAATATATATATATATACACCGTATGTTAATGTGATGAAGTTCTAGAGACGCTCAACTCTGATTAAAACCCACCTTGAGCTAGGCTTAGAAAGATTTCCTTCTAACTCTCACAGCCCCTCAGAATACTATATACTGTACACTTGCTATCTCAGTGAGTATACAGTAAACGATCGTTGTCCCATTTGTTGGACAATGCTAGGACAGAACTAGGTGCATTATAACTAGGTCAGGTCCACTTCTAGGCCGGAATAAACCTGTTACTAAAACGTGGTTAGTTGTTTTATCTGTATTGAACATATGCAGCTGCCAACAAGCTTTCTTTAAAATAATTGATTTCTCCAATTTGTTTGTGTTGTGTCGTACATTGCATATGTTTTTGATGAATTATTTTGGTCCTAAAACATATATAAGGGAGAATAAGGTGATAATATATAAGTAACTTGTAAGGTCTATATATAGCATCTCAACAATAAATGGAACACTACTGGCAATTGAACTTAATTCCCTAGTAAGTGTGTTCTTAATTTGTCATCATATCAAGCGAGGCTCACAATTAATTAGTTTTAGAAATGAATTTATATGGAGAGTAGCTTAGACGAGTTCTAAGTATGATGTAAATGATTGCAAATATTGGAAGTGGATATATATATATATATATATATATATATATATATATATTGGGAGGGAGCTCTTGGTGATAATTTACTTCTTTTTAACCAACATAGAACTGAAAAGGACTTACAATGATAGAGCTAGCGATGGAATAAGCATCTAGCGTTGTGGTTGACAAGAACATGCTGCGATTGGTGGGGTACCTAAGATGCCGAGATAATTGCTCCTTCACACAAAAACTGACCCGCTTTCCCCTTTTCTCTGTACAAAATTAATGAAGGTCTTACACTTCTCAAACTACGAGCGTCAGTAGTGCATCTGCTTTGAGAATTGGTAAGTGATAGTCCCACGTACGTATAACAAACGAAGAAATTTGCCTAGTGATAAAGGAGATAATTATTTCTTTATAATAACTGGAAGTTGAATCTTAAGTTATGATACTTCAAAGAATTTCTGAAAGTTACCGTATTAAAGAGTGTATATGTTAAAACTTATTCTTTAAAAAAGAATATAGCAAGACTAATAAAAAAAATTATTAATTAACTTGTAGAAAAATGTGTGGATATAAGACAAATTATGTTGACGTCTCTTGAAATTTGATGAATTATATTAATCCTTCGTCACTGTATTTTTCACTTGTAAACAATAGTGCGGATTACGGAACCAAAAGGAGTTCTTGTGTTTAAAAATTAAAATACAGGAGATATTTCTTCGATGAAAACTTAATGCAAGAGAAATACTTATAAGTTTAAAACTTAAGAGAAACTACTATAATTTCATTAATTTTTTAAAAAATATTGTAATTTATCCTTACTAATACTATTAAGATTGAAGGATTATCTAAACAAACACCAACAAAAACCTTGCAACTTCACCTTTCCCCTAACAATCAACCAACAATTTCATTTAATATTTCTTCTTTTCCATTTCCCTTCTGCAACGAAGTGACAAGAGGGTTGGAAATAATGTCATTCAAATCGTTATATTTGTATGATAGGCTTATAGTCATGTTCTAATTTCGAAAACCTCATTATTATGTACATTCTTTTAATGATATCATTATATTTATGTTCTCATTATTTTCACAGAAAAGGATATCAAAGTTAATGTCATTTCTTGTCAAACCATAGCACTTACATCCTATATTCTTTTTAATCATATAAATAAGAAAATCCCTTTACAGAATGGATGGCACATGGGAGGTATGTCCATAATGCAAGTGAGACACACTTTTGTTTCTCTGAGTAAAGAAGAAATCAAGATTTTTCGGTATGCTATGCTAGCATATTTTTTTATGGTATATTTGTGAGTTGGAATTTTGGAAAAAAAGAAAGAGCTTAAAAAGTAAAATGGACCCCTCTCCTCCCCTCTAAAATCTCAACTTATAAATACACACTTAAAGTTCTCATATCATGTTTGAATTTAAGTTTGCATATCTCAATATCTAGTTTTAAGGGTGTAAATTAAATTTCAATATATTTGACAAAATTAAGACGGGTCATATTTTAACATGATTTTTAGTTTTAAACTATAATTTGAAGGAAACTGGAAAAAAAAAATCTTTCTTATTAAACTAAATCATAATTTGCAAATTATAACAAACATAGGAGTTAATTGTAGTGATAAGTAAACTACCCTCTTAAAAAAAGGACTAACGTTCAAATCCTTAAAAAAAAAAAAGCCACTTAATCACAGCAATACTTGAAAATGCCTTCAAGGCTCCCAAAAAAATAACACACACACATATTTTTCATAGCACTAATAGAAGGTTTTCAATTATCCTCTAATCAAAATGCATAATCATGCTGATGTATTTTGACGCTTACGTTATGAGCATAGTGCATGCGACGGGTTTTATTAGATGAAAAATGATATTTGTATAAATATCATTTATACAATTGGTGGATGTTAATTTTGGGATCAATGTATAAATAATTGATAATTTTGTTATATTTTTAATGAATATGATGGATATAATAAGGTAATTAAAAATAAATATAAAATCATTTTATTGGATGTTTTATTTACTACCAACTTAACCGAAATTCGTCCTTATTAATATATAATTTTTCATATTTTTTTATAAGTGGGTTTACCAAAAATGCAATTGAAATTATCAATATTTTACACGTGACTCCCTAAATATCTAAAAGATATTCACAAAAATAATAATGTTCAAATAATAATTCTTTTTCGACATTGGGGTACGTACCTCCTATGCATATTTGCTGAATTGTGTTATTACAGATTGCGATTGGGATTTATTAATATGAAGGCTAATTCGAGAATAGAAGCAGAAATAATAGCTCTAAAGGAGTTCTTGCAACATATTGTTGAAGAAGTAGGCCGTTCTGATGTGGACCTTGTGATCAGAACCCCATCAAAGGTGCTTGAATCATGGTTAATAGCAGAGACTACTCATCTGAATTAAGAAGTGAGGTTTGTAAGAAACCAGTTTTTGAATATAAAGGACTGTTGCCGGTTTAAAAATGTGTTCTCATTCTCATGAAAAATGGCAGCTTAATTGGAGCAAACATATACCATAGTATGAGCAACGAACTGCTTTTTAGAGTGTTTGATAAATTTGGAGATAATTGTCATCTTTGGTTCAAAGGTGTCCAAAGGCTAAACTCCGATAAGGTTTGATCTATAGTCAGAGCTATTTGTGTAATAGGTGGGTATACTGGCTATATTTTGTTAGTATTTTCTGTTATGTTTTTCTTGTATGTGGCTGATAGCAGGGGGTTCTTGTCACAGCTCCTCGCTTGACCCTGTGAGTTTGAGCCTTTTTTATTAACTTATAAAAATAAAAAAAAAAACATGTTTATTGATTTTAAATAATTTAAAATTATAATGTTTATATATATAGAACCCATTATTAACCGATCGATCCGTAGTATAACAAATCTCAATTTAATTAGTTAAGATAATGTTATTTAAATATTTAAAATATTATATTATGTTCACACCTTCTTCGATTTATGTATTATATGTATATTTACTATTTAGAAAAGGTAAAGAATAATGTGATAAAAATGGTGGAAAAATATATCATTACTCAAAATATTAAGCTGCAAAGTTGGTGGATATCACTGAGCGAAAAGCAGACGTGAACCCCACTCCATCCCTGAAGATCCCATCCTGCATGTCAATTATGGGTCCCTTATGGGACTATAATGCACCGGTGGGTAAGCACTAAGCAAAACTGCTATCTGCTCAATTAGCTAACAAAAAAGAGAAAAAGGACCTAGTATATCCTCTTCAATTATTGGAAATTGTAGTTCAAATTGGTTGGGTATATATCTTTTATACAACATAAAGTTTCGGGCATAGACATAAAACCAAGGCTGATTGGAGCTTAGTGTAAAAAAAAAAAAAAATTGCTTCATTGCAGATTATGTAAGGAGATCAAGGCAATCCTTCAATAGTTGGAGTAAAATTAGCTATATATAGTAGGAATGATAAAAATATCCATTAAAGTGGGTACCTAAAGGGTTATCCACAACAGGGATGGGGACGAGGACAGATTTGGTCTCCACGGGACAGGGGGATGTCCCCGTTTAACTAATGGAGGCGGAGGCGAGAGATGAGTCCTGCTCTATGTAGACCACAAGCTCCTGCTTAAATATGAAATTACACAAATATTCTTTATATATATATATATATATATATATATATATATATATATATATATATATATTATAATAACTAAATATATGATTTTAGTACCTATGTTTCTCTTTGATTTGCATATTTATTAAAAAATTTATTAATTGAGTTTGTAATTTGAATATTTATAATTTGTGATTTGAATATTTTTATTATCTTGAAATGGATTTGTAATTATGTATTTTATTTTTAATTTAAATTGTATTGTGTTATATTAAATAATAATATGAATTATGAATATTTTATTAAACTTAAAATTATTTTCTTTATATTTTTATCTTTTTTTATTTTTGTTGTAGAAACCTACGGGGATCCGAATTTTTGCAGAAAAAGGGGAACGAGGACCTGCAACAGGAATGGGGACGGAGACAAGGGCTAAAATCCTAAATAGAGATAGAACCCCTGCCCCATGAATACCCTTTATCATCCCTAACATATAGCAATGTAACAATGGAACAAAATGAGCTATAACAACCAAACTCAAGTCTGAGATAGTGGCAGCTTGTAAATCAAATTTTCTCAACTCCTGAGACCATGTAGTGGAAGGTAGTGAACCATGCATGTTATATAATTATTTTATATATAAACTTAAAAATTGTTATTGTGATGAGTGATTTTGATTTATCTCTCTAGTAGGAGGCATTTCAATACCACTAGAAATATATAGTGTGTAGGTTTTGAAGATATATAATTGGATAATTATTATCTATTTATTTATTTTGATAAACTAGTGGTATCGTGGATATATAGGAACAAAAGATTAGGCCACCATCAAAGAGAAGATGACCCACATTGTACTATTCCTCCCTGTATTTTTTCCCCTTCTTCATATGCAGCAGTCAGTGAAGTGGGAAAAAGAGGTGATGTACTTGGTACTAGCATCCAATAAGTTGCGCTGAGTAGTCACTATCTTCTGCAAACTCTGCAAGCAACATCAAAGGTGGTGAATTGATGATGGAATAGTAGTAGAGGAACATGTACTTGTATCAAAGGACTGTCACCAAACTATGCCAAGGGAAAGGGGAATGAGGTCTGAGTTATTTTTTTTGTACCCCACGGAGGAAGAGTTGAAGTCCGTTTGGATTGCAGTTTGTATTCTTTAAAAGGTTTTTTATGAAAAAAAAATAATTTTGTATAATAAATAGTAGTATTTGATTTAATTTTTTATTTTTTAAAATTTTTTTTAAAATTTTAAAAAGTCTTTTAGAATAAATATTTTTAAAGTTATTTTTTATTTTAAAAAAAAATCTTTTAAAAAGAAATCTTATTATTACTCTCATATCAATAATTAAAAATAATTTTACTTTATATTATCTAAATAAAATTCATTTTTCTAAACTTACTTTTAAAATATTTAAATCAAATAAAAATTATTCTTTTAAAAATAATTTTCCTAAAAAACTTTCTATCAAAATATTCTTTCCTAAAAATTAAATCAAATATACCCTTATTTTTCCTTTCACAAAGCTTTCTAATTAGTCATTTAGTTTCTTATTGTTGCTTTTCTCTCATACTCTTAGTTATTCTGCGGTTGAGATATATGTAAAGGAAGAATCAAATCTTCTTTCACGAGTATATGCGAATTTTTCCTCCATGAATATAGAAGAATTTTTTGTGCAAGAAGCGGAAGGGGGCAGAAACATCTTCACGGCATGGCAACTACACCCCCCACCCCCGCTTGCCATGTGACTTTCACGTGGTGTTATCAACATGTGTCACATGCCATAATGCTATTGGAAAAAACCTGCACCCATCCACAAATCTCAGATTTGTGTTTTTGGCACCAAGGACTCCACACAAGTGCAACCACTCGTCATCAGTCTTATCTGTGAGACATAGAGAATTGCAATACCAAAAATTTTTAGGTGCTTCTGCGGCAAGAAAAAGCTTTTGCTTTGTTCCATTAATTGTATAACACCTCTGTTTTGTGGTCATCATTGTCTCTTACTATAAGTATATTTTTAATAAAATTGCTGAAATGTCCAATATTAAATTATTTAGAGCAAAAACTTTATCTTGCTCTCGGGTGATCTAACAGTATCTTGCAATACTGCCTGTAGCTACCATACCAGAATCCGTACATTCCCATCATTTCATGATTGGTTATTGCATCATCTATCTTCTCATGTTAACCAGAAATTTATACCAGCTAGCATTGTACCTTTTATCTAAAAGACCAAAAACTTGGGGGCTCCTTTGCTTTTGATATGGCTTGTAATTTTGCCTCACTTTCTGTCCTCCTAAGTTGTTACCCTAGACTCAGTTTGGTTAAATGGAAAATAGAAGGAAGGAGAGGAGAAAGAAAAAAGTTGAAAGGAAAGAAGTTAATTTCCTTTTTGTTTGAATGTGGAAAAAAAATTAAGAGAAAAGAATAAATAGTATAAAAATATATGTGGGATCTATTATATTTATTTTCTCCCAAAAGTGGGAGGAAAAGAGAAGGAAAATGACTTAAAATCATTATTTTCAATATTACCCATATAATTAATTTTTTTATTTTATATTAATTAATATAATTATTAAATATAGTAATATTAAAATAAAAATAAAGAAATAGGAGTGATAAAAGATAAAGTGGATATAAACTTGAATGCTTTTATATAAAAATAGAAGATCAATTTTTATTATATTTATTTATATTACTTTGATAGATAAATTTATGATCAAATTATATTAATTTTTATGTTTTTATTAATTTATGGTTTGAATAACCTTTTATAATGATATAAGAGTAAAATTATTATTTAATATTTTTCCACAAACAAATAAGAGAAAATATTTATTCTTCTATTTCTTTTTCTTTCATTTTTCTTATATTCAAACATATTTGTGAAAAATAAAAATTTACTCATCTTCTTATCCTTTCAATTTCTTTCATTTACCAAACATAATGTAAACGTTACAAAGGGAAAATGAATGGTTTTTTTATTACCATATAGGCAATAAACTTTCTGGGATTTATTTGAGAATATAACAAAAATCAAAAACAGGAGTCTCACGCTTATACCAGGGTACTAGATCTTACTGTTATTATGTCACGCACTACTTGACATATAGTGTCTATTTTATTTTCCATTTTAAGTTCAGACAGAAATTAAACAGTGCAAAGGAACGACACATTTTTCTGGTAATTGCGTTTCTTATTGACAAGCTATTCAATTTAGCTAGTAGAAATGTAACTGTTGATTGTGGGGACCAAGTAACACTCTAATTATGTCGTGTTTTAGCCATTCCAAGTAGGAGTAAGCTAATTTATGTGGTCTACTCTGTGAAGTGTGAACTTATCTTTCCCTTACCACAGTTTTACTAGGCCATGGCTTGCCAAATGCTCTTGTTAACTTGAGCTGCCATCCAAGACACGACATTTATTGATGTGTAAAGCTTAAGAGTAGTAGCTTTTTCTTACAGGAAATAGGCTCCACAAGTGGTGCAATGGTTTAATGGAAAAGAGTCCTATTTTGACATGTAGTTCTATAGCAGGTTAGGAAAAATGCTTAACACACATTACTTATTCCTAAAGTTTACGTGCGTAGAAGTTTTAATGCAACTAACTGTAATATGGAATAAGTTGTGTAAACGTGAAATGATGTGTGTAAGTAAGTAACATTACTCAACAAAATTATTTGTTTATTTCACATTCGCCTTTGGTGCGGCTAAGGGTTGACCACATTCACAGCTTGAGTCCGTAACCTCTAAAGTTTTTAGCCATGAATGTGATTGTGGTTTAAAAATATCAAGATACAAGATAAAATTTCAAAATTGCGATCAGAATGTGTACTTGCATAGCTTAACATTATTCTGGCTGCGGGTTTGATTGTTAATGATCATAGCTTCCAAATCACTGACATAACAGGAGAACCGATGTGTGCTGTGCTAGAATGCATAGAAGTAAACCCATACGACTTTGATTTTGCGCTACAATTTATACTTTTAATCATGTTTTTATTAGTCGGCCTTTATCACTGGTAACTGGTGAGACAAAATAAAAATGAATAATCAATGCTGTTTATATAATGACTTCATCTGAACTTAATAGAAGCAAGTTAATGTTAGGCGACTATCTGCATTCAAATGGAACTACAGAGCACTTTCGTACGAAAAGAAAAAAAGTATACATACATATCTTAGAACATCCATGTTAACATATACAGACTGATGAGGACGATGTATTTACTCGTTTATTTATTTTAAAATGAGTGTTTTTCTGTTGCAAAATGAGAAAAGCTAGAGAAGAAGATGCAAACTCCGAACGCAAGGGTAGAGAAATTCATGGTGGCAAAAGATGTGTGAACCATTTTTCACAGTAGCTTACCAACAGAATGGCACCAGAAATTTTTCAAGTGCTATGAGAATAAGAAAAGATTGTCAGCGTGTATTTTTTCTATCTCAGAATATTTATCTAATTTTAATATTTTAAAATTTTAAAATATTTATTTATTTTTAATATCAACATATTATTAATTATATTTTTAATTTAATTGTCATCTATTATTGTCATAATCAAAGTTAAAGAATATATTAAACTAACTTATTATCATTATAGATAAAGATAATCTCATCCATTTATATAATTTTATGTTATTATTAAAATTAATTTTTTTTAATATATATTTTTTAATTTTGGACAAATATTTTGAAATAAAAAATATTTGTTATATATTCTATTATATACTTTAATATTCTCTTTCTATCTATTTTCTCTACCCCTCATTTTTTCACTTTTTTACTTTTTTTCATAATTCTTTTTTTTAACTTGTTAGAGTGTCCATTATTTATAATAATACAAATAACAACTCTCTTTTGAAATGGGGAGAATATTTTTTAATTTTTAACACTTCAATTTTCTCTGATATTTTTATTTGTTTTTACTTTAATTACATTTTTAATGTACAAAATTTAAATTTTGGACCAATTTTAAATAAAATGTATGGTTGTGGATCCGTTTCTTGTAACTCGTGACAGGGAACCAGCGAGTCTAGCAAGACTAGCTAGCTAGTACGATATCTGATCATTTAGTGCATGTATGTTTTAGTTATTGATGCATGCAACACCTGGAGTGCAGGGGTAAGTCACGTCAAAATAGCGGTCGGTAAAACTTATCTGCAGTGAAATCGTCAAGCGATCGGATCAAGCAAGGCTTAAAATTTGTATCTGATTTGAACATTGCTGCGATAACACTATGGCTTTCAAATTGGGCGCTTCTACAGTGCTTTTTGTCGGTTAACGAGCGTGACATATTTTGTAATCCGATAGTGATATTATGAGATATATTAATGTATCAATTATTTATAATAAATTATAATATTATTAAATTTTAAAAAAATTAAAAGATATAATTAAATATATTTTAAAAATTAATTATTATATATTGATAATATAAAATTATATTAATAATATAAAATAATTTTATATTATTAATATAATAAAAAAATTTTATTAATATAATTTTATTTTATTAATATAATTTTATATTGATTGTATAAAATTATTTTATATTATCGATATAACTTTATATTATTAATGTATAAAAATTAATTTTTAAAATTTATAAAAATTTTATCAGTTTAATTTTATCCTATCAATATAATTTTATACTATCTATTAGTATAATATTATACTGTTAATATAAAATTATTTTTTATTATCATTATAATTTTATATTATTAGTATATAAAAATTAATTTTTAAAATATATTTAATTATATTTTTAATTTTTTTAAATTAATATAATATTACAGTATATCATAAATAATTGATATATTAATACACCTCACAAATCTCTATTATCCGATGCACTTCACAGTCTAAAGTGTATAAATAATTAATATATTGATACACCTCACAAATTTTTACCATCCAATGCGCCACAATCACAAGGTGCATTGTGCACCTTCGACTACGAAGCGCATCGCAGACGGTGTCTTGAAACTGCACCTTAAATCAACTATTTAACTGATTTTGTTAGAACGTGATTGGAGAGCCATTTTTGTGGGATTGTCTTTATCCTGAAGAATGAAGATATTCCATTTTAGACTGATCCTCAGCAACGATAGCCCGAACTTTTAAGAAGGATATTAGATACCGGATAATACATTATCCACCGAATAAAATCTAGTTCACAATTTTCTTTTTTTTCTAAAAAAAATGGAAAATCATGTAGAACGTCCCGGTGCATGGATTTCTGCAAAAATAAAATAACAAAAATAAGGTATCAATCTTGACTTCCCATATGGTTAGCATGGATAACAACAACATGGTTGTCAGATCGAGCACTTACTACTAATTACTAAACTGTATAGCGGATAGTTTGGTGTAACATTTTGTCATTTTCGACCTAAGGGCATGAATCCAACTATCACAACTCAATCTGATTTGGACCCAATCCATGAGCTTTGTAAGGGAAAGATTCAAGCCCACCCGACGCAGCCAACAATTTTTTCCCTTGATCTTGACTATCTGTGCTTGACACCCATATGATTCATGCACTTAAAATTCTCTATACTAATTAACCTTCACGTTTGGTATGCATCACAAATCATTAATTCCTTTTGTCACCAATAGCTTCAGCAGTGAAGCATACAGATGAACAAGCTTTTTAGCACTTATCTATGAGTTTGTTAATTAATATAGTTTTTGTCGGAACAAAAAGATTTAAGCTGACTTCCCTAAGAATCAAGTTCTCCACTTTGATATAAAGGATAATATATGAATTAAAGATTTCTCTTGGGTCTTGTTTTATATTACTTTTGGATACGCCTACCACAATACAAAAGCTAATTCTTGTTACTTAAGCCTATTATGAAGCGTCATGGTGCATGTGATCTCATTTGCACTTCAATTAGTGTGTATTTGAGGAAGCTATGAGATTAAAATTATTTTAACGATCACTTACTTGTATAATTATTTTTTTATATAATTACTTATATAAAAATTAATTTATGTTTAAATATTTTAGCTGAAAAGTAATTTTAAGATAATCTATTTTATTTGAGTTGTATGAAAAACGTTATTTTTATATGGTAAAATTATTAAAAAAAAGTATAAAATGATTGTTTATATTATATAATATTTATTATTTAATGTCAATTTAGTAAAAATATAATAATTATGAAATAATTAATTTCTGTTTATAATTATAAGCTCTAAAAAATTACTTATACTTATAAGCTATTTTTAACTTAAAATTATCAACTTTAGATTATAATTTATTTTCATTTTTTGAACCAAACATGATTAATTTTTCAAAACAGCCTTTTTTCAAAAAAACAAAAAACTTTTTTACAAGGTATCCAAACTTGCACTTAGAGTTTACTAAAATAGAATCATGATCCACACTAAACAAGTCCATCTAGTGCATGTTTGGACAAAATCATTCTTTAGTGGAAGTTAAAATCGCCGCTAAACAGTTTGAAAACCGTTACTAACAATACATTTTCTTTTTCTTTTTTTGGTGTTGGGGAGAAAATAAGTTTTAGCAATGTTTCTTATAAGATAACTGGTTATATTGGTATTCAAACGGTACCTAACCTATATGCAAAAGTCTTGCAAATCCTCGCTTATAGGCAAAAATACAGGTTTTGTCACCGTCTTTCTGGCTTTTTTGTTCAGACCTCTTTGTATCTAATTAATAACCTCCAGCGGCTCTGCCATTAATACTATATCATTAGTATTTCCCTTCCATCGCCACTAAGACATCCTCCTTGTCTTGTTTGCTTGCAAGCGCAGGCCATATCACCATCATTGCTAGCTTGTGCTCTTGAAAAACGTTTCTAAAGTTGACCAAATAAAAGAAGAGATTTCTAAAGAAAAGTGGTTCAATTATACCTTATTTTTTTCATTTTCATTTTGCTTTTTGAGGTTTCCAATAAGTTTCCACTGGACCCGCACGCAGGGAGACAATTACAGTCATTTTCCAGGCCACTATCTGACTATTGCTATGTGCAAAGTTGCGCTGAAATTAGTTGTCAGTGAAATTCCTATAGTGCGTTTTGCAATTCTATTGTGCACTATATCGTTGGGGAGCGTATATGTGTAACAAATAATTTATTTATACATGAATAAATTATTGTAAATACATTAATTTTCATATCTATAACTTCATACTTTTCACATAATTTAGAAAAAAAATATGTACCATTTTTTTACTTAAATAAATGAAATAATTCTTTAGATTAGTAGAATATGAAGGATAATAATTTCTCCCTCTTGACCCTTTTTTTAATAGTATAATAGTAATAGAGATAACATACTTTTTTAGTATAGTAGAGAAAAAATCATATCCTATATAAATAGATATGATAGGTTACCTCTATCAAGCACATTCTTTAATCATATTTTTATATTCCAATAATCAATTTTTTATATTAATGGGTATGATTATTAATAAAGATCTTCAATAGATTAGCCCAAAAATTTAAACATTTATATAATTATTCAACTATTATAAGGGACACAATTTTTACACTATGCCCCATGAAGCTGGATATGATTTGGATTGATATGCATGTGAAACAAATGAAGTCACTGTTATAAATGATAATCATATTTAACAAAACGCCATAGCACTGGTGAAAAGCGATGATCAAGGTTTCAACAATATTTATTGTTGAGTGTTGATATAATTTCCGGTGCACATGTGAAATAAGTTAGAAAAATATTATGTATACTCATTTTTTAAAATTATTATAGAGTATAGACACATAATATCTTATGTCTTTATCTCTTATTGTGTCTCTATAATTAGCCTATAAAATGAATACAGATAATATGACTTAGAGTAATATGCTATTGTGAATTTAAGTTCTTTTTTTAAAAAAAAAAAGTTCATTTTTAATTTTATATATGGCAACAAATTTATTACCAAATACTAAAAACTGATTTTGATACATTTTATATCTGTTAGATTAAGTATTTATTATTAGATCAAAAGTTATAGCTAATAACAAGTATATAACTTTATTTTCTTAAAATTTTTCATAATTGCATGTAATATAATAGATTGCACCTATTACACTCTCTACAGGTCACAAGCTTTTCCATGGCCTTTATGCTTTTGTGCAGAACAAGCACTGATGATCCCAATGTAAGTATAAATACCAGGCACAAACCCAAGATTATGCATATCAATGAAAACGAAAACTTTGAATGCAAGATCTTCTTTCTCATGCATCGAGTATGCGCCAAGCAAAAGAATTCCATGTTACCAAACCATGACACAGCTGCAGCATCGAATACTCTGTTAGCATCTCGCAAAGAACCACACTCTGAATATGCCGTGATAGTGGCATTGCAAACAGTGTTAAACAATTCCAGCTCATGTTTCAGATCACAGTCTTACAATGCCTGCATATAGCTGACCTGTAAAACTCACAACCATCAAGCAATGTCTAAGAAAAATTGATTTAATTTGAGAAATAATAAGAAAAAACAAAGAATTGAGAATAATCCTCTATAATCAGAACTATTATCAGCATTTATTACAATTCAAGAATGATGGTTGAATAAGTAAAAAGCAAAAAAAGTAGGATACTAATTCTTTATACAAAGTTTAAAAATAATGTCACATTTGAACAATAAATTTTTAGTTATTTAGTTTTTTTTTTTTCAAAATAGTTTCACTATGATTGTGAGGACTACTGAAAGCATTTGTTTTTTTCAGTCGTTACTAAATACAAATAAGACTCGCTATAGATATAGGACCCCATCCAATGCAACTCGCGTAGTCTATTTCTATGATTCTACCTATTAGTTTGACAAATCTAGAATTGTGCCTTGCTCTATTTAATTTTTAATATCATTATGTGATTACAGTTCTCTATTTTTCTTCTTCGTCGCAGTTCTGTATTTTTTTTTCTTGGTCACAATGCACAGTTTATTCTGAAACTTGACACCAATGTATGGGCCAAAAAAAAAGAACAGGAAGTGGGACACATTTGGGCCCAATGCAAGTCATCTACCCAATCATGCAACTGGAAAAACCAATGACCAAAAAAAAAAAGGGTGGAAAAACTGAAGACCCAAATTCGTTTCATCTTGGTTCACGCATTCTCCCTATCGTGTGTGGCTTCTTCCTCTGAACTAAACCACTACGTTGATGGTTTCCTAATTCCTAGTTTTAACAGAAAAATGAAACTCTCTTAACACTGGAACAATGAGCACATGACATCAAACAGAAGCGTTAGATATCATATACTGTGCTAGTGCACCTTCCTTCGAAAACTACGTCGTTCAGGTACACTTCCCAATTCTCATGCTTTTTAGTCTTCGCTGCCACAATTGAAATAAACCAAATTTGGGGTTTCCACTGATATATTTTTTGCGGGCTGCAAGTTTTGTTCATGTAATCTTTCCTCAATTGGGTTGTTGTTGGTTTTCATAGTTAGCTATTGGAAGCTTAGTTTGGGCTCAACCCAACTTCACGAGCTGTAAATTATCACTATGTTGGGGGAAGAATAGGTAGAAGAACAACAAGAAGTTTTTTTTTAAATTTTTTTTCTTGGTTTTTCCTTGAGGCTCTCGTATCGACGGGCAAGGTAGCAAGCATAAAAATTTGAATTGCTGGAAATAGAAAAGGTGTGTTTCTGGTGTACACAAATCTCTCTTTGTTATATTGCTCTATCTCATATTCTAGTGATTCTCCCATGACATATTCATTCAAGTTAGCGTATTGTAGAGGGGGAAAAAAATATTTTTATGAATTTCTTAGGCACCCCAGTTAATGATTACCGAGACCTACCATCCCTTTATAGTAGACTATTACTACGGGGTTGGAGCTGGCTAATCTTTTTTGGTGATGATTTTGAGGGTAGCAATTTCCCTAACAATTACAAATTTATCATCAAGAAGAAGAGAGTTATAAAGGGGCTCAGAGGTTTGGGTGATTCCACTTTTTTGTCCGTTGTGAATTATAGGGGGGACTGTAGAGGAAGAAAGGGCGAGGAAAAAAAAAGATAAAGGCTGTTCCTAATGATGATCTCAAATTGTTTTGTTAGGGAAGGTAGGTTGCAAATAGTTTTACCGAATTGCGTTATGTGAAGTAGGTTTTTTGCTGTAAGTGGAAATGTGTGGATCTTTTCAATGCTCCAAGGGAGCTCTGGATGATTGGCATCAAGGGAATTTCTTGTGACAATGAAGCTTAAATTTTATGTAGGTTTCCATAGCTATGGAGGATACTGGCGTCTAATCATAATTCGTTTGCTTCCTTGTTAATCAATTTTCTTTCTTGCTACTCTGAAAGAAAGCAAAAGAGTTCAGCTCAAAAATGTTAGCTGACCTACGAACACATTTGGATGATCACCTTCGCTAACGCTTCATGTTTTCCTCAGGAAATGAGCAGAGAAAGCATTAGACTTTCCATACACAAAGAAATCTGAAATATTATTGTTATTATGAGACAATTTAATATGTAGTAGTGTTGAAATATGCTCAGCAGAGTTGAATATCGACATTTTTTTTTCTCACATTGCTCTTTCTTGTATTTATTTTAGATAACTGAAAATAAAGGAGTTCAAATGAAATTGCTTAATCTATCCTCATGCGTTAATGTTTATTAATCATCTCATCTATGTGATGTTATCATTACAGATGATGACAGACTTCTTTGGATCCCCCTCTTTCTCTCTCTCTCTCTCTCTCTCTCTTCTTTTGATAAACAGAAGGAAAATTACCCAAAGGAATAGTAGAACCTTGAGAGATGCACGACTTCTCTATTCGTGCTTCTTTGGCTCGTTCTATAGATTCTGTGGCTGTGCAGATTGATTTTCAAATTTCAGCCATGAAATCTAGTATGAAGATGACATTTGTATTTTTTGATGCTATGAAACTTATCTTCTGATTAGGAGCCTCAACATTTTGATTGCTTTAACTCAGAGAAGTTTATGAGGGACCTTCTTGGGTCAGGGTTTAGGGATACTAACAACAATCATGTGGACAGTTGGCAGTTGCGTATAGGAATCTTCCCAGACTGAGCAATTACTTCAGTTTTCAAGAAAGAAAACAACTTTGAAAATAGAAACTTTTGAAAAACATAGGATATAATGTTGTCAACATCACACTTATATTGCTGTTGCTCATTCAACTCAAATTGTAATAAATAAATGCTTCTATGTAGTTGAATATATATATATATATATATATATATATATATTCAATTGGAAAGCTTTAATGTGAAGTTCAGAAGAATTAAAATTCTTCCCAAACAAATTTTAGAGTAAATACCCATTTTGGTCCCAGACGAAAATTTCAGGGGACAAATTAGTCCCTTAGGATTTAAAAATCCATGGATGGTCCCTCTGTACAGAAATATTAAGGATTTTTTAATTGTACGGATCTGTACAAAGGGACTATTATGTCTCCTTTTTTGAATGGTAAGGGACTACCCGAGGGTTTTTTAAATCTAGAGTGACTAATTTGTTCCCCGAATCAGGGATCAAAATGGGTAGTTACTCCAAATTTTATTGGCATGTCAAGCATAAAATCAAAAGCTGAATGCAATTCTTTATTGTATTCCATTTCTCAAACTGTGTACTAGGATATATAGTAGACTATTTTGTATGTGTTCTCAGGTTTGGGATTTTAGCACAAGTAGTTGGAGCTAGGGATGTCTCTCCGAATAAAGGCTGTGGTGGATAAGTTTGTTCAAGAGTTGAAGGAAGCATTAGATGCTGATATTCAGGATAGGATCATGAAGGAGAGAGAGATGCAAAGTTATATTGAAGAACGTGAGCGTGAAGTTGCTGAACGTGAAGCTGCTTGGAAGGCTGAACTTTCTCGTCGTGAGGTATCCATTTCTCTAAAATTTCTAATATTTGTAATGGGTTTTGCTATAAATCAATTCAGTGCTGAAGCAGATTTTTAGGGATGTCCTATGATCATATGGATATATTTAAAATGGTAAAGAAATTAAGGAAAGGAGAAAGCAAAATAGCAATTTAGCAATGCCAATTTCACTTGACTTTTGATGGGATTCCCATGACGTGATGGGTGACCTACTTTTGGTCTAGGTGTAGTTTTTGAATTAGGTTACATTACTCTGGTGAGTATCCCATTTTACCCTGCTGGTCATGCATGACTGTTGATTAAGATATGATTTTATGGATGCCGATTTTGTTGTTTTGATGAATACTTCACAAAGTGAGATGTAGCAGATTAATTCGAAGTTGATAGTATTGGAGATTTTGATATTGATGCAATTTTAATGATCTGGTTCTGAAATCAAAGAGACAACACAACGTGGCTTTTAGGCACTAGGCATTATACAGAGAAAATTATTGTATCATCACTATCACAATCTGAATAAGAAAAGCTCTGTAAGCCCTGAATTTGTCTAGTAAGTGCTTGATACATGATGAAACCCTTAATAGGAGTGATGCCCAACTACTGATTTTCTGGAACAAATTTGGGTGTAAACAAAATACCCTTGAAATTTGAAGCTAGAGATAACAAGTATTACTGAAACAGTAGCTTCATAGTTGCATTGCAAGAAACAGAATTAATAAGTAATGCACCAAAAAAAAAAAAAAAAGTGAAAAACAGTGAAATAGTCAGCCCATGTGGAATCAGAATTATGCCCCGAAGGCCTGAACATTAGATTTAGATCTAAAGTTGAAACTCCTTTGCTCTTTGAACCTGCCTTTGGGATTCTGTTGCTGTGATTAGTGTTCTTGCATTGATTTATAAGATGCTCGCTAGCCTCATTTTTCTGCTACATTTTTTCTCCTTGGACTAAAACGTTATATTTTCCAGGCACTTGTAGTCAAGACAACCCTTATCCAATATTTCACTTAATCTCAAAGAACCATTTTTCATTGTTTTCTGAAGATTTGTGCATTTTACCAGTGAAGCAGAAATGCTGTTGTATATTTTTTTTTTTGGGGGGGGGGGGGGAGGGACGGAAATGGACTGAAGAAATTTTGCAGCATTCTAACAATATTTCCATTTATCATCCTGCTGGTTTACATAAAGTTATTCCTGTTCAATACCCCCAACTATTTTATGTTCCAGGCAGAGATTGCTCGTCAAGAAGCAAGGCTGAAGATGGAAAGAGACAATCTTGAGAAAGAAAAAAGTGTCTTAATGGGAACTGCTTCAAATCAAGATAACCAAGATGGAGCTCTTGAAATTACAGTAAGTGGTGAAAAATACCGTTGCCTCAGATTTGCCAAGGCAAAGAAATGAGGCTTTGCTTAGGAGACCAAAAGTAAAAGTATGTTCTTCACTCCTCACTCCTCACTCCTCACCTCCACCAAAAGAGGGCTAGTCCAGCTCAGGGCTAACATGCCATTCCATGCTCAGTTTATGTGCCTCTTGGAACAGTTATTGAAATTTAGCTGTTGTGGTTTGTTATTATTCATCACTGGTTTGAGAAATGTTATTACTTGCTCAATTAATTTTTCTTCTGTAATTTTTTTCATATCAAAATTTTGCTCTGTGATGATGTTTGTACTTTGTGTAGCTGAAAATATATGTTTTCAGCTGTATTAAGCACAACAATCGCTAAATAATTTACAAAATTTTAATGTTATGTAGAAGATTCTTGCAGCTTTTGCACTAAAAATATGTAGCTTATGTTTATTAGCAGAGAAACAAACGTCCAAATTGTATATACAAAATTATAGTACTTTTTCACTTGAATTAATAGTGAAGCTGTCTACTTCTAAAAAATGTTACAAGAATTTGTGTCAGAAAGTAGCAGTATTTGAAGATCAGTTCTAAATTAAATTAAGATTTAATTTTTTATGTACTATGAGTATAAAGGTTTTTCTTGTTATAATTTAATCATATACTTATTGGTATGTAGTTAAAAATTTAGCTCTTATAACTATTTTATGATTTGCATTCATTTAATGATGTGATAGTCAACGATTGCATTATAGTGTAGAAAATATTAACTATACATAAAAAGTTGGACTTAATTAAATTATACTTCCAAGTTTATAACCAAATCATGATTCAATTTATTGGCGTTTTAAGTTCGGCTGCCTCAATATCAATGTTCTACTTAATTTGTGTATAATTTCGTGTTTATTAACGATAAAGTTTAATCAAATTATTCAAAAAAAAATCAACAACAACAATTACGGTTACAAAACAATGGTCGAATAAGGTTGAAGAAATACAATTACATGAAATAATCCAAGGACAATTCATATGTATAGTTTAATTTTCTTGTTTCTTTTTTCCCTATGTCAATCATCCTCTTCCTTTTGTTTGAATGACTACTGTTGAAATCTAAAATATTCTTGCCATTTTATTAATGAGCTTCAACATAATCATGATTGGAAAGAGTCCCGAAATTCGTGCATGTTTTTAATGGTTTTGACAATGGATTGAGGACTTAAAGTAGCATCAACTCTAAGTATTCCCTCAAACTCATCAATCTTAAGCAAGTCTAATTGAGACTGCAGAAGAGATGCAGGCATATAATGTTTTCCTTCTGCAGCTCTTTTGTTTAAACGAACGCTTAGCACTTCAGCAGGAGCATCCAACAGAATAAAGCTAACAGCACTTGCATAACTCCCCCACCTATAATCAGGGTCACCTGATCTTAGTATTTCTCTATATTGCTTCTTCAAAGCAGAACAACCAAGAATAAGACCCTTTTTGTTAATTAAGCATTCTCTTATGGCATCCCTAAGTGATTCAAGCCATGGCATCCGGTCTTCATCTTTAAGTGGGATTCCCATACGCATCTTTTCTGTTGTATTGGAAGAAATCAAGCGGAAACAAATTAGAAGAATAATAAAGCAAACAAAATAAGGAAGGAAACATATAGAAATAAGTTTTTTTTTTTGTTTTTTTTTGAGATAATCAATAGATGCATAGTATTTGTGCAATTTTGCATATACTCATATACACACCTTTGTTTGATTCAGAATGAACATCATCAGCATCAAGATACTTATATTTCATCTCTTTTTCCAGCAACTGTCCTATTGTGCTGTTGATTAAATATTCAGTGGATAAGTTTTGCAAAGAAAAAAAATTAACCAAACAGGGTCATCCAACAGCTTAAAAATTTGATTGGACAGAAATTTCAAACATGTCATCAGAGAGACATTAACTCGGAAAGAGTAGACAATAAAAAACCAGAGCAAGCAATCACCAGCAAAGGCCATATTTAAGAATGATTATTCTTTTCAATTTTTCCCATGATCATGTTGTTTTGTGCTGATGACTTGAAATACAATGTAATAGCGGACATAATAATGTTTAAAATTTTATCACCACGGCTAGAGGCAACAACTAAAAGTGTTATCTTCCAAGTAATTAAAGAGTTCAACAAGAATATGCTCTTACTCAACTGGCATTTTGACACACTTGATGCGCATAAAGACAAAACAAAAGTGCCTAATCAGTAATCCAATGTCCCAATAGACATATTAAACTTCTTTCAGATTAGTATAATGGCTTTCTTGTCACACAAACAAACTCAATTGATATTCTTAATCCTATTTTCTGAGTCAGTATTTGCTCATAAATCACAGAGTTTTCTTTGAATCTGTTACGAGCTGTCAGGAGACAATTAACCACTGACTATTGCAGTTTGAAAAGAGGGGGCTGAAGAGGAGCAACGGATTTTTAAAAGGATTCAACTAAATTGAATGAAAATAAATTCTTAAAATGATAGTAAGAGCACTGACTATTCCTATGTAATTTACAAACCTCAAATGAAAAATCACAAAAACTCCCCAAAAAGATACTTGGTACATGGTAGAAACAAAAGAACAAAACGAAAGAAGGACAAAGATAACGTGATTCGCGTATGTGTAATAAGTTCAGCCAAGCGGGTCCTTCTAGTTCTAGTTTAGTTTCGTCATTCATGCCCTTCATTTGCCATAGGGAGAAGCTCTAGCTTGCTATTGTTAATGTTATTTCGAAGCCTTTATATCTATAGGACAAAGCGAACCATTCATTCTACTAGGCCAGATAACAGATAATGCATATATAAAACTCCGTATCTTAATTAATAGTTGAAAATAACACAGTTGGTTAAAGCCAGCAAAGCAATATATCAAAATGACCAATGAAGTGCTTACGACGAGACAGATAGAGGTTTTGGTTATTGGATGGACACTTACGTTTTTCCGGCACCGCTGACGCCCATGACTACGATAACTTCACCTGCCAAAACCCACATATGTACACACATAACGTGTATACTTTTCAGATGTGAGTTGAATTTGTGTACAAAATGAACCAATTGATTGATGGAGACAATCGTAAATCATCTACCTTTGTTCCTTGAAGCCATATCTATCGATCGGATGAAGGGATCAGGAATGGTACTTTGACTTTGAGAAGAATAGAGAGAACCTTAAGAACTCATCGCATAAAGATAAAATTGAATCAAATGATAATATGATACGTTTGAGCGTCACAATATTGTTGCTGCCGTCTATCACGTGACTCCCCCAAATAAAATAAGGTAAGCTCTTAAGTTACATACCTAGAAAATAAAGTACGCGCTTATCTCCCACCTTAACATAGCGTGCCTTGACAGAATTTTACTCTGGAATGTAATGTGGTGTTCAATGCTGATGGCTGAGGGCAAGAGGCATTTGTAGGACGGCACATGAACTAGATCTGACGTTTTTTGCTTGGGTTATTTATTAGAATCGGACTTACATGGCCTACCATTGATGGGTCTGCTTCCGTTGGACCCATTATTTAAGCGAAATTTACAATCTTGTATCAATTGTGTGGGTTCCAACCCGGTTTAAAAAAACCTCGGTTTGATTTTCGTCAGTACGATGTCACAAATTTCCTCGTATCAGCTTGAGTGTCAACCTATAACTCGAATAGAATTAATCTCGTATATATATATATATATATATATATATATATATATACGTTTATTGAATATGGGGCCTTAAGCTTATATGGCGATGGGTCTGCTTCCGTTGGACCCATTATTTAAGCGAAATTTACAATCTTGGACTAATTGTGTGGGTTCAAACCCGGTTTGACTTCGACCAAGAAAAAAACCCCGGTTTGATTTTCGTCAGTACGATGTCACAAATTTCCTCGTATCAGCTTGAGTGTCAGCCTATAACTCGAATAGAATTAATCTCGTGTATATATATATATATATATATATATATATATATATATATATATATATATATATATATATACATACACGTTTATTGAATACGGGGCCTTAAGCCCGAGAAAACAAAAAATTTCATGGCAAAGGCCCTAGGATGGGTTACGGCAGAATAGTCTGCATGAGAAAAGACAGAAATACAACTAGGTAAGCTATGAAACAAATGAACTCCGGGCTGCAATTCATGACCCTACTTGGCAAGTAAATCTGCGCAAGCATTAGCTTCTCTAAATTGATGGGCAATTTGCACTTCACCAATGTGATGACAGAGACTTTGTATGGCCAAAACCAAAGGTCTGCAAACATGAAGATCCATAGAGACTTTAGAGCAAAGTTTAACAGCAGAAAGGGAATCAGCCTCCATCACAACTTTGGAATATCCCATTTGTGCAGCCACCTTAAGACCAAAATATATAACCCATAATTCCGCCATTGTAATAGTGCATAAATCGAGATTTACGCTAAACCCTATAAGGTATCTACCATTGTGATGCCGAAGCAAGCCACCACGAGCTGCAGTAGTATTATTCATCATTGATCCATTAGAATTGATGTTAATCCAAGACTCAGGAGAAGGGTTCCAGCCAATGTTTTTGTATTGAAATTCTGCAAGCTTCCGTCGAGCTTCGAATACAAAAGACAGCGCCAAATGATAGTCCCTAGCAATCCAAACAATCTTATAAGACAGGGTGTTATGATCAGTTTGACTAGCATCAAATATAAATTGATTTCGTTGCTGCCATGGCAGCTTACAAGCAGACGCAAAAAGAAGGGGCCAGGGGGTCCCATATAACATTCGAGTTTGATGAGACAGATTAGCTTCCAGCCAATCAGACATATTGGCATGGAAGAAATCAGACTGCACCAAACTAGGATCAATGTTCATCCATGTATTTCTTGCAACTATACAGTCACGGATAACGTAGACAATTGTTTCTTCCACGAAACCACGAATAGCGCAATTGGCATTATCCACTAAATGTCTTCTTTGTCTATTGGCATTTGTCAATAATGCATCATTAGCAGCCAACCACAAAAAGGACTTAATACTCTGAGAGGCCTGGATCTTCCAAAGTTGTTTAAAAATTCTGTCATTATGAGGATTTACATGATTGGAAAATATCTCACAAGCTGTCCTTATGGAGAAAACTCCATCACTATTCAATAGCCAAGCAATATTGTCCTCACCTAAACCATTATCAGAAGGTTTAAGATAAGGAAAAAAACTGCAAGCAATCATTATCTAGAACTTGGGAAAGCTTGGGATAGTTCCAGTCACCATCCATCCCAACATACTCAGCTACTGTTTCATCATTCATCTCATTAAGTAAATCCACAATAGCAAAATCAGCAAGTGTATCAATACCTGGAATCCAATGATCCTGCCAAAACAAGATAGATTGACCATTACCAACATGCCAAACCAGATTTCTTTTAAATTTTGGCCACACCTGAGAAATTCCTTTCCACACATTAGACATCCTTCTAGATTTTTGAACTTCAGGAATTAAAGAATCAACACATTTTTATTTACTTCTCATCACTTGAACCCAAAGAGCATCCCTGTTGTGAATCAACTTCCAAGCTAGCTTCATCAAGTTTGCATTATTCAGCACTCTTGCCTTTCGAAAGCCCAGTCCACTCGCACTCTTTGGTTTACAAATGGACTCCCAACTGACCAGATGAATCTTGTTCCTATTTATGGAACCATTCCAAATAAAATCTCTGCAAATTTTATCAATACGATCACGTATGCTGAAAGGAATTCTGGTTGTTTGCATGATGTAGGTTAGGATTGATGCCAATGCTGACCGAGCCAAAGTAATTCTACCTGCAAGAGAAAGAGTGCTAGCTCTCCAAGAACTAAGCCTTGATGACATTCTATAAATAATGAACTGGAAATAATTCCTAGAGAATCTATCATGAAACAGAGGTACCACAAGATATTTTCCCAAATCTGAAGTAAGTCTAACTCCTAAGTGGAGCTCAATTCTAATCTCCTGCTCATGTGAATATTCTTGGAGAAAAATACACAAGATTTTGTTAAATTTACCTTTTTGACTAGAACTTGTGCAAAAAATATCCAAGATACCTTTAATCTCCGAGACTTATTCTAAAAAGGCTTTGGCAAAAAGCATGAGGTCATCTGCAAAACAAAGATGAGAAATCTTCGAACCTCTTATGCTAAGACAGATAGGCTCCGATAAATTGTGAGAAACTATCACAGAAATCAAATGAGAGAGCCTTTCTATACATAAGACAAATGTAAGGAGACAATGGATCTCCTTGGCGGATTCTGCGAGAAGGAATGATTTTATTAGAAACCCCACCATTCCACAGCAATTGCATTTCTGTGAAAGTTATACACTAGTTAATAATGTCTATAAGATTATGAGGTAACCCAACATCAGCCAAAGTTTCTCGAATAAAGCTCCAATTCAAATGATCATAAGCTTTTTCCAAATCTACTTTTATAGCCATAAAATCCAATTCCCCTCTTTTAAAACGCATCGTATGCACCACCTCCTAAGCCACCAAGATATTATCTGAACTTTGTCTCCCAGGTACAAAACTGCTTTGATAAGGCCCAATAAGCTTTGGCATTAATCCTTTCAATCTACTAGAGATTACTTTAGTCACAAATTTATAGACCACATTACATAAACCAATAGGTTTGAGATGGGCAAAAGATTTTGGAGTACATTAACTAATATCACCTCTTGTTCCTCCGTGACAGGACGCAGTGTTTGATCCAGTTTCTCTGACTTGCGGCCATAGATTCTGCTATATCTGTGCTTGCTCAGCTGCATCGGTATCAATTGTTGATGGACTTAAGGCAGCAGACCCTAAAAACAAATGTCCTCTATGCCGAGAGGTAACCAACTTATCAGATATGACATTTATATTGCAAGCTCGCTCTGCAACTTCAGTATTTGCAAATGGAGTGTAAAAATGGGGGAATTTCCATTCCGATTGCAATCATAACTTCTGTTAAAAGTTTGCAATTGCATATAATTCATGTTAATAAGACATGATTTCTTCCTTTATCGGTCAATAGAGCCGATGGATGGTCACTTATCTCATGACTATGTGCTAAATTTTTATATTTGGAATGCACGTATGCTTAATCATTGATGCAACGGTCCAAAATATACTTGTAATATCAATGCAACTGCTAGAACTTGAATAGCCGCACCTGCTCATGAGATCAGGATCCTATTCTAAGCTTCATTTAAAAGAGCATTACTTATGAGAAATTTGCTAGAACTGAATATCAAAGCCTCTTTATTAATAGCATGTTTGGTTGTTAGTTTCCAAAGCTCCAAACTATGGTTTGGACAAAAACTACTCTCTTATAGCTTTTGCCTTTCAGAGTTTACAGACGAGAATCAAAACTTGAACTTTTACCATCAAATATTTAGATCTTCACTCTTTTAGAATGAGGTCAACTCAAGCCCATGGATTCCCTGCGTGGCTCTGTCATTCTAGAGCTTCCTCATTTAAATCTTGTGATGAGTGATAATAGTAGTTTGAAAGGAAGGCTGTTCACTTATGCACTGACTAAGAGTATTGCTCTATATCATTCATGGTCTAATTTAACAGTCATCATTATCTTCCACTTTCTTTTACATTTTAATGTAACAGTTGATGTGTTAAGCGATGAATGATGTAGAGCAAAACTTTTGTCTTGCTCTCAAAATATCTGAGAATTCCTCCTTCGGCAACTTACTTCCTCAGTGCCGAATTGCTATGATTGGACCCTTTTTTGCTTGTACCATAAAGTGTGGGGCAGTTAGGAACTGAAAACTAAATTGATTCTTCTTCTTTTTTTCGGTTCTGTTTTCTGAATATGAACCAATTCAAAAAATTGACAACTTATTCTGAGTGTTCCCCTTTTTTTTGGGTTACTGCAGAGAGGAGTTTATGAAGAGGTTGTGCTCTTGCAAGAACTAAATATTCTATTAGGCCAAAGGTATGATCTCATCTATCAAGCTTTCGTATATTTTAGAGTAAAATCCCAAATTAGTTCTCGAAAGAGCTGTGGGACATCAATTTAATTCTTGACAACATTGTGACATCAATTTGGTTATCGAAAGAGTTGTGTGATATTAATTTAGTCTTTGAAAGATTTATGACATCAATTTGGATATTGAAATATTAAAATTTATTTTAAATTAATCTAAACTTTTTTTAATCTTTTGGACTAACTTGAAATTACTTTTAATCTTTCAAGGACCAAATTGATGTCACAACTTTTTTCACGATCAAATTGATGTTATAACTCTTTTAAGAACTAAATTAATATCTTACAAATCTTTTGATAACCAAATTTGAGGTTTTACTCTTTTTTAATTTTTGTATTTCGAGGAGTAGGGAGTTAAAGCAAGAGATGGATGCAAATTTAAAACTGTATATGTCATCTTGTTTGTGCTATATCCTTTGCAAGTTTCTTAACCTAATAATTTAAGAAAAATGTCATAGAGCTAGAATTTTTGTCTAAGTTTATTTGATAGAATATCGTGGCATGCAATTAAACCTTGTATGAGGAAATAGTTTATATGACTTTATTTTCTTCAATAACCACCCTTATTTTATGTTGATAACCATTTTTGGATAGTGTAACATTACTCATAATCTAAATGCTTTTCTAGCTGTCAAGAATACTGGGAGCAAAGACTTCAAGCGGAGAGGGCAGAGAGGGTTAAGCAAATAAAGGAACATTGGGAATCGCAATGTAGAGCATTCGTGGGCATCTAAGCAGAATAGGATCTATTTGATCTTTGTTTTTATTTTATTTTATTTTTTTAGAATTTTGTGAAAAAAAATAGTGAAAACAAGAAAATTCTGAGCTTATTTAGTTTATATTTCTATTTTCCATATTTCATTTTCTATTTTCCCGTTTTCAGGATTTTGTTGAAGGGCATAGCGAAAACAAGAAACAAAAATATATTATTTTTGCTATTTCTTTTCCAAAATTCTGAAAACCAAAAAATATAAAGAAAAATAAGA
Organism: Pterocarpus macrocarpus; assembly: GCA_031439585.1. Lineage (NCBI taxonomy): Eukaryota > Viridiplantae > Streptophyta > Magnoliopsida > Fabales > Fabaceae > Pterocarpus > Pterocarpus macrocarpus. The sequence goes on along the minus strand of CM062518.1, from coordinate 32,212,699 downwards.
AATAAAAACAGAAATCAATCAGACCATTTATTTCCTATTTTTATTTTCTATTTTTACTATTTCCTTTACAAAATTCTAAAAATAAGAAAATAGAAACTGAAAATAGAAACAGCAGTAATTTCAAGTTGAAACATGAATGTATATTTGTTTGATTGTTGTTTTGCATATAGTATGCGCGTAACATTCCGAATATTGAGATGCTATTTGTACCATATTTTCATACACCACTATAAAGATACCATGAGTTGTAATATATAAGTAGTGGCAGGTTTGTAATATTGTTAGATCTAATTCTACTATTATTCTTCTTTTTTTTATTACGGGTTCATTTGGTATGGCGGATAAAATAAGACCTGATTGTAGCTTAAAATTTTAATATTATATAGTACTTGATATGATATTGTATAAGATAATACTATAAAATAGAATATTGTCCTCTTACTTTCACAAAAGATTTTAATCATAAGCAAATATACAACAAAAAAAATCAAATTATAATAAAATAGTAGCTTTTATTAATTATTTAATTATAAATTTAAAAATAAATCTTATGATTTAAATAATTATTTTTAATTGTATTTATTATAAACATTTATTAATTTTGTTTATTTTAATTATAATTTATATTAAATTTTATTTATTTTTTATTTCAATATTTGTAATAACTTTATCTTATTTTGAAAAAAAATTAAAAATTGACAAATATATAATACCATTTTTTATCTTATACATTTTAATATTTTATGCTTGTATATTTTCATAATATATAAAAATAGAAAATTATATTAAAATAAAATTTAATTTTAAAATAAAATATTATAATTCTGATATTTATTTATCTTTTATAATTATTTTTAAATTTCTTAGTTTCATTATATATAATTAAATTTATAAGAAATGTTATTTATTATTTATTTATATATTTTAATAATTAATTTTTATTTATATATTTTTTATATTAGTTTGGATAGTTACTTTTGTATTAAATATTAAAATTTAATTTTGATACACTATTGATATAAAAAAAGTTTTATATAGTCATCCAATCATATCCTTCTATTTGTAAAACTTTTATAACAGTGGATGATTAAATCAAACACTTTTGTTGATGTGACAATACATAATTGGATATTCATATAAAAAATTTAATACTAATAATATATTAAAATTAAATTCATAACTATTTTTACTTTTAATAAAATATATGAATAAAAAAGAGCAAAAGACCTCTTACCTTCTTAATCTTGATTAAATTATTTATTATTTTGATGTACATGGGGAGTCTAATGAATAATCTTATACAATATTATATTGCTTACACCAAACATTTGATAAAATCATAACGTATTATATTAGCTTATCATATCATATCAAATATAGTGTCCCTTTATCATGTCTCTCCTACAAGGTGAAACTACTTGTAAGTTATCTAGGAGGTTGTTAATGAATGTCTCTTTTTCCCTAACTTTGATCCAATAAGGGATTTTTCTTTAGTTACAAGGTAGATTCGAAAGATTTACACTATTTAGAAATAAATCTAGATAGATTACATTCTCAATGAAAGTCAATCCCCTTTATTTTTATCTACCACAACTTTCGCCTTCTTCCTCTCTTGAAGGGGGAGCTAACCCTAATCAACTTATCCCCTCCATGACAGTTTCTTGACGACCTCTTCTCCTTGTGAGCAGATTATTTTTTTTTTCCCTCTTTTTTGTCCCACATTACCATTGCATGATGGTGTATTTGATATCACATCCAACAAGTGTTTTTATTGTAGGATGTCTCGATTGGGAGAGTAAGCGTGAGGCCAACTCATGCATTTGGGTTCTTGCAGTTGTAGATACATCCTAAATTGGAAGATTGGGCTTGTGTCTAATTATAGATATGCAACTTCTATTAGTGGATGATGGTTAGGCCTTTCTTCTTAAGCAGAAGGCCTTTTTCTACAAGATTCGGTTGTATTCTAAGGCTTTGGCAAACTAATGTGTACCACGGAGTTAGCTGTTAGTGCGCTGATATGTACCATAAAGAATGCCTGAATACCTTGTGTTTAGTAAGGTAGATATTGTTGTGCTCATTGCTTTAATTTCTTAGAATCTGTGATTGTGATGTTATAGTTGGTGCTTAAGCCTTGTGTTAGTTACTTTTATGTCTACTTATATAGTTTAATTTAATGTGATTTTAAAAGTTCCTTTAGAATTAGATCATAGATCTAATGACTCACCTTTGCTATCATGTATATCTGTGGTGTAGTGTAAAATTGTCTATTCTAATGTGTTATCTAAAGCTGTATATTTTCACTGCTTATAATTTAGCCTCAGTTTATGTTTTATCAGGTTTTGTTGTACCAATTTTTATGTTGTAAAGAAGCTAAGTCTTTGATCATTAATCAATGAAAATTTGTTGAAAAAAAAAAAAACACATACACACACACACATAGAGGGAAAGAAAGAGCTAATAATTAAATGGAAAAAAAAAAAGAAAAAGAATATTCCTTATTTGATTTTTAATGAGTTTAATGAAATGGGAGACGAAAATACATGCCATTCCCCAATTGATATTCCGATTTGGAAAGACAAAAATGAAAACCTTGAATTCCATGAGAATATCACTTTAACAAAAAGAAGACTTGTGTGGTGTCTCTGTGTGGAATTCATTACATCTCGGGATACATATGCTATGGGTGGTGTTTTGGTGTTTGATTCGAATACTATGATTAGCAGCCTCGTGGATTATGTGCACGCTGTCTCTATGGGGGAGGCAGCTATTAAGGCCTTGATGGAATCTCTACAATTTATATTAGAAGAGTCTTTGGGTGCTGTTGAAGATGTTGAAATAAGAACTTTATCAAAGGAAATAATCTCTTGGATCAATGGGAATACATAAGCAGTTTGGGAATCCAGGTTTATCAGAAACCAGTTTTGAATGTGAAAGACTGGTTTAGAAGGGTTCAAATATCTTATAATGTGAAAGATTTGAAATGGTGGTAGTACAGATGGTTTGAGTTTGCTGTCAAGTTTCAAATTCGGCAGGCCATAACAATTTCTCCTACATAACGGTGTACATCATAAGACTATGGTCATGCCTAATATGCATAAGTAATCAGATAACAGCTTTTGGTATTGGCCCTGTTTTGGGCTCCTTTGGTTATGCAGTAGCTTTGGTGTTTTGGTGTTAGGATTGCTTCTGGTTGTCATTTTCATATGTTTCGGCTGTCCTGTTTTTTTGTGATAATTTGGTCAATTTGGGATTTGAGGAATAAAATAATTTTCCATAATCACAAGATCAAGATGTGTTGGAGAACCTTTATGATGAATACAATGCAGAGGTGGAAATCATGGAATGACTTATGCTGAACTGAAACCAACTGCATGCTGATTTTGTTGACTCGTGCCATTATCTGAATAGTGGTACAGGATGGGTTCATGCTGTGATTTTGCGAGTTTGTGATGTGAATTTTGGTTTCGACGGATTTTTCTATCCAAAAAAAAAAAAATTTGGTTTCATCGGAGATCACTTATTGGAAAGGACAACAGACTCCGCAGTTCTTGCATGGATTTAATCCGTGGTGGTATCTCTGTTCGTGTTAATGGGTGGTTTACTATGTATGGGGGTTTATTTTTGTATTCCCTGGTCTGTACTGCTTTTGATCCCCTCAATCTTTTGAGTGTTTAGCCTTCCAATAAATTATCAAAAAAAAAAAAAAAAGAAAAGGGGGGGGGGTGTGGGGGAATATCACTTGCTTTCAAATACTCACTCGCGATCATTCTCTCAATCATGATTTTGAAATACAACAATTCTAGAGGGTTTTATAGGCAAAACCATGTCTACCATCAATAGAGAAAGTGAAAATTATATTTCAATATACATTCACAATGCGGGTACATCAACTCATGCTAATTTTCTGCATGACATACAGAAATGAAATTATCTACCTGAACAAATGAGCAAGATCAGGATCATCCAAATCCACATCCAGGCATCCATTCAACCTCATATATTCTACATAATGATCCGGTGGCTTCACTGCACGAGTACGCTTTGGAGTGAAGCGGTGGATTCTTTCAACGTCTCTAGCAAGCCACTTGACATATGCCTGGTCCAAAGGAGGCACGATCTTCAGAAATATCATATCGTCCCTTTCTTGCTTCCCCACTTTGTTTCCCATGGCAAAACAACCTGATCAGCTCCCCAAATGGACAACGTGTAAGAATATGTATGTAGAACGAACGAACAATAAGTATATTTCACCTTGGAAACATTTTTTATTAAAAAAATATTGCACTGTAAAAATAAAATCTAATAAAACCTCAAATGCAAAATTAAGCATTTCAACTTCAAAGCACACACATTGACAGCAAAATGAACATAGCATAGCAGATTTTAGAACATCAGAACCCACAAAAATGAAGATAGCATGAACCCACAAATACAAATATTTTGCAGCATGAAAGTTGAATTGAAACGTAGCACATGTGCATAACCGCATACATAGCTCATAGCACAACCCACAAGAACAGATATCACCGTAGTTGAAAACCATTGAAGGAGGACCAAATTGCACAATATCTATGCATAAACAATTGATTTGATATCACATTGAAGGAGGACCAAATTGCACAACATCTATGCATAAACAATTTGAGACAAAACGCAAATTAACATAGTTGAAGGAGGACCACAAATAAAACAAGTGCCCAGTAGAACGAGGTGGAACAATGGTGAACGAGGAGGAACAGAGGCGGCTGGGCAGCACTAGCGATGAGGAACGGGGGTCAACGAGGGGCTAGGCTCGGAAAGGAACGTGCAGCGGCGATGTGGCTCCAATGGTTGATTGTGGCGGCGGTGAGCTCGAAAATTGAGGAAAGATGCGAGGCCAAAGTGAGGCGGTTGTTGTGAGACACCACTAGCGATGAAGGCTAGGGCTCAATGCTGGAGAAGAGCGGTTGAAATAAGACCGCGTGCATGTGGCTTAGTGGGTTGAACAAAACGGCATCGTTTTGCGCCGCACTTCGGCAATTTACATCTGATAAAATCGGGAACAAACTCGCTCTGCACGACTATACTCGAATTTACCTGAGTTTGCCCGGAAATAATAGCAATCCTTGTGTAATATTCTGCAGGTGAGGCTAATAAATTCGACAGTTTAAATAAATTTGTAAAATTTTATTAAAATTAAATCATAAATTCGACTCATAAGAGCTTATATATTAAAAAATTAATTTAAAAATATATTATGGTAATTAAATATAATTAAATAATATATTAAATTAATATTTTAAAATCTATGTAAATATATATGTAAAATTAATTATAATTTATAATTATTATATTGTTATATTCTTCGTAAAATTTAAATGATAAAAAAATAATAATTTATGAAGTAGTAATATTTTAATTACAATTTGTTAAAAGAAAAGCATTGCAAAATATTTTATTATTTAAACTTTTAATTATTTATTAGACAATTCACATTAATTTTAATATTTTGTCATTTTCTTGTAAATTTTACCTTTATTTTTCAAAAAAAATCACATAGGTCATCTATCTATACATCCAAAATGTACAATAAATTCTTTTTATTTTTTTTATGAATTTATATAATAATTAAAGTTATTGAACCAATTTTTCTCTTTAACTAACATGGACTTATATTAATTTTGAAGTGAAACTAATCAAATATGTAACTATTTTATTTCTAATAAATATGTTCTATTATTATTTATAAAATTTATTTGAATATGCATTCATCTTAATCTTTTAAAAGAAAAATATTAATTAATCATGATCAATATACATTTCTCAATAGTTTGTCCTTAAGCACAAATGAATGAAAAATAAAAATATGAACTTCATTAGTCAACTTCCTATAAAAATTAATTAAAAGAAATATATCAAAAGAAATCTTTTTTTTTATTTTGGTTAAAATATGAAATCTATTAAAAAATATTAAAATCATATAATTTATCTAATTTTTTCTTTTTTTTTTTCTCTTTCACATTTTCATTTTCAACAAATATGTTATGTTATGTAATAAACTATAAAATAAAATAACTCTATGAGAGTTTTTAAAGTATTTTTTAAATTATCAATCATAAAATATGTAAAGAAAATAATTTTTACATGATATTTTGAATAGAATAATTTTTAATAGTGTATTTATGATGTTAGTCTTAAATTGAATGGATGATAAGTAAATTTTGTATGTGAGTGAAAAATAAAGTTTATATAAAAGCTTTAGAACATCTAATCATACAATATGAATGGGAAACAAACTTTGCATGAAAATTCTAGAGGAAGTAGTATTTCAATATTATGTATATGATTGTTGTTTGAGAATTTTGTTAAATTTTTTTACCAATTTTATTAGAGTTTACTAAAACTCATACGAGTTTATCTGAAAGAGAGTTCGCATGCTAATGAATTTATATTTATATGGTAGGTTCGTAAACTATTAAAAGTGTAAGCGTTAAATCAAGAGTTTAACAACTATGTCTAAGCCATTCATGTCTAAAATTTACTAAGCACTGCATAATTTGGTTCAAGTTAAGTTGGCTCATTACAAGGATAAAACTTTTTCATTAGTTTCTTCATTCACAATATTCAAATACAAAACTTATTTAATGGAAGGAGTGTTAAATCATATAAACCGACCAAATGTAGGTTAATTTGTATATAATTTTAATGAGTGACAAAAATCCCTTTTTTTTTTGCAGTTTTTGCTACACTTTGTGTAAGACTAAGTGTGTGTTTTCCCAAACCCACTTTTAACCTCTCCAACCATGATTTTGCCATTTTGTGTGATTGTTTGGCTATACATTTATAACCATTTCCAAAGCCACTTTTAGTCTCAAACCTTAGTTGCTAAGAAGCAAAAAGAGTTGCTTCTACATTTACTTCTTTAATTTTGTCAAAATTATTTCTCAGTTCAAACTACCAAAAATAAATTACTTTACTTCAAAATTACTTTTAACCAAAATCATTTTCATCAAGAATCAATTTAACAAACGCAAAACCATAGCATATTTGGTTTTATTTTTGTAGAATTGACACTAGATAGAATTGATTTTAAAGTAAAGTGAAAATGTTTGGTAATTTGATCCAAGAAGTGATTATGTTTAGATAGTATTGATCAAAATTTTTTTTAGATGTATAATTTACAAAAAAAAAAAAAAAAACCCAAAATCAACTTTGGTGGAATTAAAAAGTGAAAAATTTTCACTTCTATCTAAAATCAATTTTGAGACCATAATTAATTTTGACTATGAAAAACCAAACAATAATAAAAATGGACAAATCGATTTTGGTCTCTCAAAATCGATTCTATCATTGCCCAACTTGCATCCAAACATGCGCTAAGCTAGCTGGTAGAAATATGAGGTAGCATGCTTCTGCTGAATATGCATTCTTATCATCCTAGTAGTAGTAGCCCAAAATACAAAGCTAGCAAATGCATTAGTGTGGTGTTTCTAGGTGAAAGAACAAAAATCTAAAACCTATTCCAAACTTGTTCTCTTTCCTCTTTCCTGTTGTTTCATTCCATGACATGAGGGAGACCATCAATATTGGATTGAATACTTTTGAAATCTTGAATTGTATTGGAATATAATTGAGTTATAGAAGATATTTGAGTGCAACTAGCAAAATTAATTTTTTGCACCCACCTCACCCCAAAACACATAGACACTTGGGAAGATTTAAAGGAGGGCATTGAGAGCGAACAAGACTGATGTCTAATTCATGGGTTTCATTAGCAACATTCATATTAGCATATTTGGTTTGTTTGCTCCCCTAAATTACTTCATTCAAACAAATCAAAATTAAGGGGCAGGAAATTCAATTTCAATGGAAAATATCAAGTAAATCTTCAAAATTAGAAGTTGTTACCCACCCAAAAAAAAAAAAAAATCCTCCAAATAAAAGAACCAATCAAAGGACTTAGTAATGAAAATTCACATTGGTAGTGACAGTTATCATACCTCAACTGCCACAAGAGAAGAGGGAGTTGGGTGGTTGCATAGTTTTGCTGATGTCCATCCAGTTAAGATAACAAGGGCATACAAAATGTTAAGTGTCCGCAACCTCAAACAAGGGTGCACTTCCCTTAAAACATTATATATAATCTTCAAATAATACAAAAATTCAAAAATGTTTCTTCATTTAATTTGTTATTCATTTAGATGAGTGCAATTATAGGATTTTTGATAAAAATCATTGTCCAATATTTTAAAATTATAGAGACCTTTATCTCTACCCAATATATATATATATATATATATATATATATATATATATATATATATATATATATATATATATGGAGAGAGAGAGAGAGAACTTTATAAATGATTGAGTTATAAGGTTTGTTTGTTTCAACTTTTAAAAAAAGATATTATGAAATTTAAATTTTATATATAATTAAAAAAATTTAAAACTAATTTTGTTTAGAAGTTACTATTTTTAATTTTTATAAAAAAGGTGAAAATAAATTTTGTTAAGATTTTAATTATTTTTACAAAAATTTTCTAAATATATGAAAACTAATTTTTTTGATAAAAAAAAGTAATTTTTTGCTAAAAAAAAATCACAACCTAACACATTCATAGTGGCCAAATTTTATGCTGAATTAAACTAGAAAGACTAAATTGAAATTTAATATTAATTAAAAGAATGTTTTAAAGTTTATGTAAAACTTAAAAAAATATCAATTCACACAAATTCTGTTGACTTTGATTTTTTTAGATTCTTAGTTTTTAAATAAAAATCACCAAAAACGCTTGAATTATTAATAAAAAATTATAATGTGATTATGTGACCTTCACTCAAACTAATTATTTTAAATAACATGTATCTATATTCTACACGTTATACGTAATTTAAAAAATTAACCTCATAAATGTAAAAGTATGATACATGATTTTATAGATTGCATATAATTAAGTTTTCAAAGAAAAGACTTCATTTGAAGGGCAAAAAAAAAAAAACCATAGGACAATTTTTCAGCCAAACATGTTAAAAATACTTATTTCATTTTTTATAGTTGGTAAATTTATTTTCTTTTTTTTTTTATGGGGTAATAATATAAGAAACAAAGTAAATAATAACAATATTAACATAAATGGCCTAAAATAAAACTTAGCCCAACTAAGAAAGGCCCTAGGAATTTCAACATAAGAGCAACACCGTTGGCCCAATCCTAGTTAGCCCAAATCTTCCTTTATTTCTTTCTCTAGTTCTCACTTCTCACGCACCCTGTTTAACCTCACAACATAGGGTCAGAGTCACACACTATGTTAGTATATTGAGTTGTTGAGGCGAGTGGGCGTTGATGCTTGCTTGCCGTGGTTGCTGACTACTCAATTATTGCCAGGGAAAAGTAACGCAATGTAAAGTATTAACAAATTCACTGTGATAGAGGTGGCAAATGTAATTCGACCTGTGGGTATCCGCCATGCATTAGGACGAATCAATGCAAGAGGGTTTTGAATGCAGGTAGAGTCGAGTTTGAGTTTAGTGCAAATCTATCCCTCATCCTCTATATATATATATATATATATAATATAAATTTTTATATGTAGTTTAATCACATAAATTTTATATAAAATTTTAATATATTATATATTTTTAACGCAATTTTGCCTCATTTACCTCCCTTCTTTCTTCTTGGCTAACTTAGATCCTTTCCTTCTTGGATTTTGCTGCTTTGCCTCCTTCCTTCTTCCTCACCCATTGCGTAACATCGCGTCATAGAGCCTCATTGCTGTCGCACACAGGTCTTTTCTTCTTCTTCTTCTCTAGAGCTCCAACTCTCCACCTTGACTTACAAGGTTCAAGGTTTTTGTACCATAACCCATTCCTTGGTTTTGAGACCAAGTATCTATCCGCCACTTGGGAAAAAAGCTCTTTGATGCTTATTCTGTAAATTCAAGGAACCTAAATTCCTAAAAGTTATAATTTTTATGGGATTTTTATATTATGATATGTCGTTTAGATATTAGTAGATTATTATCAATTATGTCATATCTCTTTTTGAGAAAAATGTTGATAATTTTAATTATGTCTGGGACAGGTGACGAAGTTTCAATATTTTTTATTGTCTACTAACCTTTCATATTTGTTGCTCAAATATAAAACCTAGTTTTTTGATGCAGCATTACAATGTGTATTAAATCTTGCTTATAATTTGCATTTTGGGTTGTACAACTAGTTTACTAGGGGATTGACTTATAATTAACATAATTGACTATTTTAATTTCGAGTGCATTCCACTAAGCTAGAATTTTAGCAATTTCATCCAACCGCATGTCTACCATCTCTCATCCCTTTGTTCTCTTCGTCATCTACTAAATTGAGCACTTAGTATTAACTGATAAGGGCAGGTAGGATATGAGTTAAAATGGATTCTTTGTGAATAAGATTTGAATTTTAATTGTTAAAATCCACAAATAAGATGCACAACAGGTTAGTGATAATTTATTAAGGTGTGGAGCGGGATGTTAAAACTCTCCCCAACCTGTCCCACCGCCACCTTTACTTTGTAAGCACCACTGGCTCTGTTCTTTCATTGTTTCCTATTTTTATTTATATATATATATTTTATGTTGGCCTTCATCATCGCACATTCTCAGATTCTTGGACAATGCCCGCGGTACTCTATTTTGTTTACTTTGATTTGATTCTTATGTTGTTGGATGTGAAAGTATTTTAGCTCTAAATTCGCACTTTAATATTCAGCATGGAATTCGCCGCTGATAGTTAACACACGAAGGGTAATGACGTAATTGCAAGTGAAAAGTATCATCTTATGAAAACGGCACCGAAGAACCCTAAACTAGAACCCAGGGTCGCTCAGGGGCAAAAATAAGCCTGGTGTTGCTGCGCCGCATAGATTGCATATGCCATTCATTCATTCATTCGAAGGTAACTGGCCCTCCACTTCTTTCCAATGACTTAAATATCAGTGACAAAAAAAAAAGCTTTCCGGCACCCTTCACATTTTTTTTTTAATTTTACCTTTTTTTTAAAAGAAAATCTTATTTTATTCTTATCTTTTGCCTCTGGAATAACCGTACGGTGAAACAAAGAAACGCCGTTTGGTTCAGAAGAGGCGAATATCAAGTGAAGTGTCAATACCCCGAATAGGTTTGAGGGTACGGACGCTCTTCCTTATGCTCCTTGCCTGGCCTAGATATATTCGGATATCCATTCCTCTATTTATTTCTTTCCTACATTGTAGAAACTACAGATAGATAGAGTCATGAATCTCATGTAGTTTTGCATTTGAATGGGGTTTAAATTGTGAAAGCCTTCACCAGAAAGCTGAAAGTGATAAATAGAAGATCTTTCGGTTCGCACGGAGGCTGAAAGGGAGGATTTATGCCCCCCGAATCTTTTGAAGGAAAGGAACAAATTTGTGCACTCTTGTTCTTTTCTCATCTAGTTTCGGAGACTCCTTTTATTTCGTTCAATATCTTTTTTCAAGCATTTAAAACAAGCTTTGCCTTCACTGAAGAACTTGTCATTTTCTAGTTTGTTTTCCTTTACATAAGTCATGGAAAAAGATGAAATTGTTTCAAGGTTAATTCTGATCCGAGTTGATTGCCCTACTGGATGTGAAAAAAGTTAAACAATGAAAACTTACACTCTAATTCAACACGTACTTCTGTACTGTCAATTTCTAGCTGTTATTCTTGTTCTGTACTGGTTTTCACCTTAAGATTTTTATTTCCTATTATTATTTCCCCTGTGCCTGCTTATTATATATTTTGGGCCATAATAGAATGGTATATATATAGAGCCTGTGTGGATTGCAGTTTGCATCCATCAGAAATCCTTCTAAGAGAAGGAAAATGATTTTGTACAGTAAATGGTAGTGTTTAGTTTAACTTCTTACTTTTTAGAAAGTCTTTTGAAATTTCAAAAGGCTTTTTGAAAAAAGTATCTTTGAGTTTACTTTTCATTCTAGAAAAAGACCTTTTGAAAAGGAATCTTACTATTACTCTCACAGCAACAACCAAAAGTAATTTTACTTTATCTTATCCGAACAAAACTCATTCTCCTAAACTTACTTTTGACATATTTAAATCAAACAAAAATCATTCTTTTAAAAGTAATTCCTCTAAAAGGTCTTCTTTTAAAAATAATTATTCTAAAAGGCCTTCTTTTAAAAATAATTCTTCTAAAAGGCCTTCTTTTAAAAGATCTTCTTTCAAAAGATCTTCTCTCAAAAATTAAACCAAACGGACCCATATATGTTTTGGGTTAAATGTTCACGCCTACCCAAGCCCTTACAAATAAGGAGGGTCGTGTTTGTCAATCAACTGCTAACGTATAACTATGTCGAGTCTTCATGGACATAAACCAAAGATGTGTTATAATACGATGTAATAATATCATTTGATTTATGTAGCCGACTTTACCTGGTGGAAAAGGCTTAGTTGTTGCTATTGTTTTTATGTACCCATTATTCTTCGCTTTTGTGGTTCGCTAATATTTCATATTAGTGGTGATGATATTGATAATTTTGCTTGTTCTACTCTTTTTCTTTTTTAAATGATATTTTTAAACTAACATTTGTTTATTTTAAATATAATTTTTAACAGGGGTCCAGATTTTACAATTTTTGATTTGATCATCCCTATGAAGGACAAACACTTGAAGGAAAGATTGAAAACTATGGCTGAGTTGGATAAAGATAGCGGCATGAGGGTTGAAGATGTGGATTGGCTTTGCTCCCTTTCAGAGTCCGAGATTGTAAGTCTTTTGTTCATTAACTTGAAGTATATTATCATTGCTCCCTTTTAGATTCTTTCTGTTGTTTGTATTAGATAGTATCAAATTTTTGTTTCAGCGTTGTGTTTCACTTTGTGTGAAGGTTGAGCTCCAGATGTTTAGTTAAATGTTTCATGGTGAAAATCATACTTGAAAAATTCCTCTTAGCATTTTTTTTCCCCGGTAGAATGATTAAGAAGGATAGAAGAAAGTACAAGTGACTAAGATGAGTTCTTCTCAAGAGAAGGTAAAAAAAACAAAAAAAGCAAAATTAATAATAGAATCCATAAGTAATAAAGGAAACGAGGATTACTGCAAGGAAGCTCAATCTGTGGGCTCGAGCTGTGTGCTAGAGCCATGTGCCCACATCTTTAATACAAAGGTCTAAATATATTAGTTAATGAGTCCCTTCATATATATATATATATAGTGGTACTAGTGTGGCAGCTACTTTCCTTTGGAATAAGTTTTTGGCGTGTTGGATGAATATTGGATGTGCCCTTTCCCCTTGCAGCATTTTCTTTTTATTCATTTTAATGGTGGCTTTAATGAGGAGGCTTAAATTTTGTCACAGTGTGCAATTTTTGCAGTCCTGTGGTGTATTTTATTGAAGAGGGATGCTTACATTTTTGGGGATCCATATTAGCCATTATGTTTGGGGTAGGATTGTGTTTATAGCTTCTCTTTGGTTCTCATTCATTGGTGTTTCAATGGAGTCGCCATTACTTATTATTTGTTCGTTATTGTTATTATTTTAGTCAGACATTATTGCATCATCCACTAACTGCTTTTCCTATTCTCTCTTTAATAAACTCTATTTTCTATTAAAAAATGTTAAGGGGCCTATGAAAACATATTTAATTGGGTATTAATTCGTGCATTAAAAATGGCTGTGTCATAGAGCCTATGGTTTTGACTGGTTTATGTGTGCAAATACAGTCTGAAATAGACCTGACTGGCACTGCCGTTATGTGTTTGAAGAATATTGAGTGTTCCCTGTTACTTTAGAGCTTGGATTTGTCATGGAAATTCTTTACTTATGATATTCAAAATTTGAAATTTTGGCAGGATATGCTGATTAGCTTGAAATTGCTAATCATTCAGCGTGCAAAAATGATAGGCTATGCCGAACTGGCTAATAAATTCGACCTTAAGATGATTCAAGCCATTGGTATGCCTTTGTTTCTAACAAAAAATCATGCTTTTTCAAAATTCTGAAGTGTGCTGTTCCTTGATTATGCATGCAATTTCCTTCGCTTTAATTGTATTGATTTATCTCTCCTTTTTTCTTTGTTTCATTGTTATATAGAGTATACTGTTTACTGAAGCTGAGGCAGGATTCAAGGAGTTCTACTTTAAAAAAAATGAAAGAAAGAAAAAGGGAAAACATATCCCTAGAGTCGGATTTTGTTTATTGTTTAACCTTTATTTAGGGTCTGGATCGGATTTTCTTTGTGTGTGTGTGTGTGTGTCAAGAATAAATTAATATTTCAAAATGTTCTTTGCATGCATCTCTTGAAATCATTAAAGGACTATAGCCTGTGCTGGGGTCTATCATGACTTGACTGTTTCATATTTATCCATTGAATAGCTAAATGGTCAGAATTCATAATCCTTCCTGATTTGTGCCTGCCATTTGAATTGCTGAGATTTAGCAATAAATTGAATTTCACAGTATTACTTGCATTGCAATTAATTGCAGTTCTCACTACCAAGTGCATGAAAATCAATTCACTTTTTACGCTAGTAGCTAGATAATTATACTACTAGTTAGTTAAACTGTTTGGATAGATGCATTTTCTAACCACATCTTACTACCAATGCCTTGATGTAGCACTTGTTTTGATGGAACATCTCAAAGAGGAGGTAAAAGATTCACCACTTATCCCAGATACGGTGACATCTGCTGCTTTTTTAGATGCTTGCACCCTATTGAAATGTGATAATGAGGTTGCTACAACTATTCAAGAGCTAAGTACAAACATTGGTGCTGATATACAAACATTTCTGAGTAGGTACGTTTACCAGAACATATATGTTTCTGAGGATTTACCAAACATTAGGTGAAACTATGGTAGTATGAATTATTTAAGTGATTTGTCTATGAAATAGATCTTGAAATATGAATTTGTAAGTGACATGTCATGGGAGACAAAGTTAATGTACATTGACATCTATTGACTATGGTGCTGGGAGCTAGAGCTTTGTTTCCAATGGATACAGAGCACATCAGCCAGTTGTGCTACACTGAACAGCTGTGAAAGATGTACAGCGCTAATCAACCACTAAAGCATTGTTACTAATAAATGTAGAGCAAATTATCCAGTTGTCTATTCTGAACAGCTATGAAAGATGCATGACACTTGCCTGCTAGTAAATTTAATAACCAACCACTAGAACCAGAATAAACAGAAGGGAACAAAGCGAATGGAATTGAGTCTTTATTTCAGGTTGTCTGTCTGCAGGATCTTGCCCTAAAATTCTCTCCTGAAAGTATACTTAATTATTACATGTAATGTCACTTCATTTTATATTAATTTCCTCCATAGATGCTTTTGTTTCTCTCTTCCTCTGGCTGGTGTTCTGTTTCTCCATTTGATCATTACGGCTTATGCCTCTTATGCTTTTATTAAAGTTGTGTAGATGTCAACATTAATATCCTGACTTGTTTGTGCAGTCCACCAACTTCCAAACGAAGGAAGAAAAAGGTTCGAAGCAGATAGTAAAAGATTTAGGTGTTCTTGATGGAACCTAAAACTTCTAGCTTATACTTATGTCAAAGGCTGAATTTGATTGTCTTCATTGGGTCAAGAATTGTATAGGTTTTTGAATGGTTTTTTTTCTTTAGAAATAGCTGGAGCAACTTACCAGTTAAATTTTGAATATTGTGTCAAGAATGTGTAAAAATGCGTACCCATTCTTTCAAGTGTTCGATTTTAGGGAAGAATGAACCCGACATTGTAATTTTTTTATTATTTTTTCGGTCATTGAACCTAGCTTTGTATGAAGTACACTATTTTTTTTAAGAGGTGAAGTACCCTGTTCGTAGTGTTCAATTGGGTCGTTTTATTACGAAGAGTAAAAGGCAATGATCCCCTTTAGGTTTGCCAAAATGACACTTAACCCCAATTTAGTGTCAAAATTGCACACCTCCCCATCTTCACATTTGAACTAACGGGGCTGTTACCATGGTTAAAACTCATTTTGTTTTTTATTCTATAAATCTAACTTACCTCCGCCTATTAAGTTACTTCTCCGTCATGTTATACTTTCTACTAGTAATAAGAATGATTTTTCAAAAATTATCCCGAAAGCTATCATGAAGGTTCCATTATCAAATGTGGTTTTTCATAGTACATCCCGAATGTGTATATGATGATTGATGAGAAGCTGATGAATATTATTATTATTATTTTTTATTGGGGCGCCGTGGGGGGAGGGTGTTCAACAGATAGGAGTATACAAAGCTAGCCTGTTGGTTTATCTTTAAGTGGTGTTCATATGCAACAACAAGGAAGAGTGTGAAAATTGGGTACTCTTTCTCCCACTCAGTGAAAAGAGTAACACTAAGTTTTCTACCTCTTCAAACAAGTATGAGACTTGTTCCTTGGGCTACTGAAGAAGAATGCATGGCACCAATCCAAGAAATAACCTTGATTTTGATGCACTTGGTTTACCTGCTCTATTTTGGAAGAAGTACGATTTCTGTTCAATTAGAGTTTCGGCTGTTCTGGTTGTTTTCATGCTCCCCAACTCCAACAATGAAGTGAAACCAATGGCTCAAGTCCAGTCTTTAAAAAAAAAAAAAAAAAATTTACATTCATGGTTTAAGTGTGGTTAAAATGGAATATTTTGTCAATGTTTAATAGCCTTGTTAGTTCAAGCGTGAAGATGAGATGAAGTGCAATTTTAACACTAAAATGGGGCTCACTGCAATTTTGGCAAACCAAGAAGGGGGTTGTTATTTACTCTATTATGGGTCCTGTTTGCATTACGGAAAGCATTTTAACGCATTCTTGAAAAGCATGTTGTTATTGTACCTTTTTTTTTTTTTTCCAACTTATGTCTTAATATTTAATGGTGTAATTTATTCTAGGATGCAATTTTTTCTCTATTTTTTTAAAATATTATAGTGAAATACTTTTAAAAAATATTACATTCATGTTTTAAGTGTGGTTAGAATGGAATATTCTGTCAATGTCTAACACCCCTGTTAGTTCAAGCATGAAGATGAGGTGAAGTGCAATTTTGACACTAAAATGGGGCTCAGTGCAATTTTGGCAAGCCTAGAGGGGGCTGTCATTTACTCTATTATGAATCCTATTTGCATTACGGAAACCATTTTTACACATTCTTGAAAAGCATGTTGTTATTGTACCTTTTTTTTTTCCAACTTATGTCTTAATATTGTAATGGTGTAATTTATTCTAGGATGTAATTTTTTCTTTATCTTTTTTTAAAAAATATTATAGTGAAATACTTTTAAAAGAAGTAGGAACCCTTTATTTAGCTTTCCATAATTGGGTTCTCTTAGGACGGACACTGTAAGAAAATATTTGTTGTATTTAATTTTTTGGATACATTATCGATGTATGGTGATTATAGATTAAAATAAATGTAGATTTTGGTTATATAAGTGTAGAACGAAATATGAACTGAAAATGGATGTACATTATTCATGAATCTAATATATCAATTTCACATTTACATAACAAAATTTAATATTTATTTAAATTGTGATTACATATCTGTTAGTAATATGCTGACTTGTGAGTTATATAATTGAAAGTCACACTTATTTAAACTTTAATTATCAAATATTGATTAATGTGTCTAAATAAATATTAAAATGACATAACTCTATCGTGAAAAATCCGCAAACATATCAATTTTATGCACATGTCAACTTGAAAGTAATAAAAATTGGAATACCTCTGCTATGTCTTCTTTTAAAGGAGTAGCAAGAATTAGCAGAGTTTTGATATATATATATATAGTTGTCCTTCAAGCTATGCATGTACATTTTCATAAATCTTCAAGTATGAAAAAATGAACAATAGCCAACTTCGGCGTATGGCAATATTGATGAGGAAGGAAAAGAGACCTTAGGATAAGACAATGATTATGTTATGTGTACATATAAGATGGGAGATATTATGCTGATTCAAATCTCATTTACAATTGAACAAAGTGTAAATCGGTGTAATATCCCATACTCCATATGTACTCATATCATTTTTCTAAGACAATCAAATGGTAGGGTGAGTCTCCTTGATAAGGGTAAGCATGGCCACATGGTGATAAACGAAAAGACATAAATTATGTCATCTTCGCAAAGACTTGAGGAACAATCGGACCCAGTTACCAAAACAATCATCTCGACCTTGCTTGAAATAGAGCAGCACAACTCCACCACGAGGCCAATTACCCAAGGCAAAAATGTATTATCTTTATCATGTATCTGAATTCTGAAAGTTTCTAAAAAAAAAGAACGCTTGTTTCCATTGAAAAAGACGAGGCTCTACAGTGCTATATTATTTTGTAGGCGAAGGAAGGCGTGGAAATTGCAGATATCATTTGATGTATAGACACTTTGAAAACCTTAAACATCTCAAAACATGACATAGATGTAATCATTGTTGTCATGGTCTTCGATTAGTTGAGAATTTATATAAATGAAAGCCCCATCTTCCCATCCTAATATTGGACATAAATCAGATTTTGATTTTGTGGGAGATGAAACCAGTATTTGTTTTTTCATGGAGATTAACCAATGCTAATCCATCAAGCTTAGGGGTAATAACACTGAGCTAAGTAACTCAATTTTTATATAGATCCTTGCCTCCTACAAATTAATTGACTGTACATAAGTTTATGTATTTCATTGTACTCTTGTTTTTGTTTTAGCTAAAGAGAACAAATGCACCTGAGGATTATCTTGTTCGACTTACCAAGGAGTACAAGAGCTAGCAAAGTGAGGGACCACATTTATTACATTTATATTCCAATATCATTTAGCATAAAAAGTGTGACGGGTCTGACGGCTCAGGAAAAATACCCAAACCAATTAAATATAATCGGGTGGCTGCCTTTTAATTTTTTTTTTTCTAACTGACCAACCCAACCCGAACATTTTCGGGTTGGATCGGGTCGGGTATAAGAGTAGATAGCATTTTTTTTTTTTTGATGAAAGATATATTAAAATACTCAATTTTGTGACATTTTGAAACCTTTAAATTGTATTTTTAAAATTTGAATATAATCAAATATATTTTTAAAAAAATTACATACATAATTGATAATTCCATAATCATAATCATGAATATATTATATATTATACATTATACAATATCAATCATCAATAAATTTAATTATACACTAATATATTAACATAATCTAAAAGTTAATATTTATAATTATAATTTTACAAAATTAATATATAAGTAAATGAATCATTATTTATAAAAAAAAAAAGAGTTCGTTTGGTTGGGTGCAATCTGGTTTAATTTTTAAACCCGCTATCTAATCAATATTGAATCAATCGGATTTTACCGACAGACCTGACATCCAATTCAACCGACTTTTTACATTCGCTCTGCCTGTCTTCGTGCTCATGGCCGACCTGCACTGCACACCCCTAATTTAGCATGCACTATTTTTTAAAGTTAGGGAGACTACATATAAATTTTTCAGTAACCCATACTCAAAAGATAGGTTTCAAAGTCAGTCATACCCAGCAAAAGTCACCATAGCAATCACCCTACCGTAAATGGCCAAATGCTATGCCAGAATTAGCATGCTTTGCTTGCTTGCTTATGCTTCACACATTTGGTTAAAATCTTATGCTAGAGATTTTTAGCACAGATCTTTACTGCCACAGCGACAGAGTGCCACATATGAACTCATAACTCTGTTAGGGATAACAAAGCATGGTACTTCCTAAGTGTATTAAACACTATAAATGTGAGCGGAAGCACGCCCAAATTTATGTGGAAAGTAATGACTAAAATAAAGCATGTGAACAATATTTTATAGTAAGACACACTCATCACTATTCACATTAATAAAATATATCAAGAAACAACACGCTAAATTTTAACGTGAAAGGCTCTTTAGAATAATGAGAGAAAAATCACAGGATAAACTTCGAAAATATTTCATTATATTTAAAGATAATTATAATATAGTATTTTTCAGTGAGACTCTTTTCTACTACAATTTGTAGTATTATAGAAATCTAAAAAATATACCCAAATCGCAAGTATATACTCACTCACTGCACTCTTGGGATTTCTCGTATACTCTCTAATATTACTCTCACTATAAGAAACTATTGTTGCTTCTTCTACACTGAATGGTGCTCAACTTGGGATGATTTCCTCCACGATGAGCTTGGCTATTTATAGAGAGCCAAAGCCATGGTGCAATAAATGCACCATTCACCAACCAACCATAATTCAATGCAATTTGCATAAGCGAGTTGAAAATCATCTCACCCATGAAGTTTCAGTGGAGTTCTGCCCAAGGGAAGTAAATTTCTTCCTCCTATTATTGACTTTGCAAAATTGCAAGTTACATCTTGACAATTCTTTACCTTGACTTGTATTTTTGCAAGAACTCTCAACCTTTGCAAATATTGATCAAGTCCAAGCACTACTTAAACTTATCACTCGGCAACGGTTTCATCATCATATCTATTGGGTTTTCAGTCGCGGCTATCTTCTGAATTGCAACAGTGCCACTATTGATACTTTCTCTAACAGATGAAGTCTAACATCAATGTGCTTAGTCCTTTCATGATAGATTGGATTTCTAGCTAAATGAATTGCACTTTGACTATTACAATGTATGATTGGTACATGTTGATTCAACCCAAAACTATCCAAAAGACCTTACACCTACATGCTTTCTTAAATAGCCTCAGTCAATGTCATATACTCAGCTTCAGTAGTTGACAATGCCACTATAGATTGCAATGTCACATTCCAGCTAATAATACATCCAAAGACTATAAAGATATAGTTTGTTAGTGACCTCCTTTTATCCAACTCTCCTGCATAATCAAAATCTAGATAGCCCACAACTCCTCGGTTCTGTTGACCTTCAAACACCAAACAGACATCGATGGAACCATTCAAGTACTGCATGATCCATTCCACAGCTTCCTAGTATACCTTTCCAGGTTTGTTCATAAATCTACTCACTATACTTGCTGCATGCGAAAGATCCGATCTAGTGCACGCCATGGCATACATTAGACTGCCAACTGCACTAGAATAATGTATACAAGACATATGCTCTACCTTCTCCCCAGTTCTTGGACATTACTTTGAAGATAACTTAAAATGTGTAGCTAATGAGTGCCAACTGGTTTAGATTGATCCATATTAAAGCATTGTAACACTTTCATTATATAGGTTTGCTTGTCAAGCATAATTTGCCACAATGCCTCCTCTATGAATCTCCATTCCAAGAATCTTCCTTGTTACACCTAAGTCTTTCATCTCAAATTCTTTTCCCAACTAAGTTTTCAACATACGAATTTCAACTTTGTTTCGAGCTGCAATTAGCATATCATCAACATATAACAACAAATAAATCCGTGAACCATTTGGAAGCTCCTTAGAGTAAATGCAATTATCATATTGATTTCTGCTATATCTAGTACCAATCATAAATGCATCAAACTTTTTGTACCACTGTCTTGGGGACTGCTTCAAGCCGTATAATGACTTCATTAATAGGCAAATATGATCCTTTTTATCAGAAATTACAAACCCTTCTGATTAGCTCATGTAGATTTGCTTCTCTAGCTCACCATGTAAAAATGTCGTCTTCACATCAAGCTGTTCAAGCTCCAAGTCAAACGTACTCACAAGAGTTAATAGGATTCGAATAGAACTATGCTTCACCACATGAAAGAATACTTCATGGAAATCAACACCCTCTTTCTGAATATAACCCTTTATTGCAAATCTCGCCTTGAATCTTGGGGGTTCAAGGCTAGGTATTCCTTCTTTTCTTTTGAAGACCCATTTTCATCTAACTATTCTCTTTTCCTTTGGAAGTTGTACCAGCTCCCATGTCTGATTTCTTTGAAGAGAATCAATATCCTCATTTATTATTGTCCGCCACTACTGCGACTCTTTGCTATCTACTACATCGCAGTAGGTACATGGTTTATCTCAAATAGCACCATCTGCCATAGCCAAGGCAAAGGCTATAAGATTTACATCTAACTAGTTAATTGCACAAGCAATATAATTCAAATATCTCTATGTTTTCCAAATTTGTCGCCTTTCTTTGCCAATAGCAATACTGTATGGCTCTGCTTCTTCGCCAGTATCCCTACCATCAGGTTCATGTTGTTGTTCTACTTTAGGTTGAGTAGTCCTTAAAGTACTTGGCCGATTTGTCTCATTTTCTTGTTGCTTTATCTTCCCATAGTCAATCTCTAGCTCCACCTACTTTGTTGCACCACGATCTGTTTCTACTTGATACACTTTAGATTCTTGCTTCTGATTTACCACTGCCACCTCGTCAAAAGTGACATCTCTGCTGATAATGATTTTGGGTGAACTTGCCTTTTCCGTGCATCACAGTCTATAGCCTTTCACCCCTCGTGCATATCTTAGAAATATACACCTTCTTACTCTTACCTCAAGTTTACTATCACTCACATAGGCATATGCAGGGTAACCAAATATCTTCAAATCAGAATAGTTTACAAGTCAACCAAACGATACCTCTTGTGGAATCTTCAGATCAATTGCAGTTGATGGAGATCTATGTAACTATATTGATCACCTCAGCCCAAAATGATTTGGGAAGTGCAACATTAATTTGCATGCATTGTGCATGCTCTAGAAGTGTTCTGTTCATCTATTCTACAACTCCATTTTGCTATGGTGTTCCAGGTATAATATGGTGTCTCACTACACCAGCATTCTCGCAGAATCACAAATTCTTTACTACAAAATTCTCCGCCATTGTCAATTCTTAGTCTCTTGATTGACAACCCAATTTGCTTCTCGACCATGGCCTGCCATTGCTTGAATTTGTAGAATACTTCATCATTTTGCTTCAGGAAATAAACCCAGACTTTTCTGGAATAATTATCCATCATAGTAAGAAAATAATGAGCTCCACCTAAGGAATTAATAGGGGTTGGACCCTAAACATATAAGTGGACATACTCCAATATCCCCTTGCTAATGTGTTTAGTAGTATCGAACTTCATCCATTTTTGCTTTCCAAAGAGACAATTTTCACAGAAGCCGAGTTTACAGCTCTTTAAGCCTTTTAGTAAGCCTCTGCTAGCAAGTATGGTCATTCCTTTCTCACTCATATAACCAAGCCACATGTGCCACAATCATGTAGCAATATCATCACTTCTTTCAGAGGATAGAACAACAACAATTCCATTGACTGTGCTTCCAAGCAATAGATAGATCTTGCTTTGCAACTTTCCTTTCATCACACCACCATCAAGCCTTTCATCACCTTCTAGAAACCACTCTCTTTAGAGAACTTGTACCTCTAATTGTCTAGGGCACTTAATGAGATCAGGTTCCTACCCAGTTCTGGTATATGCCATGCTTGAAATGTCCTTTCAGTACCATCATCCAATCTGACTTGCACCTTTCCTTCACCTACCATGGAAATTATTCTGTTGTCTCCCAATCTTACTTTTCCTTCCCGTTTTTTATAAGAAGTGAAAAAGCCTCTATTAGGTGTCATGTGAAAAGATGCACCAAAATTCAAGGTCCACTCATTTCCTAAGTTACTAGTAGATATTATTAAAGCGGAATAAGCATCACTATCATTAGGATTAACAACTGTTATGTTGATAGAATTTCCTGACATGCCCTATTTGGTGACAATGATAGCATGTCACAGATTTGTGCTTTTTGGACTTTAATATTCTCTTACTCTTGCTTCTCGATCCTCTTTCTTCACTATGCCCTCTTGTCACAAATAGCTCATTTGCAGGATTATCAGCACTGGGTCCAAATACTAATTTTTTATGCTCTTTCATCATCAAAGCTTCTTTGACATTTTTTACTGTGATATTGAATCTATCATATAATATGGTATCACAGAAATTATCATAGCATGAAGATAGTGAAGTCAACAAGATCATAGATTGATCAACATCTTCTACTTTTATTTCAGCCACTCTAACATCAGAGATTATCCGATTAAAGTCGTCTATATGGTCTCCAATTGATTTTTTCTCCTAAATATTTGAAAGTGTACAATTGCTTCCTCTGATAAAGTTTGTTTGATATAGTCTTTATAGAATATTTTTCTTCCAAAGCTTTCCATAGTGAATCAGCAGCCTTATCTTCCATAACCTCTCATAACACATTGTTTGCTAAGCTCAGTTGTATTGCACTACATGCTTTGCCCATCTTCTCCTCTTTCTTCTAAGTAGATAATGATTCTAATATTTTGTCCTTACCTTCCAACACCATTGCTAGACCTTGTTGATCCAGCAATGCCTGCAGCTTCACCTTCCATAAACTAAAGTCGTTTGATCTATCAAATTTCTACACTTCAAATTTTGGCACCGACATCTTGGATTTGAAACCAAGTGGCTCTGATACCACTCATTTGAGATATCAGAGAAGGGTACATTCTAAGTGCATTAAATACTTTATAGATGTGAGCAGAAGCGCGCCTAAATTTATATGGAGAGTAATGACTAAAATAAAGCACATTAATAATGCTTTATAGTGAAACTCACTCATCACTATTCACACTAACAAAATATATCAAGAAATTGCACACCAAATTTTAACATGAAAATCCTTATAGAATAATAAAAGAAAAATCACGGGACAAATTGCGAAAATATTCCACTATATTTAAAGATAATTACAATATAGTATTTTTTAATGAGACTTTCTTCTACTATAATTTGTAGTATTATAAAGATTTAGAGAATATACCCAAATTTCTAATATATACTCAATCACTACATTTTTTGAATTTCTCACACTCTCTAAGATTACTCTAACTACAAGAAGCTATTGTTCCTTCTTCTATGCTGAATGGTGCTCAGCTTGGGATGATTTCCTCCACATTGAGCTTGGCTATCGGTAGAGAGCCAAAGCCATGGTGCAATAAATTCACCGCCCAACCATAATTCAGTGCAATTTGCATAGGCGGGTTGAAATTCATCTCACCCATGAGCTTTTGGTGGGGTTCTGGCCGAGGGAAGTAAATTTCTTCCTACTATTATTGACTTTGCAAAATTGCAAGTCACATCCTAACAAACTCTGTTAAATTTACACTTCTAGTTATTTCTAAACCACCGCGTGCTGCACGTGTTCAAGACTGACGGGTGGATCGACTTGCACAAAATTAATAAAGTGACCCGTGATTCGTCATAACTAGCACATGAACATTGTGGTATCACCTAAGTGTGGCCTTCTATATATACTAGTAACTGCAATTTTTCTGAACATAGAAAAGTTGGTAACTTTCATGCAGCTTGGTGTGGGTGAGGGCAATAACTATATGGCCGTGACAGAAAACCAGCCTTTGATTGTTGAAGAGGACTCATCATGCTCTCTGGCTAGCGGTTTGTCGCCGGACGCCGTCGAAGAGATCCTCGGAAGCCGGCAGATTTCAATCGGAGGGTGGCTGAAGCTCATAGCATGGGAGTCAAGGGTCCTATGGCATCTATCTGGGGCATCTATCATTGTTTCGGTGTTCACTTTCACGCTTACCTTTGTTACTCTCATGTTCACTGGCCATTTGGGATCTTTACCACTTGCTGGGGCTTCCATTGCATGTGTTGGTATTCAAGGCTTAGCTTTTGGAAATATGATATGTTCCATGTTATCTTTCTTACACCGATCACCGTGTCACATTTACATTCGTGAAACGGGTTCCCCCTTTTTTAAAGATACATGCAAATGTTAATGATACAAGAGTAAAAGAATTGATGGTGCGACAGAGAATTAAATTGATGAACAATTCAAAACATAAAAACTACATTAAAAAGAAAAAAAAAAGAGACGAGATTTTTAAAACGATAAAAATTAAAGATCAAACTGCTTATTTCGTTATTGGTACAAATTAGATATATCTTGTCGAAACCAGTTGAGCCCATCGAGGCAGGTCATTCGAACCATAACACATCACATGATGAGTTTCAATATAATTCAATCTGTAGTTAAAAGGTTGACAAGAAAATATGTGGTTAAACGAAAAACAAAGAAATCTGTAGGGAAAAAAAATAGAATTCAGTCTCTCTCTCTCTCATACATATATATATATATATATAAAGAAAATATTATTCAATACCAAAAAGAAAAAGTGCAATTCTATATATAGTTTAGAAGAAAAAAAAATCCAATCTAATCATCTCAATTCAGCTTGAAAAAAAGATGGCCTAAATCGAGTCAAGGCAGGCAGAGTTTTTAAAATATACATATGAAAAAATTACACTTTATCCCTCGAATTATAGACTATGTGTACTTTAACTCTCATATTTTAAAAATATATAAATCAATCCCTGAACATTTGTCAATATGCATTTTAGCCAAAATAAATGTACTATACCCTTCTGATCTTCAAATCATATACAAATCGATCCCCTAAATTTTCCCAAATATATAGTCTGATATCCTAGATATTTTTTAATATGTAATATTTTTGTTAATAATTGATAGAAAAATTAACAAAAGAGTCAATTTGAGCACTTAGGAAAGTTCAGGTAGTTGATTTGCATATTTTTAAAAGGAAAAATTACACTTTACCCCCTGAAATATAGGTCATATACACTTTAACCCCTAAACTTTAAAAATGTGTAAATCAACCCCCTAAACTTTTGTGAATGTGGATTATACCCAAAATAAGTGTACTATACCCCTTTGAACTTTGAGTCATATATAAATTGACCCCCTAAATATTCCTAAATGTGCAACCCGAATGTGTGATATTTTTTTAATAATTGATAAAAAAAATAACAAAACAGTCAATTTACACATTTAAGAAAGTTCAGGGGTCAATTTGCACATTTTTAAAGTTTAGCGACTAAAGTGCACATGATCTATATTTCTGGAGAGTAATGCGCAATTTTCTCTTTTTAAAATTCACGAGTTAAAATGCACAATTTAGGGATATAAATTGCTTTTTTTCCTAATATATATGCAAAATAGGTGGCAAGTTTAGCCTAACATGCATTTTGCCAATAGCAATGGCAAAAAAGGCTCAATGTGTTAGGTTTCACCTAACCCGCCAAAAATAGTTGATTGGGTTAGTTTTTTTTATTTGCCAAAAAATTCTAGCCTACCTAACTGAAAGGCCAAGGTGAGTCGGGCTTGGTCTATGGATTGGAGACATTTTTTTTTTTATTTTTTTTTGTAAAAAGCATGAGAATTTGTGAATTTGTGGATTTAGTATTATTTTTTGTGGTTAAGTTGTAAGCATACTTATAGTTAATTATTATTTGTGGACTTCTTATTCATACATCCTTACTAGTTTACTATATTTATGTTTGAATTTGGATATAAATTATGTAGTTTAAGTTTTTTTTTTAAGTTTATATGGATATTGGGGGTGTTTATTTGTGATTTTTTGGGCAAAAATTTATTTTTTTACTGAAAAAATCAATTATCATATATTTGAAAATTTCAAAATAATCAAAATCTCAAAAAAATTTATTTTCATCTTTTTTGTAAAAACTTAAAAGAGTAATTTCTTAAAATAATTAATTTTCAACTTTTTGAAATATATATAAAATTTAAATTTTATAATATCTTTTTTAAAAAACTGAAACAAATGCACCCATTATCTTGTTATATTTAAGTAAATTTATTATTAAATATATATATTTTTAATTTTAAAAATTTTTTAAATGATTTAATTCATTAAAAATATTTAAATAAGCTTATTTATATTTTTTATTTTTTAAATTTTTTGAGCAGGCCAATCCGTCAATCTGCTCACAAATGAGGTGGGCTAGCATGTCTAACCCATTTTACTAAGATAAACCAGCCCATCCAACCCTATTTTAGACAAGCTTTTAGCGAATCAAAATAGGTTGGTTAACCTGCTTTGTTATCTCCACCCGCCATGTTGACATTTTAAAGCATCAAAAGAGTAAAAAGACTCCCAAGCCAACTTGAAGAACACATGAAGTCCGAAGAGATTGTTGTTAGATTTACATTTGTGTCAAAATGTGGACACATGAAATTACACACATGTAAACCTATCATATTTCAATTAAGAATATCATAGATTTCTCGATGTAATTAACATAGCACTATATTTTTTATCCCTACCAGATAGGTATGGCTAGTGCTGTGCAGACTTATTGTGGGCAGGCATACGGGGCCAAGAGATACAAAGCAATGGGTGTTATATTCCAAAGAGCTATCATCCTGCACCTGGGAGCAGCAGTGATCTTTCATTCCTCTATTGGCACGCTGGCCCAGTTCTCAGAGCCATGGGCCAGTCTTCTGATATAGCCTAGGAAGGCCAAACCTTTGCACGTGGCATTATCCTTCAACTCTATGCAATGGCACTGAGTTATCCAATGCAGAGGTTCCTCCAGGCCCAAAATATAGTGATCCCACTGGCATGCATAGTGATTGGAGTGTTTTGCCCGCACATCCTTCTATCATGGGTAGTCATTTTTGTGTTGGGCTATGGGCTTTTTGGGGCTGCTCTAACTCTTGGCTTTTCTTGGTGGCTTTTTGTGCTCCTTAATGGGCTCTACATTGTTATGAGCCCATCATGTAAGGAAACTTGGACAGGATTCTCTATGAAGGCTTTCTCAGGGATATGGCCTTATTTCAAGACTACAGTTGCTTCTGGTGTTATGCTGTGGTATGTGTCACGTCCTATTGTCTCTTTTGCTATTTTTCTTTTTATCTTAATACAGAAAAGGTATGCGATGGAAGCTGTTGTATATTAAGTTGATTATAACACGAATAAACTTAGGAATATATCAAAGTTATCTCGCTTAAGTATGTTAGAGTCTAGCAAATTTCTCCCTGCATTTGTTCAAATTAATTATATTGATATATGCAAACAATATGCATGATTCTTTAATTTTGCAAGGTTAACACATATTATGATAACTTATCATTGTGCTACTTGACGATTGCTTTTCTACTCATGATTTCTTTGGTCTCTATGTATTGCATCCATCCTTTTTTATATTCATTTTATTAGATATTGTAACTTATAGGTCTTGATACACTCGATTTATTGACTGCTTAGTTGGGATATTGTGGACCGTATATCCCCCTTAGGTCAAAGATATATACTTAGTCTGTATCAACTTCAAACATTACAACAACTAAATTAGATTTATTTATTTTTTTGTCAACCTAATTGCATTTATTAAAAAATCAAAGGCAAAACCTTTTACAATAGGCAGTCTAGTACAATAGAACCTGATGAAATATAAATTAAGACTAAAATTGTAACCAATAAATACTATACAACAATAAATATTAAGCATCAAAACAATGATGATTCTGTATCACTCAAAATACACATGATAGTAAAGGTGAGCTTGTCAAATATCTGATCTTGATTCTAAAACAACTTTCAAACCAATTTTAAACTAGTTGTATCTCTTATCTTGGTTGACTGAAGAAAAAAAAAAGGCTAAATTAGTTTATATAACTCCGCACTTGACACGCAAATTAAGCCTATCAAGTGGATCATATGCTTCTAAGTTGTGCCCATTAGCTTAGTTGGTTAGGGATTTCCTCCTTATTTAAACAACTTAAGGATTGCGGACGAGGCTTGAGGCAAAGTCGGTAATTGTATGCCTTGAATGCTGTACAACCAAAGTTCGAGTCCCACTTCCCTAAGCCCACACCCCCAATGTCCCTCGGTCCTAGACAACAAAAAAAAAAAAAACTTAAGGATTAACCCAAAAAACATATAAGGCTTGAGGCATGATTACAATCTTTGCCACCTCATAAAAGTCCCCATTGAGGTTTGGTTCCTCCCCTTCCCCCAAAAAACTCCCTCTACTCTGGCTAATAGAAAGCGGATTGACCAAAAATAGCAACTTTGGGGATTTTACTCGAAGAGTTTAGTTCTTAACTTAGTTTATAGTTGTCCTCTAACTACATTTTAGATAGAGATCACAATAGTGATGGACTTTTAGATTCAAAACTAAAGATTGATGATAAAAAAATTCCCCAATCAATTTAATATCAAATTATGGCATGAACAACAATCAAGATTAAGTGAGAGGAATACTTGGAATGATGATGGGGTTGTCATGATTGAATCCTTGATAGAGATTATGATCATGATGAGGGAGAGTGAACTATTCTTAGTTTGCTTTTATATTAGTGTTGATGGGAGCGATAGCATGCACTAGGTTAATTAGGAATAAGGTTTCCTTGAATATAAATAGTAACATAATGGGCTAAATCTACCCATCATGGTAAACCTATATTGGACGAACAACATACCTACAATTAAGTAGTGCTTGATAACAATGGGCCCAATAACAACTGTAAGCATAAATTTTGAGTTAAAACAATTGCTCTAATTATTTTAACATTCAATTAATCTAAATCTTTATAAAATATAATGTTGACTTATGTTAATCCACATAAAATATTCCAACAATCAGAAACATAGATTTTCAAATTAGCTTGTGCTTAACATAAGCCCATGCTAAGATAGTGGTTGTAGCAGAGTAAATTATCAAGTTAATCCTTGAAAATTGTAAGTGTCAATTAAAATAGTATCTGATATTAAGATATCACTATTTTAGTCCTTGAGATTGTAGTTTGTCAATCAAATTAGTTCTTACAATGACATATCATAGACTAATTTAACTCATTAATTAGGAACTAATTTGACTAACAAAAAATCAATATTAAGGATTAATTTGACTAAAATAAAATATGAGGGACTAGATTGGTAATTTTCAATGTTAAAAAGACTATTTTGATTTTAGGGACTAATTTGAGAGTTACTTACTTATATTATGATTCAAATACATGTCCGCATTTGAGATTCACAATTACCTATCACTTGCCCTAACTACACAAGTTTTCTTTGCCTATTTCCATGCATTATTCATTTTATGAATAATAATAGTGCAGGTGTCTGATATCCATATGGCACAAGGTGCATTTGAACTTGTGGATTTGATTTGAAGAAAAGAAATCCAATTATTAATTGTAATATATCAAAAACACACACATCTTATTCTTGACTGTTGGATAATCCTAGTTTTGATTTGATACTCAAACACAAGTTTAAGAATGTAATATAGAGTGGGTAAAATGATTGTGTGATTAGTATTGCACAATTTCTCGATAATAATTGCATGTAATTTACAATTAGCAGTCAAATTTTGTTCATTTATGAAAAATTCTACCTAGTTTTCATTTTTTCGTCTGTCATAATTAGTAATGTAGCTATGTTGGCAAATCTATAACCTTTAAAATCTAAATGTCTTAAAAAGAAAAAAAGATTGTTGTTTCTTCTTCATCTAAATTACTATTGATAATAAAGTAAGCATCAAATGTAGTTTGGAGATATGGTACAGTCGGGGATTAGTGCTTCTATCAGGATTACTACGCACTGACCTAACCATTTCAGTGGACTCTATTTCTATATGGTATGTCAAATACCAATTTTCATTTTGAGATCATTCAATTAGGTGGTAGCTAATTTTTTTTTTTTGTTGTTACATGTTTTCACAACATCATTTGCTATAAGACCATTATAATTACTTTGACTATTGATTGTTGAATTGTTTATCACTAATTTAAATATTATAGCTAATGATAAAGGTATAATTTCATGTTTTAAAGGTTTCTCATGTTTGCATCAAGCTTTAAGGAGCCATACTCATAAGATGACATTGCAGAAGATCGTCTAAGCTCAAAATTGCTTAACATTTGAGCAACTTGTGGTCTAGTTTTATTTTGGTTCAATGAAATTGACTTTTTTCAATAACATAGTTTCTTAAGTGTACTATTGCTATAAAAAGCTCAATTAATTGAAATTATTTATAATAGCATGCACCTTATGGAATAAACTTTCAGCATGAACTACTGGATTTGGGACATGAGCTTTATGTTGGGCCTACGTGTAGCCACGAGGTTTGTGATACAAACATGGTTTCGACTTGCAAAAACATGACCATTAACTTTACCACTAATTGTACATGGCTATCCCTCAATTTTCAGTGTTTGAGTTAGTAATGAACTAGGAGCAGCTCATCCAAGACTAGCCAAATTTTCAATAATGGTAGTGAATGGAACTAGCCTCCTTATCAGCATAGTTTTCTCAGTAGTTATTCTTATATTTCGGGTTCAATTAAGCAAACTCTTTACCACTGATTCTAGAGTCTTTGAGGCAGTGTCCAATTTGATCCCACTACTAGCCATATCTATTCTTTTAAATGGAATTCAACCTATACTCTCAAGTAACAATCAAAAGATACGAGTTACCATTTGAGAGAAGAATAAAAAGAATTTCCTTATGTTAATTCTGTTGTGCTATTCTAGGTGTGGCTACTGGAAGTGGATGGCAAGCTTTGGTGGCTTATGTCAACTTGGCTGCTTATTATCTTGTTGGTCTCCCTATTGGTAGTGTGCTTGGTTTTAAAACCAAGTTGGGAGTAGCAGTAAGTTGAAAGCACTTTACATTGGATTCAATTCTTTGTCCCCTTCTGCCCCACAATCAAAAGTTGCCATATGAAAAATTGTAGGTTGTTTAATTTTAAAAGAAACATAAGTAATGTCATGTAAATATATATATATATATATATATATATATATATATATATATATATATATATATATATATATTTTTTTTCTTTTTTTTTGCAGGGCATGTGGTGGGGCATGATTGCTGGTATTTTTCTTCAAACTGTAATTCTTATCATTCTTACAGTCGGAACAAATTGGGATACAGAGGTAAAATGCTTATGATTTAAAGTTGCTCAGTTGCATATATGTTATCTATAAAATTAATTTATTTTGCCTTTTTTAACTAATAAAAGATGTACATAATAATTATAATATGTAAGTTTCTTGTATGGTTTAACTTGTTATTTGTGACTAAAATTTTGTCCATCAAATTATGAACCTTTTTTTTATGGTATATAAGAAATTGAATGAGTTCTTCTTTTGTGCTTCAATTTGTTACTATAGGTTGAAAAAGCTATTGCTCGTGTGAAGAGGTCTGAAAATGAGAAGTTAGACTTGGTTGACAATATATAGAGAGGCTGCTTTAAATTTGAGATATTACCACTATTTTTTTGGCCATAATTTTAGGAAGCTAGTTCATGGAAGTGTCATTTCTTTTTCTTTTCTTCCAAATTGATATTTTATTTATTAAAGATATCATTAGTACATGAGCAATGCTATTCGTCATGAAGAAAACTTCAAGCAAATAGTATGAAACCGCCTTTTAACCAATTAGAAAAGAAAAAAGAGTAAAAGGAGAGAGAGAAAAAAGAATGTGGGCGAAAATTAGGGGTGGTTAGCCAATAAAAAGCATTTCAATTACAAGTATGACTTTATTTTCATACTATTAAACATTTTCCTTAGTACATATACCTCTGCGATGTATAAATTTAATTTAAAAATAAATTTATATTTTTCATAAAAGCTAAAAATCTATCTATTGTAATATTTAAATATTGATAAATATAATTTATTAATTTATATGTTCCAATAATTATGAAATTATATCAATGCTTTATTGGTTTTTTTTCTTGGTCAAGGTTGGGGGT
The DNA here is from genome assembly GCA_031439585.1 of Pterocarpus macrocarpus. Classification (NCBI taxonomy): domain Eukaryota; kingdom Viridiplantae; phylum Streptophyta; class Magnoliopsida; order Fabales; family Fabaceae; genus Pterocarpus; species Pterocarpus macrocarpus. The sequence goes on along the minus strand of CM062518.1, from coordinate 32,179,179 downwards.
GAGGGGCGGAGGGTGTATACACCCTCTTGTAAGGATCGGACTCTAATCCTTCGGATTATGAAGTGCAAATCTATCCACTGAGACAAAGTCTCCTTTGCAATACTTTTTTTATTCAATTGATCAACAAGCCGGCCGATTTAAGCTCATGGGCTAGCCTTAAACATATTAGGCTAATATAATGCCAACTTATTACCACTTGTTATAAAATTTCTCCAACCATTTAACTCTCAGACTCGTTTAATAGCCGTACTTGCAAGCTATCTTCCTTAGATCTCAATGTCTCATGTAGGGGTGTTCAAGACCTGACTTGATTCGATAACCTGTCCCAACCTGAAGCTTTTTTGCTTTGGATATGAGTTGTTAAATATGACTTAGTGTACTTTTCGGACTAGGTTTGGGTCATATTTTGAGTTGGCCTAATCTGATCTGAAGTTAAATACTTTTTTAAAAGTTACATTTTTAAAAAAGTTAGTATGAGATTTTTATACTTTAATTAATATATTTTACATAGCATAATGTTATTTTTGTATTTATATAATTTGTTTTACAGTATATAGAGTAGAACATTGCTTGAATTTTGTTTTTTAATTACTTCCAAAATTTCATGACTTTACTATATATAATATTTAAATCTTCATATATTTTTCTAAATATCGAGTTGACTTAGTTTGACACGGTCATTAACCAGATTATCATCCGGTTGAGTTTGGATTTAAAAAAATGACCCGATCATAAAAATTGAGTTGGGGTTTAGATTCAATTTAACCTGGCCATCTCATCCTTTGTGTACCCCTAGTCCCATGCCATGTGCAAGCTCTATATGTCTTTTTAGTGTTGCAACCTTAGTTATTCCTGCATATAATTATGAGAAATGTTAAGGGAATTTCTTTTTTTGGGATACTATGTTGACTTATCACCCATTCACCATTAGATGGGGTGTAGACCAATGGTAGATAGGTGATGAGTCGGTATGGTGATCTAGAAAAAGTGAGTATACTTATCATTACTTCATAATTATTGAGGTCTTTTAATAATTCTACACACCGTATCTTCCCTTTTATTTTATGATTTCAACTAATGCCAGCAACTTGATTATTTTTAGGATTTAATTTTGATGTATTATAAGTATAAAAAAATTTTATACAGATATTTAATTATATATTATTAAATTAATAAACATATTTAACTCAATTATATATTATTTAAAAAATCTTACAAATAAAAATATGTGATTAAATAATAATATAAATTTTTTTCATATTAATAATACATAAAAATTGATCTTTTATTATTATTATTATTTTTTGGCTCGATCTTATTATAACATTTTCCATAATTTCATCATAAAAGCAATATATCAAATATCAATAAGAACAACATATTCGTACCCACACTGCTTCGTGGCCACCTGTGTTCCTTAATTCTCAATGTACATGTGCTGGGGGCAAGCTCTACGTCCTCTCTCGCTTTAAAATATTAGTTATTCTTGAATTCAATTATTGAGGTCTTGTAATAATCCTATATGCCGCGTATCACATATTTTATTTTATGATTTCATCTAATGTTAGCAATTTGAGTATTTTCATGCTCGATCCTATTATAACATTTTTGATAATTTAATCATAACAAACAACATATCAAATATCAATGAGAACCATGTATCCGTACTCACTCCGCTACTCTTATATTTTTTTAGGATGTGTTTGTGAGTTAAAATTTTATAAGAGAAGAAAAAATAATATTTAAAAAATAATTATGAATCTTTTTTATTTTTAAAATTTTTTTATTCCCTCCCTTTTTTTTTTAAATTTCAACTCACAAATACATCCTATATCTCAATATCCCATGCTATGTGCAAGCCAAAGCCCTATGTCCTAATGTTTTAGAACATTGATTGGTGCTTAATATAATTACCGGGATTTTATTCTAATAATCCTATGTACAGCGTATCAAAATTTTCATATCATGTATGAAGATTTCCTTATAAAAATACTTATAATTTAAGGATTTTATTACAGAAAAATTGAATGCACATGCGTTTGAACCTATGCAATATCAAATTGAAGCTGTTTTAAAAATAGAATTTAATTTAAATATATTAATAATATGAAGTAATTTTATATTATTAATCAATAAAAATAATAAAAAATATTAATTTATATAAATAATTATTTATTATAATAAAAAATTTATTATAATTTCTTATTTTTTTTATTTTTATTAATTAGTAATTTAAAATTATTTTATATTATTAATATATATTAATTAAATTCTTAAAAAATAATTATATTTTTTATTTTACTATTTCACCTCTTGTCAGCAACTCGAGTCTTTTTATGCCCAATTTTATTATAACATCTTTCATAATATAATCATAAAAGTAACATGTCTAGTGTCATTATGAGCCACATATCTGTACCTGCACTGTCTACCTGGCTACCTGCCACCTATGGTCCTTAAATCTCAATGTCGCATGCCATGTACAAGTTATTTTTTACGCTTTCATCAAATTCAGTAATTCAAGTACTTTCATCTAAAAAATTATCACATCTTTTATTTTACTATTTCATCTTATGTCAGCAACTCGAGTATTTTTATGCTTGATCTTATTCTAATATTTTCCAAGCATATCGAATATTAATATGAACCATGTATCCATACCTGCACCGTTTACTCGCCACCGAATTTCCTTAAAACTCAATTTCTCATACCATGTGATAGCTCTATAATTTTTACGATTCTATTTCGTGTCAGCAATTCTAATAGTTTTTTTTTTTTTGGATGGAAGAAATCGAATACTTTCATCTCTGAAAATTACAATATTTTTTGTTTTACTATTTCATTTTGTGTCAGCAACTCGAATAGTTTTGTCTTCAATATTATTATAACATTTTTCACAATTTAATCATAAAATAAGTGTCTAATCTAATATCAAGACGAACCGCACGTATCCATACCTTCATCGTTTAAAATCTCGCCACCTAAGTTCCTTAAATTTCAGTGTCTCACACCGCGTACGAGCCCAATATTTTTTACAATTTTATCTGAAGCCATCATCTTTAAAAATTATCGCTTCAATTATTTTACTATTTCATCTTATGTTAGCTCGAGTATATTTTATCTTTAATCTTGTTATAATATTTTTCTTTTTACAATTTAATCATAAACAAGTAACATATCCAATTCAATGTCTCATGTCATGTGCAAGCTCTATATTTTTTACGATTTTTTCCGTCTTTAAAATTATTATCATCCCATGTAGAAGAAATTATTATCATCCCTTATTTTACTATTTCATCAAATGTCAACAAATCGAGTTTTTTTATGCTAGATCTTATTATAACATCTTTTATAATTTAATTATGAAAAATAGTATACATAATATCAGAGTTAAGTGTCATTTTAGTCTTTGAAATTATATACGTACGTCACTTTAGTCCTTGACATTTGGAAATTAACTATTTAGTTCCTGAAGTTGTATTCCGTCGGTTACGTCAATCCCTGACTAGTCAACCGTTGGTCAATCGTAACGATTTTCATGTTACGTTCGTTAAGTTAAGTCAAGACGCCACGTTACTACTATGTACACGAAATCTGACATGGCATGCCACATGGCAGAGCACCTGACAACTTCTGATATGGCATGCCACGTGGCAGAGTCCTTTGACATGGCATGCTGACGTGGTGTCAATTATAAATTGATTTAAATTAGTCCTTGAAATTTCTAAAATATGTTAAAATAGTCCAAAATTCTAAAATTTCATGTTTTCTCCTTCACAAACTCTAAATATTTAATCTTCTTTAATCTCACTAATTTCTCTTCTATTTTTATGCCTTATCTAGACTAATTTCTTTGGAGCTTTTGGGCGAAATGCAATTACATCAAACCTCAAGAATACTAAGTGCAATTTATTCATTAATTAATATTTTTTGTTTTAAATTTCAATAGCTTAAATGGATTTAGCTAAAAGTTATCTTTAAAAATATTTTCTATTTTTCTAACAGTTATAATAGAAGTTTGGTCGCAAAATTAAAATTGATTTTTTTTTTGTAAGATGTTTACATTTTAATCACCAAATTTGGAAGGAAATTATGTCTTTTGATGCTCAATCAAAATTTCAGCATTAAGATTATATCTAGAAAATATATTGTATTATCTATTTTTATATCAAAACATCAATACATGCGAAGTTAACTCAAATGGTAAGCAAGCTCAATACCCTTAAATAAAGGTTAGGTCTATACTTAAAAGAAAGTAAGAAAATCACGTAAAACAAAAAAAATATATCAAATATAAATTATTTCAAATCTAATGCAATAAATCAATTTCATTTTGGGACTTTTGTCATAAATTAAAAAAAATTTTTAATTCCGAAGAAATAATTTGATCTGAAAAATATATTTCATTAATCGTAGTAGAAATAAATTGTGATTTTGCTCAAGTTTTACTCGCAATGTTAATAATTTAAATTACAAAATTATTGTCACTTTAAAATTTTTTACTATTCACTATTCTTCACCTAAAGTTATGTACCAAGTTTGTCAAAAAAAATAGTCTGAAATAGATCAATAATTTATTTGTGTACACAACAAAATTGTACCTCAAGTTTATTATTTTTCATTTTTCTTTTTTCCATTCCCTTTTTCCTTTCTTACTTATATATTTATGTAAAGTGTGGCTGCCACTCATAACAACTCACAAGTCGGAACCATTAGCCCAATCATTATTAGTTATTCAATTATTTCATCTTCCTTGATTTTTCCTCTTTCTTTTGGTCTTATTTTCTTCATTTCTTAAGTTTAATATATGTTGATGTTTATTTGTGTGTTCGCCTATTGTTTGCTTTATGAAATTCCTCTTGATTTTGGGTTGGCTTGATTCAGATCCACTAGATTGGCTTTATTTGATGTTGTTTTATTAAATCAAAATGTTAAAAGTTGTTTGAAAAATGTTAGCATTTGTTCGTTATAAACTAACAACAATAAATTTCATTTTTATAAATTTGTCATTTGTTGGCCAAAATCTCATTTGAAATGATTAACAATCTTTATCTTTATCTTTATTTTATTTATTTTTTTTATAAATTACAATATTTTTTAGGATTTAATTTGAATACACTGTCAATGTAAAAAAATTTTACACAGACATTCAATCATATATTGCCATATCAGTAAAAATCTTTGACATAACTACTTACTATTTGAATGGCCATACAAATGGAATATTTTGATTGGATGACAGTGTAAAAAGTTTTACATTGTCACTGCACTCCAATTAAACTCTATTTTTTATCAAAATAATTTGAAGATATTTATTTATTTGTTAAGTAAAAAAATTGTGACTATTATTCTATGTAGAGAGAATCTAATCTAGGTAAAATGTGAAAATGAGAGAAAAATTAGTGGATTTAAAGAAAATTAAAGATTTAGAGTTTGTAAAGGAGAAGAGGAGAAATTTTGGAATTTTAGACTATTTTAACACATTTTAGAAATATTAAGAACTAATTTGATACATTTTAAAAATTTAAGAAACTAATTTGAATCAATTTATAATTGACACCATGTTAGCATACCACATTCGAGGATATCTTGCTGTGGCGTCTTTGATATGTCACGTCATGGTTGATTAAATTGATTTACAGTGACTAATATGACTGACGAAATATAATTTCAAAGACTAAAGAGTTAATTTCTAAATATCAGGGATTAAAATGATATACACATACAATTTTAAGGATTAAAATAACACTTAACTTCATATCAAATGCAAGCTCTATATTTTTAACAGTTTTATCTAATGCCAGTAATCCAAGTATTTTTATGCTTGATTCTATTATAATATTTTTATAATTTAATCATAAAAAGTTATATATCACAAGTCAATATAAACTATATACCCATACTAGCACTGCTAAATCGCCGGCAACGTAGCCTATGTTCGTTAAATTTGGATGTCCCATGCCATGTGCATCGTGCAAGCACTATGTCCTCTCGTTCTAGCCGGCAAAATTTGACCTGCAGCTGATGTGGTGGGCAATGATTGATTCACCCGACGGCGTGGCCACTTGGACGCATAAAGTGGACTCTATCCAAAACAGCCAAAAAAGGTAACATCCTTTAATTAATTATTATCTTATCTGAACTAAAATAAATATTTCAATGATAACATTGAATCATTAATTATTAATTTTTCTCAAATCATCAAACATTTTATCATTATTTTATTAGAACTATATAATATAATATGCATTCGATATTGATAAGGGTATGGCTTTGAATAATAGCAGCAAAAATAGGGATCAGATCATGAGAGAGAAGCATCAAGCATGTCACTGATCCAGTTCAACACACCTATATATAGAGCCAGACAGCTTTATTTGACTCGTTTTCTGTGTGCAACAAACGGTCTCTGAGAACTGGAAGGTACTAGTTTGCAGCAAAAAAGATTGAAGCATTGCAGGAAGAAGAAGATAAAGGTGATCACTTCATTATGTTCACATGCTCCCATAAATCAGAACAATAATAAATCAATCTTAGATCATTTACCATGCTCCCTTGCGTTATCTCATCTCACCTCATTTTCTGACACTTGATGATATTCATTTTTTATTTTTTCAATTTTTTTTTTTGGGGGTTGGGGTATGGAAAGTATAAAAGCAAAAGGGGTTGATAAAAATTCAATCTTTTTCTCTCTATAGTCTTCCTTTTGGGTTTATTCCTCAAATTTTTTCTACCTCTCTCTTCATGTTGTATAACCATCATCTGTCAGATATAAATGGGCACTGCAGATTCCAGTGGTTTGCCAACTTGGGTTGTGGCTTTTTTCTACCCCAGTTGTCCTATTTTTAGCAACGCTTTTGATGAGATGGGACCAATTATGACCCATTCCACTCTTTGGGGGTATCTCAGGATAAACATCAATGTCATTTATATGATTTCTAAGTTCTACACTCATAAATTCCTACCCAGTTAGGGCTTTTTTCTTAAACCCTGTTGCTTTTCTCTTTTTATGTTTTTTGTTTTGCTTAATACATCTAGATTCTCTCCTTTTCTGTTTTAATTAAGTTAATTATGAATTTCAAATTATTTCCTTTTTTGAATTTTGCTGAAAATAATTCAAATTGGAATGTTTTGAAATATTTGGGATTCTGTTTTCCTAAAATTTGGAATATGGTATAGGTCAGTACGCCTTTCACGGTCAGAATCAGGTTATTAGTTGCAGCTTTTATATCCTATGTTTTTTTTTATTCAGGTGATTACATGCTAATCACTTTGAGCTCTGAATAATAGCATACCCGTAATCCCATTGACATACTGAATCTACAGTTGATTTTACTGAGGTATGTGAAGCTGGGTTCGTGACTTGGGTGTTTGATCAACTTTTGAGATTAGGCATGTTTCAAGACTTTTGTATCTGAGTGAAATATGGTTTTAGCTGGGGAAGAAAAAAAAAAAAAAGAAGAGAAGACTCTGAACGCATTTGCTTATCACTTTATTATATAACCTTTTTTTTTTCTTTTCTGAGAATTCAACCTTAGAAGTCTCAGTGACGTTAGGCCTTGACCCTTGAGGTCTCATTCGTTTCTTCTAGCCTTCCTTCTGGTTGAAAGCTTTGATCTTTTTGAGTGTTGAATGATGTCTGTTATGTAGCAAGAATAGGAAAACAAAGATATGAGGATGCTGAATGTGTTAAGTGAAAATGAGCTTTGCAATTCATTTATGGTTGAAAGAATTATTGTTGTGGTCCTGTGCTGTTAAACCTGTTCCTATCAATATGGCTTTGGATAAATTGGAATTTTTTCTTTTGGGATGGGAAAATTGAATGCTCTCGTTATCCATTACAGTCTTCTCGTTTATTCTACTTTGTTTGTTTCTGAAATGTCTCTGTCGTCCATTAGAACTCCATCGCCCTAATTACCTTCACATCAATTTCTGATTTTTTTTTTTCTCACTTGCCTAAAACCACCGTGTAGTGCATCTATGTATTTATTTATTGTCACCTGTCAGATATTTCTCGTGTTCTAACTGCACTCTGTTGCCTTTTCATTCATCAATAGGTAAGCAATTCATAAGAGTCCAGCTTTTTTGAATCCTGAAGCAAAATCACCCTTGAAATTTTACATACCTCAGAGAGTGTTGGGATATTTCATTGGTAGTGAACCCTGTTCAGCTTTCTGGCGTTTTCTGTTGGCTCTAGTTCAGACCTTTACAGTGTAGTCCAACATGTATGGTCCAATAACTTAGCATATCATCAAACAAGCCACAGAGTTTGTAGCATTTAACATGTGTTTGACCTAGATTGTTAAACCTTTACTCTCTTTCCTGTAACAAAACTCCATAGTTGAATCAACCAAGACCAGATGGCTGGTGATGAAGTGGCTAGTAGCTCTGAGTGGAGCTTTGAGCAGGATAAAGCATTTGAGAATGCCTTGGCTACTTACCCCGAGGATGATCCGGATCGATGGGAGAAGATTGCCGCCGATGTAACAGGGAAGACTTTGGAAGAGGTTAAACATCACTATGAGCTCTTGGTTGAGGATGTCAACCAGATTGAATCTGGTCGTGTGACTCTACCAATTTATAATTCTACTTCAGAAGGCTCAACTGGCAATGCTAGTGATGAAGGAGCTGGCAAGAAAGGTGGCCATCCTTGGAATTCTAACAGTGAGTCTAATCATGGATCTAAGGCCTCAAGGTCAGATCAGGAACGACGAAAGGGTATTGCTTGGACAGAAGATGAACACAGGTTAGTTTATCTTCAGCTTAAGTATTTAGAAAACCTATGTATGATGGTATGTGGCTGTAGTAAACTGCACAACATAGTTTATTTATTTTAATTTGCTACTGTTTCTTCTCAGGTTTGTATTTTAAACCATATCCTTCTGAGGTTAATTGTAACTTTATCTGAATGTATCCTAGGCAATCTGAGTATCATGGTATACTCATACTTCATAAAATCAGATATTCCGCTTCACCTTAACAAATTATTTCTTCTAATCTTGTCAGTTAATTTCCAGTCAACCTTAATTTTTGAGACAATTATCTGTAGTAACTATTATACAGTAATATTTTACTAAACCATGGCATCTGGTCCTCTTTTGCCAGGTTATGCATTGCTTTATGGTTTTACGTGGGTAAAAACAAATGGGTTAATGGGGAATCTCAATGTTGAACCAAGTTATAATTGAGTTCCAGTAGTTTGATATTAAGTATTAACAGCATTGTGATTATTAATCATATTGCTGTAGTAATTTCTTCTGATGTGTAATATGTGGTCTAAGCTATTTGTTAGAGCACTTCTTTGTCTGGTCATTTATTGTATTTGCTTCAGTAATCAGTTAGAGTAAGCCAAAGAGGGTTGGCTCAACTGGTGGGATTGCACTACCGGCAATTTTAGTTTTGATCCTACTTTTGGAGTTCATTCTAGAGTAAAAAGTAAATTATCATTCCCACACTCTTTGAGATGTGGAAAGCACTCTGGATTATTTATTGAAACTGGGTGCTCTAATCATTTAGGGTGTGTTTGTGAGCTTTGATTTTCGGAGGAGAAAGGAGGGAAGGGAAGAGAAAGGAAGGGATTCGAAGAGTAAAATATACTTACAACTACTCTTTAGCCTTCAGAACCCTTCTCCTCTCTCCCTTCTCTTCCAAAATAAAACTCACAAACACACCCTTAGGAAATTGGCATGTAGGACATCTGGTTGCTCAGTTATTCAAGTGTATGTATGATAAGCATTAAGCACCCTTATGGTGCTTATTCCAAAGTGGAATGTAGTTCATGCTTACAGAAGCTTCTTGAGGAATGGAATTGTTAAAGATAGTGTATGTGATGGACCATTGAAAATTCTGAACTTGGGTCTAATTTGGGTTTCCACAAGTAATTAGTTGCTTCATTTTAAATTTATGTTTCTCGGTGATCGCAGATGTGGGTTCCCTGTTATGTTCTTTCTTCTACATACATTGTATCCTTTTACGTTTTGAAAATATGGGCACAACTTGTATCTGGGACTTATGGATTTTTTAATCTTTTATCAAGATTCGTGTTCTGTGTCAGACTGACAGTTTATTTGGCTTTTATAGTCTGTCATAGGACTGTGAATTCATCATTCTATCGGGAACAATTTTGTAACATTTTCCTGAAGTGAGAAATTCTATTATTGCTGTTAGTGTGGTGGAACTGAAAATTAGGTGTGATGCTTAGACCTTATCTTACTCATTTCCTATTTCAATTAATGAAATATTTTCATATTAAATATCTGTTGTCCAGTTTACGGTACATGACTCATTAACAGAGTATGTTAGCGACAACCAAGCATTGAACTTTCTTTATAACATCTTTCACAACCTTAGATAACACATGTTCTGCAGCAGAGGTTGATAAGAAATTTTGCTTTTGTTGAGCCTTGAGGATTAAGTTTTGAACCCTGCAAAACCAAAGATCTTTAGTCTTTAGATAATAATATACTAGCCTCGTTAGTATTTTATTCCAAAACCAAACTTTGGACCGTTTGAAGAAGGAAGTTTGGCAAATACTGCCATATAAGGGGAGGGATTAGTTAGATTTTATAAATGCCAATGCTGAAGTTTTTGGACTTGTATTTTTTTTTAAAAGGATGATGAGAAGCTAAGTTACTTATGTTATCATTCTTTTGCTCATTAAATTGCTAATGAGCCTGCACTCTCTCTGCCAGAGAAAGCAAAACCAGAGTAACTCTTCTTCTTGCTTTAAAAATATCCTTAAGTTCTTGTATTCTTCAAAATTGTGATGGATTGCTTTAATTCTAAAAAATGGTGGTGGGCTAGTGCACAAGACTTGCACCTGGTGGGGTCTGTGGTGGGTAGATGCACGTAGTCTCACACCCCTCCCACCCCGCAAGCAAAGAGGCTGTTTCTGAGATTTAAACCTATGACCTTAAGGTTACAGCAACCTTACCATTGCGCCAAGGCTCACCCTTGGATTGTTTTAATTCTATTTTAGCTAAAATTGATATCAAGTGTAGTCTTGGAACTTTGGTCATTACAACTGGCACTGTCTCGTACAACTCAGCCTTTTCTTGGCACCTTATTTTGTATTCATAAAAGCTCGTAGTGCTATTTGAGCATTCTCGGTAGACCTGTGCCTAATTATGTCTTATGGCTCCAGACAAAACATCTTTAGCAAGGTTTCTAAACCATCACATATAGTTTCCTGTGCTGCAGAATTCCCCTGCCCCCCCCCCCCCAACAACCAAAACGCCACCACAACAAAAAAAAGAAAAAAGAAAGATAGAAAGAAAATTCCGTTGTTTCATGATGGGAGATTATTTTCTGGTTCTTTACAGTGATAAAGTCTGATTCCTTTCTAATTAAATTGATACTTGAACCATCATTTCTCTTATCCATGTTATGGTTACTAGTGTTCATTTATTTATTTATTTTGGGTATCGTCACATGCTTCCATATGCTAAGCATTCTTTTATCTAATTATTATGTTTTGAATATTTTGGATGTGGTTGAACAGGTTATTTCTTCTTGGATTGGAGAAGTACGGAAAGGGTGACTGGCGAAGTATATCACGGAACTTTGTGGTAACAAGAACACCTACACAAGTAGCAAGCCATGCCCAAAAATACTTCATTCGTTTGAACTCAATCAATAAAGATAGAAGGCGATCCAGCATACATGATATCACCAGTGTGAACAATGGAGACATTTCAGCACCTCAAGGACCAATTACTGGTCAAACAAACGGTTCTGCAGGAAATTCTACAGGAATATCAGCCAAACAAAGCCCTTCAACCCCAACTGGGGCCCCAGGTGTAGTAGGAATGTATGCTGCTCCCACCATTGGACAGCCTATAGGAGGACCCCTTGTATCTGCAGTTGGCACCCCAGTGAACCTTCCTTCCCCTGCACACGTGGCGTATGGCATCCGAGCTCCGGTTCCCGGGGCGGTTGTTCCTGGTGCACCAATGAACATGGGTCATGTGCCATACCCTATGCCACCCACATCTGCTCATAGGTGAAGTGCTGTTCTGAGGCCTAATGTACAGAAAACAGCAAATAGATGGCTTCTGAACTTATTGTTGTTCTTTTCATAGACACTTGCTTATATGCTAGCAAGAGTTTTATCCCTGCTTAATCAATTATTTCAAATAAGCCATACCATCGAGCAGTTGAATGTATCTCTATGAAGCAATTGACAGCTTTGCCATATGACAGCATAGAAGTGGTTTTGTAGACATTTAAATTGTTATTGCTAGTCATAGATATATATAAAGTGGCCCGTGCTGTAGATGAAGGTTCGATGGCTTTAAATTGTTTAGTTATAATTTGTAATTTACAATAATTAGAAATTAGAGTTAATTTTACATACATATATAGATAGATTATTTTTTAATATTAATTATAAATGTGCTATTTAATTATGTTTATGTACCAAAATATATTTTAAATTTTTTTTTTTTTTTAATATGTAAGCTTTGACGAGTGTATAAGTAGAGTTTAATGAGATTTTGCGCATTTATCTAAACTCTTAAATTTGTCAAAGTTGGTTAAGACATTCACAAGTATCTCAGGAAGTCTCATTCTCAAATTAACAAGCGCTGCCAAAGAGGACAGACAGGACTAGGTCCTCTAAGCTTCCCAACCCATTTATAGGAAATGGAAATCGGTGGATATTATCACATTATTTAATAATCCAAGTGCTACAGTGCAGTACTAGTAGCCCTTCAGCAGCATGGAACCTTATGCGTTTAGAATATAGTCATCAACCTTTAGGAAGGTCTTGACTGCAAATTCAAGCATATTTGATCACACAGACTTGTCTAGAAAAGTGTATGGTTCTAAGGCTCTTGAGCATAATCCCACAGCTCATTGTGATTTAACTGTATAAATTCCAATTGCCAAGCTACGTTATAACATGATGTGATAACAAGGCAGAAAATAAAGGGGTTTCAACATTTCAAGTCTAGATTACTTAGCGAAAATTATGCTCTGTGATGAAAAATAATTAGGTGTGTGTGTCGAAAATGTTAAACACCTTCACCCAAAGTTACTAGGCGCACAGAACCAGCAGCCTTGCCATCACCTTCAAGAATCTCAATGCTTTTGTAATCATTTGGGAAGGCCTTAGGGAATATGCTTGCAGAATCCCTCACAGTACCCCAGAACTTGTCTGCACTGGACTTGACCTCAATTTCTGCCTCAAGCTTTCCACCGGTAGCCATTGGTTATCAACCAGAAGGAAAAAAACAAAAATTATCAAGATGGAGAGATCTATATAGATTGGATATGTTATATATAGTGAAGACACATCGGTTCAGGACAAAATTCATAAGGAACTAGTTCCTCTAGCACACTATTAGCGTGTTTGGTTCTGCTTTTATAGAATTGATTTTAGAGAGAATTGATTTGAATAGAATTGATTTTGAGATAAAGTGATTTATGTTTGGTAGTTCGTTTGAAAGTGATTTTGACATAAAGTAAAAAATTCTCACTTCTCCCAAAATTAATTCTAGGGACAAGAATTGATTCTAGAAATATATAACCAAATAACTCAAAATTTGATCAAAATCAATTTTGGCCATTCAAAATTGATTCTAGTGGTCCTGAAAGTTTTTCCAAACATGCTAATATGTCATGCATGGAAGTTTCAACCGTTCACGTGCTACAATGAAAATTTTGGTCCCAAGGAATTAATATTCCTAATTCAGGTCTTTGTGAAAATAGTGCATTCAAGGGGATTTCAGAGCAAGTGTGGTGTGAGTTATAATTACTATGGTGAATAATTTAACAGTCAGCAGATTAGTTGATCGTTAATCTTGCACTAATTTAAGAATCTGATTTGAGTGGAGTAGATGTAACAACGTTGTCGGTGACGTGACAAAGGCCGCATGATGAAATGAAATAGGAACATTAATTAGACCTTGGACAAAATGGATGTTTTATTTTTGAAAGTTGTTCATATGAGCAAGAAATTCTGTTTGGTCAGAAAGTGCAAGAGATTGAATCACATGGCCGTCAATAAATGCAGAAGAAATTCTTAGAATATTTTTAGATCAAGGAATTTCTCTTGCTTTTTTTTTTTTTTTTTTTTGTATTGCACCACAAATTATTTTTGTGGTGGTTTAAAAAATAGTAGTGAGTGTTGAGAAAATAAAATGATGCAAAAAAACTAATTTATCAAATAATAAATAAATCAGAGAAAAGAAATTTCTTACTTTTTATTTTGAATCATGAAAATTTCTTACTTTTATTTTTTTTCTCCCCTATCAAAAGTACTGAACTTTATTGATAATAAAATCCAACATATAAGTGAAAAATTATAATAAGTCAATAGCTCAAAGTCTATAGCTAAAAAATAGAGATAAAAGCTCAATACAACAACTAGCTACAAAGGGGTTAGAATATATTAAAATAACGAAAAACAATCCCTACTTAATACCAAATAAGTTTTCACTAAATTAGACAATCCAATTTAAGAATGAAGATACACATAGACAATTCTGCTCTATAGAAAGTCTCTTAATTTTTTCTTATCCTTGATCTTTCACTGTATACCTGAATTGTATTATATTAACCCTGTAGAAAGCTTCACTTATTTTTATTTATTTATTTATTTCTTTAGACAACACATAAGGTATGTTAAACATACAGATGATATAAAGTAACAAAATAAAAGATTTCAACAATCCATCACTAACAGAGGAAGTTGATTTATCACCAATCATAAATATAGTACTCCAAAGCCACAATTTGTAAGTAATTGCAAGAATCATAAAGATGTTAAAAAGCCTTACTTCATTCTCATAATTCAGACATTATTGCCGTCAAAAGGTACTCATCAGAAGTTAACAGAAAATCAAAACAAATTATATGTAGTGAAAAAGTAAAACACATATAGAGACACTAATTTGAAAAAAAAAAAAAAAAAGAAGAAGAACAAAAAGACAAAAGAAAAAGGGGATGCAACCCACCATAGAGAGATGTACCATCTCCGTAGAGTCGGTAAAGCTTGAGGATTTAGGGGTGTTGAGAGGGAACGGCTTTTCTTTCTTTCTTTCCTTTTTTTTTTTTTTTTTCGGTCGGATCCCCTTCAAAATTTCCTACTCTTAAAAGCGTAAAAAAATTTCTCTATGTCAGGTCTTGGTTCTGATGATTAGCCTAGCAAACATAGAAAGAGTCTAAAACCGCCGAGGCTCGTTCCAGTAGCAGATCCAAATGGCTCACAGATATCAAATCTCTTATCCGAATCTGCTATTTGCTCAACCGAAAAAAAGGAAAAAAATCTGCTATTTGTAATGGTTGATAAAAAATAAAAAACTGCTATCTGTAATGAGGTGAGCCAGCCAATTTGCCATTATGCATCAAACTTGAATTGGGGTTCTTTTGGCGTTTAACATTTTTTCTTTTTCCTCCCCAGCAAATTACGTTACATTAGTTTCAAGTTTGTCAAAATTAAATTAAACTCCAAACTTGGATATATTGGCAGAATAAAAACTTTTAGAGATTAACCTCCAATCTCAAGATATGGCATATATTCATTTAGAATTACATGCATAATGCAATTCCGAAAAGCACAGTAAAGAAAAAAGTATAGTATGTCAGACAAAAAAGAAAAGACCCGGGGGGGTGGGGGAGGGGAAGAATGTTGCGGGTAGTCCTTGTCAATTGGAAGATAAATTACTTTTATTCTTTATATTCAATTCGGCCATTGTTATGTTCTTTAATGGTGCAATCACATTACATATAGATAGAGTAGGAGGCTCTACTTATATATACAATATGGGTTAACATATTTAAATAGCAAAAGTTTCTTTTCTTCTCTAAATTTTTAATAATTGTTTTCATTTTCAATTTCATCTCGTTGCAAAAGAGGTTTCGCAATTGTGGAGTTATTATAATTTTTTCGAGTTAGTATAAATTTTGGCCAAAAAAGAAATAACTAAGAAACTTTTGGAGTTAAAATATGAAAAAAAAAAGAACTTTTGGAGTTGAATAAAAAATGGAAATTACATACTCAAATAAAAATATTTACTTAATTAAAAATGAATAAAAAATTCATTGACTTTGTATCTTTTGCTTGGTCATTTCTTTTCATCCCCCTTATCTTTGCCCAGACCCGCTGCATCATACCAGACAGCACTTACCGCCACCTATATTTGTTTATTTTATATATATATATATATATATATATATATATATATATATATATATATATATATATATATGCATTTCGCTCATTTTTCACATCTTAATTTTTAATATTCTTTATAATACATAGTCAATTACCTCTCCATTAATAATTTTTGAAACCTTTCTAAAAATACAACAAAATGAATATCTAGACTTAAAATATTGACCACATTAAAAAAAAAAAGAAGCAATTGTTTTATTTATAGAGATTTTTTGGTATGACTAAAATTCAAAAATAATTATTTAGGCTCAATCATAATAAATTTAAATCTCATCAGTTTTCATCACTTTTTAAGTTTTACAAATTTTATTATAAATATGTTTAAATATAAAGTGTCAAATTTGCAAAAACTAACTCCTATAACGAAGTGCTTAGAGCATGACAATTAAGTATCTAGGAAATAGTGGTTACTGATTTTTTATTTTTAATTTGACCTGCTCTTTATCTATCACAAAACTACTTACAAATGAGAAATTCCTCATAAAAGGTCCAATCAGATCATCCTTAAACAAAATTTGAGCCTTACTCTAACTTGTCATTTTCTAAATGTTTCAGATTAAGGGTGAGTCCCTCGTACTAGAGAAGGGAATATAATCATCTTTAAAATTTTCACTTTTCACTTTCTTCACCAAAAATTTTCAAATAAAAGTCATTTTCTTACCGTTCTCTAATTACTATTCACATTACTTGGCCTATTCACTATCTTTCTATTTATTTAAATACGTACAATTCACAGTCACAAAGGAAGAATTATTTATCATATGTGTAGTCTTGTGTTCACTAGGTTCGATTATCGCCATAATTTAAAAGTCAAAGTGTATGAGGGGGATCGAATCCCCCACTCTTTGTGATCAGGAAGATTTAGTTAACATATTCCATGCAGTAATGACAGGTAGAATTTCAAGAAGTTTTATTCTCAAATTAATAAGAGCTGCCAAGGAGGACAGAATTCATATTAAGCCAGAACATACGAAAGCAAAGACAGGACCATGTCCTACAAACATGCCAACCCATTTGTATTAAATGGGAAATGGCACATATCATCATATTATTTTATTATAATATCCATGCAGTAATAGTACGTAGCCCTTCAACGGCATCGAACCTTTATGCGTTTAGAGCATAGTCATCTATCATCAGGAAGGTCTTGACAACAAATTCCTTGATGCTATCTGGCCCAGGAACCTCTTGGTCTTGGCTAGCCTTTTCATACTCGCAGAACCATTTCAGCAAGCTTCCATCCCTTGGTTTGGGTGTGATAACATGGGTAAAATAAATAAAGCAAGTTCTGGGGTACTGTCAGAGATGGGGCAAGCATATACCCTAAGGCCTTACCAAATGAAATCAAAAGCATTGAAATTCTCGAGGGTGATGGCAAGGCTGCTGGTTCTGTCCGCCAAGTAACTTATGGTGAAGGTGTTTAATAACATTCTGAGCACACACTTAATTTTTATATATATCACAGCAGAATTTGGTGCCCTTTGCGACCGTATTGCGGCAGTAATTGCGGTCATTTTGAATACTTTTTCCCTCAATTTTTTGCATTGTGACACAATAACAACCGCAATTTAAAGCCATGGTTTCAAGTCTAGCTCAAGTAATTCTGCTGTGATATATATAAAAATTAAGTGTGTGCTCAGAATGTTATTGAACACCTTCACCATAAGTTACTTGGCGGACAGAACCAGCAGCCTTGCCATCACCCTCGAGAATTTCAATGCTTTTGATTTCATTTGGGAAGGCCGTAGGGTATATGCTTGCCCCATCTCTGACAGTACCCCAGAACTTGTCTGCATTGGACTTGATCTCAATTTCTACCTCAACCTTTCCACTGGTAGCCATTGGTTATCAACCTGAAGAAAATTTAAAATATCAAGATGGAGATATATAGATTGGATATGTTATGAGAACGTAGTACGAGAATTACATATATATAGAGAAACACTTCGGTTCAAGACAAAGACCATAAATTCATGAAGTTGATAGCGTTCATGTGCTACAATACAAGGGTCCCCAAGAACTAACATTCTCACATTAATGCAAGACTCTGATTTTGAGTAGCGTAGTTGTAGATGTTAAAGCCAGCGCAAATTCCTCTCTCTCTCCCTCTCTCTTGTGTGAGTGTTGTTGAAGGAGTTATCATCTTTATTTTCTATTGCCAACCCCCACCATTTTCTTTTTCTTTTTGTTGCTTAAGATAATGTGTTTTTTGTTTTGTTTTTATTATCCCCATTATAGATGTTTTTATTTTTCTCGTTTGTGACTATTTTCGTTATTACCTTTATAGGTGTTTTTGTTGTTTTCATTGTCATCTTAATTTGTGGTTGTTTTCATCATTTTTTTATGGGTATTTTAATTTTTCTTTATAGATACTTCTATTTTGATAGTTTTATAAATGATAGAAATATTTAAATATATTTTAAAAGAAAGCATAATACATTCAAATTATAGCACTTTTAACTTAGTCTTTGATATAAAAAATGCTTATCAATAGTCTTTAAATATAGAGCAGAGTCATAAATCTTTTGTTAATTTTATAATATAAAATGTATTTATTTTTTGCTTTTTTATTAAATTTGGATATAATACATTTTTTTGATTTATAAATATCATTAGGCTTATTCATTAATAAAAAATTTTTGTTAAAAAATAGACATTTAATTCTTAAATTTTTTTTTCAGCAGGAGACTTTTTTTTTGGGGGTGTTCCACCTCAGCAGAAGACTTTTCTTAGTCCGAAAGTGCAAGAGATTGAATTACATTGCTATCAACAAATATCGGCCCAGGGATTGGGTCCATTTAGCCCAACAAACACAGAAGGTGTCTAAACCCAAAGGCTCGCTCTAGTAGACCCAAGCGGCCCACAATTACCCAAATCCCCCATCCATGTTGCTGTTTGTAAGGAAGTAAGCCAGGTAGGGTATCCAAATCAAATTTAACCCAATTAAAAACATTAAACTAATCTCAGACCAAAAAAAAAATAAAATTAAACTAATCCAATTTCAACCAAGCATTAAAGTCATAAAAGTTTGAATTGGATTGATCATATTTTTTACAAATCGTATAATTAGATTAAATTTTGAATTTAATTTTAAAAATTGATCTAATTCAATCTAAATCAAATAATATTATATAATATAATCTTTTATCATTAAATTTATACTTTTATTTATAATAATATTAATTTACTAGATGATTTTCTTATTTATGTATCATTTTTACTTAAATAGTATTTTATAGATATTAAATGAATTATTTTTAGATTTTAATTTTTATTTATTTATTTTATTAATTTAAGTTACTTTTATTTCATAATATTCTAAATTTAAAAATTATTTTGTCAAAAATCGATCAAACCAATTCAATCCAAACCAGTAAAAATTGGATTAGATTAACCTGAATTTAAAGTTTAAATTAAACCAATCCAATTTAAATCACAATAAATCATATTATGTGGATTAGATTGATTTTTTTTTACCTAAAACCGATTCAAGTCAAACCCCAAACACTCCTAAAGCCAGTCTAATCAATCTCCCAATTCATTCCTCGCTTTTGATTTTGCCAAAAAAAAGCCTTATATGCTCTAAAAGTAAAAAAGTTTCATTGCTTCGTCCCATTCAGAGTATAATAAATCAGCAAGTTTGTGGACAGAAATGATGGTAGTGGGTGATTAAAGAAATAATGATGATCCACTATGCCCATTAGTCATGCTCTGAACGAAATAAAAATAGGAGAAATCTCTTTCTGTTGGAGCATTTACCAATCTTTCTAATTTGCTATTATACATTTTGCATTACACTTGTATTGGTGTTGTTGTGGCATTTTAACTGCTTATTTTTTCCCGAGCAAATTACATTACATTAGTTCGAAGTTTGCCAAAATGAAAATAAACTCTAAACTCACATTAGAAAAAAAAGAAAATAAACTCTAAACTTGGATATAATGCTAGAATAAAAATTTCTGGAGATTAAACTCTAGTCTCAATATATGGCATGTATCTAGACAAAATTTAGTAAAAAATATTGGTTTAGAATTACATGTATACTGCAATTCAGATAATCGAAGGAGAAGTTGCACCATCAGCAAAATTTAAGGATATAAGAAAACTAACATGTCAAAACAATCTCCTACTCTTTTTCTTTTATTTTTTTAACAAATGACATGACATGAGATATCAAACATCAGTTAATGTTTTCTTTATAAAAGCTAATATTTGAACTAACAGAAAATAAAAATTAATCTTTTATCGACTAAATTGATACTATAAAGTTTTTGAAGACTAATTTAATATTCACAACTTTTTTGAGGGTCAATTTAAAGTTTTACTCATTATTTATATGTGAGGTCTTGTGTCCTCTAAATTAGATCATCAGCATAATTTAAAATAGATTAAGATTCTCATATTACTAATAAGAGTTAAGTAACACATTCAACTAGATAGGGAGAAGGAGAAGGGTAGAGAGGCAAAATGTATGAGGAGGATCGAACCCCCCACACTTTGTGATCAGGGAGATTTGGTTAACATATTCACAAGTAGAATTTCAAGAAGGATCTCATTCTCAAATTAATAAGAGCTGCCAAAGGACAAAATTCATTATGCTGACATATGAGTTGTTCTAGAGGAGGAAAAAAATTCTTTCTACCTATAACATCACCACCATCGATCATGCCGGGTTCCATCATTCTTACTATTCCCAAAAAATTTTGAATGGTGTTAGATTCATGTGGAGGAAGAATATTTCTTCCTCCATGAGGATATAAGTATTTGTAGCTAATATACAAAAGCAAAGATAGGGACCATGTCTTGTGGGCATACCAACCCATTATATTATATACAATGGGAGTATTACCAACCCATATCAAATGGTAAATGTATAACACCACATTATTTTGGCTTTTTGACTCAAATGTGATACATTTAGAAACTAATTCCTATAATGTAGTACCTTTTTAAACTATTTTCATGTCTAATGTTGTTTTTGCCATGCTGGAAGTTACAAACTTTTTTTTAGTTTTTTTGGCTTTTTGACCAGAGTGTGCCACTTTTTGAAACAAAATGCCAAATAGTGGCTGTTCATAAACTATTTCGCTGTCTGGGGTGGTTTGGGGGAAACATGGCGCAACTTGATAGTGCGCCAACATCAACAAAGGATCGAGGAGTGGTTGGCGCAGGTTCAGGTTGCGCTACCTTCTGACATGATTGACAGCTCCTGGATGGCGGTGGTTGGAGTTGCGCCACTCGTATAGTTGGCGCTACTTCAGGTTGCGCCAACTTCTGCTCCTCTCACGTGCCAACAGTGTCCAATTGCTCAATCCTCGCCTATATATACCCCGAGCTTATTCCGTTTATTTTGTGCAGCCATTATCATCACCTTGACATCTTTGTTTTTGTTTGAGATTTTGAATTTTCCAGTTTTTATGTACTTTTAAAATTTTTGATTTGAAATCCACGTCTGTTTATTTTGTTTGCAGTATTTTAAGTTTCTAAAGCTTTATTTTGTTTAAATTTTTTTATTTTTATTTTTTTGCAGTGTTTAATTTTTTTTATTTCTCAATTTTTAGCCTATATTACTCTAAATCTTTAAATTTTTTTAGGTTCTATTTTTTTGTCAAATTAATTTATAGTAGTATTTTCTTTTTAGTTATTTCAAGAAAATAAGTATTTTTAATGTATTTATATACTGGAATGGTAGAAAATTTGATGGACCGTAAGGATGTACTTTTGAAGGTGATAAAAGATTAATTAGAATAGAGAAAGGTGTTAGTTATAATGCATTAAAGAAAAAAATTGCTGTTAAATTAAAACTTCAGCCCCATCAAACAATTTTCAGTCTCACTTATAGATTTTCAATTGCTCGAGATAGTAGTACATATACTGCTCTTGAGATAGTTGATGATGATGATGTTGATTGCATGATTAGCACCTTTGAGCAACAGTCTTCTTTGACGGTGCTCGAATTATATGTTGAGATTGATGTTGCAGGTAGTTCATTGATGTCTATTGCTCATAGAGATCACTCTATTGTTGCATTTGACGATGAAGATGAAGATAATGATGAAGATTACATCAGAAATCTATCCTCAGATGAAAATGAAGATGATGAAAGTGAAATTCCTGATGGCGATTCTTCTGAATCTGAGGCTGAATTAGATTCTTTGGCTATTACAGTTTCTCCTATTGCATCCTCGTTGCATATTAGAGAGCAAATTTCATGACAAGAAGGTTAGTTTTTAATTAAGTATTTGTGTATACTATAATTTAAATAGAACTTTTTTAATGATTTGATGATATTTTTATAGGTGTAATACATTTGATGGAATCTCCATTTTGGAGTGCATCTCCACATTATAATTATATCAATTGGGATCACTCGGATCAAGAGATGGAGGAATTTTTTGGGTTGGATATGCCTGGTTCCTGGCGTATTGGAGATGAGCTATACGTTGGTTTACAATTTGATAGCAAAGAAGCTGTACAAATGGCTGTTAGGCATTACTCTATGAAAATCCATCAAACATATATTGTGGTTGAATCAACACCAACAATTTTCTACACAAAATGCATAAGACACAAAGAAGGTTGTCCCTGGCGAATGAGGGCAATTTTAGGAAAAAAGACAAATAAATGGCAAATTACTAAATGGGGTGGTCATCACATTTGTCTTAATCCTATGCTATCTCAAGATCATTGCAAATTGGATTCAAATTTTATCTCACAAGTAAATATATTAGGTATGGCACTAAACAATATATGAATTATATATTTTATGGATGTTAACTTTTATTATTGATAAAAGTTTGATTGCTTAATTTATGATAAGGTTGGTTAAATTGGAACCATCAATTCCAATTTCCTTGATCAGAGAAAGAATTAGCAGTCAATATGGATTTCAAGTATCATACCGGAAGGCTTGGAAGGCAAAGCAAAAGGCAATAACAAAAGTGTTTGGTGACTAGGATGAATCATTTGCAATGCTTCCTGGATGGCTTGCATATATGTAGATGTTTGCACCAGACTCCGTGTACAAAATAGAGACAACCGAATTTATTGTCAATGATCAAGTAGACACTCGGTTTCGCACATTTCATCGAGTATTTTGGACATTTAAGCAATGTTGCGATGCTTTCAATTTTTGCAAACCCATTATACAAGTTGATGGCACATTTTTATATGAACAATATCGTGGTACACTCTTAATTGCCACTACACAAGTTGGAAACAATTGCGTTTTACCGATTGCTTTTGCTATTGTTGAAGGAGAAACTTTAGATGCTTGGTCATGGTTCTTGGGAAACATCCGACAATATGTGACAAGAAAACAAGGTTTGTGTCTTATCTCTGATAGGCATGCAAGTATAAAAGGAGCTGTGGCAAATGAAAACCTCGGTTGGCAACCTCTATATGCATATCATGTGTACTGTATTCGCCACATTGCTAGCAATTTCAACCATAAGTTCAAGAATACGAAATTAAAGCAAGACCTATTGAAACTTGGTAAGAAGTAAATTTTCATAATTTTAATATTATATCTATGAATTTTGTTTCTTTCAAAGATAACATTTAATTTGTGATAATATAGGGTATACGGCTTGCATGCACCGATTTGGTAGGAATTTGGAAAAATTTCTTCAAACTAGTCCTGAAATTCAAAGATGGATTGATAGCATACCGAAGGAGAAATGGAGTCAGGCATATGATGTAGGAGGACGTAGATATGGCCATATGATAACAAACTTATCAGAGGCTGTGAATAAAGTCTTAAAAGGTGCTAGAAATTTGCTAATAACTGCATTGGTTAAGTGCACATACGGAAGGATGGTCAAGTATTTTGTCCAAAGAGGTGCAGAGGCTAGGGCGGAGCTAAGCGCTGGAAATAGGTTTTGCAAGAAGTTAATCGATGCTATTAGGAAGAATCAAGAGGATGCTTGCTCTCACCAAGTTCGCAGATATGATATAGAGACCACAAGGTTTGAGGTTGAAGAGGCAACCCTGTGACACAAAGTGGTGGTCATACGTGGGCCGTGAACTTAAGGAGAGGTACTTGCCAGTGTGGCAAATTTCAGGCATATAAATATCCATGCTCTCATGCCATTGCTGCCTGTGCTGCTGTGAGTATAGACTTCTATAATTTAGTTAATCCTGTTTACTCTATTCAAAATATTGTCAATGCATATAGCGGACAATGGTGGCCAATTGGCAATGAGGATTGCATCACAGCTACATCTGGTTGGACATTGGTTCCAAATCCATCAACCGTTCGTGCTAAAGGTAGGCCGAAGTCCAAACGTATAAGGAATGAGATGGATTTGAGAGAATCGCAGTAAAGGCAACGTTGTGGAATATGTAAAAGGGAAGGTCATAACCGACGTCTTTGCCCTCGTTTCATTGGAAGTCAAAGCTCCCAACAAGATACTGACACCATAGATAGTCCAGATTTTTAATATCTATGCAAATTTATCCTAAGTCCACTTGTGTAATTTCATTTTAATTTTAAGAACAAAAACTTTGATGCAGTTGTCAATTATTTTCTTGCCATTATACCCTTGTTTATTTTGTATCATTCTTTGATTTACCGTTAGTTTAGTTAAGTAAACTATACTCAATTTAAGATTAATTTATTATATTAGTATTAACTTTTACAGTAAATGATGCATATTTAATAAATAAATGTTTAATAAATAAAAAAATAAAAAAAGTTAAGATTAATCTATACCCTTAGTTTAAGTAAAAATTAATAAAAAAATTAAATACATATTTAATAAGAAAATTAAATACATTTTTTAAAACATTTACATAAATAACCCATCTTTAATAAACAAGCAGATATGTCCATAATCAATCATGTGGAGAGTTAGGTGATAATATACAACCACGTCGCCTATCTCTCGCTCTACGATGCGGGTTTCTTCTCACATCAGCCGCATCGTCCTCAGGGCTAACTACAGATAAAAATTCTTCATTCAAGTCAATACCCTGTGGAGAAACAACATTCACACCACGTGGAGTGTAAAGGGTTTCTTGTGATAAGAAATCCATAAACTCCATAGGTGCACTAGGTGTGAACTCTGGTGGCATATACGCAGGGGGCGTAAATTGTGACGGGCTAGGTGCGGAAGGAACGTATGCCTCGTCTGGATAATATGAGTGATATGCAGCATGGGAAGGGGATGCTCCTGCTGTTGTTTGATGCTGAGGTGGCCAATAATAACTTCTTTCACTGCCTGAATCCATCGGATTGGCTGATGATGCCGATGGAACATAATATTGACCATAACCACGTTCAGGCAGTGGAGGAAGGGTATGAATCTGTGTTGCCTCTCGCCTTCTACGCCGTTGAAGTCCCTGACCTTCAACCCAAGTCGGAGGTATTGCCACATTCACATCAGGTTGTGGAATAGGCTGCTGTTGAATACGGGGTCCTGCAGGTTCAGTGACCCTATCTAATTCCTCAAATTGTTGCAATAACTCTGCTGTTACGTCTCTAACATCCTCCATCGAAAAGGTTGAATCGTTGATAGAGGATAAATGATGCATTCGCTCCAACTGGTTGTGCTGTTCAAAATGACAAAAATATTATATACATAAATATTATACACCATTAACAATAACAAAATATATTTAATTAATAAAAAAGAAATAATACTTACTATTTGCCCTCTGCATGCACCATCCCTACTGATCCAGTGACGAGTGTGCCTTGAATACCATCTCATGTAAGGATCATTCTCACTTAATAACCCCATCTGCTGATTGCTACTTACCAAATATTGTACTCTCTCATTCCATATTTGGATAACAGAAGCATATAGAAGCATCCAATTATCACTTTCTTTACCACACAAAGTAAGATCGTGAAGTTGTTCGGGCTGACGTGGTGGGTTTGGAATACTTTGTTGTAAGCCAAATTGACGTATCACTCGATCTGGTTGATGCCACTCTACAATATGAAAAAATATAAGCGGCACAATAGCTCTCCAAATGTGAGAGCCTTCAAGACATATATGCGGAAGTGACCCATAAAATTCAAGATAAGATTCCCATACAATCTGTAAATTAATAATAACAAACATTAAAAGTTGTATACAGTCAAAATTATAGATGCATTAATAAGATGTTCTTACATCTTTTCGCTTTAAACGATCAAGTTTGCGACGATAGTATGGCAAGTCTTGTTGTATAGCCACAAAAGTCATACCACCTATCCATCTATTATTTTACATATTAAACCAAATATTATAAAAAGGGCAATCATTATTTAAACAGAAAATTTATTACAAAAATAAGAAGGAAAAAAGTCATACCGAGCACCAAGTAGGGCATGGGCGATCTCTATTGAAGGAGTTGGGGGTATTGATGGAAATCTGTCCCATGCCCATAGCTGAACCAACATAGCCATGCCTCCAATCTCACGCCAATTATAATCTGTACACTTGCACAACTCGCGATATAAATAAGAGAGCACAGCTAATCCCCAGCTATATTGTCCAGCCACAACAAAATCCTCTAAAAATGGAAGAAGTCTTAAAGGTACCAAGTTTCCAGAATGATCTGGAAATAGCACTGACCCCATCAACCGCAAAATATATGCTCGAGCGAACTGCTGAACTTGGACCTCATTGTCAATATGGTCATTTATATCGCTAAAGTGTGTATTTAACCACCCCATTTTTAGTCGATGACCATGAAAAGCGCTCTGCGGGGGAGTTACGCCTAGTAATTGCTGGATAATAGGTTGCCACGGCCCAGAAGTATTGCCAGCAACTGGCATTCCATCAATACGAAGGCCGGTTTGAATAGCAACATCTTGCAGCGTAATTGTGCATTCCCCTGGAGGCAAATGAAATGTATGTGTCTCTGGCCTCCAACGCTCCACTAGAGCAGATATCAACGTGTGTTCAATTTGAAAAAATTCAAATTTTGCAATTTAAAGAAATCCTGCTTGCTCCAAGTATGGAATAATCACACAGGAATTTGCTCGTCCCTATTACGAACAAAAGATTTTCCTCTAATAACTAACACCCGATCAGGATGTCCATTCCAAATATACTGTGAAATGTGTGTTTCTTGCATTGTCAATAGTGATGCATCTTCTGGCCCGGGCCGTATGACACGTGATGAAGAAGAAGAAGAGCTGGATGCCATCTGTTAAAAAAAAATTAATTATTAAATTGTTTATATACTTTTCTATACATAATAGTAATATAATTATTTTTATTTAGCTTTTTTAGTACTTTATTTCTTCATTAATATAAATTAAAAATTACTTTTTACACATGTCTATAAATATTATGTCTAGTCTAATAATTTTTTCAAAATTCTAATCTTGAAATAAAAAAATTAAATATTTTTTAACACAATAAGTTAATTACCACCCTAATTACCATTCTAATATTTTTTCAATAAATATTCTAACAAACTTCTAAATATCCTAATAAAATTTTTTAAAGTTTAACTCAAAAAAAATTAGAAACTATTATAATTTTCTTAAAAATTTTAAATAAGTAATAAACTCATAGTAAAATATAAACTGAATGAATTAATTAAAATCTAAAACTAATAAATAAAATTAAAATTATTCTTATAAAATCTATCTAAAAAAATAAAATGATAAAAAGAAATTTTAAAAATAAAATTACATTACTTACAATTGGAAAAGAACAACGTGCTACGGAATTGAGGAAGATGGCCGAGGAAGTGCAAGCAAAAGGGAGGAAGGGAAGTTTGGACGGTGAACGAAAGGGGACCAGCAATTATATAGGGGTGAAGGCAGACACGTGGCGGCTCCCCATGCATGGCGCAACTCCAACCACCGCCATCCTACTGCTGTCTTTCTTCTATCACGTCACGTTGAGGAGTGGCGCGACCTGAACGTGCGCCAGCCACGCCTGTCCCATCCGTGTCAGGCCGAAGACCATGGTGGCGTAGTATCATTTTGCGCCATGTTCTGCATATACCCTAGACAGCGAAATAGTTTATGAACAGCCACTGTTTGATATTTTGTTTCAAAAAGTGGCACACTCTGGTCAAAAAGCCAATTTTTTTTGACAGACCATGGCACAAGATGCTTTTGCGCCATCAGTCATTTCACTCATAAACTCCGCGATGATAAGACAAGCCAATCATGGGCCAACTAGGTGGAGTGGCTTCAAGTTGCGCCACCCACCAGCTCTCGCCATGTGTGAACATGTGTCAGATGGAGTGGCTTCAAGTTGCGCCATCCACTAGATCTCACCACGTGTCAACATCTATCATATGGCGCTGGTTAATAATGTGCCAACCTCGCCTATATAAACCTCTCTCCGTTCGCAATCTCAATGTCAATACACTCGTCCCTAATGCCATTGTCCAGTCTCTAAACATTCTATCTTACTCTCTCATCTTTTTAGTTCTCCCACAAAACTCTCACTTCATTCTTTGCAATCTTTTAATTTTTCAGATTCTATTTTTTTGTCAAATTCTTTGCATGTTTTTCTTTTCATTTTAGTTTACTTCAAAAAAATGAGTAGTTTTATTGTGTTTATATATTGGAATGGTAGAAAATTTGATGGGCCACAAGGATATACTTTTGAAGGTGATAAAAGATCGATTAGAATAGAAACATAATGCACTAAAGAAAAGAATTGTTGTTAAATTTGAAGCTTCAATTCTATCAAATAATTTCAAATCTCACTTATAGATTTCCAATAGCTTGAGATAGTAGTACTTATATTGCTCTTGAGATAGTTGATGACAATGATGTTGACTGTATGATCAGCACCTTTGAGCAACGGTCTCCTTTAACGGTGCTTGACCTGTATGTTGAGATTGATGTTGCAGGTAGTTCATTTTTGCCCGTTGCCCTTGCCATTCACTCTGTTGTTGCATTTGATAATCATCATAGTGCTAATGTATGCTCCATCCCATTGACGCCGCCACTTGTCAAAGCCCTGGGAATGGCGCATCTTCGTCCTACACCAAATGCTCGCCGTGATTCTCCCGTCCCGTTAGCTTGGCTGTGGCGCACGTTGTTTCTGCGTCAACATTATGCCTGTGCTTGAGTGGTCATATCATTGTCAATTGGCGCGGGTTGTTTTTGCGCCATTAGATTGACTGACTCAATAAAAAATTCTTGCAACTTTCCATTGTGTCATAAACTACAATAAATAGAGAAATTCTTTGGAAACAACCGTACTTTAGTAAATTGTTTCAAAAAGTGTTCTAGATAGGTGAAAAAGCCCATTATTTTATAATCCAAGTACTACAGTGCTGTACTAGTACTAGTAGCCCTTCAACGGCGTGGAACCTTTATGCGCTTGGAATACGGTCATCAACAGTTAGGATGGTCTTGACTGCATATTCTTTGATGATATTTGGTTCAGGTACCTCTTGGCTAGCCTTCTCATACTGACAGGACCATTTATTTTCCCCGAGCTTCCATCTCCCTTGGGTGTTAACACCGAGCTATCCCTTATAATGCTTGAAGTACTTGAGGAGGTCCCCATCAATCAGACTATAGGTTAGTGTCCGCGCTGCATCATCAACAGCATCAATCTTCTTTTTGGTTATCTTCACAACCTGAAAGCCCTAAAAAAAAACAAAAACTCTATATGTGGTAGATAACAGTTGAAAATGCAAATAAGAAATATCAGAATTTCTTACTCCATAGCTGATTCTTTTTTTCTATCTTTAGTTGTTATTTTATTTTTCTTTTTCCGTTCGGTTTACAATAAAGGAGGTCTATAACCTGGCGTTGGGAGAGGAAGGTAAGATAAAGCACTGGCAATTCATGCATATTTTTTATCAGAGACTTTTCTAGAGAAGTGTATGGTTCCAAGGCTCTTGAGCATCCCACATGGCCACATCTCATTGTGATTTAATTGTATAATTCTAATCGCCAAACAACGTTATAACATGAAGTGATAGCAAGGTTAAAATCAAAGGGGTTTCAACATTTCATGTCTAGCTCAAGTAATTAGCGAAAAATATGCTGTGACAAAAAATGTTAGTTGTGTGTGCTGAAAATGTTAAACACCTTCACCCAAATTTTACTTGGCGGACAGCACCAGCAGCCTTGCCATTACCCTCAAAAATCTCAATGCTTTTGTAATCATTTGGGAAGTATGCTTGCAGAATCGCTTGTAGTACCCCAGAACTTGTCTGCATCGGACTTGACCTCTATTTCTGCCTTAAGCTTTCCACCGGTAGCATTGGTTATCAACTATATATATATATATATATATATATATATATATATACCACATTATGAAGCATCATGGAACTTTTCATGAAGTTTCAACGGTTTACTTGCTACAATGAAAATTTGGGGAGATTTCAGAGCAAGTCTGGTGCGAGTTACAAGTACTATTGCTTAATCAAGGAAGAATGACGGTATGAGTAGGGTAGTTGTAACAACATTGTCTATGATGTGGCAAAGGCCGCATAATCTTTCGATTGTGAAGGTGGTCATATAATGAAATGAAATAGGGTCATTACACCTAATGACCTAGGATAAAATAGATGTTTTATTTTTGGAAGGTGTTCATATGAGCACAAGATTTTGTTTTGTCAGAAAGTGCAAGAGATTGAATCACGTGGCTGTCAACAAATCCTACAGAAGTACTTGTATGCAAGAATTTTTTCTTGCTCTGTTTAATTTATTGCATCACCAATCAACTTTGTGTTGTTTTAAAAAGTAGCAATGGGTACCGGGTAGCAATAGAGGTTTAGGATTTAAGATTTAGGTACCAACAAGGGTGTTGATATAGTGATAAAGACGTACTATGATTTCAGGAGAATCTTAATTCAATTCCTATAGAAAAAATCAATTGAGAAAGCAAATCTAATTGGGGCTGAATGGAATTAGTCTTCTTTCTTATAATAGGGAAGGGGATATAGTTAGAAAAAAAAAATAGTAGTGAGTGTTAAAAAAATAAAGATGATGCAAAAAATTAGAGCTTATTTGAGTTCAGAAAATATTTTTTTATTTTTATTTCTTATTTTCAATATTAATTACAAAATTGCTGCATTGTTTTATTTTATTCCCTATTTTTAGGATTTTCTAGAACAAAATTAATAGTGAATATATCTTTTTCGAAATTTATTGAAATCATATATATATATATATATATATATATATATATATATATATATATATATATATATATATATAAATAAGTGAATATTTTAATTATATAAGTGATAAATTTATTTGTAAGAACGAAAATACCTAAATATATGTATTCATTTCAATTATGTAAATTGTGAATATATTGAAACAAAATCTTATAAATTATTAATTATCTTACCACAATACTGATCATATCTACCAGAAAAATAACTAAAATATCTAGTTATTTACGTATGCGCCCAAGATATGTAAAAATAACATTTTCCATACTAAATACTAGCCCGTCAGCGACATCCAAGCCTCTATGCCATTATAATATGGGCATCTACGTTTTGGCTGGACTTGACTGCATCTTCTTTGATGATGTTTATCTCAGGAACCTCTTGGCGCCCTTTCATACTCACCAAATGGCCAACTCATTTCACCAGGCTTTCCATCATCACCCTTGGGTGTTTATTACACTGAGATGTCCCTTCAAATGCTCCAAGTACTTGAGGAGGTCCCCACCTATCACATTAAAGTTTACTACCCTCCTTGCATCATCAACAGCTTCAATATACACTTTCTTCACATTGCATGTCTTCGCAAGCGGTAGGTCCAAAGGAGAGTTCCAAAATGCAAATAACCAAATTTCCTTTCCTTTTTGTGTTCTTTTGTTATTTTTACGAAATATATTATCCTCATGTGGAAGGGGATGCTAGGATATGGTACAGGCAACGTAGCCTAGATGGTGGTCGGTCATCATTTTAAATAAGACTCTTGGACTTTTAAACATTTTAAGCCTACCTAGATCAATTTATAAGCAACTTAAAGAAAATGTACTTCATAATATTATAAGATTAATTGCCAAACATGAGTAGCTTGTCATAAAGGAGGAGAAGAAAATGCACTTCTCCAAGGAAGAGGAAAGTTAGATACCTTCACTGAGTTAACCAGCGGCCTTGCCTTCAGCCTCAAGAATCTCAATGCTTTCGGAATCATCTGGGAAAGGCCTTAGGGAAGATAGTTGCAGAATGCAGAGTCCCTTACAGGTAGTAGCCCTGAACTTGTCTGCATTAGACTTGACCTCTATTTCTAAATCAAACTTTCCACTATATGGTATCCATTGTTTATCAACCAGAAGAATAAAAAACAATCAAGATGGAGTTATGATGTTGATTGGATATGTTATAAGAACGGAGAACCGATTATGAGAGTCAAATATATATATGTATAGAAAAAAAAAAAAAAAAAAAAACCTTCGGTTCAGGATAAAGGCTATAAATTTGTCAGGACTAGTTCATCTACCACTATGTAGCAGCATGAAACTTTTCTTGAAGTTGCAAATTCCAGTACTATGGCTTAATCATGGAAGAATGATGTTATAGAATAGTAACTTTTGACTTATTCGTTGATCTCACGTTAATTTAAGAAGTATAATTGAATTGAGTAGTTATAACAGATTATCGTTGATGTTACACAGGCAGGCCGCATAATTCTTAAATTGTGAAGGCAGTGGTAATGGAATGATGTAGGATCATAACTCCTAACATTGGAGATGTTTCATTTTTTACAGGATATTAATAAGAGCAAGGATTTTTGTTTTGTCAAAAAGAATAAGAGGTTGAATTTCAATCACAAATCATATATACACATTCCACGCCATGGTCAGTGGTCACAAGCAAGAATGTAATGTAGAACATTACAACATATATTATTGAAATTTAGTAACATTTTTTTAAATGTTACTAAATTATAAAAAAAATCTGTTAAAATTCTTTAGTAATATAGTTTAAATACAATACTAATATTCTTTAGATGTTTTACTTTAAAAAATGTATATGTAATAGTGCAACTCCATTCTAGTAAAATGGAGGAGATTATAACCTGCACTTGGTTTCTATATTCATAAGTTAGGCAAACCAACAATTTAAGCTATAATATACGGCAACTAATCAATCTTTTTTTTTTACTTACACAATTAATGATAATTATCTCAAGTTGACCAATTATTTTTTAAATTTTCATTCAAATGTATAGAATAGTATAACATAGATAGACTAATCAAGATAAGAAAATGATAATTGTCAAACTTTTTTTTTTACTTATGATTTAAGTGTGTCGTTTTGTCTTTACCAGTTACTTGGTTAGCTAGCTACAGTGTTATTTTCCATACCAATTAAATTTATTGGTTTAGTTTGATTGGAGTTTTAAAAATAAAAAATTCATCAAAAATGAACTAAACCAACCCAACTAAAATTGAGTTAGTTTTGTTTGGGTCATCAGATTAATTTTTTTTTTAATTTTTATTCTTATAACACCATTTATACGTAAAATTAGGTCATGAGATATATAATAATGATTTGAGTAAGTTAGTATTTTAAAGAAATATGAAAAATTAAGATAGTATTTTAAAGAAATATGAAAAATTAAGATAAAGAGTTAGTTAATTAATAAAGCTTAAGTGTAAAGCTTTTAGAAATAAATTAAAAAATATAATTAATCAGGTGATTAGGTTAAGAATTTAGATTTCAAGTTGATAAACTATAAATCTAAAAATGAAAATTCGATTAGGTGATCTAATTACCTAAATCAATTTAAATAAACCTTCTTGATTCATTTTGAATTTCTTGTTCATCAAGTAAGACTGATACGATGAACACCCATACCATAACCGCATTATTTGTAATAATTCTCCAACTTTGTTTTAGTACAATATAATTGCTCATCAAAAACTTATTTTTGTAAAATAAACTAAAATAAAAGCCAAGCACGTGATTGAATTTAAGGTTGACAACTAATG
Source organism: Pterocarpus macrocarpus (assembly GCA_031439585.1). Classification (NCBI taxonomy): domain Eukaryota; kingdom Viridiplantae; phylum Streptophyta; class Magnoliopsida; order Fabales; family Fabaceae; genus Pterocarpus; species Pterocarpus macrocarpus. The sequence goes on along the minus strand of CM062518.1, from coordinate 32,145,114 downwards.
TAAAGAGGGGCCGATAGTGTATAAATATTTATTTACATATTTTGTTTCAATTTTTTTATTTGATCAATTTCAACATACTTTTAAAGAAAAACATTTCATATTGTTAACTAATTATATCTTATTTTATCTATGAAATTTTTATAATTATAATAAGGGTTAAATAATTTTAATAATATATAATTGGATTACTTGATAACTTACATTGATAGAACAGGAAAGTTAAATCCTTTCTTTATAATCGCATTCTATATATTAATTTTACTTGTCGTGTTTGTATCTACATATGATTGGTATCACAATTTTTTTAATTCAAATTTTATTCACTTGATGTGTTAGTTTTATCATTAGCTGAATTCACAAAATATAAATAAACATAAAAACATTACCAATTAAACAAATTACCACAAATCAGAAGTTACATGTATTAATTGCCGTTTGTATTTGATCACAATTCTACAATGTGCTTATTTATTATGAAATATAAGAATATTTTAAATAAAATATATAACTTATATATTAATTTCTTAAGGCCTTTTCTCATAAATCTTCAAATTAGCGATTATATTGTTGATTATAAATCTAGAAGTTCCTACATGCTATAATTTTTTTAGCCGGTTAAAGATCATTGGACTGCTCCATTTCCCTTGGCCTCAGGCTATGGACCCTTAAAATTAAAAGTGATTGAACACGATCACATGGTCTGCTCCAGAACCTTTTTACTGCTTTCCCCGCTTTTGAAAAGAAAAAAGGGAATGAGAAGCATGACTAATCACTTGGTTATCCTTTCGTGACATATATGGCTCATATTCTTTGATTTCAAATACAGGCCTGTCAATTCCATACTTCTGTCCATGGCCAAAATCAAAACCCCATTGCTCCCATGAACTCCAACTGAAATGTAAAGAAACAAATTAAGAGAAATCATAGGCAACAGAATTTATAGCACATAAAAGAGTATACTTGAATAAAATATATAAACTCCAGAGGATAAGAGTTCTTCAATAACCATTTATATTACTCCATCCGATTCATAATAATTGTCAATTTGATCATTTTCTCATAGATTAACAAACCTAAATCAATACATAATTATTAGATAGATTTACTAAGATATCCTTATTAAATTTCATTGTATGGTGAAAAAACATGACTTCTTAATATTTTATCTAAGATGTATTATTAATGTGGTAAAAAGTAGCCACCTCTTTCAACTAATAAAGATAAAAGATAAAATTAGAAAATTAACAATAAATATTATATTGATATATAAGAATGACAATTATTATAAACTAAAAAATTTTATCGAAATTGACAACTATTGTGAATTGGAGGGAATAGTTTACATTTTTTTAAACATTGAGATTAGAATAATCTCACTTATTCATATTCTCTTGAATGTTTAAAGTTTCTAAGTTTGGAGGATTTTAAACATGCAAATATGGGAAAAGGAACTTATGATTTTCCATCCCTTCCTTCTCCATTTGGTTTTTATTTCTTTCCCTACTCCCAAGCACACCCAAAGAGTGTGTGAGAAAAATGGAGTGGGAGAAAGCATAACATTCCAACGAACTTCCATATCACTCTTTCACCCCAAAAAAAAAAAAACAAAGGAATGAAAATAAGAGAAACGCGTGCTCTCTATTTTCCACAACCTACCACGAAAATTTTATTAAGTGCTTGAATTTTAGAAAGCTTATATCAAACAAATTACTTGTAAATGTAAATATGATAAACATTTTTAAGGCCCTAAGCGTACACTTTTTCTTTTTCTTTTTTTTTTTCTATAGATTTAAATTGTGATTGGTAATGACTAAAAGGCTATTAGTTGTTGGGTCCCCACATTGATGGTCATGGATTACTATTGTTCCTAAAGAAAATCAAAATCGTAGTCAATTGGTGATTATGATAGACTTTAATGGTAACAATGACGGTTACACCATACAAGAGAAAGATTTGGGAACAAGGTAAAAACAACATTTGTGATGGAGACTATAGAGAACCAATGAAAGGGCCCTTCCAACCTCCAATGTATTTTCAATATGTGTAAACAAGTAAAACGTAAATAAGATGAAAATGGAGAAGTGAGGCCTGCAGTTTCCATTTCCTTGTCAAAGTAAACACTCACACGACCACTTCCCAACCAAAGGTAAGCAAGTAGTCCCTACTTCTCTTTTTCTCAGCTTTCTCTTTTCCTTAAAGTACATGTCTCTCACTCCTTGTGCTGTTGAGTATTCTCCTAATCTAACTTCACTTCCTCTATACGTACTCCATACAGGATTCCCATGTTGCCAAAATACTCTTTTATATGGGGAAATGTTCTGTTCTCTCAAGTGCATGCCAACTATTATTGCAATGTGATTTACTTAAAGGTCCTTGGAGAAAATCCACATGTACTACTACCTCTGAGGGTGTCATGGAATTATGATCATCTCCATCAAATTGAGCATTTAGTTTGTTATAACCCGCCATTTCAATTTTTGAGGCATAAAATCTATACAAGATAGAGCAGTCATGCCCTTTGGTTTGGTCTCAGCCTGGAACAAGCGCCGCCGAAGCAAGTCTCAAGATCATACAGACCCTTGTATGTTCTTCTTCTTTTTTTTGTTTCTCTGATGTTGGAAGCGTGTACTGAGAGTGATGTTACCTTGCACAATCAAGTTGTAACGTTTATACATTTGCTCTCTCTATTCAGGGATTTATAAGCCTGCAGAGTTTTGGCAACTTGAAGATCAAGCACCACAACCTAACAAAAGGAGGCATGGATCATCTGTTTTCACACTCAAGGAGATGGAAGAGACAACATGTTCATTCAGTGATGATAATCTGCTTGGAAAAGGAGGATTTGGCAGGGTCTACAGGGGTACTTTGCGGTCAGGAGAGGTAACATGTTTCGGATCTAAGTTTATATCCCAAAGGATTTCATCATAATTCTCTAGATTCTCTAATAATGGTTGTAGCTTCCATAAAGCAATCATGCTTCTTATAATTATTGGTAATAGTGAATTAAATAACACAAACTTCTGTGGTTTAGATACAAATAAATACATACTAATATGTCTTCCTCTGAAGGTTGTAGCAATCAAGAAGATGGAGCTGCCAGCGATTAGAGAAGCTGAAGGGGAGCGCGAATTCCGCGTGGAAGTTGACATATTGAGCAGACTCGACCACCCAAATCTTGTTTCTTTGATTGGCTACTGTGCTGATGGGAAGCATAGATTCCTAGTATACGAATATATGCAAAATGGGAACCTGCAAGATCATTTGAATGGTTTGTCATGTGGCCAAAATCCACACTTAACTATGTCAAAATTTCTTACATCAAGCTTCTATTAACCACTTTCTGATTTTAGGAATCGGTGAAAGAAAAATGGATTGGCCACTAAGACTCAAAGTGGCATTAGGAGCTGCAAAAGGACTTGCTTATCTGCATTCAAGTTCTTGTGTTGGAATTCCTATTGTTCATAGAGATTTCAAATCCACCAATGTTCTTCTAAGCGCCAATTTTGAAGCAAAGGTATAAATAAAACCCCAGCAATGGCTTGTTATATTCTTTCTCACAACAATATGTACTGAGCAAAAATTAACAATCATTTTGCAGATATCTGATTTTGGACTTGCCAAGCTAATGCCTGAAGGACAGGAGACACATGTGACTGCCAGAGTACTTGGTACCTTTGGCTATTTCGATCCTGAGTATACATCGGTATGCATCTATGCTATAAGTCATTAATCCTTTTGCAATTATGTTCCGTGCATATGGTGCAATTAGTTTCAAAGTTTAAAAAACATCTGTTTATTAGTAACAGTAGAGACAATAGTAAAGCATTTGTTTCCAAGATTGCCTAAATTGTTACATCAAAGCAGTCTAATATACCTTTTTTCTTCTTTCAACAGACTGGAAAACTCACTCTACAAAGTGATGTTTACGCTTTTGGTGTTGTTCTTTTGGAGCTTTTGACTGGACGTCGAGCTGTTGATCTAAACCAGGGTCCAAATGATCAAAACCTTGTACTACAGGTAGGTGGGAAATCTACATATTTGGTTTCAGCAAATATTTTCTGTTTTCATTTCCTATTTTCAATTTTAATTACAAAAATATCACATTATTTTCAATCTGTTCCCTGTTTTCATATGAAAATAAATTTGGTTTTCTAGCTAAAATGTGTGTATATTTTATATATGGTTAGATTCATACAATTAGTAGACTTTAATGTGGCTGAACATTCATGTATAGGTGAGGCACCTATTGAATGACCGCAGGAAGCTCCGTAGGGTGATAGCTCCAGAGATGGCTCGAAATTCTTACACCTTCGAGTCTATATTCATGTTTGCCAATCTAGCATCACGATGTGTCCGTACTGAGAGTAATGAGAGACCTTCAATGATAGAATGTGTAAAAGAACTCCAAATGATTATCTATACAAATGCAAAAGGCTTGGGAATGATTATGCATAGCTTGAGAATGATGTAGTGAAATCCCAAGTTTAGACTCCAGGATTATCAATTATGATGTATTCCTGCGGATTAATAAAAAATAGTCATGAGTTCTTCTGTTTGTCTTTCGACACCAAACTAATGTGCATCAGAAATTTGGATGATCTTATAAGAAACGAGGAAATTTAACTTACCTTGACGTAAGGCACGTTTGGGAAAAAATATATTTTTAGGTATATAATTGTTTTTTTAATCAAAAACTGTTTAAAAATACTTCATTTTGAAGTTAAAGTAAGCTAATCTAAACACATAACTCTTTTTTTTTTTTTTGAGCAGAATCTATACACATACTTAATTATGTGAGTATAAGGTTGATCTATAGAAGTTGGTATATACAGGATGATTATGTTCATAAGATGTTCACCCACTCTTATTAAGACTTCCTGCCTAAAAACGCAAAAGCGATCATGATATTGGAGTGAAAAATTAATGGCACTCTCATAAGAATTATGGGAAAACTGAAGACAGTAGTATACAGCATTAATTGGAGGAAGAGATGTTTATATACAATAGGTCCACAATTTTTCTTTTTAATTAATACTACTATTGTGGATGAGATGTGTGCGTGTCAAATGGTAAGATCGGAGCAAAAAGAGCGTCTTCATTAAATTGAATTAGGAAATATTATGTGAATACACTCCATATAGAAATAGTATATAGATATAATATAAGAATATGAATATGAGTGACAGTCAAACTACATGCATGTATATCAAAGTGAAGAAGTGTTGTGCATATATATGAAAAAAAATGTTATGTTTATGGTAAGTTTGGCATATGGAGGGAAAAATTTTATGGATGGGATTTATGAAAATTTTTTACCTTTAATGTTTAAGGTAATTTTCACCTTTAATGATTAGATATTTTATTCATAAATGTAATCCATAAAATTTTTACCCCTATTTTATTTTTTTTATATCAAACTCACTTTAATATTAAAAAATTATATACAAATAATATAAGCAATTGAATTTTCCTATACAAATATCCCTTACTTCACTTTTATGCTATAAAGTGTTGTGCCCGACTCACTTGCCGAGATGGTGACCCTTATGTATAAGCAAGCTACTCACATTCAGGAATTAGAGCGGAACATGGAACGAATGCGGGATGCTAATGAGAGACGACGTCGTGAGGTGGTGGACAATAGAGCAAAGTTCAACTCAACTCATTGTATGTATAATATTGTTTCCATAAATATTACCTTAAAAATAAAAACATGCATAATGAAAACTATTGTGTAACTTTTATTATATTCGAAAACAGAATGAGTAGTTAAAAAAAAGAAAGCCGGAATCAATATTCTGATTTTAGCCCCACAAGCCATAAGCTATTAAATATGCACACTCAGGTAGTTGGACCTCTTTATTTGTTTTATTGCATATCGCTTAATAAATAATTAATAAAATTTTCGGTTTTGTTAACCAGTGTTTCAAAGGTACTGATTAAAGAGCTAAAAATTAAAAAAAAAAATAATTTTTCAATACATTAAAATTTAAAAATTTTATTATTAATTTCTTAATCAATGCTCTTAGGAAACTTGTTAGCAAAACTATAAAAAAATTTATAAGACTAAATTTTCGGTCACATATTTATGAAATATGAACACCCTTTAAAAGATAGGGATAACAACAATAATAAAATGAATACATGCAAAACAAGGAAGAACTTTTTCTTATAGCAAAATATTTGTTACTTTTGTTTTATATTTAGAAGTAATTGAGAGCAGCGAAAGTGAACTACAATTCTCGATAAATTTTATTTAAAATATTACGAACTCAAATTCTGAAATTATTATTTGGAAAAGAATAGGTCCCTAAAAGTTGCAGTTGCATGGTATCAAAATAGGCTTTGAAAATAAAAATGAGACATCATTTTAATCATTCCGTTAGTAGTGTTATAATAGGAGGACTACGGTGATGTTTGTACATTAACATTTAAGTAGGTGTATTCACGACCCAGTTGACTAGCTCAGTCCGATAACTCGACATAGCCTAAAATTTATTGGGCAGATTTGATTTTAAAATTTTGACCTACCTAATCCAAAATCATATAATTATTTAATTGTTATATTTTTTAATAAAATTAATAATAAATTATAAAATTTTTATACTTTAATTAATATTTTTTATATTGAAATAATTTATTTTAAAATATATCTTAAATTTTGTTTCAAACTTCTAAAATTTTATGATATATATATATATATATATATATATATATGGACCGGGGGTTTGGTTTGAGAATCAAACCCAATGCAACTTCACATAGGCCAACTATTATGCCATTATGCTCATGTATGCCTCTGCTATTACTAGGAGCGTAAATTGGTTGGTTTGGATCGGGTTTAAAAGAAAAATATATCCGAATCGATCAAATTTAATTGGATTGGTTTGGTTTAAATTTTATTTTATTTTTTACTAAACCAATCCAATTAAGATCGGATTAATTTGATTCAGGTCATTAGATTGAAGTAAAAATTAAAAAATTATATTTTTTTAAAAAAATTATTTTTATAACAACTAAAAATAATATAAAATTTGATTATGATATACTTAATAATGATGTAAACAAACAAATTTATTAAATAAATATTAATAAAAAAATAAAAAGTGACTATTTTACTAAAAACTTAAGTGTAAAATTTTGAAATATTAGAAATTTTAAAAAAATTAAATTAGTTGATCGGGTAATTGAGTTGGGTGTTTGGATAATCAGGTTGAAAAATCATAAATCTGAAACCAAATCAATAATAATTTATTTGGTTCGGTTCCACCTTAAAAATAAGCTGATTATTGAAATCGAGCCAAATCAATTTCATTGGTCTGGTTTGGATCTTCGGGTTTATTGGATCAATCCGATCCACTTACAACCCTAACTACTATTATGCATAATGTTCAAATTTGTGTATTTTATCTAAATATCGGGTTGGCTCAATTTAACTCTTATCAAGTCATTATATAATTTCTAAAAAAGGATCCAACAAAAAAATTAGAGTTTAAGTCTGATCCAACCTATCCCTTATATATCTCTACAGGGATTGATAAATGAATCATCAATCACTTTCTTTCTATCAAATCATGCATTATTTTATTAAGATTAATTTTAATATATCAATAGTATAAAATATTATATACTATTAATTAATTATATTTTATTTTTAAAATTTAATTTATATATATTAATAATACAAAATAATTTTATACAATCAATAAATGAATAAAATTATAAAAGAAATGACAAATCATGATTAGTAATCATCCCGCATAATTTAATATTATTTTACAATTTTATTAGTGCACATGCGCGAGTAACAAGTGCGAGAATATCAATTCTTATTCGATCAACGAGGATACTCAAAATTCGGTAAGTAATTCGATGCCGATCAATTTCCAAAATAATTTAGTTTGGCCTGATGACAGATGATCATTTCACGATCATTAATCCATCTTACTTTAATATACCCCATACTTTCATATCAGATCACTCTTATTTTAGCATCCATCAAATATCCAGAAAAGATTTTTCCCCAAAGTAGCAAAGCCAACTAATCGTGGAGACGTGGTTGAAGGTCCTCACTTCTACGAGACAAAGTAAGGATTATATCCTATTTTATTTAAAATTTAGATAATTAATTTGTTAAAATTTTAATTTTATTTATCATGTTTTATTTTTAATTATAAATCTTATTATTATTATTTTTATAATTTATTAATTTTATCTTTTATTTTATTATTATTATTATTATTATAACTATTTTATTTATATAATAAATTTTATAATATAGGTGAGTTCTATGGTGCCTTTACAAATATGTGCATTTTGTGCATTTTTTGTGATGAACGGTGAGGATCGTGTCATAGATTGTGAGGTGCATCAATGCACCAATCACCTATGATGCACTATAAAAATATCTAATTTTAAGAAAATTTAAAAATATAATTAAATATATTTTAAAAATTAATTATCATACACTGACAGTATAAAATTATATTGATAGTATAAAATAATTTTATACTGTCAACGTAATAAAAAAATTTTATCAGTGTAATTTTAATTATCATACATTGACAGTGTAAAATTATACTGACAGTATAAAATAATTTTATACTGTCAATATAATCAAAAAATTTTATCAATATAATTTTACACTGTCATGATAATTAATTTTTAAAATATATTTAATTATATTTTTAAATTTTCTTAAAATTAGATATTATTATAATACATCATAGGTGATTGATGCATTGATGCACCTCACAATTTTACCACACAGTACCTCACAATCTGACCGTTCATCATAAAATGTACAAAATGTACATTTTGTGCAATATACCAGAGCATGCACCTATAATATAGCTTATAATTAAGTTGAATCGATCTTTCATTCAAAACATTTTCGCTGGGTGTCGACTGCATGCTGCTCCTCGTCATCATCGACGTCGTCATCAGATCCAGAGCCTTCCACAACTCCCATCATCAGCTCCCACTCCCCACTCTCCCCTCCCGCCAGGCCCTCTCCACCTTCCCATCATCAACAACATCCTCTGGCTCACAACATATTCATTCTCATAACTCCGCCCGCTCCTCCCAAACCTCCAAGCCAAACATGGCCCAATCATCACCCCTCACATATGGTCCTGTCCCCACATTTCCATATCCCATCCATCCCTCGCCCACCAAGCCCTAGTCCAAAACGATGCCGTCTTCGCCGACCGCCCCAAAAGAGCCCTCTTCGATAACAGTCGCCAGCAACTGAGCATCACCTCCTCCTCCTACCGAGCCACCTGGCGCATCCTCCGCCGCAACCTCGCCTCCGAGATGCTCCACCCCTCCTTTTCCGGCCTCCGCAAGCGTGTCTTGCACGATCTTCTCAACCGCTTGAAATTATCAAGCCATCGTTCTTCTTCTTCCATTAGGGTCATCGACCATGTTCAACATGCCATGTTCTCCTTGCTAGTCTTCATGCGCTTCGGTGACAGAGTTCATGACAACCAAATGGAACACATCAGACGCGTCCAGCGCCGCTTGATCTCGAGCTTCAACAGATTCAGCGTGCTGAATTTCCTGCCAGCTGTAGTCTCTCGCGTGCTGTTCCCACAACGCTGGAAGGAGTTGTTGCACCTTAGGGAACAACAGAAACTTGCGTTCATTCAACTCATAGGAGCAAGGAAAAAAAGATTGAGCAACAACAAAGATGAGTGTTTTGTTTGTTACGTGGATACTTTGTTGAATTTGAAAGTTGCCTGAGGAGCAACGCAAGCTTGATGAGGGTGAACTTGTTAGCTTGTGTTCGGAGTTTCTTACCGCTGGCACGGACACAACCTCGACTGCGTTGGAGTGGGTTATGGCGAACATGGTGAAATACCCACGTGTGCAAATGAGGCTTGTGGAGGAAATTGGAGAGGTGGTGGGTGAGAGAGAGGGAAATGAATTAGTGAAAGAGGAAGATCTGCACAAGTTGCCGTATCTCAAGGCTGTGATATTGGAAGGCCTAAGGTGTCACCCACCTACGCATTTTTTGGCGGGGCACGCGGTGACTGAGGATGTGGTTGTGAATGGTTACTTGGTACCTAAGAATGGGACGGTGAATTTCATGGTGGCGGAGATGGGGTGGGATCCCAAGGTGTGGGAGGACCCCGTGGCGTTCAAGCCAGTGAGGTTCTTGAGCGGCGGATCAGTTGAAGCGCTCGATGTGAGTGGGAGCAAAGAGATAAAGATGATGCCATTTGGAGCTGGGAGGAGGATCTGCCCTGCTTACAACTTGGCAATGCTCCATTTGGAGTACTTTGTGGCAAATTTGGTTTGGCGCTTTGAATGGAAGGCTTCAATTGGAGGTGATGTGGATTTATCAGAAAAGCAGGAATTTACTGTGGCGATGAAACATGCATTGCAGGCTCATATTGCTCCTAGGAACTGCTAGACTCCTCTCTAGTTTCTATGGTATGGTTTTAGAGGATCGCAGATCACGAATTGGGTTAAAAAAAAAAGAAAAGAAAAAAAGAAAAGAACGGAATCTTTATACCCTCTAATTGCATGCATTTATCATATAGATTCCTTCGTTAGTTTATTTTATTCACTTTATTATATCATGTGAAGTGTAATAGATATGAGAATTTAAGCTTTATAAATTTTAACAGAATCCCATACATTTAACGTGATATAATCATCATGTACATAAAAAGACATAAGTGGATTGTAAGTATAAGAAAATATATTTTATGATGTTTCATTTTTACATAACCATGTTAGTGAAGAAAGATAGATATGATCATTTTAAATAAGTTGGACCCTTTAGACTTTAGGAGATTGTATTTTTTTTTTAATAATAAAAGTTTAGGTGGGTTTAGGACCACAAGCGTAAGGACTTTGTCCTGAGATCGGGAGAATATTTATAAGAAATTTATAATATTATTTTGAATCTTTACGTTGGAAGTGAGAATTAAATTCACATTTTTGTAGGATATAAGAACTTTTTATCAATTATGTCAACTCTTATTGGTAGGAGCCCCTATTTATAATGATTGCATCTACATCTTCATGTGAAAAAGAAATATAAAAAGATATTTTCAAATAATTTAATAAATTATATCTCCAATAACAAATGGGATATATTTGGGACAGATGTCTTTAAAATGTTAATAACAATAAAAGTATAACTTGATGGTTTAACTCTTGTCCAAAATAGTGAATAACTTTTATGCATCTATATAGTGCCTGTTTGGATATACTTTTGGGAAGGTCAGAAAGTCTTTTATTGAAATGAGAATTAAAATATAAAGTAACTAATGTGTTTGGATATGTAAAGATATTTTTTTATAAGGCTTTTTGAAATTCTAAATAGTTTTTTAGGAGATATATCCTTGAAGTTACTTTTCATTCTAAAAAAGGGCTTTTTGAAAGAAATCTTATTATTATACTCATATCAATAATAAAACATAATTTTACTTTATCCTATCCAAACAAAATTCATTCTCTTAAACTTAATTTTATATATTCAAATCAAATAAAAATTATTCTTTTAAAAGTAATTTATCTAAAAAATATTCTTTTAAAAAATTTTTTTTTAAAAGATCTTTTTCTAAAAGTTAAACCAAACATACTTATAAATATTTAATAATAAGCTAAAGGCATGCCTAATGGTGGATTGAATTTTTTTTTTATCAACTTTTGGGGCTTTTATTTTTTATATGGTATTTGAAATATATATATACCAAAATATGGGAATTAGGAGAAATTTACACGGATATGGGATTTAACAAAATCGGAATTTCCGATTTCAGAAAAGGTGAAATCGGAAATTCCGATTTTATTACATCCCATATTCGTGTAAATTCCTCCCAATTCCCATATTTTTGTACATCTTTCATCCAAATACCATATAAAAAAAAAAACACCCCTTCAATTTATATAATACTAAAAAAAGATAAAAATAAGAAATTTGTGTCACTTTGACTGGAAAAAAATGAGTGCATAACTATGAACCGTGTTGACCAACAATTTAATTTAAATGCTGCATAAAAATTTAATTTGTAAAAATAAATTAAATCAAATTAAATATAAATTTTAATTTATAAATTAAATTAAATTATTGTTTATTTTTAAACATTTAATGTGCCGTCTTTTTGTTGGGTCGGTATTTCATGTACTGTCTGGTCACCACTGATTGATGATAGTCCACACGTGGCAAAAGGGCCCAAGGACAACTAATCGTTATCTCATGCCAACACCAAGCAGTATTTCAAGCAGGATGGCCGCGCCGGTGAATTAATGCTCATCTAACGCGTAGTTGTTTTTGAAAATGACCTAAAAGTTAGCGTTTTCTCAAGCCTGAAATTGATGCAGAAACTGCTAGCATCTAACTCTGACATAAGACAAGCACATAACTAAATGATCTTGTGCCACCTGTGTGCATCTAGGATGTAGTACGTACTGTAAAGTAATGAAAAAGAAAATTATTTTATTTATGAATTTAATTAATATATATCTATAATATAAAATTAATATATATTATTAATTAATTAAAAATATTATAATAAATTTTTTATTATAATAAATAATTATTTATATAAATTAATATTTTTTAATATTTTTATAAATTAATAATATAAAATTATTTTAAATTATCAATATATTTAAATTAAATTCTTTATTTATATAGCAATTTATCACATCCATAGTGTTGAAATCAGGAAAGTGCTACTATGCGCTTGCCAAGGCAATATGAGATGCATGATGTGTCAACTATTTTTGATATATTATAGTAATTTTTTAATTTTAATTAAATTTAAAAAATATAATTAAATATATTTTAAAAATAGTCAATATTTATTTATATTATTATAAAATTTAAAAAAATATTTTTTGATATTTTAAATAATTTTAGAATATCATAAAATATTTTTAATTTATTTACAATATCTTTAAATTAAATAAAATTATTCTAAAATTAAATAAAATTTTTTGGGATATTTTTTATAATTTTAAGATTATACAAATAAATTTTGATCAATTTTAAAATATATCTAATTATATTTTTTAAGTTTGATTAAAATTAAAAAATTATTATTATACATTATAAATAAGTAATATATTGATATATCATAAAATCTTTATTGTCAGAATATAAGGCATATTATTATCATTGACTAATGAATAGCCTTTAAGGTAACTCCTAGAAATTAAAAGGAGGTTAGATAATTGCAAGTTAAACATGTTTTTGACTTCCATAATAGGCGTGTTATGCAATGCACCAAGTTAACGATGTGCGTTATGCACAATGTAAAACAGTTGTTGGAGTTTTTCCGAGTTAATTTATAAAATATAATTTTTTATTAGTTTACTTGGTATATATTAATAGTATAAAATTATTTTATATTATCAATTAATAGAAATAAGAAAAAGTTGGAAATTATGGTGAATTTCTCATTATAATAAATAATTATTTGTATGAATTAATACTTTTCATTATTTTTATTAGTTGACACTGTTAAATTAAATTTATTTTTTTATTTCTTTCTTTTTTTTGGGTGGTTATTGCACCGACAAAAGAAACGCGCGTCTAAGTAGCCAAAATGAAATGCGTCTTCTCCCTTGCCCCGGTTGATGACGGGAGCAGTAGCCTGTGTCGAGAGATCTGGGCGGAAGCAGCAGTTTGTAACCGTAGTGAGTTTGCAACAGTAGTTACGCTTCTGTTCATCATCATGGCTGGCCATTTCTCAAAGCACCATCTTGACAAATGCCCACCTCCTCGCATCTGCGTTCTAACCGCGTGGACAGTTGGACTGGTACAATGTTCTTTTGCCTAATACAAACTCCTTCAAGAAGCATATCTCCATACTCTGTTTTGCCACAAACAAACAACAATCTAATATGGTTTTATCGAATTCAACATACTTCTAATGTGTCTCAAATTATTCATTCATATTAGGAAAAGAAATAAATGTACATAATGCAAATTCTGAATTACTCAAGCCAAGTGTTTCCTTACATATCTTCATCTTCTGAAACATAAAGAACCAAATCAATCTACAGGATGTACGTTGCATGTCAAAATTACATGAGTACTCATACAAGCATGTATCGAAGTGGCTTTCAAATTCTGCACTATGGAGAATTTATACAAGGATCATCAACTACACTAACACACATACACATAATAAAGTCATAAGTTCTGCTCAACTTCTACATGAATAAAATGAAGTCTTCCCCATCAATTTAACAACTCAGTTTTACCTTATTAAAAATTAGTTTGTCACCACCACTAACCTCAATCAACTTCAGTGCATATCAGACATGCCCTGCGTTTAATTATATAGATCATATTCCCGTCGACTGATATAACCATTAAGTTAATCAAACACATTCAGTACTTCACCCTAAAAGTCTTTCAAATAGATGGCTGCTCCACAACTGGGTTTATCTTCAACCATACCCAATATCATTTTAATTAATTACGCATACCGCACTAAAAAACCTCATTCTCGTCTCTTATCGGCAACTGCTGTCCGGCTTTCCAATTGCGCCGCCTCTGCCATTGTCTACAGCTCCTCGCCGGACAATCTTCTTCCGGCAGCGTCCAAATCCATCCGTTGGCCACATACCTGGGTAGGTGCCACACCTTCCTCCTTTCTCACTAGACGGAGGACCACTGGAACGATGGTAAGAAATGAACAAAATCAACTCCTAAGATTCATATTCAAAGGACGAAAATCAGGTTTCTTGCATGACATTTAAAATCACAAAATTTTAATGCGAAATTCAATTCGAAATTTATCTCACATAGCCAACCCATTCGACAGGTTACCCATTTCAATCTAGGGCATCCAACATTTTAACATTATATTTGATTGTCCGTGTGACGCCAGATAACCAGGTGCATTACGCACCATAGTTATATTGTGGTGTATTACGTACAGCGCCTTCAATAATTCATTTGGCTTCAGAGGAAACATTATTTGGTTCATTGCACTATAGAATGCATTCTTAATGTGGCGCTGTCCATAATGCACCTCACAATTTTTGGTGCATCATCCACCTTAAATTTGAGCCATTGAATATATTTGTTCTCATGAGTACTACTTGTCCTGATTACTTCCCATGTCCACTCTTTCCATGGCCTCCTCTTCCTTAAAAAATAGCGTTTTGGATTTCAGATATCCAAGTCACTTACTAGCGTTACTCCTTATTTCCGGAGTTCCTCTAAAGATCTAGTAGTGTTTTATCAATCTATTAAATCAATTTCTTCAAAAACAGTAATCAACTTTTGCTGCTTGATGTCCTTCTTTTGAGTCTGGAACGTTCTTGAGTGTGTCGAAGAAGTCCAACACATAGCAGCAAATCTGCAGCTTCTAAGGGAAGAGGTTCTGCTGCTCAAAGATCGGAATAATCACGGAATAGAGGAAGCGGCTCCATGGCACCAAGAGGAGGAGGCAACGTTGGTGTTGCAGTTGCACTACCAGAGGTGTAGTAAGTGAGGCATGGGGTAGAGTGACTGAGGGCGGGTGGAAAGGGGAGAGAGAGAAGCCGAACAGGGAGAGGGAAAGAGGGAGAAAGTGCGTGAGAATGAGAAATTTTATCAAATATCATAACTTTTACTTTGCATCAATACACCACCTAATTCACGCAATTTGAGGATGAGTAATATTATTTGAATGTATAAAATAGACGTATTTGAGACGGATTACATATCTAATAACTGAAACTTCATTCGAGAACCACCTGCTTTATTGCAACTTGAAGTTTTAACCAGGATGTATCATGCATCTTAGATGCATCTATTTTAAGCATCCAAATAATATTACTTAGAGAATAAAATGTATTATGGATCATCTTCACCGAGATGCATAGTAAAATGCACCTCGTACTGTACAAATGTTGCAGATTGCATAATTCACTGCAGAAAAAGATATGCACTATAGCTTATGCAAATCAATTAACTTGCAGCCTCAAACAAGGATGGATCCAAAAAATGAGTTGAGTTATAATAAGCCTATAGGGAGAGGCGAAAAATAATGAGTTGAATTATGTTAACATATAAAATATGAGATACCACGCCAATTCACACCCCATTTATTATTGGATGGGATGTGAGTTGGTACAGTATCTTATACCCTATATATTAAAATAACATTTTTTTAATGAGTTATATCGTCAAATAAATATTATAATATATATTAATAAATAAATATTTTATGGTGTATATATATATAATCTTTCTTTATCAAAATTTTCAACAATCCTCCTCTCAAATTTTGTTAAAAGACAATTAGCAATAAATTCATTTTCCATTTTAGTTTTGAGCCTATTCTTCACAATATTCATGCTGAAAAAGAACTCTTGGTAGTACGTAATAGTTGAAACAAAAAGAGTTGATATCAAGATAATCAAATGATCAATCAAAGGAGGACAAAAACTTCCCTCTTTTCATCAACCCTTATTATAACTTAGAGATTGTGAACCAGTTACTCAATTCATTATGATTAGAAACGTTAAGTTCATAATGCTGAGCTTGTTTTGTAATGTACAATATCTCCTATTCAGTGAAGTTATCGGGATAAAATTATCCTACTCATTCACATATCTTATCAATATTGAGAAATTTATAGTTATTTCTGTGATTTAAAGTTCAACTTAAAATAAGCAATTGCACTATTTTGTCATTGATTCTGTCACTAAATTCTCACAATTGAGTGTTAATAGTAGCAAGAAACAAGTAAATACAATAAAATAAATAAATAGATCATTTAAATTTAATAACTTACTTCTTGCAACATATATATTTTTATTCTTAAAAATATATTAAATAAAAAATAATATAAATCAAACTAAAAAAATAAATTTAATTCCTTTATTATTAAAAATAAATAATCAGACCTGCACTTTTTTCTTTTAATGTTCATCTAAACATAAAAAGGCGAAAAGGCAAAATTTTTAATAATGCAATAATTTTTATTCTATTTTTTATTTTTAATATTATTCAACAACTATTTTTATTTTAGTATATATTATTCTTTACTAATTATCATTTTATGAAATGAAATTGTATATATATACTAATTACTATTGGCATTAAGACAATATACTAGACTAAGAGAAAGCGTTCCAATGTGTAATATTAAGACAATATCTATTTAAGCTGGTGACATGGTGAAATAAATTGTTGATAGCACATATCCAAATTTATAATAATGTATGTAGGATGAAAAATATCTTAACAATAACAACACTCACTTCTCAAATGACATTGTTGATAAGTAATACATATTTCACGAGATTGAAGATCAAATACAATAATACATAAGCTCATATAAGAATGACAAAATAACTAATAATATAACTAAAGAAGAGCTTATAAATCAAGTAGAATTTTTAATACTTTAAATAAATTCCTAAAATCATTGTTTGCAACAAGAAAAAGGAAAACATTAATTATGCTCCTTAAGAACTAAATTTGGCATTAAGAATTTATGCACTCAAGAGAATAAATAATAAAAGTAAAAATAACTATATAAAGTAATGTCAATGCAAAAGTTCTTATCCCACAAATTGTTTTGTAAAGAAAGAACTCAAAATGACCTTTACTTTTAAGAAGAAAACAAATTCCAATGATAATGAGCTATAAAATAGGCCAATTATTGAACTATATGAAGTTATATTTGCCAAAATGAATATTTTATCATAAATAATTATATTTTATATTGTCAAAAATGATCTCAACGAAAAAGTTAAGGATTTTTATAGTTCATAAGGATAAAAAATATAATAATTACATAAAAAAATTTATAATAAATTTTTCAATATGAACTTTTTGCAATGTAATTACTTTTGAAGTTTTGATTTATTTAGTTGTTTAGAATGATTAAAAAAGTTCCATATTTTCTTATCATGACTAAGAAATATAAATAAATTTAATTATATCATATTTCTCTCTCGTTGAAATTAAGAGGGATAAAATAGTTTTTTAAAATATTTAAATCTAAATCTAAATCAAATAAATTTTTATTAAATTCTATAAAAAAATTCTAAAATTTCAAAATTAAAAAACTTGAATTTCATAGAATTTGAAAAATGAAATTATTTTCTTTTAAATTTTAAATCCAAGTTTGAATTTACAAATTAAACTATTTCTTATTTTAATCTATCCCAAACATTGTCTATGTATTTACCCACGAATTCATATAGTTTAGCACTTTAGCAACTGAATCATTACTAATTTCCACCTTATTACTCTGAAAAGTGAAAACACCTAATAACTTCTCATTTATAATTTATAATTTATGCAGCAGTGAAAATCGTTTTATCATTTAGGCACTCATGATTCTTTATATGTCCTGGTTAGTTTTTAAACGTTTTTTTTTTTTTTTTTTGGGTGTGTGTGTCCAGCTTACTAGCTAGCTGTGGGCTATATTATCAATTAAATGGTGAAAAGTAGTACACGAAGCAAGAAAAATACTTGTATTCTTGTGGAGGAAATGCTTTCTTTTCCTTCACATAAATCTTGGTCACAAAATGCTTAAAAATAAAGACGAGAAAATATAATAAAAAACTAAACTTGTGACTAAAAAGCTTCTTGGAGTAAGAAAACAGAAGATAGAAATTCTCAAAAGAGGAAAAGTCAAGAGTGTTGCTATATGATACCGCCTTTTTTTATACTAATCAAACATGAATTTGGAGGTAATTGTCGGAAATGATTGGATTTGGCATAAGACACTTGGCGGATATCATGTGAGGGTTGGTGCCATGTTCTGAAAATTGGATCAAACAGGCCAATTGAATCAGGAGCTGGTTCCTAGGCTGATTCAGTATAATGACAGAATTTTTTGAAATCGGTCAAACTAGGTGTCAACTAGTATCAATCAATTTTTTTTAAATTAAATTTTTTCTAATTCAAATCACCAATAAGATTAACAACCCTATTATGGTAAAAGATTATCAAAGAAGCATATTGGTTAAGTAAGCAAAGGATTACTAAACCTCTTACTCTTTTAAAAAGAGGCTAGAATTAGGCATAAAATAATGTGATATATGAGTATTTATAATTATTTTTAGAGTAAAAAGTTTTAAGTTTAAGCAATATGTGACTTGAGTTCTTTACAATAGGCTTACAAGTAAAATGTTTATAGTCTAAACAATATACTCATATAAATATATATAAACCTTTAAATCAGTATTTTATATGATTCAATACCTGATCCGATTTTCAAAACCTTAGATGGATAGATGATGGAAATATCAATTCATTCTTATATATTGTAGGAAATTAAATTCATACGAAAAATTATTTCTAGTAAAGAAATATAATTTGTTACTTTTAAGAGTGAAAACATATTTTATTCTATTTTATTTATAATTTAATGCTTGAGTTTTGTGAATTATTAAATTTTCTCATTTTATTTCATCCAACAACTATGATGAATTCTATAAAAAATTCTAACAACAATCACTCTCTTTATTATAAGCAATAGCTAAGAGTCCAGTGTTTAAACAACTGAATAAATTCGTTTTAAAAACGAGCCCAAACCACAAACCCAAAAAGTGGTCCAAAATAACGAGCCATTGGTCCCAGCCCACATTCCAAGCTTAATGTGCAGAGAGTGCAAAGTTGGAGTCTTTTTGGCGAAAGGGAAGAAGGGAAGAAGAGATCAGTGGCAGGGGAAAGAAAGGAAAAAAGGCAAAGAAATGGCGACGATGGAGGGTGGCGGCAACAACAACAACCCGGAGGAGCTGGCGGTGGGGTGCCTGCTTTCGATCAGGACAACGTTGGGGGACGAGTTCGAAGGCCAGGTCATTACCTTCGATCGGCCCTCCAACATCCTGGTACTCCAGGAAGCTTCCAAACCTGGCCCTCGCCGAAACATCAGGCTCCTCAAGGCCAACTACATCAAAGACTTCACCTTTTTGGGCCAGGCCGAGGACCCGCTTGACGCAAACAACTGCTACCTTGACCTCACTGCCCTCCAAGCTAGGGAAGAAGTTGCCATCAGGTATTTTATTCTTCTCCTGTAATTTCCCAATTTCTTTTTTCTTGTAATTTATGGATGTGTTTTGTAATTGATTGTGATTTTGGTTTTTTGGGGTATGAAATTAATGTGTGATTTGTTTGAAATGGGGTTTGGTTTTTTTTTTTTCAGACAAGCTGAGGCGGACGCTGAGAGGATCGGGGTTGGTGTTACCAGCGAGGCACAGAGCATATTTGATGCTTTGTCTAAGACGTAAGTGCATGAGTTGTTGTTGAATTTGAACCCACGTAGTGTGGATCACATTGTGGCACGAATTCGTGTTCATGATTTAGCCAATTTTTGCCTTTGACTGTTTTTATAATAAAACTTGTTACGGGTTTATGCTATAATTATTTTAGATACTCTGATTGTTTCCAAGTCCCAACACCATAATGATTGAATAGTGTGCACGAATGTCCAGACAAAATGTGAACGGAAGGGAGGCCTTTTTTTTTTTTTTAATTCCCTAAAAAAAAATATGGGTTTTATGTTTAAACTTAAAAGAATGTGTTTGTAAAAGGAGAAGGGAAGACACCTGATATGTCTTGCATAAGCTTAGTGTTGGCTATCAGCACGTAGGTGGTAGAAAATATATATATCATTCTTTTCTAGAAGATTGTTTCTTGTTCCTAAAATTTTCAAATGTGATGTTAAACCGCAATCATTATCTGTTAATAGTGTATGCTAATTAATTGAATACTTGAAAGTTTTAGCATGATTCTTATAAGCTGTCAACCAAAATATAGAATTTTATTACATACTGTCATAGAATATTCTTCTTGATTTGATTTTCGTATCTACTTGTGGTTGTATCAGAATTTCAGTTAGATGTCTTATAATTGCATATTGATATCCTCCACTGATGAAAAGTGTAGACTTTAATTTTTCTAAACTGAAAAAAAAAAGGCAATTTTTATGGATACTTGGATAGGAGAAAATGCCAGAAACTTGTCTATAGTTGTTTGACCCTGGTTCAGAAAAGGATCAATTGAAAGATAGCTTGATTAAAAGTGTAGAGGAAGACTGATTAAAACCTTAGAAGAAACCATTGAAAGAGACCTTACTTTAAGTGGATTAATTGAGAATTCAGTTTCTGATAGAGCTGAATGGCATTGTTTGATCAATATAGCTGAACCCACTGTGTGTGTGTTAGGGCTTGGACCACTTGGTTGTTGTAGTGTACGTGTTGTAATTGGAAGCATTAGTGGGCTAGATGCCTAGATGCTCTCATCCAAACTTCCTACTTTTAGTAATGTTCATAAAGTATACTTGAAACTGGGAATCAAATTGGTAAAGGTAGTTTAAATTTAAACTGAAGTGACTGTTTCGACCACTAAGACTCTTATGGTTGCACTTAGCTTCAGGAGACTTTATTTAAGAACTCTGTTTATGCGTGGATGTGAAACCTAATTTCACTAACTTTAAAATTAGTTTGGAATTTATTTTCGTATGGATTCAATGCTTGGTGCCTGTGTTTAAATATTTTTGTTCCAAAGGCACAAAAAGGCGTGAAGGTGTTGAGGTGAGGCACCAGAAGGGGTCAGCACCTCTTTCTGGTTGAGGTGCTGTCGTTCACTGAGATGCATGCTTTTAGCACCTTAGACATGCCATTTTGGTTCAAGATCTAAAGGTGAGGCATGCCTTTTGCACCTTATTAATAACTGTGAAAAACCAAAAAGCCTAGCCATCTAATCTGTGAATGGAGGTAAAATAGTTGGATTGTTAAAAAATTAACAAGCTGTCTGTCTTTGGATCTCCTAGCAGCAAGGAGATAAGGGTTTTGTAAATATAACATTTTAATCTTTTATTTTTTACTATGAATGTTATGTATGAGTAATCAATATATACGGAGAATGTTAACAAACTTTTTCAATGAGGTTTTGGTGCCTCCTGCCTCAAGGTATTAAAATCCCCAAGTGGCTTAAGGGCACCTTTTGCCTTTGACACTTCAGCTTTCTAGCTTTTTATATTTTCCAGGAAAGATTTGATTCATGAACTAGTAGTCTATTACTTCTTATTAGTTTTCATTTTAACTGATGACATTAGCGTGTAACCAGGCTTCCAGTTCGCTGGGACAAGACTGTCATAGTTGTGATGAATGACGTGCGTGTCAGCAGTCCTTATCACCCTGAATCTGTTGTTGGAGGTACTCCTGCTGCAAATGAGCGGGTGAAGAAAGTGGTATGACACTAAAAATACCTTTCTTTTGCTATTAATTTAGTGTTTTATATGCTATCAATGTATAAAAAATGTGTGTATTAAAATAGTGTAACTAATTTGATATGGATTGGTATAACTGTGTGCACCAAATGTACTAGGGTTTCTCCTCCATGGGGGCTTATGATGCACTATTACATAATTTTTTTTTAACAAAAAAATAAAACCAGCTGTAGCAAAATGAGAATTTAAGCAAGACAACTATGTTTTCCTTTATTGTTAATCACATTTGATTTTTCTAAAATTGTTTTATAAAATGTTAGACCCATTAATTTAGGAGACTTTCTTATCTTGATCGATTTTGGTGATTTCTCAGTATTGTTTATAGAAAATGTTATAAATTTTCTCTTCATTTCAAAATAAAACCTTTTCTGCCCTGTCAAATATTTTTTCTGCTAGTTCTACTTGGTCTGTTGTTGATTTTTATATGCCTTCTTTGTAGCTTGAATTCGAGAGGAAGAGGTTACAACTTCGCAGTACTGGTGGTCAGTAAAGTTACACATTTGCAACCTATTGTGGTTAGCAAAGCACCTCCAAAGGGTAAACATGATGGGTATGTTGCTTTTAGCAAAACCCTACACGAGGGTTTTCCAAGGCATATTTCTGACTTCAGATATCTTTTGATCATCTGTTGTCTTGAGCTTTCAAGTTCTGTCTTGCTTATGGAGTTCGTTTCGGCAGTTCCTCCAGATTCTTCATAAGAATGAATGCTGAAAGCATATATTTTGTGGTGTGTTAGTGACTTGGATCCGATAGGTGACTGGATTTATGTTACTTTTTCGCTTTGTCGTTGGAAAGATTTAACCAATTACAGTGAGCCAACTTGAACTCAAAATGAGTTTACTTTGTTCCTTATCTAATAAAGCTAATGCTTTATAGATAAATTGAGGTAACTTTTCTACCTGAAGCTTTCTTGTTATTGTTTATTCACTATTTTAAGATGATTTACTTCTAAAAGATTTGGTGGTATGATTTATTCGTTTTATCCTAGGTTGACTCCATTTAGTGATCTACGATTTGGTTATTGATGCTGTTGTTTGAATCCTCTAATGATAGATCGATGGTAGAATTTGACTGCATTTTGGGGGAAGGGGGAAAGTATAGAAGAGACAAGAGAGCATTAGGAGGGTCAGATTACTGGTCTGGCCAAGTGCTGTGGGAGAAGGACAGGGGTTTGAAATTTAGATTAGAGAGTGCAAACGATGGGCTCTCGACTACGCGTTTTTCAGTTGAGGAGTAATATTTGTAATCAAAATTTGGACTCATTTTAGACTCACTAAGAGAGAGATAAATACAACGATGATGGAATAGAAAGAGAAAAGATGATGGCCGCACTACCTTTGTATCTATCTCTCTTTTAGTAAATCTAAAATGAGTCCAAGTTTTGAGTACAAATATCCTTTCTCATTTTAGTTCTATCATTTTGTGGAAATATTGCTTGCATGAGGAAAATATATGACTACTGCAGAATGAAGACTATTCATGGTCTTTGTGGATAACCAAGGTCATAATATTGTGTGTTTAGCATCCCACATATAAATGAAGATGAAAAGTGGGTTATTATTTATTATCTTCAAATTATGGCAGGCTAAACATGATCGCAATGAAGATATGCTTGAATGGCAAGTGCTTGAATGGCAAGTGCTTGAATTTCAAGACCTTTCCTTTTCTTTTCTTTTTTTATGCACAATTCGTTAAGAAAATGTTAGAATAATACCACTTTATTCTGTTCAACAAACACTTTTATTTTCTATTCAAAATTCTGGTAATTTAACTGGTTTGGACAGGAAATGAGACACGATATAGCGCCCTCTCTATACCTTCACGTCCGTCTCATGAGTCTCGTTGTCTATTCTGAATTCGTAGTTGATACAAAAGGGAAGTTCAGTTAAAAAGTTCCTTGCCACCTTTTGTTTTGATAAACGAAGAAATTTAACAAGAAGAAGGTAAAAAAGATTACAAAGAGAAAATGGAATAACCTTAATCCTTAATGAAAGTGCGAAACGGAAAACAAGAAAAAATTAGAGAGAAAAATAATGAAATGAAGGTGCTCAATTTCTGAACATATTTACTAATGAGATTCAAGGAAAAATGGTCGAATGCTTACATCAAGTAAAAGCCTAATCCCTAATCCTATCTTAACACAAGTGCGTGGAAAACATTGCCATGGTCATATTGGGTTGAGAGATAACAAAGACTTGTGATTTCCTCCATGCCAACGTAACATTTCATTGTTTACTTACATTCCTTTTTATTTTATTTTATTTTAAGACACATACTACACAAGGATGTGTGCCAAAAGAGTACCGTACTAGGATGGTAAAAAGTTGAAAAATATTTGAAGACAACTGTAATTAGAGAGTGAAAATATAATATAACCGTACTCATTTTATGTTGATATTTAAATATTTTAGTAGTTACTAAAATAGATTTATACTTTTGTCATTTTTATATTTTTCTTTAAAGTATTAAATAAATCAGATTATAATGCTCTAGAGTGAGGATAATTGTATAGTGAGAAAGTGAAGAAATATTTATTCTTGGATCATTTTGGTGAGATTCACATAGAAGTTATTAATCCAAAGATGAATAACTTATCATTTTTTTAATTTATATCCATTATCACTTTAGGTGATCTAAATATAAATCATTAATAATTTTAGAGAAAAATAATTAGCCATTCTTGTATGTTATTCTTTCAGTACACATCATTCATGTGCAGCATGTGAGATAAAGAAATAAAGAAGAAACCGGCAAGGTGCACACAGGATCGGAGCAATGTTCATTTGGATACTTTTCTAGCCATTGTATGACATCATTTCCTATTATAAATTGCTATAGAATGCATTATAGCTTGGACCACAACAATGTTCTTTAACACAGAAAATTTGTTGGAATTATCTACTCTACAGTCCCATAATTTACTACAACGCTGCGTTTTTCTACGTTTTTCTTATTCAAATCATAAAGGGCGCTTTCACTTTACAGAAATGAAGGGTAATCATAGGTCAAACATAAATGACTATTTTCAAAACAATGTATAGCCGAAAGGAAACTAAAGCACCTTTGGTAAAAGTAGCAAAGCATAGACAGGTTAAGTTTGTGTTTCATATTTATTATTAATATTAATTATCAATGATGCTTACAATGTCACTTGGCTATGACTGCCATTTTCTAACCAAGGCTCCTTCCTAGGTGCCGGTGTAGACATACATATACGCATAAAGATGTAATTTGTTGTTAAACACGGTTATGAATTCAATGTTCTAGAAGTCAAATGACAAGATTAGTGTCCTTTAGCGTTGGATCAAGGGGTTCTCTGACCTGCTTTTTTAGAGAAACAAAAGGTGGTTTTCAAATAATAGTTCATACGTGATTCAGCTCTATAGGGATTGGCCTAAACCAAGTTATATGATTGATTAGGGGATAATCTAAAACTCTGCCTCCCACCCCCGCCCCCCCAAAAAAGAAAAGAAAAAGAAAAAAAGAGGGCAATCGAAAACACATGAAAATGGGATGATCATCGTTTAAACTTTATATTCTATGCTTCTTTTTTTAATTGAAGTGTGGGAACAATGAAGAGATTGCTGACTAAATTTCGTCTTTTACAATTTTATACTACGAACTTGATTCCAGATATTCGTTGCTTCACAACTAAATAATTATACTCTCAAGTCTTTCACTTCTCTTTATATCAACCTTTCCTAACATAATGTTAGGATAGCCCTTTTAACAATTAATCCCTTTTTTATTACAATTAATGACATTTTATCATGAATATGATAACGTTTAAAAAATAGGACATTGTTAGCGTTGGATTCACATGTCTATCATTTTTTCCATACCCTTAGCTCTCTTTAGAACCAAAAAGAAATAATAGTAATAGTTTTAGCCAAAATGAAAACACACACACACCCAAAAAAAAAATTTAATAATGAATCTAGTCAAGACCATGATACTATCTTCGATTGATTCCGAGTTCATATTGTTGAGGGAGCAGGAACATTGCTTGTTAGCACTATAACAGTCAACAGGCATCTTTTCCACTTGTTGGGCAGAGTGAAAGGATATTTTGGGAGATCCAGTGGGGCTGGGAGTAAATTCCTGCGATGTTTCTTGGTGGAAGGGAAAGAGATAACATGTTTTCGGTAAGTACAAATCACTACAGAAACTAAGCCGAAAATTTTTCTTCCATATAATTATGTTACTTATATATAAAAGCTTCTCACATTATTAACATAACTCTTATTAACATCATTCAATCTTGTATTTTTTTTTTCTCTCTTTTTCTTTTACTCATCGATTTATCTATGTTGTACATTTTACAATTCCTTATATGAATGATGTGAATTGGACATCATATGCAATTAATATTACTAATTTAATTTTAGACAGTAGGACCCACGTAAGTCCCACACGATGTACCTAAGCAGTATATTTATGCAAGAATATCTCCTTGGTCAAATCCATCAACATGGAAATAGACGATTGTGACTTTAGTCGCATCATTCTGTTATCGTTATATTCTAAATACAAGTTGTCTAGTGGTGGAAGTGTAAATGTAAGAAAGAACCATCCTCTTTCTTCCTGCTAAAGAAAAGGATATCAATTTACCCATTTTTTTTTTTTTTAAATCCAGCTGGTACGAATTTTAACATAAAAAATTTGAAGTATTGTTGATTAATTATATTCCAAAAGTAAAGGTAACTACTAATTTGAAGTTAAAAACTCACTAGAGGGATTTTTTTTTGTTTTTTGGGAAGACTCACTAGAGGGATTTACTACAAAATGAATACTAAATCACACATCAACTTTCTTAAATATTTGTTAACCGCTAATAGCCTAATACCAACTCTCCAATATGCAACCATTGTCAGTGAACCAGTGAAAGTAGAGCATGTTTCCCTTTGGTAACTGATACCCATGTGCTATTAATGTTTCATTCATTGGTACATATGGCTTTGAATATATACCTGTTACCATGACCATTCAAATGTAACCAAGCACACACACTTTTAAAAGATGTTAAAAAGTTGTATAAACATTTTATATATTAAACATGGTATAATACTGTGGGTTACATATTTCAGTACTACATATTCCAAATCTCCTGTTAATTTCACTACTTCTTAATTCAAAAGCAAACTTAGCCAGACATTTACCTGTGGTGGAGAATTTTAATGTCATCAAGTTATCTTCTCACAACTGGATATTGTTAATTAATCAAAGAGAATTAACCAGAACTTCCTTTTATTCCTGGTTAAAAAAGATGCCAAGGAGTTTGAGAGACTAATGTTACGTGCCACTTGCCAATTGCCATTGCCCATTGCCATAGGTGCCATCAGTCTGTGCCCATTTTTGGCCATACACAGTTTGTAATTCTGGTTTCTGTTTGAGTACTTTTCCACTGTCATGTAGAGAGAGTTTTTCAGATTGCAGAGGACAAGTCCAAGAGAGACAGCTCAGTGTTCAAGTATCATGCAAAACGGTCAAGCAAGCAGACACTGAGACAGAAGGGAGAGGCCTGTGTGAAGGTTTGACAGTACGTGAAAAATAAAATTCTAAACTGTCATACATACAAAAACTGCAACCATATAAAAAATCCTGCATTTTTTGTTTTTCTTTTGGCCACAGGAAAAGTCACAATTCAAAAACAAACAAGCTGCTATTGCTACTTCTAAGTTCCAACCAATTAATTTTCAGATTCTGGGTCAAGGTAAAAATAAGAGCTTTTGATCATTTGCAGTCAGTAGTAGTACTCAGTACTTGAGGAGGGCAAAAGGGATGAAAATGGTGAACTTTCTGTTGTGTTAAAAGGTTTCTGCTTAAATGAGAAAGAGAGTGTTCTTAGTTTCTCACTTCTTGTTAGCTTCACTGTTATCATTATTATTATTTTTTTGTTCAAATATTGGTATTAGTTAAATACTAAATCTGAGGTTAATAAAGGTGAAGGTGAAGATGCTTTTATGCAAACTTTATCTTTACGTGTTGAATAAAAGGAAGGCAAGTCATGTTAACGCCATTAAATATTTGATTACAATATTGTAAAGCAATATGGAACTGAGAGATTCTTTTGGGTTTTTGGTTTCTTTCTTGCTTTAGGAGGAGGAGGCTAGCTCCTTTTGCTTTTTATTTTTTTCCACATCTTCACACTCACTTTTATGTTTTCTTGGCCTTCATATTGGTCTTGGACCAAGAAACTTCCAGCATCTGCTGCATTGCATTACGTTGCTGACAAGTTGTCACCCTTGGACTAGTTCATTGTCCTTGCGTGCATTTCCCTAGAGAGCAGAAAGTGGTCATTTTGCTTTAAGGGTGTCCTCAAAGCTTCTCTTACCATTTCTTGCATCCATTACCACTGCTCGGATAATTCTACATCTCATTGAAAAAAAAAAAAAGCCAGCTTGGTTTTTGTTTTTCTTCCAACTGGTTTTGTTGGTGTCTATGTCAGAGTGCGGCATGCATAACAATTTTTGAGGTTCAGAAATTGATGTAGGAAAACATTAGCCTCGTAAAGCTTTGCTTCTTGCTCTCTTGGGTTCTGAGAACTTTGAATTGCGGTTGTTGTGGTGCATTTTGAGTTTATTAAGTTCAGTGCGGTTAGATAAGAAGAATGGCAGGAGGTGGAGCTGCACCACAACCCAAGCAGGATGAGCATCAGCCACATCCAGTCAAAGATCAGTTACCAAATGTTTCTTACTGCATTACAAGTCCTCCTCCCTGGCGTAAGTTTAATGCTTCATTGGAACCATATTTTACATTTCTGTTCTTAACTACCATAATGTTACCAACTTCGAATAATTTGATTTGAGTCGAGTCAGTTCACTAAAGTCAAAAACTCTTTAGCTGCAAGTTTTTTCTATTAGTTTAGGGAATAAATTTCCAATCACTTAAAACATACAAGCTTGGTCTATTCTTTGCTTTTTGCGAGGGAAAAAAAAAATTATATTTATGTTACATTCATATTGAATATGATTGAGTTGTAAAATTTTTCTGTCAATGAAGCGGAGGCAATCCTACTTGGTTTCCAACATTACCTGGTGATGCTTGGCACAACTGTTCTGATTCCCAGCTCTCTAGTTCCGCAGATGGGAGGAGGAAATGTAAGTCATGACAAAGAGAGACAGATGGAGAAAAAGAAAAGGCAAATGGTTTTGATTTTGAATGTTGTTGTGTGGTTCATAAATCTAATAAAGATTGCAATTTTTTTGCTTCAATAGGAAGAGAAAGCAAAAGTGATTCAAACTCTACAGTTTGTGGCTGGCATAAACACATTCTTCCAAACATTCTTTGGGACTCGTCTACCTGCGGTTATTGGGGGATCCTACACCTTTGTGCCAACAACCATATCAATCATTTTGGCAGGTCGCTACAGTGACATTGTGAATCCTCAGGAGGTTGGTTCAACACAAACCTGCTTATTCTTCACTGTTTTGCTGTTTTTGTTATGTCATAATCCTTGTTTACCTGATTTGTAATAAATATGCAGAAATTTGAGAGGATAATGCGTGGAACACAGGGTGCCCTTATTGTTGCTTCAACCCTCCAAATTGTTTTTGGCTTCAGTGGCCTTTGGCGCAATGTAGTGAGGTTTTAGAATCTTTCCTTTCTAAACCATTCAAGTCTTTTGCTCCGTCTCCTTGTCACATTGTGCCCTGTCGTATTATCCATACATTTCTTTTACTTACAGATGTCAAGAAATGTTTTGGATTTGGTATAGGTCTAATTCTTATATACTATTGTCCACTCTATTTGTTAACTCCGAATTAGAGATAATCCTTATATTAATCAGTATCAAATTTTGTTTTTGTTTTATATACTTATTCTATTAAGAGTTCAAGACCATAACTGACCTCGGTTGCAGTTATTACACTTTTATCAATGCTGAAGATTATTGATCTGTTTTATTTCTCTTAAAATCATCTTAATGTATAATTTTCTATATTTTTGTTTTAGGTTCTTAAGTCCTCTCTCTGCTGTTCCCTTGGTTGCTCTGTCAGGCTTTGGACTTTATGAGTTGGGTTTTCCAGTGGTAAGTATATTTGCAACAAGAACTAGTCCTTGTCTTGTTGTTTTCTTCCTGTACTTTAAAATCATAACGTGTGATTCCCACTCTTTTGATTGGTGCTTCTGAATCCTAGCTTGCAAAATGTGTGGAGATTGGGCTGCCAGAAATCTTCATCCTAATAGTATTTTCACAGGTGATTTGTAATTTTCTTAATTACAATATTAGAGCCATTTTTAAAAATTACCTTGAGTACGTAACACCCCCCCCCCCCCAAAAAAAAAAACTCAGGTGCAATTTTTTTAATTCTTGCCTTGTTTTCTTTTCTAATTCTTCTCTTCAATTCTAAAGCTAACACTTTGAAGTGCATGTTTGGATTGGACGCGCGTTACTCCTTCTTGAAATTCGTGTTATCATGTTTGGCTATTTTTCAGTTGAATAAATTCTAACAGGATTTATATGTCAAAACCCAGTTGATGCAAAAGTGATCTCTTATTGCTTCTTCGTTCAGCGAAATCATGTTAGAGATTTTCTAACATTTTTATCCTTCCACCCAAATATAATATAGCAGTGTTGGGTGGGAGTTTTTCACTATTCTTTTACAATTATTATCATTATTATTAGTTCCTATTTTGCATCTGTTTAGTTTTAAGATATTTTAAATGCTTATTTTCATTTTAATTAAATTAATAAGAATCATTAATTATATTTTAAATGAACAGATATATAATTTATTAAAGTATATTTGAAAAATAACGAAATGCAAATAAAAAGATAATATTAATATTACAATATATACCCTTTTTAGTGATTTTAGAAATAAAAGTGGTTTTGATAAATGTTATCCAAATAACATTCATTTTATTAAACTCACTTTTAAGATAAAAGTTTTCAAATATAAATCATGTTATCCTAAACCCATTTTTCATCAAAATCAACTTTCCAAAATTATGTTAGTTCAAAATCAATTTTGCAAACTCTGATCTAAACACGCACTAAG
The DNA here is from genome assembly GCA_031439585.1 of Pterocarpus macrocarpus. NCBI lineage: Eukaryota > Viridiplantae > Streptophyta > Magnoliopsida > Fabales > Fabaceae > Pterocarpus > Pterocarpus macrocarpus. The sequence continues at coordinate 32,113,898 of CM062518.1, read as the reverse complement.
TGGTGACATGTCTTTGCAGTACATTCCTCATATGATGAAAGGAGAAAAGTCTATCTTTGATCGGTTTGCAGTTATATTCTCAGTGGCAATTGTGTGGATTTATGCTCATCTTCTCACTGTGGGTGGAGCTTATAAAAATTCAGCACCTAAAACTCAAATTACTTGTAGAACTGATCGTGCTGGAATTATTGGTGGTGCTCCTTGGTAAGGAAAATGTGGTTTTTTAGCAATAACAGAAATGTTGTTTCTTCTTTTTGTAGCAGTATGTGGCTTACTTATTTGTTTGGTGACTCTTGAAACATGCATTACTAGTTGGATAATCTTAAATGACAACCAACAGTGGGATTTCAATTTGGTTGATTCATAAGTATTGTTGTTGACAAAATGTATTATTCTTACAGGATAAGAATCCCATATCCTTTTCAATGGGGAGCTCCTACATTTGATGCTGGAGAAGCTTTTGCTATGATGGCTGCTTCATTTGTTGCTCTAGTAGAGGTTTGTTTATTTTTATGCTTGTGAACTAGATAAGCATTGTTGAACAAATGTAGTAGTTCAGCAGTCTCATTTCCTCTCGTCAAAAACCAGTTATTTAAAGATACAAAGATGATAACCCAAAAAGGCAATCAAATTTTGTGAATGCATGACACTTCTTCCTTCCTCTCTCTTTCCTTTCCATGTGGTTTGTTGCATACTTATTTAATGGTTGTCTTAACATAAATTTACTTGGTCAACAGTCCACTGGTGCTTTCATTGCTGTGTCAAGGTATGCAAGTGCAACACCAATGCCACCTTCAGTTCTTAGCCGTGGTGTTGGTTGGCAGGTAAACACAAACAATAATCAATTTTTTTGGTTCCCTATACTGTTAATGCCTTGTTGTTTTCTCTCTGCTTGCTTTAGATTCTGTCATATTTTCATTTTTCTAATTTTCTACTATCATCATTAATTGCAATTTCTTATGTATCAGGGAGTGGGAATTTTGTTATCTGGAATCTTTGGGACTGGAAATGGATCATCAGTTTCTGTGTAAGATTCTAAATCAACATTCCCTTGTTCTTAGATCTATACATCATTTCACAACAGGAATATCTAGACATCATTGGCTTTTTCCCAGAGAGAATGCAGGACTCTTAGCTTTGACACGTGTAGGTAGCCGAAGGGTTGTTCAAATATCAGCCGGATTCATGATATTTTTCTCAATTCTTGGTAAGTTTATAATATTGGCAATTCTAATGTGATCTTTTTCCTTGTTGAACCTACATACTTATTGTGAACTATTGTATGTAGGAAAATTTGGAGCCGTTTTTGCTTCAATTCCAGCGCCAATATTTGCAGCTTTATATTGCCTTTTCTTTGCCTATGTGGGTACGTATCATCAATTTAAAGAAGTCGGACTCCTATTATCATAAATTCATAATTTTATTCAAGGTTTTAATTTGTTCACATCCGATTTTCGTTCCCACAACACAGGTTCTGCAGGTCTCAGTTTCCTTCAGTTTTGCAATTTAAACAGCTTTAGAACTAAGTTCATATTAGGCTTCTCCGTTTTCATGGGCTTCTCTATACCACAATACTTCAATGAGTACACAGCATTTAAGGGCTATGGTCCTGTACACACTGGCGCCAGATGGGTATTCAGCTTCTCTCATTCTTTCTTTCTTCTTAGTTTAACTTGGCTGTATTATACACTATCTTAGACCGTAATTTGACTTATCATATATATAGTCAAATTGTTTAATTGATGAAATTAAATGATATTGTAAGATAGTGAGTCCAAATTAAGTATTTCTTTATATTGCTAAAATTACATTATTCTGTGAATGACTTGTTCAAAGTACTTATTACGTTACCTTGTCCCATGTGACAGTTCAATGATATGATCAATGTCCCGTTCTCATCTGAACCATTTGTCGCTGGCTTGTTGGCACTGTTCTTGGACGTCACATTGCACAAGAAAGACAACCAAACCCGTAAAGACAGAGGCATGCACTGGTGGGACAGGTTCCGTTCATTCAAGGGAGATACTAGGAGTGAGGAATTTTACTCTCTCCCTTTCAATCTGAACAAGTTTTTCCCATCTGTGTGATTAAACCATGCTGCTAGAAGTTGCATGCAAGGTGAAGTCAAATCTATGCCCCTGCATTATATCTAGTACCGGTAATGCATGACATTTGTAACTTAAAAATAATTAATTTCTTTATTCTTAATTACAAATTAATGTAGCAATATGAATATGTTCAGTTTGAGGCAGTTTTTTCTTGGAGAATCTGATAGATAATTCTGCCAGTTCAGGAGCTTTTGTTTACTAATAGATAATTCTCTACTAAACTCACTTAGTTTACTTCTCCTTTGGTGCACCGGACATGACAAACGTAAAATTACATGAAATGATATGAAGTGGATAAACTCTTAAAGTTGTATATTATTTGGTGCACTACTTTATACTTATTATTGATAGCACAAATAAAAATTTACTAAGAGAAAAATGACTTACTGCCTAAATTTAATTCCAAAGCATGGTGGATTGGCAGTGTCAACTACGATGATAGGAAGAGAGATTCTTAGGTGCACTTGCAATAAGAGATTTCTTTTGTTCTGATTCATTCATAATTTGGCATATTAATGTTGTAAATTCCATCAATTCCCTTAATCAATCACTTTCTCTTTCACAAAGTTAATGTGGCAAATGATGAATGGATTAAAACATGGAAAATTTCTTACTTTAAGAATACCCAAAAAATTCTCATGATAGCAATGGTAGTGGGTTGTGAACCATAGCAACATTCTTATATCATCATCATTCCGAAAAGGAGATAATAGTTCCTTCCTTTCCAATCCGTTGTAAATTTGAATGAAAAGATCGTATGTACGTATTTTTGACTGGCTGTATGGAATGTGTGGTAAGAAATGTTAGGGATATCATGGTAGGGTACACTTCAAGAATATTAAACACTTTATGAATGTGAGGAGAAGCATATTTAAATTTATATGGAGAATAACGAATAAAATAAAGCACATGAATAGTACTTTATAATGAGATCCACTAGTTATTATTCACATCAACAAAATATATTAAGAAAATTGCACACTAAATTTTAACGTAAAAAAATCCTCTTGAATAATAAAGGAAATATCATAGGATAATTTCTAAAAAATATTTCACTATATTTAAAAATAATTGTAATATAATATTTTTCAGTAAGACTCTTTTCTACTACAATTTGTAGTATTATAGAGACATAAAGACTATACCAAAATTCCCAATGTGTACCCACTCATTATATCCTTGAAATTTCTCACACACTCCCTAATTTTTCTCACACTACAAGAAGCTTGTTTTGTTTCTTACTATTACTGAAATGCTTTAGCTTGGGATGGATTTCCTCCATGGTGAGCTTGGCTTGGCTATTTATAGAGAGCCAAAGCCATGGTGCTATAAAAACTAAACCATCCACCATCCAACCATAATTTTTACATTTGGTGGTGTTTTGCCCAAGGGATGAAAAAGTTTCATCCTCCAATTGTTGACATTAGGCACTTGCAAGCCAAAATTGTGGACTGCAAAGCAAGCCACAGCTCTGACAATTCTCCATCTTGGCTTGCATTTGTGATAGTGTTCAACCTCTGCAAATATTGACCAGATCCAAGCAATGCTAAACTTATCAATCGGCAATGGTTTAATCACCATGTTTGTTAGGTTCTCAGTTGTGGCTATCTTTTGAATTACAATAGTACCATTACTAACACTTTTTGACAAAATGAAGTCTAGCATCAATATGCTTAGTCCTTTCATGATAAGCTGGGTTTCTAGTCAAATAAATTGCACTTTGACGATCATAATATACGATTGATGCATGTTGGTTCAACCCAAAAGTATCCAAAAGATCTTGCACCCACACACTTTCTTTAACAACCTTAGTTAATGCAATAGACTCAGTTTTAGTAGTTGACAATGCCATTATAGATTGCAATGTCATATTCCAACTAATAGTACATCCAAAGATTGTAAAGATATAGCCTGTCAATGACCTTCTTTTATCTAAATCTCCCACATAATTAGAATTTACATAGCCCACAACTCCTTGGTTCTCTTAACCTTCAAACACCAAATAGACATTGGTGGAACCTCTCAAGTACTGCATGATTCATTTCACAGCTTCCTAGTGTATCTTTCCAGGTTTGCTCATAAATCTACTCACTACACTTATTGCATGTGAAAGATCCAGTCTAGTGTACACCATGGCATACATTAGACTACCAACTACACTAGAGTAAGGTATATGAGACATATGCTCCACCTCCTCCTTAGTTCTCGGACATTCCTTCAAAAATAACTTGAAATGTGTAGCTAACGGAGTGCTAATTAGTTTGAAGTAATCCATATTGAAGCATTATAGCACTTTCATGATATAGTTTTGCTTTGTCAAGCACAATCTACCATGATGCCTCTCCTTATGAGTCTCCATTCCAAGAATCTTCCTTACTGCACCGAGGTCTTTCATCTCAAATTCTTTTCCCAATTGAGTTTTCAATATACTAATTTCAGCTTTGGTTCGAGCTGCAAGTAGCATATCATACAATAACTGATAAATCTACAAACTATTTGGAAGCTCCTTATAGTAAATGCAATTATCATTTTGATTTTTGCTATATTCAGTACCAATCATAAATGCATCAAACCTTATGTACCACTGCCTTGGGGATTGCTTCAAACCATACAACAACTTCTTTAACAAGCAAACATGATCCTTCTTTTCAGGAACTACGAACCCTTTGATTGATTCATGTAGATCTGCTTCTCTAGCTCACCATGTAAGAACGCCATCTTCACATCAAGCTGTTTAAGCTCTAAGTCAAACGTACTCACAATAGCTAATAGGATTTGAATAGAGCTATGCTTTATCATGGAAAGAATACTTCATGGAAGTCAAGACCTTCCTTTCGAGTATAACCCTTACTACTAGTCTTGCCTTGAACCTAGGAGGTTCAATGCTAGGGGTTCCTTCTTTCCTTTTGAAGACCTATTTGCAACTAACTACTCTTTTTTCCTCTGGAAGTTTTACCAGTTCCCATGTCTAATTTTTCTGAAGAGATTCAATCTCCTCATTTATTGCTGTCAACCATTACTTTGACTCTTTGCTATCTACTACATTGTAGTAGGTACATGGTTCATCTCCAATTACACTATCTGCTATAGCCAAAGCAAAGGCTATAGAGTCTACATCTGATGAATCAACTACATAATCAACAGAATTCAGATATCTTTATGGTTTCCAAATTTGTCGCCTTTCTTTGCCTGTAGCAATATTGTATGGTTCTGATTATCTGGCTTCTTCACCAGCATCTCTATCATTAGGTTCATTTTGTTGTTCTACTTCAGGTTGAGCAACCTCTGACGTACTTGATTGATTTGTCTCATCTTTTTTTCTGCTTCATCTTCCTACAGTCAATTTCTAGCTCCATCTACTTTGTTGCACCATGATTTGTTTTTGCTTGATCTATTTTAGAGTCCTGCTTTTGATTTACCACTGCCACCTCGTCAAAAATGACATCCTGCTAACAATGATTTTGGGTGAACTTGCCTTTTCCGTACACCAGAGTCTATAGCCTTTCACTTCTTGTTCATACCCTAGAAATCTACACTTTCTTGCCCTTACCTCAAGTTTAGCATCACTTAAATGGGTATACATAGGGCAACCAAATATCTTCAAATCAGAAAAATTTACAAGTCGATCAAACAATATATCTTGTGGAATCTTCAGATCAATTGCAGTTGATGAAGATCTATTTACGAGGTATACAACTGTATTGAATACCTCAGCCCAAACTGATTTGGGAAGTGCAGCATTAATTCGCATACATCGTGCACACTCTAGAAGTGTTCTGTTCATCCGTTCTACAACTCCATTTTGCTGTGGTGTTCCAGGTACAGCATGTTGCCTCATTATACCAACATTCTTGTAGAACTCCACAAATTCTTAGCTACAAAATTCTCCCTCATTGTTAATTTCAGTCTCTTGATTGACTGCTTGGTTTGCTTTTCGACCATGGCCTTCCATTGCTTGAATTTGTCAAACACTTTATCCTTTTGCTTCAGGAAATAAACCCAAACCTTTTTGGAATAAACATTTATCAAAGCAAGAAAATAACGAGCTCTACTTAAGGAGTTAACAGGGGTTGGCCCCTAAACATTCAAGTGAACATACTCCAATATCCCCTTGTTGATATGTTTAGCAATACTAAACTTCAGTTGTTTTTGCTTTCCAAAGACACAATTTTCACATAAGCTAAGTTTACAGCTCTTTAAGCTTTTTAGCAGGCCTCTGCTAGTAAGTATGGTTATTCCTTTCTCATTCATTTGACCAAGTCACATGTGCCACAATCATGTAGTAGCATCATCACTTCTTTTAGAGGACACAACAGCAATAGTTCTATTGATTGTGTTTCCAAGCAATAGATAGATCCCCTTTTGTAACTTTTCTTTCATCACCACCATTGAGCCTTTGATCACCTTCAAGAAACCACCCACTCTAGAGAACTTGTACCCCCGATTGTTTAGGGCACTTAACGAGATTAGGTTCTTACCTAGCTCTGATACATGCCATGCTTGAAACGTCCTTTCAATATCATCATCCAATCTGACTCGCACCTCTCCTTCACCTACAATCAAAATTATTCTATTTTCTCTCAATCTAGCTTTTCCTTCCTTTTTTGATAGGAAGTGAAAAAACCTCTATTAGATGTCATGTGAAAAGATGTGCTAGAGTCCACGATCCACTCGTTTCCTAAGTCACTAGTGGATACTGTTAAAGTCAGGCCACCATCACTATCATAAGAACTTGCAACTGTTATGTTAGTAGAATTTCTTGATTTATACTTTCTCTCTAGGAAATTTCTTCTAATTTGCCCTATCTAGTGACAATGATAGCACGTCACAGATTTGTGCTTTTTGGACTTTAATCTTTTCTTACTCTTACTTCTCGATCCTCTTTCTTGATTATGCCTTCCCATCACAAACAACCCATCTACAGGATTATTTGTACTGGGTCCGGATACTAATTTCTAATGCTCCTTTATCATCAAAGCTTCTTTAACATTTTTTATTGTGATATCGAATCTACCATATAGTACGGTATCACAAAAATTATCAAAAGATGGAGAGAGTGAAATTAACAAGATCACAGCTTGATTAACAATTTCTACTTTTATTCTAGCTGCTCCAACCTCAAAGATCATCTGATTGAAGTCGTCTATGTGGTCTCAAATTGATTTTTCTCCTGAATATTTGAATTGTACATTTGCTTCCTTTGATAAAGTTTATTTGTAAGACGCTTTATACAATATTTTTCTTCCAAAGCTTTCTATAGTGAATCAGCAATCTTTTCTTCCATAACATCTAACAGCACATTGTTTGCTAGGCTCAATTGTATTGTACTATATGCTTTGACCATCATCTCCTGCTTCTCCTCAATAGATAATGATTTTGGCAATTTGTCCTTGCCCTCCAACATTGTTGCTAGACTTTGCTGATCTAGCAATGCCTGCAATTTCAACTTCCACATAAACTAAAGTTGTTGGACCCAACAAACTTCTCCACTTCAAATTTTGACATTGACATCTTGGATCCAAAACCAAGTGACTCTGATACCACTTGTTAAGGATATCAAAGTAAGGTACACCCCAAGTTTATTATTAAACACTTTATGGATGTAAGTGGAAGTGTGCCCAAATTTATGTGGAGAGTAATAAATAAAATAAAGCATGTGAAAAGTACTTTATAGTGAGATCTATTTGTCACTATTCACACAACAAAATATATTAAGAAAACTAGACACCAAAATGAGGGAAAAAACTTCTAAATAATGAGGGGAAAAATCACGGGATAAAATCTGAAAAATAGTCCACTATATTTAAAGATAATTATAATATAGTATTTTCCTGTGTGATTTTCTTCTACTATAATTTGTAGTATTATAGAGACTTAGAGAATATATCCAAATTTTTAGTATATATTCACTCACTACACTCTTAAAATTTTTCACACACTTTAATTTTTCTCGCACTACAAGAAGCTTATTTTACTACTTATTATCGTTGAGTTGCTTTAGCTTGGGATGGATTTCCTCCATAGTGAGCTTGGCTATTTTAAGAAAGCCAAAGCCATGGTGCAATAAATGCACCATCCACCACCCCACCATAGTTTTTACTTTTGCTGGTGTTCCGCCGAAGGGATGAAAAATTTCATTCTACAATTGTTGACATTGGGCACTTGCAAGCCAAAATTGTGGAAGCAAGCCACAGTTCTTACAAGAAAGGAATGAAAACTCCCTGTAGCAAAAGAAAACTATCATGCACTAGAACAAAGGGCAAACAAACATGAAAGGCTTAAGCTGCTGGAAGCCTCCTTAATATGTCAGCAGGAAAAATAACAGGAAAAATAGACAAGATCCTTTATTCAATGGGTTTTGCTAATAAGTGTCCTAAGGCACTTGTAAAAATTTTATTTACTCAAAAAAATTTATCCAATGTGTAAAATGCACTCAATGCAATCAAAGACTAATGTTTTTGTGTTACTACCTCCATCTTAAAATAACTATCTAATTTTAAATGTGCATATGAATTAAAAGTTTAATTACATTTTACAAAATTGTCCTTATTTAATTTTTTCTTTTTATTAATTATCTCTTTTTAATTGCTCTTTTTCCTTTATTTAATAGGGATATAATTAAGAAAAATAATTAATATTATTTAAATTTTCTACATGAATAATTATTTATAGACAAATAAAATTTTAAAAATGGACAATTATTTTAAGATAGAGTAGTACTATTGTTTAGGGTACTAGTTAAAGACTCTAGAAAATAAAGGTTTTGAAACTTTCAATATATTCGATACATTAAAAACTTAAAATTTTTTATTATTTTCAATAAAAGGCAAGTATGTAGTAAAGTTTACTGTAATTGTTTGTAGCCTGTGCAAAGGTCTGATTTGTGGAATTGGTTGCGCAATGCTATAGTTTTGACCAATTTAAACGCATACGTAAGACGCATAGCATTACATTGAGCCGTTGTGTTTTTGTAGTTTCGTCTCTTGAATCATCGTGCGTGTTCTTTTTTTCTTTTCTCTTTTTTACACATATATTTTTTTTCGGCCGGGCTTTTTTTCCACATATTTATTTTGAGTAAGGGTGTAGGAGGGATGTGTTGGTCAGGTTAAACCCGCCCTAAATCCGACCCGATTTTTAGATCAGATCATTTTTTTGAATCTAAACTCAACCTAATGATAATTCCACTAATAATTGAATCAACCTGACATTTAGAAAACATATACAAATTTAAACACTTCTATAGTAAAGTTATAAAATTTTAAAAATAAAAATGAAAATTCAAGTAATATTATACAATATATTTTTTAAAATAAATTATATCAATACAAAAATAAATCTTGCTATATAAAATATATTAATTAAAGTGTAAAAATCTTATAATTTATTATAAAATTTTAAAATAAATTAATTTAAAAAAAATATTTGACATCTAGTCAGGTCGAACCAATCAGGAATATAACCTGAACTCAGCCTAAAAAGCGTACTAGGTCATATTTCATAGCTCAAATTCGGCCCAAAAAGTTTCGAGTTGAGATAGGTTATCAAGTTAGACCGAGTATTGAACACCCGTCATTCTAAATCATTTAATATTCAATATATTAATTTTAGGGTTAATTGCACTTTACTCCTATATTATAGATTATGTACACTTTATCTCCAATATTTTAAAAATATGTAATCCGATATTCTGTATTTTTATAATGTACACTTTGGTCCTTTTTGTTAATTTTTCATCAATTATAAATAAAAATGTAAGGTGTCGAATTGTATATTTTGTGAAAGCTTCAAAATAATTCAAGATTTAATCCAAAAATTTAGTGGAGTATAATGCACTTATTTAGAGTTAAAATACACATTATAAAAATACAAAATATTAGATTACATATTTTTAAAATATTAGAGATAAAGTATATATGGACAATAATAAAGAGGATAAAATATAGTTAATCCTTAATTTTATATGTTATTATTTTTTCCATTTTTTATGAGATTATTGTCATTCCTTTATCTACAATTTTAATATAATTACTGAGATGTTACATATTAAATAATTAAAAATAATTTTTTTTCCTACTTTAACGACATCTAAGAATATCTTGTATTTGGAACTATGCTGCTGGTTACTAATGTAGTCAAATTTATGTGATCAACTTTTTGGTAATGAGTATGGTACGGGTTGAAAGAGAAATGAAATTGTGTCCTTTTCATCTCACTTACGTGTTGTGTTTGCATACCAACATCGTCGTTATCACCTATGGAGATTCAAACCTCAACTTTCCCATGAAAGTATGATAATGACATCACAAAGAGATTTTTTTTTATACCAACGATTTTGTATTTTTTTTCTCTATCAAAACATCAAATTATTATATATTTTATTGAAATAAAAGATCGAAATATTAAATATTTAAGCATGCATGACTAATTATAGAAAAAATGAAGGAAAAATCATCGAATGCTGTTAAATTAAATATTTACATACTTTTAATAATAAAAAATTAGTTAAGTAAATCTCTGAAGATTCTTTTACACCAGCGTAGCAAAGTTAACTTTTACGTATATCAAAATTAAATTACTCGCCCACAGATTTTTTTTTTCATTTTTTTTTCGACTGGTCGCCCACAGATATTTCAAGGGTTTATTTCTACATCAGTTTATGCCAGCTTAAGGAGCTTAAGGTTTGAAATCGATCAATTAATAATTATACCTTTCTCAACTTTTATTTTTGTTTTTTCGATTAGTAAATTGGAGAGGATGGGGAAGAGGGAAATAACGCATCATGAAAGATGAAACCTCCACGTTAACATTACACTTTGGTTTAACCTCTAAAGTATCTCAAACCACAACTTGAGATTAAATTTATGAAAAATACTAAATAGTCATAATTTTGTTGTTAGAATTTGTCAAAACAATAATAATAATAATAATAATAATAATAATAATAACACTTTGAGTGGATTAGTGATTTTTATTCTTTTAATTTATATTTAATTAATTTACAAATACCTATAATTTGATCTAATTTTCATTACATTTTTATAATTTAAAATTTTTTAATTAGGTTCTTATATTACATAAATTTCTGTAATCAAGTTCTTAGAATAATTCATTATTACAAAATTTTTAATTAGATTAAATAAATTTTTAAATTTAAACTTATAAAATTGGGTGAGAACATATTAAATTATATAAAATTATAAAAAAAATTGTAATATTAGATTATTTTAAAGATTTAACTATAAAAATTTATTCAATATAAAAACTTAAATAAAAATTTTTAAATTATAAAAATTTAATTAAAAATTTAATCAAATTATAGGAATTTACTAATTAATTAAACCTTTAATTTATTTAATTACCGTCCTTGATTTTTAACAAATTTTAGCAATACTTTTTATAATTAATTATCATTGTATAGCTCTACCCAATTCATAACTTCTTCTTTAAAAATTAGAATTTGGCTTTTTTCGGAGGGTACGTGTATTTTGAAGAGTAAAATATATAGTCTTGATAATATTAGTTTGCTTGATTGGCTTTTTATTGATGCATTATTATAATTTAGATTTGACTCTCAAATTCTATCTCTGTAAATGTTTGATAAACTCCAAATCATGCCTTGATCCGAAATTAATGTGAGATTTCTCTTCAACCTAAACTTTAATAAACCAAAAAAAAAAAAATGCCTTGTGTCATCTATTGATTAAAAACAAAAACAATGATATAAATTATCACATACATATGATCTATCATTTTAGAATTTTTATATTATAAAACTTCAAACAGTTAATTTCTTCATGTTAAGCTGATCTACCAGAAAATAAATTTCTTCGTGTGCTAATTTTTTTATTTTCAATACTCAAATATAAAATTTTATTTAAGAAAATTAAGTACCAAATTACTATACTTAAACAAAATAATAATTAAATACTTAATTATTGTACTCATAGAGCGGCAACTTGAATTATGTTATGGCTATTTATAAAATAAATTTCAACTTCAATTAATAGAAAGACTCATTATTAAACTATATATTTATCTAAAATATCATTTGATAAATAATTAAACCAACCATAATTTAATTCGATATTCTACGAGTATTTAATAATTTCTCGTTTAGGAATAAAAAATGGGCAATGAGTTAATATATTGGCGAGGGGAGGCTGATGGGAATGGGTGGCTTATTATATGTGCGTATATCTCTGTCTGCCCTTGTTTGGACTGCCACTGGGTGCTGCCTCTCTTCCTCTCCCTTTGGATTTACCTCCATTTCCATATTCATTTATCACTTACTCTCTCTCTCTCTCTCTCTCTCTCTCTCTTCTTCCACCAGCTAGCTTCTGCCATGGCTTCCATCATCGAATCTGGTTGGCAGGTTCGCTCTTTTTTAACTTTTCTCCATTTCCTCTATTCTTCTGCTTCAGCTGCTAAATTCCTTGCATTCTCTTCTTCTCAATGATTTCGCCCAGATTTTATTTTATTTGTTTTTCGAATTACCTTTTTTTTCTTTTGGCACAATGATCTTGCATATGCGTTCTCAGTAATCGACTTTCTCGGAGACAGTAAGCTATCATAGTTATCTTTTTTTTATTTTGTTATTTTTGGTTAGAATTGATGGTATAGCATAATGCGTTGGATTTAGGAAAGAGAAAAGGTGCTTACTTGATGTGGGATGGCACGTAGTGGCAATGATGATTTGTTGGTTGCATTTTGATTGGTGGCACATTTTGTTGAAAATGCTGGATCATACTTCGTTTGGAAGTTTCATTTTAAAATATATTATTATCAGCTTGATTCTTGTTGAAATATTAATAAGAAAAAAGAGCCAAGAATGGATTGAAGTAATGGTGAACATAACATTTGAGCAGATTCACAGACCTGTAATCTAGTTAAATCGCACCTTATTTTCTGTTTTTTCTTGGTTTTGGAATGGAATCTTGCAAGTCCTTTGTGGTAACACCACCGTGGTAGATTGCTTGGTCATTCATTTCCCGGAGGTTGAGGGGTGAGAGGGTTAGAACTTAATTGGCAGTTTGAGATCACTATTTCATGAAAACAAAATTGATGTTCGCTTCTTTTTTATATTTGGACTTAATACAAGATATGGAATTCACTGGTTTCTTGTGCTGCAGTACTTGATCACACATTTCAGCGACTTTCAACTGGCATGTCTGGGAAGTTTCTTTCTGCATGAAAGCGTTTTCTTCTTGTCTGGACTTCCTTTTTTATGGCTTGAGAGGGCAGGATGGCTGACCAAGTACAAAATTCAGGTTTTCTCTTATTCTGCTTTATTGCCTCCTTAAATTGCATGATTGTTTCTTTGTTTTCCAAGCTAGAGATTAGCTGATTTATGTTTTCTTCCTCATCCTTTCTTCTAAAGGATCTTTAGCAAGTTGTGTTTAGAAGGATGTAATTCATAACTAAGCTGCTCCAATATAATTTGCTTGGACATGGTGGACATAGTCAGTAGGATGATTCCTTGTGCTTGATATCAATTATTCACTTGGTCCCTGTTGTAAAGTTGTCCTAGTACTAAAACAATGTTTTCTGGCCTTTACAAGTGAAAATTGAAACAGATTTTATTTTTTCGTGTATTCTTCTTTTTCTCTATGCCTACATTGTAAGATGCTTTTGTAATGACATTTGGGGCTGATTGTCAACCTTTTGAATGGCCATTCTAAAGAACTTGTGTATGCTATATTTTGAATAATGCATAAAGCGTGGACTGATAAAACCCTGATACCAGCGGAAAAGATAAATGTATTTTACTTCCATTTGATATATAATTATCGACTTTGAAGAAGAAACATTTGAATTTTGCCTTCTACTGTTATTTAACCAAAATATTCCTGTTTCTTCCACTGTATAATGCTCGGTATGCTGCTCCTCAGCTCTCTCTCTCTCTTGGTCCTTTTCCTTCATTTGTAGCCTAGGCTGATGAATGTGTAAGATTTACTATTGTTGCTAAAACATGTGCTCATGCAGGCAAAAATTAACAGCCCTGCCTCTCAGGGGAAATGTATTATTCGCTTGTTGCTGTACCATTTTGGTGTCAATCTACCTGTTATGCTTTTTTCATATCCAGTCTTCAGCTACATGGGTATGCAGAGTAGTCTTCCACTTCCATCCTGGTACTCTCAGGTTCTTTAGAGCACTATGGTTATTTTGGACTTATGACTTCTGTGATAGGAAACTTTTCTGTCCATCAAGCTTACTTAGCAAGTTCCAATTTGGTTTTGCAGGAGAGTAGCTCTAGCTCAAATAATCTTTTACTTCATTTTGGAGGATTTTATATTCTACTGGGGACATAGGGTGTTGCACACAAAATGGTTGTACAAGCATGTGCACAGCGTTCATCACGAGTAAGTGTTATGTGTGTTCTGCAGTTTTGGTTTAATATATTTGTTATCTGTGAACTCCATTAGCCTTTTGCTTAAAGCCTAAAGGTATTTTACTCTGTTGTGAAGGTATGCTACACCATTTGGACTTACTTCTGAATATGCTCATCCTGCTGAGATACTTTTCCTTGGATTTGCTACCATTGTTGGTCCTGCTGTCACTGGGCCTCATTTGATAACTCTCTGGCTGTGGATGGTTCTTAGAGTCCTTGAGACAGTTGAGGCACATTGCGGTTACCATTTCCCATGGAGTCCCTCGAACCTCTTCCCATTGTATGGGGGGTGAGTGTCATGTTCCTTCTTCTTTACTTGACAATTGACATCATTCTTTTGGTTTATTCAGTTATTATGATTATTGATTGTTGTCGTTAAACCTTGCATCTTCTCTTTCAGAGCTGATTTTCACGACTATCATCACCGTTTGCTGTATACCAAGTCTGGAAACTATTCATCAACGTTTACTTATATGGACCGGTAAATTTTCGACATTTTTAATGGCCTTTTTATTATTATTATTATTATTATTATTTTGGTTATGTTTAGAAATATGAGATGGACTGACTGACATTTGTTGTTGCCTTTCCATTTCTTGTTACTGACAATGTTATGTGACTTATTTTCCATCATAATAGGATATTTGGAACTGACGTAGGGTACAGAAAGTTGAAAGCATTGAAGAACGCAGAAGTTGAATTCGGTAGCGAACAAAAGAAACAATGACGGAGCAAGTTTTTGGGAACATCTGGAACGATTAGAAAGTCGAGTCTCATAGTAAGGGCAAAATTGAAAGATGTCGTGTCGTGTGTTAATTGTCTTCGTGCAGACGGCTTTATTTGGACATTTATGCCCTGTTATTCAGAAAAATTTGATGAGAGTGGTTTCAATTTTGGGATGGTTTCTCCCCCCATTGCGCGTCAAATATTCTTGATTCCTATTCTTGCTTGGCGCTCATGATTTGTATTGTTTGGTTTAACCAAGTTGAATGCAATGAAAGTGACAATTCCTTCACAGGTTTAGACCTATCCTATCCAAGATAGGGTCCCAATCTTCCTTGTTCACCTCTCTACAGTCTACCGCATGATCTAACTTTGCATGCAAAAGGCTAATAGCATTCTGCAACCCAAAATCTACATTACTGGAAGACCAGTCATCATCAAGCTGTTGCACCAACCAGCTGGTGAAAAACTGACAATCACATTCCAGGACAATCTCTCTCTCTCTCTCTCTCTCTCTCTCCGGCGCTTGGTGGTTTTTCTTGATTTTGGTTTAGACTTTCCACATACTGTTCTTTGAACTGTTCAGTCCGAGTGAAAGCACATTTAAAGAAAATTGGGCTGCACTTTTGATCTTAGAAGAGCACATGAGTTCAAACTTTGAAAAAGATAATTATTAAGAGGGTTTCTTAATCGCGATAGTGTCTAAGATAAAAATATCTTAAACCCCCCCAAAAAAAAAAGAAAAAGAAAATTGAGTATAATTAAATTGATTTTCTTTCTAGAATTATTGTTTAGAAGATAATTTTCATAAAAAAAAGAAGATAATTTAACCCCTACAAGGTATTTTTGATCTAATAGCATATGATAATGAAATGTTATAGAATAATGCATATTTGCTTACTTTTTAGACTTTGACAAATAGCATATTTGGTTTCTCCATTCCCATCACCGACCCCCAATTCTCATTCCTCGTGAGGATTCAAATTCTCGCAGATATCGCAGGTTTATGTAAAAAATTTTAAAAATCTAAAAAAAGATAAAAATCTAAATAAAATATTCTTAAACTTAAATAAAATATTTATAAATATCCATAATTTATTATAATATTATCCAACACAATACAATCTAAATTAAAAATAAAATACATGATACAAATTTATAGACTAAGGTTTTTTTTAATTATGTATTTATATATATAAGGGCATTTAATTAAATTCATGTTAATGGAAATTTAACGGATCCCCATGGGACAAGAATCTTATCCCCAGCCCTTGCCCCATTTACTAAATGGGGATCCTCCTCCATCCTATGATGACTAAAATTGTCCTGGTCATTGTCTAAGATAAGTTTCACATGTACCCACTTTGGCTAATTCTCTTGCCATCCCTACTTCAATATTTTTCAGTAAATCTATACTCATTTGTTATCCCGCTTTTATATGAGATGATGTATAAGTTGTGAACCGAGCATTAATCAATGCCACATGTTATGTTCGTAGTAAAACAGTGTCATACTTTAGGAGCAGACAAAATCACTTGCCGTAATAGGCAAGCACTCCTTAACAAGAAAAAACTCGTCTTAACTCCCCCCCCCCCCCCTTCTCCCCAAAAAAAAAAAGTATTTAGTAAAGTATTGCTCAGGGAAATAAGATTGATCGACGGATCAAGCATGGAAAAGGCAAATTAAGAATTTGTTTGCTTTCATAAAACATTTTATTTCTATTTATAATTTGCTTCTTACTTTTTTGAATTTATAAAGAAAATTCTGAAAAAAAAAATTAATATTTTACTGTTTTCTTTATAAAATTTAAAAAATAAGGTGACATAATTAATTTTGAAAACCAAAATTAAAAACAGAAAATGTTTTCTAAACCAAACAATCCATTTTTTTGGTTGGCAACCAAAAAATCTTTTCCAATGTTACATGGTAGAGTTGGGCCTTAGTAGGAGCCCAGGATCATATTTTTCCTGAAAAGGGAGGTAATACACCGCCCTCAGGCCCAAAATCGAAAACAGTCACCTTGTCTCGTTCTTCTCTGTGGTTGCCAATATTGGCGGTGTCAGAGAGAGAGAGAGAGAATCGATGGCAACGGCGACGGCGCACGAAGAAGGAGTAGTACAAGGGGAGAGGGGAAAGATGCGGTGGTGGGAGCTGGAGGAGGAGGACGGTGAGGATCTGGACTTCCTTCTGCCGCCGAAGCAGGTGATAGGTCCCGACGAGAACGGCATCAAGAAGGTCATTGAGTACAAGTTCGACGACGAAGGAAACAAGGTCAAGATCACCACCACCAGCCGCACACGCAAGCTCGCCAACGCCCGCCTCAGCAAGCAGGCCGTCCTCCGCCGCTCCTGGCCGAAGTTCGGCGACGCCGTCCACGAGGACGTCGGCAGCCGCCTCACCATGGTCTCCACCGAAGAGATCCTCCTCGAGCGCCCTAAGCCCCTCGGTCAGTCACTCTCACCTGTTCCACTTTCTTAATTAGGGGTTGGAAAGTTTAGGATTGGTTCCTCAATTAGGGTTTGAATGTGGAGTGGTATAAATGCTTTGATTTACCTATAAATTTAGACACTTAATTAGATTTTAGCCTTTCCAATTTTCTCTTCTGAAGTTTTTTATGCATTTGCTTGAATTTGCTTTACTTTTGAGGATAAGTCACTGGATGTTTTTAATTGGCTTCACCTTGTAGTTCGTGTCATGTGTAAGTAGGATTCCTAGGTTGTGTGCATGGAGATGGAGAAATTATTGCATGCTCCTGGAACAGTGTAGGATTGTGCTCGTTACATCATTCATGGCGACATTTCAGCTTACTCGCAGGTCCTATTATTAACTTGAGCTGAAATGTCACAAAGAATGGAATAAGCACAACTTTATTTGGAAATTCATGAGTATGCAATAATTTCTCGTGGGGATGAAGGTTTTACCTAGCTGCCTTAATTCCCTTTTTAGCCCCTTGTAGAGGATTAGTCTAACATCAATGTAGACTAACCTTGAAAAATTTAACAGGTGCCAAAACAGAGGAGCCAAATGCTGCTGGAGACCCATTATCTCAAATCAACAAGGGTGCTGTTCTTATGGTCTGTAGGACTTGTGGGAAGAAGGGTGACCATTGGACCTCAAGGTGTCCATACAAGGATCTTGCACTGCCGACTGAGGGATTCGTCGATAAGCCTCCAGCATCAGATGGTGCAGCTGCTGCGACTGGTTCAACCAAGGGAGCATATGTGCCTCCTGGTATGAGAGCAGGTGCAGAGAGGACCGGATCAGACATGCGGCGTAGGAACGATGAGAATTCTGTGCGGGTCACCAATCTCTCGGAGGATACCAGGGAACCTGATTTGCTTGAGCTGTTCCGTCCTTTTGGTCCTGTAAGCAGAGTGTATGTTGCTATTGATCAGAAGACTGGCATGAGCAGGGGGTTTGGCTTTGTTAACTTCGTAAACAGGGAAGATGCACAAAGAGCTATCAACAAGCTCAATGGATATGGCTACGACAGTCTCATCCTAAGAGTTGAATGGGCCACCCCAAGGACAAACTAAAAGTTATGTTTTTGCCGCTTTTTATAAACCGGTGTTTTGATGGTCTATCTATTTTTGTAATCTGAGTCTTGTAGTATCTGTTTCTTTTTAGAGGACATATTTAGAAAGTAAACGATTATTCGTGATCCCTTGCTGGGTATTGTTAATCACTATTATGGCTACGAGGGTTTTTTAGGTGGTTGACAAGTATCATTTTACCCTTGTTTCTACAGTTATTACGAGTGTCCAGATATCCTTAAAGATTAGTCGAGACTTAACCTATTACAAGTTATGTAGATCAAGCAATAGAGTTATTTTAGAGTTATTTTATATTTTAAATGATGAGTAAGTGACTTAGTTTATACAGATTAGTCAGGTTCAGTCAGCTTTGGATTTTGGTGATTTAGACAAAATAAATTGCTTACTTTATACAAAATGTATAGTTTAAAATTCACATGGGCGTTTGGTAGGAGGTTTAAAAATATTTTGTTGGAAAAGTTAACAAGGTTATCATATTTAATACAAGATTTGAAAAAGTGTTTGGGAATGTTGTATTTTTGGCATTGATTTTAGCATAATATTTTTTCCAAAATATTCTCATCTCTTATATGATATTGTAATGTTCTATATGAAGGGAATATTTTTCTTGTAAAAAGATTGAAATATCTCTATCATTATCTATTTTCACCCACTGCCAACTGCAAAACACATATGGAAAAGCTATTCTCAGGAGCAGCATTAAATTTAAACCGTCTATCAAACGTCTTTTATAAGAATTTCTCCTCATGCAACTCCCCTACAAGAAGGCCAAACAAGGGTATTCGGTGAGTGAAGATCTCACTGGTCTTTCAGTAGAAATGATTTCTAAATCGCACCTCTTTTATATGTATATTGCACTCTTTATTATTGTTATTGTTGTCGTCGTAGTCGTCGTCGTTGTCATCATCATCATTATTATTATTAAACCAGTTAGGAATATCCGGATCAAGCTCTGAGACTATGGAGTATGGACTATTGAAGGTTGACAGCAGCAGATATAGAGTGGACTCAAGCTCCGAGACTCCCAGCAGATGCCGAAATACGAGAGTGATCTCCGTTACACACGTAGTACATCCTAATGAGTGGTGAGTAATTTACCAGAAAACGTCCTAATTGTGCTGCTGCTGAAGAAAACTGAATCCACCGTTTGATACTCCCAAACGGTGCAAGGGGTTAGATACTCACATTTTTTACTTTTTATTTTTGGGAGTCCATGATATTATTGAAAAACTGTGTTAATTTCTAGGAATTTTAGTACAACTAATGGGGATATGAAAGTCACGTACATTCTAACTTTTTGCTATTTTTGAGGCAATTGCTGTAAAATCATACGTTAATCTATGGAGAATTTAGCTGAAAGTGGCGACATTTATATTCGTGTGTTTTCAATATAAACTAAATTACTCATAGATTAATACATAGGACTCAGATAAAGAAGTGTACAAAACATAAAAAAAAAAAAAAAAAAAAAGAAGTGGAGAAAGAGGTGATTCATGTCCTTATCACTTAGATCCGCGTCAAATTTTGCAGCATTTGTAAGAATGATACTGCAAAACATAATTTGTTAGTACCATAACCTTGCTTGCTACCAATTTTCTAAGCTTAAAATGATAGCCCAGTGGAGTGTGCTGAGTTGAGATGCACTTGAACAGTTTATAGCAAGCAAGAAGAGGGAAGGAAGTTTTCCACACTCGCAAATGGTGACGTCAGATTCAAGTCAGTTAATTCTTTATTAATAATCGCGAACGTGAATCTTTTCTCTTAAAATTGAAATTACTATATTATCTGTTAGCTCAAACTACTCCCTCCATTTTAGAATAAATGTTCAAAACTAAAAAACACACATATTAAGAAAAAAAATTAATCTTGATAGTAGCATAAAATTATATAAATGGATAAAATTATCCTTGTCTAAAAATTATAGGTTAATTTAGCACATTCTTCAACTCTAATTACGATAATAGTGGATGATAATTCAATTAAGGACATAGTCAAAAAAAAAAATTTAATGCTATCTTGATATTAGAAATGGACAGATATTCTGAAACCCTAAAATATCAAAATTGGATAGAGATTCTGAAACGGATGAAGTATCTTACAAAACAAAGCAATTACGGGTCTTATTGATCCAAGGATTGTTAACCCCTCACTTTTTCATTTTATAAACCTCCTCACTTTGGAAGATCCAAATCCTTATTTATTGTATTTTGTTAAAAATTTCAAATTACATTGTTTGGGCTTTGTAGTTCCTCCTGACCAATTAAAAAAGGATATGTAGCTCCTTTACATGAGAATTTGCATTACCTTAAACATAATTTGTGTAGACGCTAGATATGTATATTTGCAAAGAAAAAAAATGAAATCAACTTTTAATGAAGGGTACATTAAATTCATTTCCTTCTGAACAAAATAACTAACAGTCCCCGCCAAGAAGAGCCTATCAGAGTCCAATATTAGGTAGGAAGGTTTTAGTTTGGGGAAATGGTCTTTGGATATCGTATATATATTATACGAGTGTGGATGAGTATTTGAAATACACATGTAACAAAATGAGATGAATATATTGTGAATGAGGTATTTAATTTAGTGTTACCTTGTGATGTTTAGATAACAATCACTCTTTTTCTTGAAAGGGAGAATGTTTAAAGCCAAACGTACAAGAGATACGAGACCGGAATGCGGAACCCACCACACGTTGCAAATATGAACCATCATTGTGTTTGAATTCAATCAACTACTATAATTTCTAAACATGTACGAATATAAGAGTTATTCAAACCCTTCGGACCCCAGTAAATAAGAATGAAGTAATGGCTTCTATATTGATGGCCATAAAAGGTTAAACTCTTATAATATTATATAGCGTGTAGCCACCACGAGTCACGCTTGGACAAGAGATAGTCCATTCCTCAATTAATATTTGAGCCTAGGTCTCCCAACACCTCACGTGCATTACATAGACTATCATCATGCACAGGTGTCTACACATGTGAATCAAAGAGGAAAATTGCAAGCCTTGAGGCTCTGATAGTTCAAAGTCATAGTAGATTTGCAATAGTCAAAGATCTTCGGCAAGATTACCTCTCTTGTCTTAAGGAGGTCAGTGTTTCATCCCATCGACAATTTGTTCAATAAAAAGAAAAAATGATTTTGTTCTCTCTACATTTTTTATTTTTCAAAATTTTTGCTACATGATATGGGGATAGAAGCTAACATATGGAGACACTTCTTAAAAATGATCTATAGGAGCTCACATATAAGTTTAAGCTGATAAAAGCAAGATTAATTATGTTGAAACAGTAGAAAAATACATTTAAAATTGAGATAAAACGTGGAACGTAGAAAAAGTCATTCTCACTACAGAATACGGATTTTAGCGTTCTGCCAAAATTAGGTTATTTTAATAGGTGAGTAGCTAGGATAAAGCTATTATTATATAGGAGATATGCAAAAAGTATATGCTACCTAGATCAATAAGGATGCTCAAATCAATCCTTTGTCGTTCATGAATTAATTTAGTCAGTTATTAATCACATTGTCATTTGCCTTAAACTGATTAATACTAGATCTTAGTGTTTGCTCTCTTCACATTGCCGGTTTTGATAAAGTGATTTGCAACCGTCTCTGAGGATTTATCTCTATGCTAATGGTATTAATAATGGCAAATGGGTCACAATGATTTGGTTCAAACCACTTTCAACACTACTGAAAGCATATCCAAAGTATAGGAGCATATTTCAATAACAAACTTATATTTTGCCACGGAATAGGTCACTTTGAAGTTACTTAAATCGCATTGGACTTTGAAGCATTCAAGAAAGTTGTGCAATTGCGTCTATAGTAATATTCCCCGCGGAAAACAATGCCACTTTCTCCACCATGCCATTAATGTCATTTTAATTCATCTATTAATTTCAATAATTTGATATATTCTTAAATTAATATATTTAGATTATTATATTCAAATATATTGATTTGAGAATATATCAAATTATCCAAATTAACAGATAAATTGAAATGGAATAAGGACATCAACATATCATATTATTCAATAAAAAAATATGTTTTATAAAACCGAAAAATGTATAATAAAACTTACTATTTATGTATAATTAATTAATAAAGCTTTCTAACCAATGCCCCACTGATTAAGGAACCAATAATAAAAAGATTTTTAAGCTTTTTAATAAATTTAACTTATTGAAAACTTAAAGATCAATCTCGCTTTTTAATAGAAATTTTTTTTCATTTTCTATTTCTTAACCAGTTAAAGCACGGGTTATTAGAAAAATCCTTAATTAATTTTATATTTATATTTTTCTCTTTCATAACCTTAGAGAGATATATGAATCTATCAAAACACATACCAAGAAAGTGGTTCTATAAAGTAAGAAGCGCATATCGCTAACATCTAAAAAGAAAATATCTTTCTTTTTTCTCCCACATTTTCTAGGCAACCAAATAAGGTAGTACTTAACTGGTTCATGCAATTGCTGTAACGATGATACGGCAGAGCCTTGTCCTTGTGTCCAATGTCCACCAAAAAGAATCTTATTCACACGCACGCTTGGGTTAGCCTCTTTTCTTCAATCATTATTAAAATTTTGTTAGTACCAAAGATTATAATATAATAAGACTCATATGTCTTGCCTCAAATCTAATCATGGACCCCGTCAACATCGTCCACCTTTCTCCTCTCTCCATGTGGCACCTTGCTCTCGCTCTGGAGGCCGGTGCAGGTGCCGGTGCCCATCAGTCATTACCAAAGAATACATAAGTATACAAATCGTACCAAAAAAATACCAATTATGAAGCATAAATGAGTTGTCACATTATCTTACTAGATTGACAAGTATCAATAACATAGTCTACAATACTTTTGTCAGCCACCCCCCCCCCCCCCAAAAAACAAAAACTTAATGTCAACTTGGCTTTAAATTGACTTGCCTAGCAAGCATAAGTTAGTTGGGAAGGCCTGCTTAGAGGAGGAATACCCTGTGTTTCACTATAGCTGTGGGGTGCTAGGAGAAGCTGTGCATAAAAAGACCTTTTGCTTATTTCACATCCTTAGAGAAATAGAGTGTGTGTGTGTGTGTGTGATGGGAAACTGCCAAGCGGTGGATGCTGCAGCTCTAGTGATCCAGCACCCAAGTGGGAAGATAGAGAGGTTGTATTGGCCAGTGAGTGTAAGTGAGGTCATGAGGAACAATCCAGGTCATTATGTCTCTTTGATCATACCATTGCCTGTGCCTGAACAACAGAATCATCAAGAGAAGAAGACTGTGCTTTTTACCCATGTTAAGCTGCTCAGGCCCAATGAGACTCTCACCCTTGGCCATGCATACCGCCTCATCACCACTCAAGGTATGCATGTATTTTTATACGGTGGTGTCCAATCTTTCTAGTGACATCCTCTGTGCCAGTCCCATGAAAGGGTTGGTCACTGTTTTTGAAGGTTCTGTGTTTGCATGGTTTCATGTTGTAAAACCGTGTTCTGTTTCTGGTTTTTAGAGGTTGTGAAAGTGTTGAGAGCAAGGAAGCATGCAAATATGAGAAAGCCACAGGCGAAGATAACTGAGATGATGCAAACAGTGCAGCCGGAAAAGCCAAGTTCAGTTAGAGATACTGAAGGGAATTTGGATACAGGAAATACATATCAGGTTTACCTCAGCTACTCATCATCAACAGTCATTTTCCTCTTTGACGTTTTGGTTAACCATTATTCCATGAATAATATTATATTAGGGAAACTTTTTAATCTATCCAACAGTGATTCCACAGAAGTCTTTGATCTAGCACTTCACTGCACTCTGAGTGTCATTCTTTTCGGTGGATATATCATTTCCTTAAAGGAAAAAATTGCTACTGACATAACAAAAAAATCATTGGCAGGATGTTGTAATTATGTGCAACTCTGGCCCTTGCAGCTCTTTTGAAACAAAGAACACTCAGATAGAGAGGACGAGTATTCACAGAGTCAATGTAATCTTAATACATCCATGTTTTATAAGAAACTAAATTTCAAACACAACTTTTGTCTTCGTTTTGTAAGTTTGATTCTCTATCATCAATGAGTACTGATGCTATAACTGCATAATGAATTTCAGACAATGAGAGCAGAGAGACAGAGGCTAAGGGCAGCACCGGTGAATCCTCCTGCACTGAGGCCAAAACCGTGGCGACCCTCCTTACAGAGCATCTCAGAGGCTGGGATTTGAGCGTTGCTAGGTTGTGGCATGTACAGTGTTTCAGAACATCATTTGAATTCCTCCTTCAAGTCAGATGCTTCCCGTGGTTGAATTCCTGAACCCTGATACATGGCCAAAGAAATTCATTCAACAGAGGTTGAACTACAGACTTCTCTTCCATCACCAATCTCATACTCAAGTGTATAACCAAGTTCCAATGATAACATATTTGTAAAGCACTAAAAAGAAGAAAAAAGAAAAAAAGTAGTGAATGTCAAAATCTACTATTAGTGAGTTTTATTATTGTTATAGTTAAAGCATCCACATGTTACTGGCAAATAAGAAATTCTTACATTGGAAAGGACAAAAATGTAAAGTGGAAGTCACTTCAGTTTTGAGTTCCAATCTTACCAATCCTCATCAACATAATTTTGTGCCCATAAAAGTGATGCCCTTGCAGCCAGAGGTGCTCCTGGCAATTTTTTCTTCTTTAGAGCAACCAACATATCAGTGAATGGCTCCACCAACAATGTCCCAGGACCACCATACTCCTTGCACAAAAACTCATTAAATATCTGTATTCCAACTAAGGCTGGTAAATATCACAATTTACAAGACATTAATGTTAAAGTGGAATCTAATATTACACTTTTAACTTCAAGTCTCAAGCATCAAACTACAGGTAGCATGTCAAAATATTGTCAGATTTGGGCCAAACATGACAGAAAATTAGAAATATTGTGATGAGGGTGGCCAAAAAATTGTGCTAGGCAGTAAAGGATTTTTTTTTTTTTAATGGTGGCCAATTATTTCATCATTGCAGGTCAGGATAGCAAGAAAGGAAATAAGTTTCTTATTGCGAAAGGAAATAGATACTCGTCAGAAAATAGCAAGCCGAAATTAGTAAAGGTTTTCTATAATTGAAGAATTATGAGCCACTACATTCTGAAAATGGCTAGGCCAAGATTCTTCATTGGATGTAGGAGATCAATCACGGATACAAGGAATGATTGTTTCACTACGCCACATAACAACATAAAGAATTAAAGACAACCAAAATTTTCTCATATATGAACTGGGTAACTTGAAACAAGCGCGCTATAAAGCAAACCTAGACTATGTATATAATAGTAAATCTGACTTTTGAGGGCCGAACCTTAAATCATGATTGAGATACCAAATTATAAGGAATCAGCCAGAAATCTCAAGCAACTGCCATCCCGTTAAGCAGGGTTCAGAAGATAAAGTTATGTGTGAATGTGTACAAAACTTGATTTACAAAATTCTGGAGCAATGCCGACATCACAAGATACTAATACATATATTGCTTTCCAAATTGACATCACAACTACAATGAAAGCGATCAGTGAACTGAATACTGAAGATGAAAGACTTGAAAAATTCCTGCCGAACTTGAATCAGTAAGCTGTAAGCCAGATTATTTTACAGCTCTGACCATCAAACCATCCCAAAATATCAAGTGTTAATCACTGGCTATAAATTATATGTTTAATTATTCTGAAGGTCCCTATATTTTCACTCAATTTTCAATTTGGTCCTTATAGTTTAAAAATTTTTAATTAGATCCCTGCATTAGATAAATTTTTGTAATCAGGTCCTTAGAACAACCTAAAATTACAAAAAATTTTAAAATTTTATATAATTTAATAGATTCTAATCCAATTTTCTAAGTTCAAACGTAAAAATTTATTCAATTTAACCAATAATTTTGCAATGATAGATTGCTACAGGGACTTGATTACAAAAATTTATTTAATGTAAGGATCTGATTGAAAATTTTTAACTACAAGGACTTGCAGATTAATTAAACATAAATTATACGTATAATAAGTTGCATTCAAGTCCTATGTAATTTGAGAATTTTATGTGGGCCAAGACTATGATGCACCAGATAAAGTATGATGCAACATACACCAGTTAATCCAAAAATGCAGATGTGAAGCTGTATAGATACACTAAAAACAATTTATTCATCATAAAATTCTTCCACTCTCTCTCCTTTTCCCACTCTTCCGCTTCACCTACCTTCCTCAAGCTCCTTTTCTCCTCCACTACTGAACCGTGATAGGATGAGTGGTCTGCGCGACTCTCTTTTTGTTCATCTTCGTGGGTCTACTACTAGGTAGAATTATTTCTGTATTCATTGTTGCTGATGTTAGTCTTTTAATTGAGAGATTCAGACTCTTTCTATCTTTATCAAACACAAATTGTAGCTACATTGATCATGTGGTCAATAGCCACTTTGTTTCACACTGGAAACATGCATAGTGAAAGTTCCCTCTGAAAAAAATTGCCTTGAAATGCGTAGCGTTCCAGCCGGAAGTCATGCTTCTTGGTCTTTTACATACTTTCCAGCACTGCCATTTTGGGAGGCCTGGTCTATGGTCTAACCAAAACATATTCCACAAGAGAGGTTGTATTATTCCTCTTCCGTTTTCAACACCCATGTATAAACACGTTTTTACCTTTTAAAACAGCAAGCCAGGAAAATCAGTTCCTTACCACTTTTTCTTGTAGAGGAGAAAAGGAGCTCCCAGAAGATAGATGACGTGGGAGAGTGGGAAAGAAAGAGAGAGGAAGAATTTTATGATAAATAAACTTTTTTTGGTGCATCTATACAGCCCCACATCTGCACCTTTGGATTAACTAATGTATGGTGCATCATACTTTATCTGGTGCACCACAGCCTTGGCCTTTTATGTGATATTCCAATGAATCATACCTCGGCTCCAGCATTTTCCCGACCACCTAGCACTCAAGTACGATCAACACTACTCAATCTCAAGTTCTCAACCAGATGAACCGTAGCATAAATTGAGGTCATCCGAACACTAGCAACAGATTAGAAGCATTCCAAGGCGTTCTAAACCAAGATAACAACAACTAAACCTCTTTCCACTAAGTGAGATGGGCTACATGAATCAAACTACGTCATTGCATCTTATTCTTATCAAAAGATATTTTGTACCATGTACTAACACGAAAAATTCAGCATAACTAGCAAGGGAGTTTTCAAATAAGAAATATGAAATTCATTTTGAAGTACCATCGATATAAAAGTATTTTACACAATCATTCAATTATGTACGGCCACCTCAGCAAAAATTTTTGATATAATTGCATATGATTGGATAAAAGATACACTTGACATTTCATCAAAACTAATCTCAAGAAATAAAACCCACAGACTTTCTCCCATAAAGTTTTGTTCTTGAAAGGAAAAAAAGGGCATTCACCTGAGCACAAACGTCTACAACAGCATCAAGGTCATCCCCAAACTCGTCCACGTCCTCTGAAAGCCTCTTCAAGAGCTCAACTTTGAACTTCTGCGTCTCCTGCAACATCTCCCACACAATAGAATTAAAAAAAAAAAAAGGCACAAGCTTTGAGGTTCTGCAAAATTCATAGCAAAATGAATGTACGCTTACAAATTCAGCAAACTGGGGACTTGGGTCAGGGTACACGTGCTTCTGGGTGGGCGAAGCCCTGAGAGTGCAAACGAGGGTGTTTCTGGAAATGGGTTTCACGGAGAGAGAGGAAGAAGAGAGTGGGAGAGGGTGGCGCAGGATAAGGCAGGGAGCGCGGAGGATAAGAGCAGCATTAGAAGAGGATGTATTTGGAGGAGGGTAGAGTGTAACCGAAGGGGAAGAAGAAGAAGCAGCCACATGTGCAAGAGAGGAAGTGAAAGGCTGCATTGGACTTTTCCCTTTTTTTTTTTTTCCTCCCTCTATGTGGAACGCAGGAGCTGGCGTAAGTTAGGATTTGCCTGAATGCCTTCCTGTTCTTTCTAGTTTCTCAAGCACGCCCGCAAAATACAATACCAGTAACCATGCTATACAATATCAATTACTTAATCCGGGAAATTTCAAAAAGAGAGAAAGATGTTTGTACCATTTAAGTGGTGAACACTTAATACACTCGGAAAGAAAAAAAAAAAAAAATAAGAGGGAGAGATATAGAGAGAGAAGTACTTTTATAAGAGGGTATCTAATACCGTGTTTGATTTTATTTTTAAAGAATTAATTCTAAATAGAATTGATTCTATTGAAATTAATGCATATTTGGGAAGCTCCCAAAATAGCTTTTTATTAGCAAAAAAGCTGTTTTGGAAAAATTAATCTTGTTTGACAAATTTGTCAAAATAGATTATAATTTTAAGTTGAAAAATAGTTTATAAGTATAAGCAAATTTTTTGAGCTTATAATTATAAGTAGAAGTTGATTATTTCATAATTGTTATATTTTTATCAAATTGATCCTAAATAATAAATAATTATTTTATACTCTTTTTAATAATTTTATTATATAAAAGTAATTTTTTTATATAATCCAAATAAAATAAATTATCTTAAAATTACTTTTCAGCTAAAGTATCTAAACATAAATTAATTCTCATATAAACGATTATATAAAAAAACTATTATATAAATAAGTGATTATTGAAATAATTTTAATCTTTCAACTTCTCAAACACACACTTAATTTACTTAGATTTGATTTTAAGTTAAATTAATTTATGCTTGGTAATTTGATTTGAGAAGTGATTTATATTTGAATAGTATTAATCAAAATCACTTTTAGATATATAACTTACAAAAAAATACCCAAAATCAAATATGGTAGAATTGAAAAGTGAAAAATTTTCACTTTTACCTATAATCAATTTTAAGATCATAATTAATTTTAACTATGAGAATTCAAACATAAACAAAAATAAACAAAATTAATTTTAACCTTCTAAAATCAATTTTACCACCTCCCAACATGTATCCAAATATGTTGTAAGTGTTTGAGATATTGACTGATTCAAATATCACCTTCTTTCAAAAATATATATATTATTATCCCTTTTTTACATGTTATCCACTAGTTTATGGGTTTGGACAATATTTTTTTTTTAGTCAACGCATGCACACCTTTACGAGAAGAGGTAGGGTTCACATACCACAAATTAGGTTTTGCTTGAAATCTAGCCTTAGGTACAGTTAGTGAAAGATAGATAAATTTATCACTAAACCAACATCTTAACTGTAGGCTTGGACAAGATGTTATCATCTTAGACTTTTTTCTTTTTTTTGGGTCAGAATCTTAGACCTTTCTTGCCAGGAAATGTGTGTGTGTGTGTGTGTTTTTTGGTCATGAAACCGAAGTGTTCCGGAATAAAAGCCATCTGCAGTCCATTCCAAGAGGGCTCTAATAAACTTTGCCTGTTAAATAAACCGGATATATTGGCCCATATAACAAGAGTTGAAGAACCACCAAGGGGAAAAAAAAAACCCCGGATTGGATATATGAAAGGACTGTGCACAGGACCATATGCCATCCAATGATTCAAATTAGGTAGCTCATTAAAACAAAGTAATAATATGTACAAGCAATAATGAACTCTACATTCATATGATAAACTTACTGGCAAAATTTCATATATAAAAGCAACAATGACTTCTAGAACAGTTGATGAGCATCGTAAATCAATATTTAGTCATCTAAACACCTAGTCAAGTTTTAGCGAAATTTCAATATTTAAGGATTATGTTTAATAGATGTGAACCCTTTCTCAAAGCAGTACTTCAAGAATTTTTCTTGGTCTATAATACTTCATGAACTCTTTTTTTTTCGGTCAAAAGCATTCATACATTGTAAAAAGAAAATATCAGTAACATCAGTTTGGATTTGGAAGCTTTGGCCCAATCCAAAATTCCTCAATGGGCCTGAATCAGAAAAACTCACCATCAAAATTTTCACTTCACATTTCCAGTTTTCTTCATCATTATAGGTACCTGATGCCCCCAGATCCCCACCACCAAAAGAAGAAAAGGAATATGAAGTACTGTTGCATTAGATGGAAATTCGGTGCGTAATCTGACTGTCACTTCCGACAAAAAGAAACAGGAAAGGGAATGTTGCAGTTGAACATGACAGAATGTGATTCTCCCTTTCTTTTCCTTTACACATATTCTATTTACCAATGCAATTAGCCTAAAGACCATAACGGATATTAAACCAATTAGTCAATTTATTAATAACCCCAATGAAGATAAGTAATACCACCTTTTATGCAAGTTTCCAAAGTTACAACATGAAGGCGTATAAAGTAATGTGAATAGTGTGCTACAACTGACAAAATTAAAAATCGAGCCAACACGAAAACCTTTTGGCTAAGTGGTACTTTATATCCTTCATATTAAAACCCAGCGTTTTCCCCATACATTAATAAAATCTTTTTACTCTTTTAGGTTTAAGAGTATGCAAAGTGGGGATCGGTGGCCTCCTTGCAAGTGATTTGAGGTATTTTGAATAGTGCTTTTTTTTTTTTTGGGGGGGTGTGGGTGTGCTAACTCAAACTAGTGCCATGAGTCAACACAATTGAACTTCCGTTTTTTTCTTATCCGTTTATCACGAATGTTTATTATTAGAAATATGAACTAGTAAAGTATCAAGAGGATTATTAACCAAAAAAGAAAAAGGTATCAAGCGGATTAAACATACGTACCTATGACAAAATAAAGGTCTTGGTCTTCGTCGCATAGCCTGTATACAATGCTCGAGGTTGGTGCCCTTTATTTTATTTTATTTTTTTCATTTTTTGGTTGATTGGTAGGGAAGGAGCTAAGGTTCTTTGTGGGATGATGTGGAGTGCACTGTGATGGTTTCACTCCTGTTTTTCATTTTACCCTATTTCCTTATTGCCATCTTGCTCTCACATGGCTGCAAAGATAGTTCAAAAAGTCATGATTTGAAGTTTTTCCATCTAGTCCCATTTATAGCAATGTATTGATCAAAGAAGTGTAGGAAAAATTAAGAGCAGTAGAGGAGAAAAAGTAATGAATTTACAATTCATCTTTCCCCTTTTATGAAAAAGGAAAAGAAAGATATAAGCGATATGATTAATGAAAGGGAAGGAATAACCAATTATGGAAAAGCATGTAATTTACGATGAGCACTTAGGCTGAAAACTTAACTGTGTGTGCTAATTAGTTGAGATTAGGATGCAAGGAATACTACTTTCATGAATCTTCTAGTCATAGTAAACAATAATTCCCTCTCCATTCACTATGTATAAGTCAGTCCTCATCTGTGCATTTCATTGCTCACTCTCATCTCCTCTCTTTAGGTTTGTACTTTATTCCTTTTCAGAATTCAATTTGGGTACAAGCTTTCGGCTAAACAGCTTCCACTTTTTCTGCTGTCTATTCTATCTTTTCTTGATTTTTCATTGGTATACTATACATGCACATCACCAAGTAAGACTTTGTTTACCAAAAAAAATCAGCAAGTAAAACTTTTACCAATTCACTTCTTTTTATCAGGCTTAAAATAATTATATTATTTGTATTTTAACTTTACCTGCACTTTAAACATGCCATATTTAATTGCTCAGTCCAAAACCAAACTTTACCCTATCATGCTTCTTTTTTGGGTCCTTTACTTAGTAAGTCATGCTGCTCTCGCATAAAGATTTTGTTGGGTGCTTCTTTTAATGACTAGGACAAGAGAGGGAGGTTCATATATTTTGGAGTAAAAAAATAAATATACATAAGTAACGAATTGAGTGATCAAATTTGATGTTGAAGAGGTGGTGGAGTGGGGGGTGATATATTTGGTTGTGGTGGCTCTATAGAGTTTTGATGATTAAGGAGATGACCCTTTTGTCTCCACTCTGTCACTATGGAGGTCCATGGTTTTGCACTATCACAAAGCATTAATAAAGAACACCACGACATTCACATTAGACGCTCCCCCTCGAGACTAGCTCATATATATCTACCCCATAACTCCTCTTTCTCCATCTTTTTGGGGCATCCAAAGAAAGAAATCCACGTAAGCTGAGAAAAAGCCTAGAGTTGCTTCAACTAGGAATTATAAAAAATATAACTGAACCTTTGAACCCGTCTGCGACCAATGCTGTGCTACATTTTCTAAGGGGTACATATAGCATATTAATTCTATTATGCTTTATGGGAATTTTTGAAAATGACTAAACGGGGACAGGGATGAGTATACTATCATTGTATGTGCATGCGAGCCTAGTTAATTATGAGTGCTATGACTTAATTTAATTAGGAAGAATCAAAGTGATCATTGGTTTGGATTTGTAAGCACGATATTCATTACTCAGCAGACACATATACAAGGTGAGTTTACGTATAAATATGAAGTTTCGGTGCCATCATTTTTATTGTCTCGGCTTCACTTTTTGTTGCTTTTCTTACTTGCTTTTCTTTTTATTATCTATCTGGTATTCTTTCTATAACAAATATGCGGTAGAATGGGGACATGAGTGCCTCAAGGACTTGAGAGTAGTGCTGTGTCTTGTATTCAGCATCAAAT
Source organism: Pterocarpus macrocarpus (assembly GCA_031439585.1). NCBI lineage: Eukaryota > Viridiplantae > Streptophyta > Magnoliopsida > Fabales > Fabaceae > Pterocarpus > Pterocarpus macrocarpus. Next base: position 32,080,586 of record CM062518.1, on the reverse strand, counting down.
CCTCGAAAAACCATATCTGAGAACTCACCATCATTCTCACTTTTGAACCCTTAACCCTCAAGGGGCCTAGACAGAACTTTTTGCAGCACCCCGCAAGCATATGGTTAAATTTTACAACCAAAAGATCAAATTTTCCATCAGGGTCCTCTCTCTCTCTCTCCTCGTCATATGGCCACCAAAAGTTGGAATAAATTCCCCAACTAAAAGAGCGGATAAAGAGCTATAGATTCTACACCCTACATTAGCCCCAAAGCCCTACCATTTATTGAGAGGAAAAATGGTCATGTTATTTGTATATATTTAAAATTTTAATATTTAATTATTTTTTTTTTATTTTCTTTATCAATTATTTCATTTTTTTATTTTTTTAATAATTTTTTTTCTTTCTATTTTTGAGTATCCAAGATGTCTATCTACTCAATAATAAAAAAATATTTCTCAAGAGAAAAAGTACGTTGGCCTTTTGGTTATATACTTAGGATTCCTCATTCGTCTCACTTTAGAGATCATTTTATTTACAAATAAAGGAACTTCGTGGGGGAGGCTATTTCTTTAATGCAAGATAAGGAAGCAAGAAATATAAAGGAACCTGCATGGATTAGTAGATACATTTAAGAGAAAAATAAAAGGCAACCGGGTGCGCAGCTGGTCCCCATTGCTATATGGGTTCATACGGCATCCTCTCATAGGTCTACAAAACGCTAATTACAGCTTAACTTGCTGATTTAGTGACCATAATAGCTGTGGTCATTCCTTTTCATATATGCCATAATAATAAGTAAATCATAAGCTATACAAAGCCATGATCAAGAAACCCAAACTCCCATGTGTACTACTAATATTTGAGGCTCATGATGAAGGATATTGGTAGGAAACTATTGGCATTAGAAAATCCAAAACTCTCATATAGTTCTCCAACTTTTTGTGACCAATGAGATGGTGTCACATCTACTCCCGTGCCCTAATTAATCAGCGGGTTTGGTAGCCACCATTCATATCAGAAATATATATACAACGGGTCCCTAAACCCAGTAACAACATACGTCATCATGAAAATAATAAGCCATCTTCTTATCTAGCAATTCAGGAAAATATATATATATATATATATATATATACTATTCTATGTAAACTTTTCATGACACGAGCTATAAATGTCACCTTCTTACCTCAATACCGAGTCCTGAGGTTTGTTTGCTTCGCACACGTACAAACTAGGGTTACTTTTACAAAAGGGTTGGGATCAGATAAGTTTTATGTTCGTGATATCACATTTATATATATTGGTATTATTGTCTTTCCGTCCCAGTGTTTGTCCTAATATCTGTCCCATTAACCCTATAATTCAAAAGCAAGCTTTTGATTAATTAATTATTGTCCAAAACTTTTGTCGCACATGAACCTGAAGAGTTAAAATTATATTTGTTAATTGTGTCGATAATCACCATTAGCAATTGTTTGATCTGCATAACCCGTTCAGTGGGGGCAAGATGGCTGATCTGGTTAATTAGCGTTTAATTCAAATTTTTGGATCCCATCCCAGCCCATCCCACAATGTCCGTCTAATGACGGAATGCGATACTAGTGCCTTAATTGATTGATTGAAGCTGCAGCTACCTTTAATTAATTGGCACGTCTCAAAAAATTGACAAGTGGGATAAGACACCTTGGGTTGGGGGATCCACATTTGGAACTATCCTGAAACCCTTCATAAAGCAGGAAAAGTACAATACATATGGAAAGAGACAATGATTCTTCTCAATGTGGACTTAGATATTTATTACTAGGATGTATTCTTGTGTACACCATAAAAAGGGAGGAAAATAATTCAAACGGAAAGGAAATCTGGCGTCTGTAATGAATCAATTAATCAGGTGCCCAAACTTTCATCCTTGTTCCCTGCATGGCTCCATCAATTATGCAGAGCAAACATCCAAGAGCAATGGGAGGAAAGAGATGCTGAACTAGGATTGTCGCTAAGTTGCTATAATTTTCTTCACTATGGTCTATTTATGCAGTGGTATGGTTTGATGAACATGGGTTTAGACAGAAGTGTATGGATGTGATGGAGAGAATAGGAATTTTGAGCCAATAAGTTGTCATATGGTTGTCAGGCAAACGTAGGGTTGATTGCATGACAAATGGCTAACATGCATGGTCACTTACACTTTTTCTGCGAGACACCATGGGAAAAAAGCCATGGTGGTGTATGTTAGTGTTACTGAATGCAAAAATAATGTACCTTATGTCGGGGATACGGGACTAAGTGACAAGCTCTCCTTGAGCTGGGCATTTAACTATTCCGAGTTTAGAGAAGAAATTCTGTATTAAAGTATCTTTTTGAGATCTGTTACTTTTTTCAGCTTTCGCTCTTGTTTTTTTCTTTTGTGAACTTCGCACTTCTAACTTTAATTTGTACTAGTTGTTAACATAATCTTCAAAGTAATAAAGGCTTCTTCCTATTGGTTTGAAAGCCACTTCTTTAGGTGGTTGCTACCTATCTTCCACTTCAATATGAATCATTTATTTGTTTAGGAGTTATCTGATGTAGAAAAAACAAAAAGAAAAACCACGGTAAATGATCCACATATGAGGATCTACAATTCTACATCATAGTGAATAAGTACATGGACATAATGCATGTACTGTTTGACATTTCAGGGGGACTAATGCTTGATTGTATGTGTACATAATAATACCATAATAGCACAGCCTGGAGACGGTCACGAGTAGGCAATGGCTAATTGAGGAGTCATAGTCACTGATTGGCCATCTTTGTTATGGCCAGAGGGACCGAGCAGTCAACCTGCCTCAGACTTTTGCCTCACTAGATTCCAGAGAGGGTCTTACAGTTTTTTTTTTTTTTCATTCAGTAATAAGAACAAAGGGAAAACTACAAAGTGAATCACATGAGCTATGAACACACAACCAATTGTACCCAATAGATTTTTGAGGGGACTAGAAGGTCATAACCTAAGTGGATCTAATAATTCAAATTGTACAATTGGATGCATGTATGGTTATATATTTCTATCCAACTTAATTTCATGTTTGAATTATTTGGGGCCACAGAGCCCGTGAATCACATGATTCATTCAACAAGCGAGAGTAAAAGATTTCCATGGATATAGAGTACAATAGAATGAAAGATAAAAGGGTACGTATGTGAAAGAAATATATGAAATTAATAAAGTCATTATTAACGAATTCAATACAAAGCACACAGGAAGAGGCCCCAAAGACTCTTTCCCCCATTTTTTAAGCCAATTTAGGCCACAACGAAAAGAGGGTGCTCCTCTCTCGAAAACAAATCAAAAAATTTAAAGTTTAAACCTATAGACACGTGTTTCCATCACACGCGTGGACACCAGGCAATGGAGTCCAGTATAGTTAGGCCGTAGCTCGAGGCCAAAGAAGGGAAAAAAAAAATGCTCCCGCCAAGGGAAAAAAAAAATCACACATACACACGTGATTGGCACGCAACACAGCCATCTGCACACGTACCAAAATAGTCCACAAAATGTAGCCAACTTCAACTTATCACCCTTCCTTTCTTTGGTACTGTTGAAGAAGCAATGATGCTGGCAAGATGAAAGGCTTGACTTACAAATCCCATGACATGAACAGCCCAAACTTCAAAGGTTCAACCCTCCAAGTTTATCAAACCTGCTCTCTACTTTTCGTGCCTGGCTCTATGGTAGTGCCCCACCATCTTCATCTCTTTCACCAATAATCAATGCAACCTTTGAATTCCAATCTCCAACCTCTTTCCTGCTTCCACACCAACAAGACCAAGCCATGAATGCATCTATCACTAGTTCAGTATTTCCCTTCTCTCAATCACTTTGCCACATGCACTATATTTATGCTACAGGATCCCCCTTCCCCTAGGGAATCTGCAAAGCCATTAATGATTGGCGCCAATACCCACCAGCCTAAATAATAATAATAATTATAAATTCTCCAAACCCATCAAACTCATACATATACAATATACACTATAGTAATCTACACCATCAATCAAGTCAATTTTTAATCACAAAAACCCTCTAAAAAATGTTGAGGTTTCTAGACAGCATGGACCACCTTATTTCCTCTCTCTTGTTTTTTTCCCTCCATCATTTATTATTGTTGTTCGTTTTCTTTTCACTCGGAGTTTCCTTTGTCATCATCCACCCACAAACAGTTATTTAATTTCCTCCGTTTACAGGACAACAAGAAAGAGGATGAAGAGGAGGGCGATGGGAGTGATGAGACACTTGACCTCATTCGTGTCCGAGTTGTTACTCGCAGCTGTGGCAAAACTTTAGGGGGCTTCCTCCGGTTATTGTGAATTACAAGTTCTTGCATCAACTGGTAGCACCCTAAAATTTTTTCCTGCAACAATCAGAGATATATGTGCTTTGGCAACCTCATTGATCCGTTCATTTCAAACATATACATAAACCCATATTGATATATTTATTTAATTAGTTCATCATAATTACCATACTGCGTGCTTACTTTTCTTAGTCCCTCGCACCATGACTCAGCATGCTCAGGCTTAACGAGAGACCAATTAGGAATTTCATTAGCTGCACAGAGTATTGCTGCGGCAGCAATGCATGATGGCCTGTAAGCAAGAAAGCTAGCCTCTGTGGACAAAATATTCAACCAGAAAACTCATTAATCATAGCAACTAACAATGCATACCTTCATTGCTTTCTAATATTTCTTAATTTCAAAGGTTTTATTCAATTATGTGTCCAACCACCTCAACTACTCTTAGCTACAAATTTCAGCATTTTGAACGGCTATATATATGTACCTTGGATATTAGATAAGATGATTTCTGTAGCTCGTGAAATAAGGAACCCAGTAAAAGTTCCAGTTGAATCTATCTTGCACGCAAAGAAACCGAGGAAGCAAAGTGGGGTCACTGATCTTAGCCTCCAATCCAAGACACTCAGAACAAGTAGCTCCATCCGACGAATTGTTCGCGGCTCAAATATGTATTTAGCTCCTTCCACCTGGGCATACGTTGTGAGTGACGTAGTATCATGTATACATAACTAATGACATGCCAAATCAACATAACATAGAGTTTTATGTATTGATGTTTATTAATTCTTATTAAGAATGTGTGTTTGAGATCATTTTAACTTTTACCAAATCTTTACCAAAGAACGGGGCCCAGACTGATAGGACTTAATTATACCTGAAGGTCCAAGAGAGACGGAACCAGAGGTTCCTCCATCTTCGCCGCTAAAGACAAACAAGCAACAGACAGAAGCTGCAGAGGCCACCCACTTGTTTGCTGTAAACATATATGCAATTGTCAAAGAGTAAATCGAAAAGCCGATTATCATGATCATGGTCACTGTAATAATTTGTTTCCTAGTATGTCTTAAATGGTAGTCACGCGCCATGCACGTGCCAGATGAGAGTAATAGAAGCCTGCGCGAGCTGTCATTTCCACTGAGTATACTAATATCTACAACAGTATAGATTCCCGATTTCGCATACATTATTGATATTTACAAGCTATTTGTTTTATGTGAAAAATTACTTTCCTACTCGTATAAATGACTTATACATGTATATATAAAATTTGCGTAAAGATATTGTTCATATAATATGATTATCTGATCATTTGTCGTACATGAAAACAAGTGCGTTGTTTAATCAATTATTGAGAGGTTAATGTAATAGTATATGCTTTTAGATTCAACAGAAAACGATCCCAAACCCATTGGAATTTCATAGACATAATAATTAGATCTTAAAATATTTGTACGTAACAAATAAGATAATAAAGAAAGTAGGTATCAGCGCATTGTGTGGCTACCACAAAAGTCAATGTAAAAGTCTGTGACACAGTTATACAATCATTTAGTAAAAGTATTTTATTCTTGTCATCATTATTATAATGAAAGTTGTACATGTAATAACGTATGACAATAGATGATAATATAAAATTTTTTATAGTAATAATATATTAAAACTAAATTTAATATATATAAGCTACTTGCATTAAATGATAAATCTAATTTTGGCAAACAATGAAATTGTTTTACAAATATATTTAATAATATATTATCATATTATTTAATAAATTTAACTTCTTATTTAATTGTTAATATAATTAAATTTCTCGCCAATAAATTTATAATTAAATTTGTTAAATAATATGTAAATACAAGATTTAATTATTGTAGTGATAAAATAAAAGGAAATTTAACAGTTCAGCGCTTTTGTTTTACATTAGATTGCATTTAAAAGAGTTTTTGACAAAATGTAATGATGATGTAAAAATTTTAATCACAGTACATCAGATAATATGAAGAAACCAAGTAGTATAAAATATTAGAATTTTATTGTGCCAAGGCATTTAAGAACTTTTCACGTTTGAAAAGTCAACAATGATTAACCGCATAGAAAATTTCTCCCCACGCACATGGTGATAATAACGACCTAATTCTCAAGGTTCTCTTGTTACGTCTCATTTCCGAGTTCTCTACTTTTAGAATTTAACGTAACGCATTAAACCTGCCGAGAAACGAGAGCTCACCGGCAACCGGCGAGAATCCAAAAACCGATCCATGTAATTAACGGAAAGGTACGCCGTCAGCGGCTGAAAACCATAGTACGCGTGAACCTGCAAATCACGTAATCACACATACACAGTCAATCAATCTGCATGAGAAAACAAAAATGAAATATAAGAATAAACTAACGCCGTCAATCCACGACTCATAACCGCCGTGGGCTCCACCGGAAGAGCCGGTAAACAACGAAGATCTAGAAGATACTATAGTTACACAGAGACGGTTACAGTAACAGAACATGTTAGCACGAGGCAGTTACGGTAGTGGCATTAACGTAATATGAGTGCAACGGAGTGTCCGATTGTGGAAGAAAAAGTGTTTCACCTTGAGAATCCATGCAACGGATTCTTCTCTGGCGTTGGCGTCGAACCTTGAGAGGTAGTCGAATCCGGGGACGAAGTTGCGCTCGTGCTCGATGAAACAGGCGATGGATTCCTCCGTCGAAGGCGAAGATGATGAAGACGATGACGCTGACGATGCCGGTGAGTAATCGAGGTCGGAGGAGCATTCCGGCGACTCTCCGGACAAGATTCCGGAGGTGTCCTCGCCGCAGAGGAGGTCGCAGTCGGAGCAGCTGGAGAGAGGCATGTGGAACGCCGGCGGTGGCTCCTCATTCAGTGTGCTGCCATGGATCTATTCGGGGGAGCGGTCGCCGGAATCTGATCGGAGAAGTCGCCGGAGAGCGCTGATTTTGCGGAGTGTGTGAGAAGGAGGGAGAGTGTGCGTGAGTGGAAGAGCGTGGTTGGTGATATTGTGTTTGGTTTGAAGCCTCTGCATCTGTTTGTTTGACTATAAATATGCGGTGGCTGCATTGGGATATTTTCAAAAAGAAAACAGTTTTTTTTTCTCGAATATCTGCGCGGGGAGTTCGGACTTTTGTTTCCCGTGATGTAAATAAATAAATTCTCAAATTTGGACAAGAAGTATTTTTTATTATGATTAAAAGAAAAATGGGATATGAAATTTAGGTTTAATTTTTTTTCTAATACGTTTTTTTTCAGTAGGAGTAAGTGAGTAACACAATGAACCAGCATTTCCCTTCCTTGTTAACTTTAAAGCAAATTTCAATAATGTACTTTCATATAAAATTCATCTTGAAACATGTACTTATTTTAGCTATCGAATTGAAACTTGAGTTATTTAAATTAATTATTTATCTTTTTTTTTTCAATTTTAGGTTGTGTTCGAATAAAATTTGAATGTGAGCCAGGGATGAGGGGTGAGGGGGTGTTTGATTTGATAAACAATGACGGGAAGTGGGGACAGTAGGAGCTATCAGTTTATTGTGGTGGCACGGGGTGATTGGTTTCATAAATCACCGTAATATTACTATTTTAGCAGTATTGGTCGAAGATGCGTGTGAGCGGGGGGGACAACTTGTTTGGATTAGTTGGAGGTTGAGGGTAGTCATTTCTTACTGTTTGGATTCACGGTTGGTGAATGGCATTGAAAGGAAGGAAATGGAATACAACTACAAAGTTGTCATTATCTAGATAATACGATGAAATGAAATTGATTGAGGAGAGCGTACCTCATTCTCCATTATTTACCTCTGTTTTTATTCTCTAAATTGAAGGTCTAAAGGGGTGGGAAAAAAATTGAAACTGTGAGAATTTCATATCACTTTACCTTTTATTTTCTAATATTAATTTTGATACATTATTACTATAAAAAAGTTTTATATTATTATTTAATTATATAATTCTATTTATAAAATTTTTAAAATAATAAATAATTAAATCAAATATTTTTACTAATATAATAATACATAATTAAATATTTGTATAATTCTTTTCTTTATACAATTCCTTCCATTTATTCATGTATCTAAATTTATTTCTTTTTTCTAATCAAATTTCTGTGATTCTTTTTTGCAATAAATAGCAATGCTCTTTTTTAAATAAGGGATGAAACGTTTCTTCTATTTTTTTTTATAAATAATTAAAAGTTATATACAAAATTTATTTCATTCCATTATATACAATTTTATATTTCAAGCACTATAAGACATCAAAACACAACACTAAGACTGATGGACCCTACCATATAATTTCTTCAACTCATTCTCACACTTGTCATTCATCAAGTGTTAAAATTAGACTTTCATTTTATCAAGTGTCACAACCGTTTTTTCAAATTGTGAGTGTAGCATATATTTAATAATAATAAAAAATATATAGAGAATAATTTTATATATTAACAATATAAAATAATTATATACTGTTATTTAAAAAAAAAAAAAAGAAAATTGTCATGTTATCTTATTTTAAAAAAAAATTAAATTTATATAACTGTCCAATATATGACATGACAATTTTCTTATTTTCTATTAAATGATAACATAAAATTATTTTACATTATAAGTGCATAAAAATTATTAACTAATAAATAATCTTCATTTAAATGATTTAGATGCACGTACGCTATTATGGTCTTACTCAAACTTTAACCCAACGGCAAGTTGAGCCAATAGAAGCCAATGGTAATATTTAAGCACAATTCCTTCCTTTATGGTTCTCTAAAGTATTATCCTTGTTTATATGTTGCAATCAAATTAAGAAACAATAACTTACCTCAAAATTGGTATATTAATGGACAAGCATCTCATGTGCGAACATATATACAGTAAGTTTCAAGTTCAAATTTTGCTATCTTACTATATATGTTCTATATTCTTGTGATTTTTTTTTTTCCAGTCCCAACGTAAATGATTTGTTTTTCATTGAGTCAAAAGAGTAACTTATTGAAGTGGGCACAAGTTAGCCTTTATATTACTAACCATAATAAAAGAAAAAAATAAGAAAATAATTTCTGCGTTTCCTTTTGTTTTGCCTCTTCCCTTTCGGTTTTGCTTGCTGTTGGTTAGTTTGTGTTAGTTGGTGGCTTGTTTGTGCAAGTGTTTGCTAGTGTTCCTAGCTGGTTTTGAGTGACTATTACATACTGCAGCTCTTTGTTTGTTTTGTTGTGGTGTTGCTGCAGCTTTATATTTTGTTGATGCATGCCCAGACCTTATTTCTTTGCTCCCCTAGCTTGGGGTCCAGACTTTGCCAAATTATCCCCCCTCCCCCCGAAGAAAAAAGTTACTTTACATATTTTTACTAAAAAAATATTATTTAAATATATTGTAGAATTTAATTTCGAAATACCATAGGTGTAAAAAATATTTTCTATAAATATTTAATTATTTATTATTATATCAATAAAAATATTTTATTCTTATTTTCATTATCTTAAAAATCTCACATATAGTAAAATTTAATTGGAAAATAACGTAAAACTTTTTTATACAAATAATGCATAATGATTAATCTCTGCATTGTATTTAAAAATTGGACAAACTAGGAAATAATAACACTTACTTTCAACATCATATATTTGAACAATTACGTTACATATACATCTGTTGGAAGTTGGAAAGCTCAATTTTGCAGTGATATAGAATGTTTGACGGAACTGTTTTTTGTTCCTTTTATTGGAAATTGACTCATATAATTGTGGAGGACAAAAAGTTACAATACGGCAAGATTACAAACATATAGTGAAGCTTCTTCAACTCAAACTTTTTTTGGTACAAAGACAAAACTGATCCTTTGTTAAATTAAATAAAAGGCAGGCAAAATCCATATCAAATACGGTTCTCTCTCTCTCTCTCTCTCTCTAGATTCAAAAGCCATATGGTCATAAAATCTTAATTATTAACAAAACTCCTATTATCTTCTATTAAATAATTTGGATGAAAAGATAAATTGTTGCATATTTACGTTGTATTTATTCACTATACAGGATGGCAATATTTCCCCTTTTTTCCTTTTAATGAATCAGTGGAAGAGTTTGATTGATCTAATTTCAATAAGTAGAAAGGAAAAGATAAAGAAAAAATTTTAAATACAAAAAAAAATTAATTTTGATATATTGTTAATGATGTTAAAATTCTTATATTATTGTCTAGCCATATATTATATTATATATTATGTACAATTTTTAAAATAATTATTTTATTTAAATATTTTCAATAATATAATAATGTGGTAATTTATCAATATTAAACAAAACAATTATAAAAGAAAGTAACAAGATTTTTTATTTTGAAAATTCAAAATATATTTATTTTTTAACATTGTAACCAATAAAAACGCTCGTACTTTCTATGCAATTTTTCTTTTACTAGAAATTATGTGGAAGCTGCACACCATGCATTTGTCTCTACATATATTTGGATTATGCACCTTGGGTTAATTTGATTTGCCGAACCAAGCTTTAAGTTTTGTGCCGTACACGCGTTCAAATGAATCGCGCATCACAATCAGGCCGATAACCTCTTTGGAAATTAAGCTTATTTAATGTGTATCGGTGAAACACCATTTTTCATTTTAAATGGATTTCTGTGAAAGTTAATATGCAGATGTTTTTTAACTAAAAAATTTGGGAATTTTATTTTATGCGTTAACATTTTAAAAAATTAAATTTTTTAATTAAATTGTGTGCATCACCCATTAAAAATATATCTTTAAATGATGTGAAAGATATTTGATAATAATGTTACAAAATTATAAAAATATTTATTAATTAAAATTTTACTCAAATTATGCATGCATGCAACATGTATAAATTATTTTTAATATATTATTAGTGCAAAAAATTTTACATAATCATTCAATCATATATCATTAAATTGATGACTTGTAAAATAGCAATCATAAGAATCAAATGTGATAATACATAATTGATAATGGTATAATTTCATTACTCAAATTCTTTATAACATTAAAAAAATGTATAACAATCATTTATGACAAATAATGACAAAATCATTTTCAGTCTTTGTAACATAATTATGGACGTGGAGTCACTTGTCTTAGAAATAATGGTGAAAAAAACTTTTCATCGTCGTGCCATTATAGGGGCTCAATGCAACGGAAGCTGTTTTCGTGGGACCATGAATGCGAAAGCAACTTCACTTTATATTATAGTATTTTACAATTTACATATGTTAACTCCCTCGGCCAATCTTAGTAACTTCCCTACATACATATATAAGATTAATTGTTGAGATATTTAAGCTGCTCCTTTTTATAAATGTTTTCTTATGAGCTCAAGTTCCTAACACAAATCAAGCATGTTTTCTCTTGGGTTTTGGAAAAGGAAATATAAGTTATCATTTTGGCTTAATTAATCTTTGCTGATATAATGAAAAATAAGACAGAAATAATAAGTGATAACGTTTTTAAAATGCTACAATTGAAAAAACAACTTAAGGACTTAATTTTGATTACATTTTCAGTCCATAACTTTTTTTGTACAGTCTTCTAATTGTGTATAATCACATTATTCAAGTGTTTACTTCTTACTATAGTTATTTAAAAATCATACAAAACTTAATGTATCAAAATTAAGTCACTAAAATAAATATATAAGTTAAAAACCATGCGTTTACAATATTTGATATACCCAAAAAAAAATGCGTTAACAATTCTATATAGTCTATAAATAACATTATTGTAAAATTATTAAAAAAAACATTATTGTAAAATCAATCATTAAGTCGTGATTGCTTAATATTTGTTTTACATTATCTCTTTGGGTTATTGCACATTCGCTTACCTGCAATTGAAAGTCGTGATTGCACATTATCAACCAATGCTGTGTAATCATTTAACTACTTTTTTTCTTTTTGAAATGGTGATTTAATTACATTACTTCATAATTTATTATTATGCTTGGAATGTCTACTCAATAATTCTTGTTTTGGGAGCAAATTTTCTTTGAAAAAAAGGTCAGAAGTTAAGCATGACGGAAGAATTTCACATGTACTCAAAATTGTATCAAAGAATTTGTATTAAATAAGTTGTAAGTTGTTTAACGATACAATTTTTAATTTTTTATAAGTATGCTCTATTGAATGCAATTTTATTTGAGGTATAATTAAATACTAAATGTAAACACTTCTCACAGTTAATATTTGAAACGTGATTCATTATTTACAAAGGACTAGCCCCTTTCTATTAGGGAAATAAGGTTACTTTAATCATTTTATAGGAGTTAGTTATTTAACTTACTTAACAGTTGTCATTAACGTTAGTTTAGCTGTCATTAACTGTTAGATCAGTGAGTGTTATAATTAGAACTGATGTATGGCATTTTATAGCCCTGTATTCTCATTTTCAGTTGAATGAATTCATTTTTCACTCGCTCGACAGGTGTGATATGGTATCAGTGGTTTCTCTCTCATAAGCTTCCCCAATTTTCTTTCACTTTCTCCGGATAATTTCTTATTCCTTCGTTCTTGCCTTGATGGCTCAAGATCCTTACACTCTTCTCCCTACCAATCATGCTGAATCACTCTGGTTTCTTAGACTCTTCAAGAGGAAAACTATCCTCTTGGAGCCGATCGACGAAGATGGCATTAGGATCTAAGCACAACTTAGGGTTTGTGGATGGATCGATCCCAAAACTTGTTGATGTTGATCCAGTGCTTGCTAAAACTTGTCAAGCTTTTAATCGTACTGTGAGTACCTGGTTATTGAATTCTATTTCTTGTGAGTAAAAAAATTAATAAAAAAGAATTCCTTTAATTGTTTTCTTCCTAAATTTTGATGTAGGTGTCTTCTTATAATATAAAAGTAAATAAAACCATCAAGTAGAAGACGCTTATGGAGGGATCCACCATTCCATATCCCCCCTTCCCTTCCCCACCTCTCAAAATGATGATAATTGACAGTTGGTTGAGCGATTTAGATTGGCAATGCTTTTAATATTTAGAATTGGATGCACCAATTGAAATTTCGACATAAATGAATTACCTTTGTACGATCTTATTCTTTAATTTGTTTTCTAGTCGGTGACCCCTGGTTGATGAATGAAGCTAGCCAGCAAGCTAGCTAGTGAACCATATTGATGATGGGTGAAGTATGGGGCCTCAGTACGTATTATTAACCTCTCGTCCCAAAAATGTCAATTGTGAGTTACCCATTTCGCTTTTCTGCCTCGTCCCAAGGGTGCGTGCCTTCCTAGCATTTATATCAGTATTTGTTTGTCCTTTGCATGCAATTTCCTAAGAGCCAAGTGCCGATCTACAATGCACAAAACTCCAAGTTTCCTCAGCTGCTCGTTCCCTCTACACTGTTCCAATCATATGAATTCATGCTTTGTTGGTCAAGAAATTTGCATTGATCATTCAACATAATTGCATGAAATTTTTTGTGCATAACAATGTTCTATCATAAATTGTTTTTTCACTTTTTCCTTGAAAGAATACTGGCTTAAGCAGGTGAGAAAGAGGACAAGTAAAAACTAAGTCGGAGGCTAATCTTTTTTATTCAATTACGTATTCATTAAACTACTATATATTATGCTATACGCAAGATCACGTAATATTAAGTCTAAACTCAATATGATCTCTTTGAGTTAGTGTTATTTATTTTAATATATTTGTAATGGAAGAGCTTAGCTTTCCTAATTTCTAACTTGCGTAAATCATATCATCTGTTATTATTTCTTTTAAATACCTAAAAGAACCGTGTACGTGAGATAAGCACACAACACATGGAACAAAAATTGTTAAGAATTCTTTTCTTATGTTTCTCTGTCTCTTTAAATCCGCAATATTATTCCTAGACATTGATGTAACTTGGGCATGGACCATTCTGAGGCTCTAGGTTGTACCTTCCTAGATCCGATTAGTATTATTCCAATACAGCATTGCATGTTGGGTATATGGCCACAAAATGAAACTGACATAAGCTGTGACTGAAACAGGACGTTTCATCCATGCAAAATTAATTGAGAATAGTAGTTAGTTGCAATCATATATTCAGCTTCGATAGGCTGATTGAAGTGTTACTGAACTTTGTTTGTTATTTGTTTGAGAAATTGAGGAATTGTCAATGAATAATAATAATAACTAGCTATTTTTCTATCAATTTTATTTTCAAAAAATATTATTTATACTTATTTTATGAATTAATTATAGACATTTAATTAGAGAGAGACACAAGATAATAAGTGTTAAAAAAGAAAAAGTGGTATACCTATCACTTTTGCGTCTTCCTCTCTTCTTATATTTCTATAATGACTCTATAAAACCAATACAAATAATATTATTCTTTTATTTCTTCCAAACTAAACATTACAATATTCAACTATATTAAAATAATTAGTAATAGGCACCATAAATAATGAGATAAGGTCCCGAGCAAAGTCTTAAAAACAGTTCATGAATTTGATTACTATGTGAATTAATTTTTGAATTCACAAAATTCCTATTTTAAAATACAAAAAGAATTGAATTGATATGAGTTTTATGAAATTACAAACTAATTCATACAATATTAAGGATCAAATTATAAGTAAATAATAATTCTAAGAACTAAGTTGCTTTTAAGTTATTTATTAATAAGGAACAATATGTTAAGTGCCCTAATTAAAATGATTAATTATGAAACTGCAAATTAGAATAAACTTTATTTTACACCCTCAAGTGCATGGTTACACCTTCTAAGTAGTGGAGGCTGCTGATGATAACATGCTCCAAAATACTGTAAGAGATGAGAAATTAAATCAGAATAAATCATAATTATTTTTTAATTTAAATCAATGGTACAAAACGTGAGAGTATACTGCTCTCACATTTTAAATATATATGAATGTAGGATTTAATTTTGATTTATTGATATTATTATCTAATTAAATCCTCTTATATGTATGATTTTGGAAGTAATGGGTGTGAAGGTCAAATATCTTTATTGATGTAATAATATATGATTGATTAATAGTATAAAATTCAGTATATCAAAATCAAATTCATAAATGCATATGCGATACAAATTTGAAATTTCGCTGCATATTGACCTCAAATACACACCACCAAATTTAATTTCATTTTGGAAAATCTGTCCTCGTAAATGCGAACAAAACCTTTTAGTATAGTGTTTATCTAGATTGGAAATTGACCTTAAGATTCGCACATTATTATACATATATACTTTATTGGATAGTTGGGCTGAATCGTCTTCCTCCTGCTTGGAACCAAACATGAAAAGAATTTGACTCCCATAAATATAGTGGAAGTGTGTAGTGGTGTTGTGTATCTCCACATCAATCATATAAGTGGCTTCTAAAGATAGCTTGACATAAATAATCAGAAAAGCAATAGAAATATACTCGTGTATGAATTCTAAAGATAGGATGGATGATTTTATTTTCAAGTTTTTAGACATTGGCGCCACGAGAATTTAACAATATCTTTGTTATTAGAGTCAAAAGGCTACTACAAGCCCTATCATTGATTTGGAAAGAAGGTAAGTAACCATGACTCTGGTCGGTGTTCGGTGGTCATTGGTTAATTAATTTTTTCAACATAAATAGGTATGTCATTATAGGCGCGATATACAGTTCATTTGGTAAGTTATTTGATAGTGTAGATGTCCCCAACAATGGTTGGCTCTTATAGTTAATTTCCTGCTATTTCATCATGATTTAGGTTCAATTACAGTATTTTTCTGTTAGTTGGTGGTTATCTATAAGGGTCTTTTATGTAGGTTATATTAAGTATGATTAATACAACATATTATGATATGGTCAATTACTTGGTGCAAACAATTCATTAAAAACCTTTATACATTAAAATAATAGATAACTTAATTAGTCTTTCAAAAATTATATTAAGCCTAATTAGCTTTTAATATATAAGATCTCTCTTGTTATCTTTTTTAATATTTTATTAAATAAAAATAATTATTCAAAATTTTAAATTAATAATACATAATATTTACTATAAACAATAAAATGCATATAATAAAAATTTATAATTATTTTAAAATAATTATAATTAAAATAATAAATATTTATATAATAATATTTATTTTTAAATTTGTAATTAAATAACTAATAAAAATTTCTGTTGAATTTTTGCTCGTAACTATACTTGTTTGTGTTCTTACTTGTAGACTGGTGGTCAAATGTGCCTTCATTGATAATAAAACAACTATTGTAGAAACATGTAAAAACATTTCAATGCTCAGATCATAATTTAAAATAAGTGGGATGCCATAACTTATAGTTTTGACTAAGTCCTCATTTAAAGAGCGAGATCCCACCTCTTCTTAGGCAATTGAGGATTGAGTGATTTCCTGAAATGTTAGAAAGCGTTTGGTAGATGGGCTAAATTTTCATTCCCAGAAATATTATTTCGGAAATAACATTTTTAGGTATAATATTTTAGACGTATTTGGTATGTAAATTATATTCCTAGAAATATTTAATAAATTTTTAAAAATACTCTTAATGGAGGTGGCAGAGGGTGGCTGACCAATGGCGAGAAACGGTGGCCGGCGGATAGCTACAGGGGCGGGTGGCTTTGGATGGTGATAGAGATATTTTGATCTTTTAATAATAGCAAATATTTTCTTTCCATAAAAACATTGGATTCTCGTGAAGGATGGTAATATTTTTTGAGGAATTTTCCTTCTCGAGAATACAATATTTCCGAAAATATTGCGTCAAATCTCCTACCAAACATGGGAATGTTTTCACATTCTCGGATAAAAAAAAAAATTGCCCTCTTACCAAATGCACTCTTACCATTCTATGTAAGTTATGGAAGAATCCAAATTTTGTGGAAGTTTCTAAATAATGGATAAATTTGGTGACATTTAAATGAGCTCGGTTAGCTCCAAAAGTGCTTGGTTTTTTCTAGGTTGTTGCCCCTATGATAATGATACCTAGGGGTGAGGAGACTCCACATATAAGCTTGACTTGGCCTAGACAAGCTTGGCCGGATGAGTATAGGCTAGGCCGAATCCTCATACATGCCTCTATGTAGTATCTTCAAATATTAGTACAATTTGTGAGAGTAAAAAGAAAATATTATCTTAAATAATATAGGATATATTTGTTTCAACTTTTTAAAAAAATGATTTTAAAGGTTAAATTTTATATATAATTAAAAAAATTAAAAATAAAATTTTTTAATAATATAATTATTTTTAAAAAATTATTCAACACATATGAAAACTAATTTTTTTCGATGAAAAAAAAGTGATTTTCTGCTAAAAAGATCCCAAACAAACACACTCATGAGATCTTGTACAATGTCATATTAAATATTAAATAATATGAAAATTTTAGTAAATCTTATACTACCGATTTAATTTATCTTATCATACATAGCAAATGAGCCTTTGAGTATCCCTATACAGGTTTGATCAATTTCGGAACCTAAATTTTTAATTATATAAAAGAGATAGTGTGCCAAGTTGACTGCTTGGCTGGTTTCTGTATGGTCTTCAGTCGATGGAGGCAGGTGGTCGTTGAATACTAATGGCAGCTAGGATCTGGACAAGAAGAGAAAAAGAGGATGAAAGGAGAGTTAGGGCTTGGGGATCGGGTTTATGGTAGTTTTTGTTATTTAAAATAAAATTCGAGTCAACCCATGGGCTAACTAGGTTGTAATCCTTTTAACGTGGAGATTAAGTGGTATAGGTCAAAATGATCTGAATTTTTGTGAACCATAATTTTAGTACCCAATTTGGGAGAGTTGAACCGAGTTAACGCTTGGATTATGACCCATATTTAATGAATAAAAGGACTGAAGAATTTTTCAAGAAAAATGAGAGGAGAAATGTTCTATATCCCAATCGATTATGAACTATGCGCTCATGGAATAATAAGTTACGATTTAAAATATAACCTAATTAAAATCCATATATAAGAAATCTGCCTGATATGGATTTTGGTCCATTTTGAAGAATATATAAACACATGCGTCAAGCAAGTAAGATAGCCTTTTTGCATTTAAGAACTCAGATAAAATAAAAACAAGTATATGCAATCGATTACCTACCCGTAGCCAACCCCTTAGCATAATTTTGTTTGATATTTTTTCGCGAAGATAGTCGTAAAGTTTAGTTGTTAAAAATTTTACAATTGTCATCATTGATTATAAACACCTATTGTATATTATGCCACATTTGAATGGGAAGACTTAATAAACAAATTAAAAGAAAAAAAAGAAAAGAAAAGAAAAACCTCTCTTATATAGAATTGCATCAAGATGACATCACTTTTTTTTTTTGGTCAGACATTTTTTTTTTCTGGTTTATGGACGTCACTATGAGATATTGAAAAAGCCTTTGGTTCAGTTTGACCAAGCATTGAGCCCATTCTTGGGGAGGAGAAATGGGGATACGTTCCATCTTCCAACTAGCACATGGATGCTCTCTTTGTTTGTACCATATATATTTTTTATTTATGGGAGAATTGCCCTTGGGGCCGATTCCCCAGTTGCTTATAGCTAACTGAGGCTGCCCCATTCCACAATGATAATTGGTTACTTAAAAAATGCAAAGTGACTGTACAATTTTCAGTACTGTTTTCCTTAACCTTTTTCTCTCTTTTTCCTATTTGATCTTTGTATTATCTGCTTTCACAGATACGGATAGCCAAGGCACTACTTTTTTCTCACACGTCCTTATTCTTTTTTATTTTTTGGTTTATCTTTCTTTTCCTTTTTCATGTTATATGAATTGAAGAAAAGAAACTTGGAAGTGGCGTTGTGATAAGTGCAATTGAGTCTGATTTAAGGGACTTCGGAATACGGTATTACAAGCTAGAGGGTCTCAAAAGAAACCCATATATAGGACCCATTATCTGCTTTTAAACTTTGGCCGGTGATCTTAGATTGAGACACCCTTCTTTAGATATCTTAATCTCAATCCATATTAAGCATCGGGTTTGAATGTTTGATCACGAGGGAGCATAGGGGTTAATTCTATTTAAAATATCAACCTAGGGCTAAGTATAATTCAAAGACTGCTAGGCCATTGAATGTCAAACCCACATTATGATTATCTTCAGCATGATTGAGGCTTTGGCCGTCTGAATGGTTGGATTATTAATACAAATGCTGTAACTTGTCATTGTTATATGCACATATAACCCACTTTTCTCCCCTTTCAAAGTGGCTAGAGTCGTAGATTCCACCTAAAAGTTTCTTCCTCCCCCTTTTATTTTCCGTGGTAGCTAGCTATGCAATAGATGCATATCCTACCAAAAGTAAGCGCACTATTTTATCGATTTTAACATATACTGTTCACTGATTGCTCTTCCTGGCGCAGATTCTATACAATTCGGATGAATAAGTGCCGGTGTCTCTTTTTATAGTTTGTAAATTATGGTTGAATCTAATAAAAAGGTTTTTTTTTTTAACTTATGTTTAAATTATAGTTTGAAATTAAAAATTATGTTAAAATGTAACTCAATATAATTTTATTAAATATGTTGTGGTAGATAAAATTTATTTTGGAAGTTTTACACAATTCGGATGAATAGGTACGGGAGTATTTTGTGTATAGTTTGTATATTATGGTTAAATCCAATAAAAAAGTATTTTTTATTTATGTTTAAATTATAGTTTGAAATTAAAAATTATGTTAAAATAATAAAATGTAACTCAAAGTATTGTGAAATATGCTGTAATGAGTTAAAATTTAATTTCTATCTTAAATCATGATTTGGGCTTTTTCAGTAACAAATCAAACGTGCACTTAGTAATTATGATTTACTGTGCACAAACCTAGAAAGTGTAAAATCATGTTGGATAGAAGCGAAAGAAAAATGAAGAAATCTACAACTAGAACCATATTCATATGGTTTATATGTTTATACTTTAAAAAAAAAAGAATCAGACATAGATATTAATATACAAAATATATTTTAATAATGACTTTGTCAATGTCCATTTCAATCTTTTCCTTCTTTTGTGGCATTAGCACAGTGGACATATAGTTAATGCACATAAATCAATGAACTGTCCCCATGCCTTCAAAATTTCAACGGACAAAAAAGAAAAGCAAGAATATATGACAAAACCAAAAAAAAAAAACTCGGAAAAGATCCACAGTGTGGGCTGCAACTGACAAATCGGTTTGTCCATGGTAAGAACACCTTCCCTTAATTTCTCATTAAAACAATTAAACTAAACTGAAATAGTTTGTAGTAATGTATTCTCCACGTAAATAAATAGCTCTGTTTTCCTGTACCCTAGAAAACATTAAATATATAATATAACCAACCTGGATGGATAAGGGAGCCGGATAAGAAATTCAAACGTAGCAACCCTGGAATTCAAGTAAAGATTAAGCTTTTGCAGGAAGATGCATCGAATTGTCTACTATTGCCACCAAACAGAAACTAAGTGGGCTCACTAATTGGTGAAGCTCTTAACTTCTCCCATTGACTTATATTTATTTAGTAACAATCAACTGATATAAAAAAACCGAATAATTTGACACTTTGATGGAAAGCTCTACCTAACTTTAATACATAGCTCCTCGATATATGAATAGAAGCAATGCCCCCACAAACCATCATGGTTAGTGCATATGGTGCCAGGTATGCTTATTGCTGTTTACTAGTAAGTGTGAAATGGTTAACTACCCAACATTTTATTAATTTTTCATTTATTATGTTTAGGTTTCCTAGATGATGACAGCTTATATATGTTTATATGTTACATAGAAGAGGAAGGCGCTCTGAAGAATAAATTCGTATGACTAGTCTTTGTTTAATGTATCAAATCAAGAAAAAAGGAGGATTCAAGGAGAACATGGACCAGCATAGTGTTTGGCAGCGAGCAAGTATTGAATGTGCAATCGTGTGTGTTACTAGCCGACAAAGAAGCATGACACAATTTAGTGAAGAAAAAGGTTCCAAGAGTGTTGGTTACATGGTTAAGCTAATGGTAAATTGCAGGCATGTACCAATTAATGCACACATTGGGGACAACGAGAGAGTGTGGAAGAGTAGTGTTAGATGCAATTGGGGAATAGGCATGTGAATACCGAAAAAGGCAAAGGTTTTACTATTAGGCAGTAGGCACAGATGGAAAGCTAGGCCCTAAGATGGGTGGCTATTGGCAGCACTAAGACATGTGGTGAAATCAAGATCCATATGATTTCTAAGTAGATTATGGGGTGTGTGGAATGATTGTGCTGGCACCAGTGAAACAATTGTTGGTGGAATATTGTTGGTCCAGCTGCAAAAGGATCTTGGTACTGCTGCTACTTCTGGTTAGGGGTTAGGCTGGTGTGATGCTACATATGGCAAGCCCTTGATGCCCAAGAACATGAGTTGAACGTGATCTATTCAACATTTGGAGTGGCTATAATGGGGTTTTTCTTGACAATAACGAGTTTGAAATTGCGTGTGAAAGAAAAAGAATACCTGAAATGACCCAAAAAAATATGACTCTGACCCCCCGCCAACAAAAAAACCAAAAGAAAGAAAGAAAGAATAAAATTGAAGAAGTGACTGAAAATGGCGTCGCCCGGACTCGAACCGGAGACCTTCAGTGTGTTAGACTGACGTGATAACCAACTACACCACGACACCTTCGTTGAGGGCTCCATTCACATAATTTTATATATTTAACAGTGTGTTTCCACCGCCCAATCATTCTCATCCTCAAGCCACAAACAAATTAGTTCAAAATAAATTATGGATCTCCAAACCCCCCTACCTTATATACTTATATTTCATGTCATTATTTTCACAAATCATTTCAAGTGATGGGCAATGGAGTTTTTATTTTCATTGTCTTTTGAGCAGCACTATTTGGTTATTTTGGTCCAATTCAATACATTACTCAAGTTAATACTTTGAATTATTTTGGACCAAAAAAACTGCTAATTTGGCCAAAGTGCAAAACAACCAGTTTGTTTATTGAATTTAATTATTTCTAATAATAAGTATTCACTTTGGGAAATTAATTAATGCTCAAAAATCTAAAATGAGGATGAAAATTTCAAAGATAAATTTTTTATATTAAAAAGATTTATTGAAAACACATTTAAAAATCTTTCCTGGATTTCTTGTTTTTTTTTTCTTTTTGTCAGTCCCTGTAAGGGGTGGGGGGAGCTGGGGGCCTTTAGCGCCTATGAGAATCAACCACGAATTTGTGTCTCGAGGTGCACATATACTACGGGCCAAGGATCAAACCAGCTAGACTACGCCTGCAAATGCCCCTTATTTCCAAACGGTACTTCTTCTTTTTTTTGGCTCAAAAGAACTTCTTTGATTAATAACCAAAGGTAAAGCTTGATTATAACATAGAAATTGATAAAATAGAACCCTTTGACAAAAAAAAAAAAAAAACCAAACCTAGGAAATTAATCAAAGCACCATACAGTTTTAATAGACACCTCAAAACATGGATGCAATCGTATCACGCTACAAATACTCATTAACATAAAGGTAAGCATGTTAGATCTCAAATTTGCCTAAGGCACCATAAACCAAAATGTCCATGCTATATAGAAACTAACTATTACAGTCGTAACTTCTCAGAATTGAGGCGTTGAATATGGCAACGTCTAGTTTTACAAATATGGTGGTAGTCACACCTGTATACTGGTAGCCCACTCTGTCATACATATTAGATCACCAAAACCTTTAAAGGCAATTATATATTGTAGAAAAAGACCCATTACCTCATAAAAGCCTCAACCAACATCCACCAATAGAGGTTGTCGATTCATTATTGCCATAAACACAGTCTTCCAATCCAAGAGGTAGCTGCAATTGCAAAACTCCAAATATGAGTTCGCTATCCAGACATCCTACCATCAAGATAACTCACTAGACATAAATAGAGGTGGACATTGGGTTGGGTCAACCCACCAACCCACGGGTTTTAACCCAACCTAACACACAAAATATAGATTGGGTTGAGTTGGGTCAATGGGTTGGGTCAGGTTGAAAAATTTATAATCTATGATATATAAGTTGGGTCATTAGTTTGAAATTTTTCGACCCGCATACCCCAACCCAACTCACTTATGAGAAGTTGATAAAGCATATGATGAATTATTGTAATAAGATTTGGTGGATGATACTAAATATCTTGGAAATATTGAAAATAAAGTAAATAATTATGTCATTTCATATGCTATATGTGATGACTAATTTCAATAAGCTCATGCAGTTTATTATATTTTTAGAACTTATATATATTTTGTTAAAAACTACTAGGAATTAAATACATCTTTTTGAGCTTTTAGGACTTATAAATATTTTCTTAAATTTATTTATATTGAGATTACTATGCTTATCAAAAGATTTAATATTTATGTTACATTTTATGTTATATATGTTTATAAATATTTATATATTTTGATATATTTCAATAGATAATTTTTTGTAAAGAAATATATATCAACCCTATGGATTTGACAAAACCCAACCCAAACCTACTATTTGGATGATCAAGTTGGGTCGAAAAAGCCTTCCAAACCCATCCAACCCAACTAATGTCCATCTTTAAACATAAAAATCAAACATATCATGAGTTAGGGGAAAGATAAATAACAAAAGAGCAAAAAAAAAAAAAAATCAAAAAACTAGAAAGGAAAGGGGGTTACCAACCACCATAAAAATAGATAAACAACCTCCATGGGGCAGCACCCCTTAAATGGAGAAAAGGAAGGAGAAGAGTTGAGGCAGCACTTTAGGTTTCCTAATGTTCTAAGGTTTTGACCTCCTAATATACAGTTCCCTTTTTATAAAAATAGGTACCCCCTTTTTCTTTTTTCCATTTTCGGTCAGTTAAAAAAGAAATAAGGTACTTCAAATGAGGCATAAAACGTAGCCCGAACACAAATCCAAATCAGCCTCTCGTCAAAGATTGGGCCCAATAGTTATTTGGGGTCAAATTTTGATACAAATTGGGCCAATCTCTCATCCACACATAATGCCATAATAAAGGACTACACATAACCAAAAAACAAAAGGAGCCCGACCCGAGACCAATTGTCGTAGGATACCCAAAACCCACGAAAAACCCGTAGCATAGCTAGCAGCTAGTAGTAGCCATAGCACGCAGCTCGCTCCCTCTCGCTCCTCCCTTCCGAACTCCCAATTTCGTTCTGAAACGAGTAACTTCATTTTCCCAGTGAGAATCGCTGATCCCACAATGCATTTTCCTTCACTTTCTCAGCAACCAAACAGGATCCCTCTCTAACCACCGCGCAGGGGAATCGGGTCAACCAACCCTGGAGCAGTTTCCTCTGTCATGAACTGCTTGTCGCAGCTGTCATCGTACACCGCCGACATAGTCGCAAGGACCGCTCGCTTCGTCGCCAGCCGCTCTCTGCATGGGCGTCGTTCCCTCTGCACCTTCCCGAGAAAGCTAGAGCATCCTCGTATCGTGTCTCTCAGCTCGGAATTCGTGCTGACTAGGTTTCGCGTTCGGTGCTATTCCGCCAAGAAAAGGCGCAAGAGCGGTTCTTCGCGGTTGCAGAAGGTGGAGCCTGAAGCGGTAGTGACGATGGAGCAGGAGAAGGACGCTTTCTTTGTGGTGCGGAAAGGGGACGTTGTTGGAATCTATGATAGTCTCAGTGATTGCCAGGCTCAAGTTGGATCTTCTGTAATTTCTCTTTGAAACCCTAAAATCGAATGCTTTGTTGATTTTTGTCTTGTTTCCACATGATTAAGCATCTGTGACTGTTATTATTATTTTTTTAAGAAAATTTGGTAGCAAATTAAGGGTGAGAAAAATTCTTGATTGAAAATGTAGAGTGGCCTGATTGATAGTGATAAAATCATTATGCTTTTGATGTTTCTGAGCATGATTCTCCATTGTTAGTATTCAAATTACCTTTTTTTTTAAAATCATTTTTTTAGGTTGTAACTTGTAATTGTCTCACTTGATTCCAATGGGTGATTAATTTTCTGTTTGATTGGACAGGGCACGGTGGTTATATATGTAGTTGTTGAGATATTGTGCTTTGGGTTTGTTGTTTCTGTTTCTTTTGACAATAGTGAATAGTGATCTTCAAAGGCTCTTAAGAATGAGGTATTGATTTTTCCATTGTAGTACGCTTAGTAAATGATTCCTTCTGTGTCACCTGGTAGGTATGCAATCCTCCTGTTAGTGTGTACAAGGGATACTCTTTGTCGAAGGATACTGAGGATTATCTTGTCTCGCGCGGACTAAAGAATGCTTTATACACAATTAGAGAAGCTGATTTGACAGAGGATTTGTTTGGCATGCTTGTTCCTTGCCCTTTCCAGGTATGTAACTGTTGCATTGTGTTTAATTTTAATTTTCTTTTTGGTGAATGCATCACCAATAAAAAATTGGACCTGAAAAGTTTACCATTAACTATTAGTTGAAGTTATTCAATTCTATTGAAACTTATATCAACTTCTAACAGTACTTTTTTTTTTCTTTAATAAATTATTATCCTTGATCCACAAGGTCTATATCCTTAACCTTAAATGTAAGTTAAAGGTCTTTACTAATTCTAAATGTAGAGTAATTTGAATTAATAGTAGAATATGCTCTAAATATCTTTTACATTCATATTAGCAGGCATAGGTGACTGATGGGAGTATTTCCTCTTGCACTTTTATATTCTTGCAAGACAATCTATATAGAATCTTTTAAGCATGTTCCAATGCATTTTGAAATTCAATTATAATTCCTAGGTTCTGTTCCTTCTTGACTACAGATTTATAAACCCCATTTTGTTATTTGTGGTTATATACTTATAAAGAACTAGGTAGTAGGAAGTTGTTTGTCTTAAATCTTTCTTCTGATAAAGATAATATTCTATATTTATGGCTGGCACACTGCTGTTCGCTTGATAAAAGCTTGTGCTTCCTCCCTACATAGTACATACCCTCCAAATACCTTTTAAATAAGTGTGAGGTTGGTTAATCAAGCAAATCAGACGATTTATTATATATGTCTCAGGATCCTGCTTCTACTGAGGGGGGCACTTCAAGTAAGGATGTATCGAAAAAGAGATCTGTGGAAGTGCTTGGACAAGATAATGTGGTAAGTTCTGCACAATTTGGAACTACATAGTTAACACTTAACAAGAAGGCAAAGATCTATAGTTACATATCTGTTTGCAAAAATGTTATTTTCGACAGTTGTATTATAGATTTTAAATTTGTATTAAAATTACCAATTTGTCATCACTTTCATATTGGGAAAAGTATGCAATATCATTATTGTTATAGATAGCTGAGATGTATCATTCTTATGAAACTCCTCCCATGTCTCTACCTTGTACTCTTTCAACTGCATTCCTAACTTGATGTTATATTTGGTTGCATTGAATACTTAGCATGGAATCTTATAATGGTTTTCAACCATTTTCCTTCTCAAGATATTAATTATATACATATGTGTAGATATACAGTAATAAGGAGTCAAGTGTGATTGATGATGCTGTGTATGTCAGTAAAAGTTTAACTTATTAAAAGGCTTGTGTCAGTGTTTGGTAGTAACATAATAAAAAATATTGTGGTACTTTCAGCTGCATCAGATGCTAAACTCACTTGCATTGTCAGCACCTCCATGCAACAGTCTATATCAATTTAGACTTGAGAGAATGTTGCAGATCTAAGCTGTTAAAAATCTTTTAACAAGTGTGTTAGGACCCAATTGCAAGGTATGGGACTTGAGTCCCACATCGAAAGTATGGGATTCCGATGGGGGGTTTATAAGGGCTTGGACTCTCCCATCATAATAATTAGTTTTTGTGATGTGGTTCTCCCAAAGTTCTTATCAATTGGTACCAAAGCCTTCCACCATATCTCTCAGCTGCAATCAAGCGGTGCGGGTGGTGATGCCGGCGTTGCAAGTCCAAGGGGCTAGTACATAGCCAGCTTGCGTGGGCGCTAAGGTTGCAAAGTGTGGTGGGATGTTATGATCCAATTACAAGGTATGGGACTTAGTCCCACATCGAAAGTGTGGGATTCCAATGGGGGGTTTACAAGGCCTTGGGCTCTCCCATCACAATAGTTAGCTTTTGTGATGTGGTTCTCCCAAGGTTTTTATTAAAGTGCTTTGTACTTTAGTGCTTCGTCATTGAAATGTCTATCACTTTTTTCCTCATGTTTTGACTCTTCCTAACTGGCTGCACCATTCAAACTAGTTTATTCAATTGCATATGTTTTAATATATTTAAGATATTTCATTCCTGCTTAGCAGAAAGTAACTGGTATGACATCCACCTCTAAAGATCCCTTGAGAAAGCAAGTCAAGTTAGATCATACTGCAGTGGCTGGAGCACCTTCACGTGAAACCGTAAGTGAAAACCATACTGATGTTCATGAATGCAATTTTTAATTTTGTTGCTTGATGCTACTCTTATTTCAACAACAACTGCAGGTCTTATTATTAAACCATGAGGAATTTTAATTAGTAAACTGTTGAGTTACAGTCCTGGAGAATCACATTCTCATTACATGTCACTTTGCTTTTTATTTGAAAAGTGGCCTTTCAAAGGGATGGCCCACTGGAGGTGCTGCTGTCAGGGCTACTTGGATCCTGCCATTGCACCTTAAGGGTCTTGAGTAAAATATTGGCTAAAATGCACATAACTCCATGTTCATTCAATTGACTTATAATTGAAGGGGGTTCCTTGCGTTTTAGCCTAAAATATTGGGTAGCAATCAGGGCAAATTACACTATTTCCTTCTCATCATTTTAATTGCAAAGTCAAGTTTTATAGGGTGGTAGCTGGTGGGTTCTCTAGTTGCTAAGCTGTTGTTGATTTGTAACTTACTGAATACTTATGTTTTGATAAAATCTTTTGTTTAATTCTTCACGATTCGTCTGTTTATTTGATGTTTTTAGATCTCTCTTGTGCTAGTAAAACATAATCTTCATAGTCATCTATCCTTGTGCAGCAGACTTGTGTTCTTGAGTTCGATGGTGCATCAAAAGGAAATCCTGGAAAAGCTGGCGCCGGGGCTATTCTGCGAGCTATTGATGGAAGTTTGGTATACATTGGATGTTTCTGTGTATATGCATCATTTGCATGCAATCATTAATCTCTTTAACTATTATTACTTTAAAGATTTGTAGGTTGCGTGAAGGTGTGGGTGTAGCAACATGCAATGCTGCTGAATATCGTGCAATGATATTAGGAATGAAATATGCTCTTAAAAAGGGATTTACTGGTATTCGTATCCAGGGTGATTCCAAGCTTGTTTGCATGCAGGTTGGCTATTTTATACTCTTCTTTCGGTTTATTCTGATATAAATGTCTTATTTTGCTGTTTGTTCAGATATTTCACCTAACTGTTTTTTTTTTTTTTTTTCACTTCTCTGTTTTTTAACATTTATGTTCTGACCTGAAAAAAAAAACTTATGTGAAAACTGTCTGGAATTAAACAAGTATTGTGATATACTTGGTTCATTTTGAGAGAAGATTCAGAAGTTTGTGTTTCTTTGCCAATGGCCTTGTAGCCTTGTGGCACCCAGCTTCCTTGGAAAGCACTTGATGTCAAGTTTGGTTTACATTGAGTTTCAATACTCACTTTGAGTCCACCTTTTCATCATCCTCCTGACCAGGTTTTTTGCACCTTTGGTTGTAAGCAAAATACTTTGCTTCTGTTGGCAATTAACATAGCCTTTACTGTCAGCAGCCCATCCTTTTCTTTTAGCCTTTTAAATTTAAATTGATTGTAAACATGGTATGCTTATGTCTTAACAAGTTATAGGACATGAGTGCATGATGCATCCCCAGAGGGCCAGAGAAAATTCGAATGGGCAAAGCAAATAGGGAGAACTTTATTCAATATTAGAAAGCTGACCCTCTATTCTACGCTAAGGAGGGGCCTTCATAGGCAATTGTGATTAGGCATAAGTCAGCAATATATAATATAACCTCTTTAAGATAAATCAAACCTCATAAAATCAAATTCATAATGAAATACTAAAATTAAATCCTTTAGCTATACTTTTTTCCGGGGTGAATCCAAGGCCAAGCTTGGCTTGGTAGTTTTGATAACTCCCAGTTTAAAAATCCTAAAATACTTCAGGGAGAAAGTATTTTTTACTTACTGTTGGAAGTATCTTGGAGCCAACCTGACAAAGGTGACTGATATTATCAGTATTTTCTTCTGCTGCTTCTGTTTTCCAGCAAAAGAATTAGAGTTACCTACATTTATGTATTGAGCTATCATCTAATATTTAATTTAAGGAATGAAAATAGGATAAATTACAACTTTCCGCCCTGTGGGTTGACCTAACCTCACTCTGTCTCTGGGCGGCATATAAATTGACACTTATCTGCCTGTGCCTCATACCATTATCACATGCTTACCTGAAGTATTTGCTGGTAGATTTTGCATCAGCTGGCTACATGAGTGGCATATTTGCACTGACACAAGTACACTACACATTTCCTTTTACTTTGTCCCATAGGGGACTTGATAATGGAATAACCCACTGGATAATAAAGTCATTTATTTTAAAGTAACTTTGGCGTAAATGACATGGTGGGAAACTTCAGTTGTCCCTTGAAAATATCAATTAAGAACAGAAAAACATCTGATTTCATCTATGTACTTTTTTGTTTTTAACCTTGTTCCATTTGCAAGTATTTGGCCACTGATTTCTGTTATTTATAGTTTGTTTCTTTTCAATTTTCTCATGCTACTGCATGAAACAGATTGATGGTTCGTGGAAGGTCAAGAATGAGAACTTGTCCACATTGTATAAGGTGGCAAAAGAACTCAAGGAAAATTTTTTGTCATTCCAGATCAGTCATGTTTTAAGGGTAGGTACAGTTGACTGAGCTATTGGTGTATATGTAATATTTTTGGGCTTGATATTAGCAATTTTTATTGAATATTTTAGTCTTGTAAAGTTTGATCTATAAAGAAGGAAAATAAGTGTTTGCGGAAAAATTGATAAAAAATCCAAAAATGTAATGCCTTCTGTAGCCTCCTGAGGGTGCCATTTTGCCTTTACTTCAAAGATTTGTTTATGTGAAACACAAATGAATTGCAGGAAGCTGTTCAACCTAAGGGGCCATTCTATTATTTAACTCTGAAAAAACAATGAAATGAAGGATCATATATTGTCTCCTTAGTGGTACAGATTTGTTTCATTGAGTTCTATAAATGCACCATCCCCCTTCCGGTTGAATTTGTTTTCTTAATGTGAATTTGTTGATGACTTGATGAGCATTATTTCGTAGATGCTTATTCTACTCCGTAAAGAGGCCTACTGAACTCAACCATGTCCTGAATTCAGTTTATTATGTGATCACAAATTTTTGGTTTCCCCTTCTAGGAATCATTTGTGTAATAAATCCCTTCTTTCCTTTGAGATTTTTCCGTGTTAGCATAAAATCATCCTTTATTTAAGTCTTATATCAGTGCAAGAATAAGACTGCTGATGCTTTTATCTAAGTGTTTCTTTGAAAATAACTTTCTGTTCCCCTTGTAAAGAACTTCAACTCCGAGGCTGATGCTCAAGCAAATTTAGCAATCAATCTTGCAGGTGAGGCTTTCTGAATCTGTAGTATATCTTCAGCTTTAATGTGTATGTGTGTATTCAATTTTCCTAGGCTTTCTCTGCTTCTACAGATGGCCAAGTCCAGGAAGAGTGTGTAGATTAATTCAATCAATCATGGCAGATGCTGGTTATGTTTTGGTTTTGTGGCAGACACATCTGCAATTTACAGATTAGTGTCATTTTTCTTTAATTTATTGGCAACCCAATTGTTTAGCAATCAAATCCCAAGAAAGAATGATTTTCAATAAGTCATCTGTCGCTTGAATTTGATTGGTGGCCAATATTTTCTACTCCATTGTAGTACTTCTGGTCCAGGCTGGGTACCAGCCTTCAGCAGTCAACAGTGATGGTAACTATTAGCATCAGCCTTTTCGATTTTCATCGAGTTTATGGGAGTGGAAGATTCACATTATTTAGTGATTTTCATTCTTGGGCATGTGGAAGACCTCAACTTACAGTCTATTGTATACATGATTCTTGTTCAATCACACTAATACTGTTGTACATTTTAGCCGAAAGTGCTGTTTTATGTCTTGTAATTTTAATATTCGTTGCCTCATGCATAAAACAGTATTGGTTAATGAAATCAACGTTGAGAGTTTAAATATGGCTGATAATGATTATTTATGCCTAAGCCTTGATATGATCATGCGTAGTTAGAAACCATCCAGCCATTGCTGTCTTAGCCTCTTAGGCGTGTAATGCTTTTGGATATCTCAAAGCTTGCTGGCTTTGGGCTTGAAAGGGAAATTTTCTGACATGATTGTAATACCATTACTTGCTAGGAATATCATTAAATTGTACACTTAACTCTGTCTTACAGGATATGTCTATCATACGCAATTTTTTTGCTTGACCATGCTGTGAATTGGGATCTCTATCGGGCCGATTTGAATGTTGAATAAATAATTCTTTATTATTTTATTTTTTGGGTCGTGAAAGTTAATTTCATTGAAGAAAGAAGGCAGAACCAAAGCCACAGCGGGCAAAACATAGACGAGAAGGCAAAATATAGAATAAATAATTCTATATAAAACACTTTTTGTGGCTTGCACTAATATAAAGGAGAGATGAGATGATCTGCCATATTAGCGGTTTGCTAAAATATTGTGTGAATGACATTTCTTTATGATTATTATATTCATCCAGAATGTTATAGGGATCCCAAAATATCATTGATTGATTGATGAGTTGAGATATTTAAACGTCAAAATTTAACATTAAGTACAATATGCCTTTCGCATAAACATAATATATTTATGGTTTAATTTGAATATACTATCAGTATAAAAATTTTTTACGTAGAGATCCAATCATATATTACCATATTAGTAAAAGTCTTTGATATAATCACCCACTACTTGAATGGTCATGCAAATAGAAGGTTTTGATTGGATGACAATGTAAAAAAATATTACACTGTCAGTGTA
Organism: Pterocarpus macrocarpus; assembly: GCA_031439585.1. NCBI lineage: Eukaryota > Viridiplantae > Streptophyta > Magnoliopsida > Fabales > Fabaceae > Pterocarpus > Pterocarpus macrocarpus. The sequence goes on along the minus strand of CM062518.1, from coordinate 32,048,250 downwards.
CTCTAATCAAACTCATATATTTATACACCTTTTTTTTTTTTTTTTTTTTTTGTCTAATAGATATTGCCAGTCTAAGACTGTCTACTTGTCTATCTGAAAGGAAAAAAAAATTGTCTAGTAGAAAGATAAACCCTGGTAAATTAGTAACGGGTGTCAAGTTAAATAAAATAGGTTTTACGACCTTTGCCAAACGAGAAAAATAAGCTTCGAGACACATTGGAGCGGTTCTTTTGGTCAAATGTGTGTCTAGCCAGTTTCAAACACCTAGCAAGCATGGTTTGGAAAGAAAGAATGGGCGTGCTGATGGGCATTGACAACACTTAAAATATAAAATCTTAATACCACTGCCAGTAGCTGGAGTAGCTCAGTTGGTTAGAGCGTGTGGCTGTTAACCACAAGGTCGAAGGTTCAAGCCCTTCCTCTAGCGTTTATATAACCTTTAAAGTCTCTTAATTTTTATTTTTGCAACAGAACGCTAAAGCCGTGTTTTACATCTATTGTCCAGCTTCTTGTTTCATTTAGCAGTGTTCAGCAGTGCAAATTTGTAATTTGGAATTCACGAAGTGTAGTATCCTATATTCTGCATATTACCTATGTGAGATGAGTTGTATAATAGAACCCCGTGTTATTGGGCTTATTGTAAACATCATATAGTGAAATTCTTTTTCTATAACAATACATTGTTAAACAGGTGCTTGAGTACTTTCTGCCTTGTAAGGGATTTAGGTCCTCTAAAATAAAGAATTCACTTTAGGAGAAAAAGTAAAGACTTATAAATGTTAAAAGATAGAAAAATAAATTTTAACAACCTCATATTTTGTTATACAAGTGCACGTACTTTAGCAAAATCTGAGCTATTGGTTTGCTTGCCTATAATTACTTACTTTTCCGTCTAAGTTAACTCCTCGCTTTAGGGTAGTCAACCTTGTGCAGTTATAGCTATGAGTAATGATATTTGAACGTGAAAAACGGAAACGGACGCATACTGCGACTCATATGCCCCCTAAGTGAGAAATGATAAAAGCCAACTGTATATCATACTCATACAGTAAAGAATAAAAAATTGAATAAAAGTGCAAAAGATAAAATATTTTGAAAAGTTAAGAAGTCTCCACTCACTCAGTTACGCATCTCCTGCTTCCTTCTAAAGCAAAAACATTAGTAGGAAGAGGGGTTCATCACTACCGACAACCACGAACCAACAGGTTGTCATTCCTCCTTTATCTCCCCTTTCTCACTTCTTTATCCTCTCTCAACATGATGACAATGTCTTATTTCATATACCTCTATTCGCATGAGCTATGTTCATGACATAAGTAAAGGTACCACAACATTTTTTTCTCGATTTTCATGTTCTGCTATGGCTTCATTGGCATAGTTGTTGGCCTAGATTCTAGATTGTGGTGTTTTCTTTTTGGTTCAATTGCAGGGTTCTGCTATGTAGTGACCAACCCATCTTTCTTGAACTGGTTTATCTAACTTTGATTTTTTCCCTTTTGTTTTGTCTGGTTTGATTTTTTCCCCCTGATTTGTCCAGTAGAAGTAAGAGAAAAAGGGAACTAAAATGCTAATAGGGGGAAAGTGTGTACAAATGGATTTGTTTGAAAAAAGAAAAGAAAGGCTTTTTCTGTAGTTGCAATTTAGATTCTCTGCTATCAGTGACTTGCATGTAACATTGCCTTGTCACCATTGAGCACAAAAGGGTGCGAGCAACATGTCTACTGAAAATGTTGAATGAGAAAAAAAATGTTCTAATTTTAACTTTTGTTCTATGTTTTCTTGGTAGAGACATCTATATATGTGAATGGGAGAATAAATCTTCATTATCGTTGTTGAATATTTCAAGTGTTTCTTCTTATTTTAAAGACAAATTATAAGATGTAGAGAATGCTAGACCTAAATCATCTCTAAAATTCACAGTTTAGTACTAAAATCTGAATTTTAGACTTTTCTGTTCTAAAAGTGCCAAATATCTACTTGTTACTCAGTCAACGATACAATTTCGCTTTGTTTAATGAAAACTTTTTTGGCATTAAACTTGAGAATAGAGAAATAGCTTCTTGAACTTTGTAAAAGAAGTGACTGCTTAATTTTTTAGCTTGGGTTTTTCTTTTGATTTATGAATTTATGATATTGTTTGCAATCTTAACTAACTTTCTTAGTTAATAATCGGGAAAAAAGGGAGGTTGTTCCTTAGTTAATCAATTTGGCAACTAACTAAATTGAACAAATAGATTAAATGAAAATTAATTTTTTTTCACATGTATATGTTAGGTGGGGACAAAGGAAGAAGGCTTAGGTGAGTGTGCCAGCTTATGTGCACCTCAATTTTCTTTAGTTTCAAGTCTTGAAAATGTGCAAGGCAAGGCATTTGTGCCTATTGCACATTTGTGTTACAATTTTGGAACTTGGAAACTGGAAATAAGGGAATTCTATATTGCACTCAAACATTTTGTTTTTCTTCCACTGTTGAAAGCCTACAAATGCTAAGATTGCTAATACAAAAATGAGGAGAAGCCAATTTTGTCTAGAAGATGTAGGGGGAATAATGGAAATGCAATTAATGATGAAGGAGGGTTATTTATAATTTCTATACGATAATTAGGTTCTAACTTCTATGATCTACATAGCAGAGGGTATAAATAATGACCTTTTTTTTTTCTTACCTTTTGGTAATTGATATGTTGATATGCTCACAGTTTGAATTAGACATAAAATTTTTCCCATGTGTGCTATCATTGTGTATTGGCTAACTTCCTTAATTTGTTTTTACTTATCGGTGGTTACTTCAAAACCTTGGCTTTTGAAGGGGTTTGGGTACCCCTTTGACGTGTACCTCTAATATTATGCCATGTATTGAAAATAAAGCCAACTCATATGCTGACATATTATAAATTTTTATTTGCTATTCCCCTTTTTTAACATAAAATTTTAAAATGAGTCCTTTGGAGATTTAATTATAAAATTAATTAAAATCAAAGAAATTGTTTGCAAGATAATTTATTTGTTTGGAATTCAAATTTTAAAATCAAAATCTACAAATCAAAATCTATTTTTCATTGTAAATCCAACATTCTTAATTTCTTCGCCAATTTTGAACCCTAAAATGTCAAATTTCTTCCTCTCTTAACATGATTCTTCCCCAAACATCCCAATCTCCATTGATATAGCCAAGAATGCTATTGACGCAAAAGGACAACAATGACAATGATAGAATTAATGGTTTCAATTCATCAGCAATACTAGAAAATGTTCTGGGAGTTTTTTCATTTTGCATAAGTTGTTATGATTGTTCCGTTTGCTTTATATCATTAACCGTTCTTTTAAGTTCCATAGCTTCATCTACTTTGCCAACATTCCTGGCATACTCGGCACCATATTCCGCAAGGGCTTCCTTAATTTTCAGAGCTGTGTCTCCATTTGGCAATTTATTCACCAAATCCAAGGCTGTTTCCTGCTACTTGTTGATGGCATTAACTTCCATAGCCTTCCGTATCTCAAGGAGACTTAGATTCCATGGACTCATCAATGGACTTCTCGCCGTAAGCCTCATAGCCTCTGTAGAACGCGCTAATGATCTTCTTGTTGTCCGCGAAAGTAGGGAAGTCATGGTCGTTGTTGGAAAAGCTCCAGAGCTCCGATTATATCTTGATGTCGAGGACTCCAATGACAACGTTATCGGTGTAGTTGGAGTCAGGCCATAAACCGAAGGTCTCAACAAGGCAGAGGAAGCGAGGGGTTATGGATTTGGTCAGGCATAACGGAGAGGATGGCTTTACATGGAAGCAAAATGTGGTACAGTGGGATGGATTGGAGATTGGGATGTTTGGAGAAGAATTATGTTAAGAGATGATCAAATTTGGGATTTTAGGGTTCAAGATTAAGGAAGAAATTAAGAACATTAGATTTAGAATGGAAATTAAATTCTAATTTGCAAATTTTGATTTTAAAATGACTTCCAAACAAATTAATGATTTTCCAAATAATTTGTTTGATTTTAATTAATTTTGTAATTAAATCCTTGAAGAATTTATCTTAAAATTTTATACTAAAAATAGCATAATAGCAAATAAAAAATTTATAACATATTAGCATATGAATTGGCTTTGTTTTTAATACATGGCATAATAATAGAAGTCCATGTCAAAGGGGTACCTAAACCCCTTCAAAAATCAGGGTTCTGGAGCAACTACCTTATCTACTAGCTTACAATTCTTTAAGAACATGAAATAATCTTTTCTCTATTCTTATTTTTTCTAAAAGTTGCCTGTTTGCATACAAATCTTCAGTTTACAAATATTTATGTTGAAGATATTATTTATAGTATACTTATAGCTATGGTCAATATGCAATCTTAAATTTAAAGTGGAAGATAAAGAGCTGAATACATTTACCATTGAGATTACAGGTTTCTATTGCACTTATTTGTTGCATTTGGCATTGCAATAGTTTGTGTTACAATTTACATAGAGTGGACTTGGTAGTGCGAAATGATACTTAAAAGGACAGAGACCCTTCTTAAGAATGAGTAAGAGTGAACAAAGCTAATAAATAATTAAAAAGCTGTAAAAATAACCATGCTCATAAAAAAACAAAAAAAAAGTCGAAGATTTTGGATGAAGTTTCAAAACATAATTTCATTACTTTTTGTGCAAACTATATGAAAACTTGTTAGTTTAAAGGGACAACTTTTGGAAATTTACTTGTTATGCAGACAATATGAAGTGAGGTGATTAATTTTAGTAAATGTGGGCTTGTGTTGGACACCTTTTGTGCAAACTATATGAAAACTTTTTAGTTTAAAGGGACAACTTTTGGAAATTTACTTGTTATGAGGACAATATGAAGTGAGGTGATTAATTTTAGTAAATGTGGGTTGGACACCTCAAGATATTTGACATTATAAGACTATTATAATTTTTGATATTACTATTCTATTGTTGCATAGAAGCCATAATGTTCAAAATAATTATATTTTCCTCCAAAATTTGTAGGGTCACGAGCTCGGGGGAAGGATATTAGAATGGAGATATTAAGACTAGACAGATAAGCCAAATGGTAGAACACAACTCTGACAAAATAAGCTTGTAGAGGAGTGAGCTGCTACAAGAGCTATATGCATCCTTGCAATTGCAAAAGCCAGCACGCAAACAAAAAGGCCATAAGTGATTTGTTGTGTTATTCTATGTGATAAGTTGTAGAGACATGGATGGATCCCATCATAGAATTTTTTATCAATTAGCTAGGATCTAATGCAAGTGACTTGAGAAAAACTAATCCAAATCATCTTTCAAAAAGTCATCTACGCAAAGCTGGTTGGTTCAGCAGAGTCTAAGCAAACTTTTAAGCAAATTTTGGAAATAGTTAGTCGAATAGCTAGCATTAAAAATATATTTGTGACTTTGGATCAATTTTAATAAGGTTGATATGGCAATGTACATAGATAATTCTTTTCCCCCTTTCTTATAGAAACAAATTGATTTTGAGTGCATGGATGTAAATCTAATTACTATTAATTATAAATTGGTTTGTAAAGGATGTGCAGTTCCAAGGCGAATATTATAATGCTTAACTATGGCTTGTTATTCTAAACGAGTTTTATTATATTACAATATAGTTGAAGTTATTCATATCAAAACTCTCATCTAATATCTAAATAAAGATAGAATTAGTATTACAATGGCTAAATAATTTCTAATTTATTTCTACACTAGATTGGTAACTAACTATCAAATGTTGATAACTTTAGCTCAAGATGTTAGTAATTTGTTAAGGATATTGGTAATTTTGCAAGTTTTCAAAATTTTAAGAGTACAAGGATTCTTATGTAAGTTTGTGTTAGGTAACAAGTGAAGAGAACTACTTGGCACTATAAATTGATGAAGTAGGTCTCAATATAACATGGAATTAGTGTTATAATAGATAAGTAACTTCTAATTGGTTTTTGCATTACATTGATAACTCGCTATCAAATATTGGTAACTTCAGCTCAAAATATTAGTAGTTGGTTAAGAATATTGGTAATTTTTCAGATTTTCAAAATTTTGAAAGTATTAAGATTTCTAAGTAAATTTGTGTTGGGGAACAAGTGGAGAGAGCTCTTTTGCACTATAAATTGAAAAAGTAGATCTTAATAAAATATGAAATTAGAGCAAGTAACTTCTAATTTATTTCTATACTATGTTAGTAACTTTCATTCAAGATATTGGTAACTTTTCATATTTTGATAATTTTGAGCGTATTAGGATTCTTATGTAAATTTGTATTAGGAAAAAATGAAGAGAACTCCTTGACACTATAAATTGATGAAATGAGCCCCGATACAACACATGGAATTAGTGAGTTACCAACATTCTTATGTAATACTCTCAAAATTTTGAAAACCAAGAAAATTACCAATATTTTGAATTAAAGTTTTCAACATTTGATAGTAAGTTACCAACTTAGTGCAAAAATAAATTAGATGTTACTTAGTCATTGTAGCGCTAATTCTATGTTGTATCAAGACCCACTTTATCAATTTACCCTAGCTAAGGAATTCTCTCCACTTATTCCCAAATAAAAATTTACATAAAAATCCTAATACTTTCAAAATTATATAAACTTGAAAAGTTACCAAAATTCTTAATAAGTTACCAACATCTTAAACTAAAATTACCAATATTTGGTAACAAATTACTAACTAGTGCAAAAAGAATTAGTAGTTACTTAGCCATTGTAGCGTTAATTCCATATTATATTGAGACTCACTTCATCAATTTATAGTACCAATGAATCCTCTCAACTTGTTAATAAGAATTATAATACTTTCAAGATTACCAAAACTTGAAAAGTTACCAACATTCTTAGCTAGTTACCAACATTTTGAACTAAAGTTACCAACATTTTTTAGCATAGTGCAGAAAAATTTTGAAGTTACTACGACATTGTAGCATTAAGTCCATGTTCTATTTATAGTGCCAAGAAATTCTCTTAATTTGCTCACTAACTCAAATTTAGTTAAAAGATCCTAATACTTTCGAAGTTTTGAAAACTTGAAAAGTTACCAATATCTTGAATTAAAGTTACCAATATTTGGCAATAAGTTACCAATCTAGTGCAGAGCAATTTGAAGTGACTTAGCAAGTGTAGTACTAATTCCATGTTCTATTTATAATGCCAAGGAGCTCTCTTTACAATATGCTAATAACTTGCTGAAAATGCTGATAACTCTTTATAATATGTTAGTGACTTTATGGAAACTTTGCTATTTGTATAAATTTTTTTCTCTAATTTTGCAAATAAGTATTGACCAATTGCAATTGCAAGCTTTTTATAAAATTATCAGTGTATTGTAAAGAGTTACCAATATTTTCAGTAAAATTGCCAGTATATTGTAAAGATAATTCCTTGGCACTATAAATAGAACATAGAATTAGTGATACACTTGCTAAGTCACTTCAAATTGTTCTATACTAGATTGATAACTTGCTGACAAATGTTAATAACTTTAGTTCAAAATGTTGGTAATTATCAAAGAATGTTAGTAACTTTTCAAGTTTTCAAAACTTGGAAGGTATTATGATTTTTTAACTAATTTTATGTAAGGAACCAAGTTAAGAGAACTTTTTGGCACTATAAATAGAACATAGAATTAGTGTTATAATGTTGGTAACTAGCTAAGAATGTTGATAACCTTTTAGGTTTTGGTAATCTTGAAAATATTATAATTCTTATGTAATTTTCTGTTAGATAATAAGTTAAGAAGACTCCTTGGTACTATAAATTGATTAATGGGTCTCAACACAACATGGGATTAGCTCTACAATGGCTAAGTAACTATTAATTCTCTCTGCACTAATTGGTAACTCGTTACCAAATATTGGTAATTTTAGTTCAAAATGTTGGTAATTTGTTAAGGATATTGGTAACTTTTCAAGTTTACAAAATTTTGAAAGTATTAAGATTTTTATATAAATTTATATTTCGGAATAAGTGGAGAGAACTCCGTAGCTAGGATAAATTGATAAAGTAGGCCTCGATACAACATCGAATTAGCGTTACAATGGCTAAATAATATCTAATTTTTGTGCACTAGATTGATAGTTCGCAATCAAATGTTGGTAACTTTCGTGGTTTTCAAAATTGAGAGTATTACATAAGAATGTTGATAACTCATTAATTCCATATTGTATTGAGGCCCACTTCATCAATTTATAGTGCCAAGGAGTTCTCTCCATTTGTTCCCTACTACAAATTTACATTAAAATCCTAATATGCTCAAAATTACCAAAATATGAAAAGTTACCAGCATTATTAATTAGTTACCATTATATTGAATTAAAATTACTAACATTTGATAATAAGTTATCAATCTAGTACAAAAATAAATTAGAAGTTACTTGCTCTAATTCCATATTGTATTGAGACCCACTTTTTCAATTTATAGTGCAAAGGAGTTTTCTCCACTTGTTTTCCAATACAAATTTGCTTAGGAATCCTAATACTTTCAACATTTTGAAAATTTGAAAAGTTATAAATATTCTTAACCGGTTGCTAATATGTTGAACTAAAGTTACCAATATTTGATAGCGAGTTACTAGCCTAGTGTAGAAACAAATTAAAAATTACCTAGCTATTGTAGCACTAATTCCATGTTATATTGAGGCCCACTTCATCAATTTATAGTGCCAAGTGGTTATCTCTACTTGTTTCCTAATACAAATTTATATAAGAATCCTCATACTTTCAAAATTTTGAAAACTTGCAAAGTTACCAACATCTTAAACTAAAGTTACCAGCATTTGATAGCGAGTTGCCAACCTAGTGCAGAAATAAATTAGAAATTTCTTTATCATTATAGCACTAATTCTATCTTTATCTAGATATTAGATGAGAGTTTTGACATGAATATCTCCAACTATATTGTAATATAATAAAACTTGTTTAGAGTAACAAACCACAGTTAAGCTTTTATAATATTCCATCAAGAACTTTCACAACGAATGATTGAAAATTTCGCCTTGGAACTGCACATCCTTTACAAGCCAATTTACAATTAATAGTAATCAGAGTTACAATCATGCACCCAAAATCAATTTGTTTCCATAAGAAAAGGGGAAAAAGAATTATCTTTGTACATTGTCATATCAACCTTATTAAAACTGATCCAAAGTAACAAATATATTCTTAATACTAGCTATGCTACGAACTATTTCCAAAATCTGCTTAAAAGCTTGCTTAGGCTCTACTAAACCAACTAGCTTTACATAGATGACTTTTTGGAGGTCGATTTAGCTTACTTTTCCTCAATTCGCTTGCATTAGGTCCTAGTCAATTGATAAAAAAATTTATGATGAAATTCAACCATGTCTCTATAACCTATCATGAAGAAAAACACAACGAATCACTTATGGTCTTTTTGTTTGTGCGCTGGCTTTAGCAATTGCAAGGATGCATATAGCTCTTGTAGCTGCTCACTCCTTTGCAAGCCTATTTTGTCAGAGTTGTGTTCTACCACTTAACTTGTCTTTCTAGTCTTAATATCTCCATTCTAATATCCTTCCCCCGAACTCGAGACCCTACAAATTTTGGAGGAAATATAATTATTTTAAACATTATGGCTTCTATGCAACAACAGAATAGTAATATCAGAAATTACAATGGTCTTATAACGTCAAGTATCTTGAGGTGTCCAACACAAGCCCACATTTACTAAAATTAATCACTTCACTTCATATAGTCTTCATAACAAGTAAATTTCCAAAAGTTGTCCTTTTCAATTAACAAGTTTTCATATAGTCTGGACAAAAAGTAATGAAATTATAGTTTGAAACTTCAACCAAAATCTTCGACTTTTTTTTCTTAATGAGCATGGTTATTTTTATAGCTTTTCAATTATTTATCAGCTTTGTTCACTCTTACTCATTCATAAGAAGGGCCTCTGTCCTTTTAAGTATCATTTCACACTACCAAGTCCACTTTATGTAAATTGTAACACAAACTATTATAATGCCAGATGTAACAGATAAGTGCAACAAAAACCTACAATTTCAATGGTAAATGTATTTTGCTCTTTATCTTCCACTTTAAATTTGAGCTCGCATGTTAATCGTAGATATAAGTAAACTATAAATAATATCTTCAGCATAAATATTTGTAAACTGAAGATTTGTGTGCAAATAGGCAACTTTTAGCAAAAATAATAATAAAGAAAGAATTATTTCATGTTCTTAAAGAATTGTAAGCCAGTAGATAATAACAAGTTAAGGAAGTTAGCCAATGTACAATGATATTACAAGTATGTCTAATTCAAACTCTGAGTAGCTCAACATATCAATTACCAAAAGGTAAGAAAAGAAAATGTCATTTTTCATGCCCTTTACCATGTAGATCACAGAAGTTAGAACCTAAATATCATATAGAAATTATAATTAACCCTCCTTTCATCATTAATTGCATTTCGATTATTCCCCCCACATTTTACTAGACAAAATTGGCTCCTCCTCATTTTTGTATCAACAGTCGTAGCATTTGTAGGCTTCCAACAGTGGAAGAAAAACAAAATATCTGAGTGCAATCTAGAACTCCCTTATTTCCGCTTTCCAAGTTCCAAAATTACAACATAAATGTACGATAGCCACAACTACCTTGCCTTGCCCATTTTCAAGACTTAGAACTAAAGAAAGTTGAGGTGCACATAAGCTGCCACACTCACCTAAGCCCTCTTCCTTTGCACCCACTTAACACAAACATGGGAAAAAAATAATTTTCATTTAATCTATTTGTTCGATCTAGTTAGTTCACAGTCAAATCGATTAACTAAGGAACAACCTCCCCTTCTTTCCCAATTATCAACTAAGAAAGTTAGTTAAGATTGCAAACAATATCATAAATTCATAAATCAAAAGAGGAACCCAAGCTAAAAAATTAAGCAGTCACTTCTTATACAAAGTTCAAGAAGCTATTTCTCTATTCTCAAGCTTAATGCCAAAAAAGTTTTCATTAAGCAAAGTGAAATTGTATCATTGACTGAGTAACGAGTAGCTATTTGGCACTTTTACAATGGACAAGTCTAATGAGTTGGTAGGAATAGGATAACTAAAAATTCATATTTTAGTACTAAATTGTGAATTTTTTAGAGATGATTTAGGTCTAACATTCTTCACATCTTACAATTTTTCTTTAAAATAAGAAGAAACACTTGAAACATTCAACAACAATAATGAAGATTTATTCTCCCGTTCACATATATAGATGTATCTACCAGGAAAACATAGAACAAAAATAAAATTTAGAACATCTTTTTTTCTCATTCAACATTTTCAACAAATATGTTGCTCGCACCCTTTTGTGCTCCATGGTGACAAAGCAATGTTATATGCAAGCCATTAATAGTTGAGAATCCAAATTGCAACTACAGAAAAAGCTTTCTTTTCTATTCTCAAACAAATCCACTTTTACACACTTCCCCCTATTAGTATTTTAGTTCCCTTTTTCTCTTACTTATATCGGACAAAACAGGGGGGAAAAAAATTAGACCAGACAGAACAAAGAGGAAAAAAATCAAAGTTAGATAAACCAATTCAAAAAAGTTGGGTTTGTCACTACATGGTAGAACCCTCCAATTGACCCAAAAAGAAAGCACCACAATCTAGAATTTAGGCCAACAACTACGCCAATGAAACCACAGCATAACACAAAAATCAAGAAAAAAATGTTGTGGTACCTTTGCTTATGTCATGAATACAACTCATGCAAACAGAGGTACATGAAATAAGACATTGTCACTATATTGAGAGAGGATGAAGAAGTAACAAAAGGGAATAAAGGAGGAATGATGACCTCTTGGCTCACCGTTGTGAGCAGTGATGAACCCCTCTTCCCTTTGATGTTTTCGCTTTGGGAGGAAGCAGGAGATGCATAATTGAGTGAGTGAGGGCTTTTTAACTTTTCAAAATATTTTATCTTTTGCACTTTTATTCAGTTTTTTATTCTTTACCATATGAGTATGATATACGGTGGGCTTTTGTCATTTCTCGCTTAGGAGATGTATGAGTCGCGGCATGCGTCCTTTTTCACGTTCAAATATCATTACTCTTTCAAAGTTGAAAGTCGAAACAGCACAGGTAAAGGGTCTGACAGTTAAAAAGATATTGGCTAACAAATATATCAAATGCTTCAAGCTCCATGTACTTAGAACAAGCGAATAATTACACTTCTATATATATTTTTCCCAATAATCATTCTATGCTTAATATCTACTCATTTCTTGTCCATCTTTAACTCTTAAGAGACAATATTTATCAAAACTGCTCATTTAGCTTACTACATAAGCATCTCAGTTGTTAGAAGTGATTAACATACATGACGTACTCTCTTAGTTGCTATCACCGCCAGTCCATTCTTTCCAGTCCTTGTCAACATGATTTTGGGCCCACTTGATAGCAGCACGCGCAGCTTGTGGTCCTCCAGGCAGCCCCCGTTCACTTACAGCATCAGCCATGTCGATGAAAGGAACGACCAAGAGTGTCCCAGGACCTCCATACTCGGAATGTAAGAAAGTGCTAAAAATCTGTTCAATTCAATGTGTTATTACAGAAGTCTAAGCCAGTTCAAGCTCAAGAAATAGCATTGGTATACAATGAAGATGCACAAGAACAAACTATCTTAGTGAATCGAAAATCTATCAGATTCGTTCTATGCCAAAGAAAGATGGGGCGAATCTAGTTTGCATTTGAAATGTTGTGTAACACAAAGATGAAGGGCATTCAAGCAATTTGAAAGGTACATCCCAAATGAACCCATCCAATGGCTAACATAGGAAATATTTGATATCAAAGACAGATAAAACTTCATCTGCTTGACTTTTTACTTTTCCAGGTTGTTGAAATATCCTCATATAGTCAACTTCTAGTTTCATACCCTTTTTCGCGTGATGTCCAACTTAGTTTTTAGGATTTTACAATCCGAGGAAATAGGTGTAAGCTGCAAACTTTTGCAAAATAAGCTAGCACACAAGCAGCCCTATTTTATCCTTCAGGTCACAATATTATATACAGGAACAGAACCTAAGAAGCTCTTTTGTTGTAACACGTCTATAACAGATTTCTCTAACACAGGCATAAAAACCACTTCCAAATTTAATAAGTTCCGTAAGACCTTACTTCACACGCAGAGGTCAACCTAAAGGTATAGCTCTCATCACTCATCCATGAAAACCATCAGAAATGCCACAAACTAAACCAGTAAACATAGATTTTTCTAACACAGGTATAAAAATCTCTTCTAAATTCAATAAGTTCCCTAAGACCTTACTTCACATGCAGAGGCCAACCTAGAGGCATAGCTCTCTGATAGGAACCTGGTATGCATGGAGTAGAATAGAACAAATACAGAAAAAGTATAGTCTGGAATTAACACCTCCGCTGCAATATCAGTGTGATATTGCTATCAGAACTAGAAGGAATGAAATTACAAGAAGAAGAACAATAGCAAAGAAACAGTAAAATGAGTATGGCACTTTGAAGAGGCCAAATCTCTCCCAATGTAGCACTTCAAGAGGCCAGAACTCTCCCTAAACCTTTCCCACTAATTCCTGAATTCCTTTCTCCATATGTCCCTCCTTTATATCGTACTCACACACACACACACACACACACACATTGTTACCATACTAACAGCATATACATCACAATTCACACCAAGCACATTCTCTGTCTCTTACTCATACTTCAGTAATTACAATTAAGGTGCAATTCATGATTGGCCTGGTACCTAACACTCTCATCACACATCAGTTAAAAAAAATAAATAAATCAGAAATGCCACAAACTATACCGGTAAACATCAAGGTGAACACATCCAAAGCAGGGTCACAAGTAATGCTATTAATAAAAGTTTGGCATGCTGACAAATCAGAGTGATGTACTATAATCAACGAATCATTAACCTTATTCTCATTCCCTAAATTCATCATAGTCGGAGAGGAGACACTTCAAAAATGGGATCTTCTACAATACTGATATTAAGAAATTAGCAAATGGACCATAAACACAAACAAAACTTGCTACCCAACTCGACAAAAGAGCAAAACCCATCAACAAAAATCTTGCTGGGAACCAAGGTTGCTAGAGAAAAGTTCAAGGAGGGCATGAAGCAGGAAACCCACCTCAGTGCAAACTCCTACAACATCTTCAGCCGATTCTCCATACATATCTTTCTTTGAAAGCTTCTTGAGAAGGTGATTTCTGAACTTTTCTGTCTCCTGAAACCACCAACACACACACACACACACACACACACACACACACAAACCCCGGAGGAAAAAAAGAGGTAAATGAAGTGAGTTTATCACTTAAGAAAACTGAGAGAGCCCAAAAATGGAAGAGAAAAACTCACAGCATCTGCAAATTCAGGAATTGGATCGGGAAATTTATACTCAGAGGCTCGAGTGATGAGCCTTTTGGAGGATGAAAGTGGTAAAGTTGCGACCTTTTCGTTTGCAGGAGGAAACGAGAAACGTTGTTTGCATCTGGTTGTGGTGCCACTTGAGAAGCATAACGAACGTAATGAAGGAAAAGAAGAAACATGTGCAGAAGAAAAAGAAGAAGAAGAAGTGTAGAAAGGTGCAAGGCAGGAACCAGTACTCAAAGCCATCTTCCTGCTTGTTCTTTCTTTATCTCTTCCCTCTACTCCAAAGCTCAAATATCTCACGCCCCCCTCAACACACCATTGGATTTTACAGAAACTTTTTTACTTTTCTTTTTGTGAAATAGTTTTTTTTATAAAAAAAAATAAGAATATGTTTGGATTGACTTTTTTTAAGAGAAAATACTTATTTTTTTAAAAAAATCCTTTTATAAATTTTTATAGTTATTTAGATATAATTTTTTAAAAAAGTGATTCAATTAAAAAAAATTTAATTTATTATTATTTTTTAAAATTAAGAATACCTAATTTCTAAAAAAAATAAAAGTAAAAGTGATTTTTAATTAAATTATTTTTCAAAAGTATTATTTATTTTTAATTAAAATTATAATACATATCTTTTTTTTTTTATCTCTTATCAAATCTTATTTCTATTATCTCTTTTTGAATATTTTTTTATAATTTAGCTATAAAAGAAATATTTTTGTTCTTTTGTATCCAAACATATTTATAAGTATTTTTAATAATTAAAAATACTTTTTATATGTCTATCTAAATATAAAATAATTTTTTTTAAAAATCAAAGCTCTATTAAAAAAAAATAAAAAAGGCCTTTTTTTTTAAGTTTATCCAAATAGATTCTAATTTTTTTTTTCCTTTTTCTATTACTAAGCCACCCAAATTAACATTTGGGATGGATTTCATCGCACTGTCTTAGGTGCTCCTTGCCAACGTGTATAGTATACCTCATAATCTAATGATAAAGATTGTGTGGTATATTAATATATCAATTATATATGATATATTATAATAATTTTTTAATTTTAGCTAAATTTAAAAAATATAGTTAGATACATTTTGAAATTGATTAAAATTTATCTATACAGCCTAAAGTTGTAGAGAATATCCCAAAAAAAAATCTATTAAACTTTAAAATAATTTTGTTTAATTTTAGAATCATATAAATAAATTAAAATAGTATTTTATGATATTTTGAAATTATTTAAAATATTTCAAAAATATTATTTAATTTTAAAATCACATAAATAAATTTTAGTTACTTTCAAAATATATCTAATCATATTTTTTTAAGTCTAATTCAATTTATAAAATTATTATAATATATTATAAGTAATTGATGTATCGATATACCTTACAAATTTTATTGATTGATTGTGAGGTGCACCATCCACATTGACTTTTGAAATGCATGGCAGCACTTGCCTGGATTTAATTTTATACCACCTACCTCTTGTGAAAATAATATTATAAATTAATATTTAGTCTAGATGTTTTGTTATTATTGATCCTGCTTGAAGCTATGGTGTTCTCTTTCCATTGATTCATTTTCAGTAATAGTAAAGTATGCTAATAAGTTGGAAGTGTCAAATGGGCTAATCCAATCTATACACACTTGAGGCATTTAGGATTATGGATTAACCAAGTCAGGTAAATTCTATAGTAAGTATTAACAAATTAAAAATATATTGATTTGATTCATTTAAGGTTGGTTCACATAGATTTATCCATTTCTCTCTCTCTCTCTCTCTTTCTTTTTATATGTTAATTTTAAAAGTAGTTAGACTTATTTTTGACACATAAAAACTATTGGACTTTCTTTTTTTGGACATGTAAAAGCTACTAAACATTTTTATATGTTTGTGTTGAGCTTGTGGACAATGGGTAAAGTGAATTTTTGCTGCTTGTGACTAATAAGTTGGTAGCAAGTTGTTATTTTTTTAAAAAAAGAAAGGAAAAGAAAAATAAATGAATAAAAGAGCCAAACTGATAGATTAAACGAGCCAAATTTAAAAAAATAATTGATTTTAAGTCAAGATATTTAAACCAAATCCACCTAATTCTTGTGAATAAAGGGGTTAATTCGAGTGTTTCCATCCATTTTGATAATTCCATTAGTAAAGGGATAATGTCTAATATATGATGCATAGCTATCACACTGATATCATCATGATAATAAAAGCCATTCAACAATTGACATTGAAACTCAAAAATATGAAAACAAGAAGGGGTAGTCTATGCATTGAAATAAAATTGATAAATCATTAGACAAAAAGAATTGATAAATCAAAATCCATCGTACAAAGTTGTTTCTTTCTAAACTACTTGTGATAATAAATATGACAGCAAGTGAGCAATTGATAGCCAACTCGTGTGCATTTCATAACATTCAACAAGAAATAAATACTAACAACATATTCTTAAAGGGTTAAAGGTTTAAGCTTGGACAAGGGGGAAAAGTATCAACAACCTATTCCTTCAATAGAAAGAAAGCTTTCCTTGTAAGTTACTATTTGAGCACATAGTAGCCATCCATCAAAACCGATCTCCTTAATCGTCTGAGTCCTCAAATCAAACTGGAGCAATGTTTGCTCAGCTTCATGCAAGGCCCCTTTAGTACGTTTACTAAAGAATATATCGCCCTTTCTTCCAAGTCCAAGAATATGGTACACTCGAAATAAAGGTTCAATTGTGAAGAGTTTAGTCCATGATTCCTTCACGCCCAATTCGCCCAAAATTGATATATGAGAAAAACCATTATTATAATTATGCATTGCAATCAAAGCAATGGACCTATTCAATACCGTCGAGCAACTATTCATCAGTGGCCATTCCATGTTCGTTATAAGGAACTCCTCATTGCTCAAGTTGAATGAGACTAATACCTCCTTGCCAGGATATACAGAACCCATCCAATGGCACATCCCATTCAAGTCCACCTGAGAACTTGGATCATATTCATAACTAAGACAAGGTATTTTGACATTTAAGAGACAAGGTATTTTGACATTTAAGTTTTCTCCCAGAATTAATTCTCAGCCTATATATTTGCCATATTTGGCTGCAAAACCATCGGCACATCCCCCACAAAATCAAAGGAACTAGCACACCGAATGAGCTTATAGTCATCCCTCTCAATGTCATAACCAAAGGCTTCAAGGGTGACATAAATATCTACACCAGGTGGACACTCAACACTGCCAGTAGGAATAACCTTGAATTCCTTAGTAGTTGGGTTCCACAAGACAACTTCTAGCAAAATCTCTGGAACTCGGGACCAACCTAGTATTTGATAGAGACAAAGTGTGTCATTGATACTAGAACCCATAACAAAGATATGATTGTCATCTGCTTGAGATGGAGGTGGCCAATCTAGTTTCACCTTGTCCTCAAACCTCTCACTAGAAAACAAAAAGAGGCTATCCTTATTGTTTGCCCTCAGCATTGATAAAAAGGGCACGTGAATCATCAATGTCATCTTCATGCTTGGATATCAAATTGTTGCCGTACATGCTCATGAAATGTAGGGTTTCACTTTTCAAACATGTTGCCCCAAGATTTGTGTACACATCTAAATCGCTTCAAAGATTTCACAGGCAATAATCTGGACAAAAAATATTGAAGGCAAGATCTTCAGGTATATGGCTGCTAACCTGCTGATTAGTTGATGCCATTATTTTGTTTCACTTGGCCCGCCAAAGCTAAATAGGAATGGGTTACTAATATTTTAGCTGTTAGAATAAGGAAGAATAGAACACAAAACTGAAAAAATAAGACCAAGTGAGAAATAGATAGTATAGGTATACCCACGAATTGTGCTAGACACCCTTCCTTAAAGGTTTATCCCCGACCTACTCAGAGCAAAGCTTGGTAGAATGGTCTCTATGGGTAACTTTTCAAAATTACACGTGGGCGTCCTCAAGATCTTGTCTACATGATGAACCTCGTATACTAAGAAGTGAAAGTCTTGTTCTTGTAGTTGGCTACGTAGCATAGATTGTAAGGCAGCTCTCTAGTGTGTTGGATATGGAGGAAGATAAGCATTAAAGAAAGGAAAAATATGAGGAAAAAATGAAGCAAGTGTGTGTTCTCAATTTTTGTTAAGGCTGATAAATAGACTAGTATTGCATATTAATTAAGTATTCTCAATGGATAATGGTAACTGAGAAGTCACTTAACACTAGCAAGTGAATATTTTGGTGTAAAAAGAGTCTAACAAAATATAACTAAGTTAGGCTCCCAAGCGTGGATGGGGCAAAGCCTGTGTGTATTAAGACCAGAGTCCACAATTCTAATTCAATATTATAAAAAAGTATTTATAGATAAAGTATCTCCATATATAAAACTTTTAACGTTGGTAAAGTAAAAATTTGCTTAGGTTGAATAACAATAATGATCATGTAATGTCTTTTGCTATAACTATCTTGTCTATTTAGGGTATTGTTTAGTTGTAGGTAAAAATGGGGTGAAAATTTTAATGGATGAATTCTATATATAAAGTTATACATCGAACTCATTTATAAAAATTTTCACCGGATTTTTACTTCCCAACTAAATATAGCCTTAATGCAAATTAATTATGCTATTAAAATATTTTATATTCTTTCAACTTTTGTATATTGTTATTTGTGTGTTTCTTTAATATTGATTTCTTTCATAATATAAAAAAATATTGATATTTATCTTAACTTATTAAGAAGCAATTGTGAAAGACTTGGATTCTCCATTTCCCAATCGATCTTATCTCTTAAATGTATTTCTTATTTATAAATTTATTTTTGATTTTCTCCTATTTTGTGAATATTTAGATTTTGTGTTTCTTTATTAGTTTTATCTCTTAAATGTCTTTTTTAATTATAACTCTTTTTTTTCACGTCTTGCGTTTTCAAATTTATCATTTTTCTTAAACAACTTTCTTTATTTTATCAACGGTGGACAAAAATTAAGCAGTGATAAAGAATATCAGATTTATGACATTTTGCTTTTAGTTTTTGGAACTCGAAATTATAGTTTGAACAAAAATTATACGTAATAAATTTTTTATCAAATCACAATTTATTTTAAGAGTTAAACCAGCCATGTAATTAATTGACAAAACAAAGCCAGATTTGAGTACCAATTTGTTTAAGAATTACGGGTTATGATGGACAACTTGGTTGACTTAGGTCCAATACCTCTAAACCTAATTATATAGTTACAAAGTCATGCGTTATGTCAATAACCAAAACTATAAAACGAAAAGGGAATTCGTTGTATGTGCAGGTGTGTCATATATATTAAATAATAATACGTGTCCAAACATGTAGATTCTCAGGAAAATTATTAAAAGATAAACTTCTTCAATATGACAAAATAAATTGATCAAATATTAGTTTTACACGCGTGCTAGATTGGTTTCAGCTTAGGAGAGACTCCAGTAAAGCGTTTTTATCCTATTGGTTGTTTGACTTCCTTTTTCTTATGAAATCTAAGTGCATGTTTGGTTTTACTGGACGTTAGAGGAAACCCGCTACTACTTTAAAAGTTCCCGTTTATCATAAATTATTTTAAATAATAAAAAAAAACTAATTCAAACATATATTAGATCCTTTTAAATATAATGTATGATTTAATGACTAGTGTGAAAGGCTCTAGGGATGGCGTTTCCATATCCCAAGGCCATCATGATCATATAGATACTTATGTTTAATTTAATTTTTGAGAGAATTATTTTTGAAAGAATTAAGTTGAAAGAATTTTTTTTAGAAGAATTATTTTTAAAAAAATTGATTAATATTTTATTTGAAAATATCAAAAATAAATTTAAAAGATAATTTTTATTTAAATAAAATAAAATTACTTTCAACCATTAAATTACCAAAAAAGGCACAATTAAATTTTAAAAAATAGTAAAGTAAAATGTTAATAGGGACAATATAATAAAAATATCTTTCTAGTTAGCAGAAGTAAAATGAAAAGTAACAAGTAATTCACTTTACGGAACTTGCTTTTAACCACTGAAAAGTAAATTTTGACCAACTCATGTATCACCCAAACACGTTTTTATTATTTTTGTTTTTGGGTTTTAGTGATTGTGGGTGTGTTTTTTTGGGGGAGGGGGGGGGGTTCATTTCCACTGGCAGGCTCTGGCTGCCTCGAACCCGGGATGCATCACTGCAAGGCCAACACAATGGCCAACTTGTCCGGAGCCTTGCGTGCAGACAAGCCTTTTTGTTTTTTTTTTGGTCCGATATGGAATACAGAGAAGGAAAGCTTGCGTGCAGACAAGTGTAATTATGTAGTTTTTCATTGTCGGTCCAACAAACTTAGAACCAAACGGACACTAGGAATGGGCATACAAACTAGATAGGGCATGACTAGGAGGAAATTCTAAGCCTATGTGAATGGTGCTCCTCGGGAGGGGGCAAGTTCGTCCAGATCAATTACAAAGACTCTTGAATAAGTGTTGCTAGCTGAAGGATGTGGAGGTTGGCTATCCAGTCCTACTTGAAATTTTCCTCACATAATTCCTGAATTTTCCTCTGGTTCTAGAGTTGCCATCTTGTGGTGGAAAAGATACTTGTTCATGTCTAGGAATCATCATGGCCAAAATCCTCCGAGTGATTGAAGAAGTCTAATCTTTACTTTGAAAGCAGCAGGGTACGGTACGTAAAAGTTCAGGATTCAGTCTTGTTTAACCTGCCAAATGAAACTTGAGATCCTTTCCAACATCACCCATGTTAACGCACTTACGATAGAACCCGCTAAAATCTAGGGGAAAAAAGGCAAAGGAAAAAAAGATTCCACTAAAATAAAATCTGCTGTTGAGGGTTACAATGATAGACCCCACCACAGTTCCATATTCCTATCAAAATGATGAAACCGAGATACTTATTGAGTTGGGTAATAAGTATGTGCACTGTCCTCCATTCCCTGATTCGAGCTGGAACCCCAAACGCACCCAAGAAAAAAAGGATTGAAAAAAGTGCATGTAAATATCCATTGCCAAGGGAGAATCACACTTTTATGAACGAAAACACAAGCTCATGCAATTTAAAAAGGCCATCCTCAAGAAATATAAAGCCAACATTAAAAATAAGCTAAACTCAGCATCTCATGACCCAATATTCCAAGTTCCATAACAACTAAATCTTAAGCATCTACAAGCAAAAGAAAGATGATGCAGTAATCTCTAATCAAGGTCACACACAACCATACGTTTCGTCAATCAGAATAACACGGTACAACAAATGGTCAAAGGCTATAAGCTGTGCTGTGATGATCCATTTGTAATCCACTAATCCAGATTGCAATTCTTAATCTTCTTCTCTTTCTGGAGGCAGACCACAAGGCAGTAGCATTTTCTGCGCAGAAAGTAGAATTCATCAATAAGAAAAGTAAAGACTACTACACCATGGCAGGATGCCTGTAGAGAAATTTGCAGGCATCCCATAGCTCATATTGTATAGTAACATTAAGCATAAAACACCATGATATGATACTCCTAATTAAGCATCCATTCAAAAGAAAAATACACAATCAAAATACAAAGCGCCAACTATTCAGAATTGCATGGAAAATATTAGCCAAGATCATGGAGTATGTTATTCAGATTTTGACAAAAAAGAGTACTGTAAAACAATAATTCTTCTCTCAGCTCATTCTTCCAATAATAGTGGGAAAAGGATGCTACAACCGCCATGATTTAGGGAAGAGTAAAGAGGACACAACCTTTTCGAGGCATACAACGTATGTTGCAATTTGATGCTTGTGATTAGAAAGGCATGCCAGAGTCAGTTAGCACAAATTTTTGCTGCTGCATCTCCTAGTGGATAAAGTGAGTTTCTTAGCTTCATTATGGTGCTTAGCCATTGCTATTTGAAAGAGTTTTCTTTGTTGGACATGAAAAGAGATTAGCAAGCTTTCCTTAGCTTATGATTTTTTCTTGTGAGTTCCTCTTTCAGTATATATATATATATATATATATATATATCTATATATATATATTTTAAAAGAGTAAAACCCCAAATTGGTCCTCAAAAGATTTGTGATATCAATTTGGTCCTCAAAAGATTTGTGACATCAGTTTGGTCCTCAAAAAAATTAAAATTCATTTCAAGTTAATCCAAATATCTTCTAATTTTTTGGACTAAATTGAAATAAGTTTTAATCTTTCGAGGACCAAATTGATATTACAAATCTTTCGAGAACTAAACTGATGTCTCGTAACTCTTTCGAGGACTAAATTGATGTTACAAATCTTTCCAGAACTAAATTGATATTCCACAACTCTTTCGAGGACCAATTTGGAGTTTTACTCTTCTTTTTTTACTCTAAGGAGGAATTATTATTATCTGTTCTTTTACTTCTTTCATTCTAAAATAGAAAGAATTCATTCCCCAAATTGAGGTGAAAAAGTAAAAAAGGACTCTGAAGAGAGCTTTTCAGGGAGGTTATTCCTTGCCCCTCTAAAACTCTCAAACACGAAAACTCCCTGTCCCTCCCTTGCCATCCCCTCCATATCAGTTTCACCCAACCCTTCCTGTGCTTCATCCAAACAACCTAATAAATTGTGGAAAAAGGTAGGTAGAACTAGATCAAAATGTATTAAGCATGTAATCAAAGAGCGAATCAACCTGCCTGGACAGGAGTACATTCTGTACACTCTTATTAATCCTCATGCCCGACTTTCTAAATTTTAACCTAATGAAATAGTTTTCTTTGAAGAAGGAAATTTCTTCAACTTCATAAAAACTCCTGCTTATTCACATACATCTGACAGCATCATGTTTCCTGTTTTCGGACTCCCAAAAGTTCATGCTTCCATAAAAAAAATGCTAAAAAACTGGTTTAAGTTCCATCAGAGCAAATAATAACCACCTAGCCATTCAACATCCTTATTTCTATAACCACCTAGCAATTCAACATCCTTATTTCTATCTCCCCACAGTCTAATTTTTAAAAGATGCAAACCAGATTTACTCCCCCCCCCCCTTCTCTCTTCTAGATTTTTTCCCCTCGCTTCAACACTCTATCCTTTCAACTGCTTGTACCTCAAGTTTACAAAATAATTCTACACATAATGAAGGGAGAATATACTCTATAAGTCCATGTATATTTAAGCAGCCACTCTCCGACCAATGAGAAATAACAACACAACAAGCTAGCAACATGCATCTATAGTCCTTAGAAGTTAGAAGTAAAGACCTGATGATAAACAATGCCAATGGCCATGCACAAACAGAAAAAAAGAAAACTATAAAAAGAGGATTAAGGGCTAATACTCCCATGAAAAAGCGGGAACAGAATTCTTTTTTTTAATAGAAAAAAAGTAGGAATAAAGTAAGATGATGACGTTCATCTCCATAACAGCAAAGAATTCTAGGCAACAAGTAATTCTGTATTCTTCTGTAAAGCCCTATTTGGCTTTAACATATATCACTATAACAACAGTGAAACAAATTACCGGACATGAGATGAAGGCCTAATTTAAGGTCAAACAGGCTAAAACAGGACAATAGATTAAACAAACCAAATTGCAGCAAAGAGACCGAAGCATACTACAAATTTATAGTAAAACGAATGAAAAAAAAGTGAAAACTGAAGTTAACAAGCTCACTGAAGTGGAAAAAGGGGGGGAAAAGACCAAGCACCTGCATGAAGCTGTAGCGTTCTCTTCCAATTGATTCATTTTCAGCAACAGCAAAGTATGCTAGTAAAGGGTAGTGCCCAATATATGAAGCATAGCTATCACGCTGAATATTCACTGCCCACTCACTGCACAGACACATACACACACACACAAAATAAAATTTAAGAGAAGAAATACAAATGGGAAACAAAAAATTAAAAAAAAAAATGATAACAAAACATGGCAAAAGAACTTTTTTTTTTTTTTGGAGGAACAAAAAACCCACAATCTGTTCAAGTCGGCATGCCCAGTTCCAACATATTTAGCTTGGAGATGCTCAAGCTGGGAATTGATGTTAAACCTATCACTGGCCTGCATAGAGCGAAAAGGCAAGCATATCCTTCAGATACTTAATTTCAGTAACGAAATATCAAAACTTTGATTCTGATTCACTTAAATAGGAGCTTGAGAAAATGGGGAGAAAAAAAAATGTATATATATTTATCAGAGCCTGAACTTTGGAAGCGCATAGAAAGCCAGAGACATTAAATTAGGGTGTTGAAGAAATTGGGAACAGATGAGATTGAAGGGTCGTACCTGCATATCGCCTCTTCTTCAGAACCACGAGCTGTGTTGTGTGACTCACCGAGTTGAGTTGCAACCGCAGAGCTTCCAAGTTCAGAGGGAAAGGGCAAGCCTACAAAAAATGGCAACGTTTAATGGAATGCTCTCTTTCTTTAGGCGGTGCACCCTTTTTATTTTTTGGGCCCCCATCCTTTTGTTGTTTTAACTTTCATTTTTTTATGATTAAAAATCTAACTTGAGAACAGGACTAACCACTCAAGGGTTAGGTCGGCCCTGGATAGTTCGATTCATTTACAAAATTACAAACATATTACTATATGGCTTATTAATAAAATAAACTCAGATTTTATAATATAAATTATATTAATATTCATAAATAAATTGATTTATTTTTTTCTCAATTTTATATATATATATATATATATATATATATATATATATATATATATATATATATATATATATATATAGGGAGTATATCACATTAAAAGAATGGTTTTATTATAAGAATGAGAGGAGTAAATCTGAGCCGTATAACTATACATGGATAGTTAAGATTTAAAGTTGTTTAAAAGTTACATAATCACTTAAAAAAGTCATGTGACTTTATGTTTTAATTTTGATCATTTATGTAAGATCCAATAATTAAGATTTTACTTATCTCACTCTCATAATAAACCACTCCTCTCATGTAATACGCTCCCTATATATATATATATATATATATATATACTTTTTGGGCATACTCATATTATATGGAAACTCATTTCTTTACATAACTTAGTGTTTGATTGTCTTAAAAATAATTTAACTTTGAATTTTATATATGTTTTTGAGTACTCACAATCATAGTGATATTCTCAACTAGGGGTGGCAACGAGGTGGGTTGAGCATATTTTAACTCAATCCGAACCTGCTCTGCACCTTATTGAATAACTCTCAACTCGCCTCTATCTTATTCACTGGGTTTGATACTCATAACCCAAATCCTATCCCGCAGACAACTCATCCCAATTTGTATTTTATCTGCCTCTATTCGTTATTTCTTTTAAATACCTAAAAAATTATTTTAAAATTTTCGAAACAAAAATTATTTTAAAATTTAATTCATACTTAAGATATATTTGGTATAAAGGTAAAAATGAAGTAAATATTTTTATAAATTAGTTTCATATGAAAAATTAAGTATTAAACTAATTCATAAAATTTTTACCTTTACTTTAATATCGAACACATTCTTAAAGTGATAGAAATATTCAAAAAAAAATCTTATATATATAAATATATATATATATATATATATATATATATATATATATATATATATATATATATTGCAGGGTGAGTTCAAAACTCGATCCGAGCATATTGAGGTAGGATGGGTATCCGTGCATTGGGTTGCAATTGCCACCTCTATTCTCAACCATCAACTTCAATAATTAAGCTCTCTTGATTATACAATTTCAATTCAAACCTTTGCTCCTCAAGAAAGAAAAATTAATAAATTTAAAATAAAACTGACTTTACTTGATGCATGTCTTTCATAGATATCCTATGAAATGTAACATCTATTCTGCAAAACAAGGACCAGTAACTTGCATACCATAATAGGAAGCTTTTTACAATGCTCAAAAAAACATGTTGAAAATATTTACAAACGTTTTTATTGTTTTTTATTTTTGCTGCATTCAGTTACTAAAAAATTATGTGGTCTTGAATTATTCCGAAATTAATACATGATTCCTCAATAATTGAATGTAGCAAAAGTTTTGTGAACATGATATGCCCCAGAAAGTTCTGTGAGCATTTAAAAAGTTTCCATCCCAAAAATGGGACATTCTGATAATGGTAAGACATATTAACATGTAAGGAGTCTACAAAGTTTTGAATTCATAAATATTATTTATTCTGCAATATTGCAGAAGCCATATGAACCAGCGGTTCGTCTAAAATTATGCATGAGTTTAAAACTTCATGGCCTATATTAGCTAATGTTGGGCATGGCAAGGAAAATTGTTAGACAGTAGGTCAATCGAAAAAAAAAAAAAAAAGTTACAGTAGTGATTCAGAAATAACTTTTCTCTACCAAAAAAGAAGAAATGCTAGTTTGGTTGTGTAGACTATAGCGATACATTACCGTCATAGATATGCTCTTCTTGTAATTATGTTGTTTACAGTTCACGTCATGAAGTGATCACATTGGAGCATTTTATTCAAGAAAAAGAAAAAGAAACCAAATAAACAAATGTTTTGGTTTTAGATCAAGATGCTAGTGTTGTACGTGGACAACTATCAACTGTGCAAGCCAAGATGTCTCTGTAGTCCCTGGATATCCTGAAAGAATCATAAACTTGGCCATCACTGCTCTTCTTGTACTCAAACAACAGGTTTGAATGGTCAAATGCTGTAAGTTTGACAAATCCGAAGTCGTGGTCCTTGAAGATACTCCATGAGGTGTTAATGGAGGTAAAGTCAGCAAGGGATGCTCCTCCTCCCCCAACCACTACATGTATTGTCCCATTCAAGGAGCCTGTGTAATTGTGCTTCTCTTTATTGGTGCAGATATTCTGAAGGAGGAAGAGAAAACCACAGTTAATTTGTATGTCAGGTGATAAGAAGTACAAAAGTGTCTTGATAATTCAATCACTTCAACCCTACGTGTTCTTGATGAGTGACTTGACTATCAGTAATGCCACCAACAATAGAAGGACAAGATGGATTGTACATTTTCAAAGGGGGAAAGGCTGTGCTCATGCCATAGCATGATGAAGTTAAGGGAATACCTGGTATACCGGGCATGTTCTTTCATAGTTATGGACATGTCCATATATGGCTATATCAACCTTATACTTTTGCCAGAGATGTTGAAGGTCCTCCCTTCCCATTGGTTCTTCAAAAGATCCTTCTATTGCATAGAACCATGCAGAAGAATAACCAAGTACCCTGTGTGCAAGAAATATCAACCATGGCTGTTTTTGTCTGTCAACCGTTGCCAAGCACTTTTCAATGAATTTATACTGCTCTGTTCCTTTTCTCCAATCAAGTTCTGTGTGAGCTATGCAGAATCTGAACATGCCATAGTCAATGGAGTACCTGGCAAAGTAATGCAATGTTCACAGCCATTTCCAGATGAACCAATATAATTAATATTTGGTAGGTATGCGCAAGGAGCTGGCATAATTTACAATGTTTATGTAACAATCCTCATTCATATATTTGTCTTTGAAAAGTCCAATCAAGTTTAATTTGATGCAACACAACCTACATGGCTATGCTAATTTGATGTTTGAACAAATGTTAAAGCTGCTACATGCCTACATCTACAAGAGTGTTATGTAAAAGTGAACAAACAAGCCACCGCAACATGTTCAGTATGATCTATGCAAAAGGTTGAAATAATATTGTACCAGAATTTTTCCCGGTTCTCAGCAGGAACATAAAACATGGTTTGAGCCAGTACACCGCATTCACCACCTGAATCCAAGTTCCCATAAAATGATCCAGTTCCTGGCCAGTCACGCTCATGGTTGCCACTACAGGAACATAATGTAGAGCAGAAAATAAGATAATGAATAAGTGTAAAGGTAAAAAAAAAAAAAAAATGCAACCCATGCATGACATCACAAACCTTGCTGTCATATAAGGTACGGTTGAGGCAATTGGCTCAATCTGTGCAGTAAATTGGTCCCACTGTGACATGTATCCATTAGCATAGCAGATATCACCAATGTGGAAGACTATATCTATGTCCTTTAGGTCTTGAATAATCTGCCTAGTGGTGTTGAGTGAGCCAGGCTGGAAATTGTGATACTCATTGGAGCCATCAGCTTCTGCCTGCTTGTGGGGTAATTAAATGAAAATTTGAGGTACCAGTAATATGAATATCAAGCAAGAATACTGAAATCTTTTCTTGGTGTATATATATATTATATTGACATGCCAGTTATCCTTACTTCCATTCAACTGACAAAAACAGCCAAAAGAAGAGAGTAAAGCATCCCTAAATAATGGGAATCACCCGTGGATGAAATATTGGAGAAAGAAGTTATTTAAGAGATCAAATCAACCTGATCAATCTTATGCATATATTTAATATATATTTATACATATTGTATCTTCAGAACAAGGTTAGAATTAGAAGGCCCATGAGAATAACAAGAAAGAAAATTACCTTCCCCATATCACCAAATATGACTACACGCTGCAAGGAATTTTGACCAGGATAAGGAGATGATTTAAATTGATATTCTTGACTCCAAATTATTGTACCATTAAATAATCTATGCCCCAGCTTGTATATGTACCTGAAAGTGGGGGGGAAATTACGAGTTGAGGGTCATGCACATTGAACTGCTGCTAATAATAATTAATAATTAATAGTAATGTTGATGCAGTAGAGTGCCAAGTGCCAACAAGAGTATAAGCTAAGTGCTGCTGTGGAAGAATGGACAAACAAGAAAACATAAAGATTAAGAATAAAGGTATTAGAGGGAAAGTTGGAGTACACATATTGAGGAATAAATGACAAAATCTCAAGTAAGATGATTCGGCCATGTGAGAAGAAAACCATTGGAGGGCCCAATGAGAAGAGGTTATTATATGGAAGATAACTCAATAGACAAAGGGTAGGCAAAGACCAAGGAAACTCTAAGAGAAACTATCATTGAATATCTTGATCCAAATGGCCATTCTGAAAATTTGGCTTTTGACAGTACAGTGGCATTATTCTATCCATGTAGCTAACTACACCCAGTAGGAAAAGAATTTTGTTGTTGTTGTTGCTGTTATTGTATAATGTATAGCATCAGTTTAAAGAAATACATTTATATCCCATCACATAATAGTATTTATCAAGTAATCAAGTTGCCTTAGTACTCATTCCCATATAAGTTTATCAACCCAACTTTTTTTGTTAAAAGAATTATTTGATTAGCTTTGTTTTGTTTAATTAACAAGTGGTATACTGCAAATCAATAATACTAGTTCTCATGCAACAATTTCGTAATGCTTATATAAGGCGCAACATACTCTCTGTTGGGCCACAGCTCCTTCAGAAAGCTAGTATGTATGTACCCAGGGTCACGCCATCCGACAGTCCTTGCTGGTGCACCTATATATAGATGAATAAAAATCATTATGTTTTTAATTCTATCACTTCCTTTCTGTTAATGACAATTTCAAATTACCCACATACTTTAAATATGGCAATATAATCATTTTTGCATAGAACTCCGCCATCCTGATAAACATGTTTGCCATCCCAAAATAACCTTTTTTCTGACTCTCAAATACAAGTAAAATCACCACTGAAAGGGGGCGCCATCTACAGTGCTCTTCGCTGGTCAAGGAGCATGGTGCACCTTGCAATCCAATGGTGAGATTGTGAGGTGCATCGATGCACCAATCACCTATGATGCACTGTAATAATATCTAATTTTAAGAAAATTTAAAAATATAATTAAATATATTTTAAAAATTAATTATCATACATTGACAGTATAAAATTATACTAATAGTATAAAATAATTTTATACTATTAATGTAATCAAAAAATTTTATCAGTGTAATTTTATTTTGATAGTATAAAATTATTTTATACTATTAATATAATTTTACACTATCAGTATATAAAATTATACTGATAAAATTTTTATAATTTTTAGAAATTAATTTTTATTATATACTGATAGTGTAAAATTATATTAATAGTATAAAATAATTTTATACTATCAGTGTAAAATTACATTGACAGAGTAAAATTATATTGATAAAATTTTTTTATTACACTAATAGTATAAAATTATTTTATATTATCAATATAATTTTATACTGTCAGTATATAATAATTAATTTTTAAAATATATTTAATTATATTTTTAAATTTTCTTAAAATTAGATATTATTATAATACATCATAAATGATTGGTGCATCAATACACCTCACAATCTCACCGTCAGATTGCAAGGTGCATAATGCACCTTTGACCAGCGAAGAGCATCGCAGTCGACGCCAAAGGTAACCAAAGAGTTGCATACCACACAAAGTGTTGCGATCAAAAGTCAGCGTCCCAGCAGGAGATTGCACAAGGTTTCCTCGTTTTGGGCCCCATTCAACAAAAGGCTCAGCTTCACTGATCCCGTATCCACTAGTCCATGTTACAGTAATCTGTGAAAAGAATGTAATAAATAGTCTTTTGATAATCCTAGATATTCTTAATCACACACATATAGATGTGCATTTACTAGCATATATCATTCAAAAGAGACATTTGAAGTTGCAATTAGAAGGAACATGTGTTGCACTAATATTCCATGAGAATGATATCCAAAGTTGGAAAGAGAAAATGCACTTTTGATATTGCAATATGAAGGAGCTTGAACTTACTTCATCCCATGTTTTCCCTTGTGCTAATCGTGGATATACTGGAGCATTTGGATTGCTGAATGATACTTTATTCGATATTGCAACAAGCTTTGGCTGTCAAAAGGGGAAAAAAAAAAGGCAAGAAACAGAAAGATAAAATTCAGAGCAAAATCCACACTTAAGGACTCTCAAACATTATGCATACAATTAATTAAATAAGTAAAAATAGGGTGACAGATGTAAACAATATAGAATAAAGTCAACTAACCAAAAACTGTAGAGGCGGAAACATGGAGTACACGGGGAAAAAATACCTTATTCCTAAATAGAAGTTGCAACAGAATTCAACAGTGTGTATGCATGCCCATGCAAATGGCTGTGTGTGAGAGGGAGACAGTTCAATTAAGGCATCTTTCATAGTGAAAGACCAGATATGTGAAACTTTTTCAGATGTTAGGGATGCTGTGAGCTATCTACGAGATGCCAGCAGAAGAAAGAAACGATGGACAATAAGACTGTAGGATTAGATATGTTTCATAAGGAGCTATATGATGAAAAGAGTTCCAAATAATTGAAACTTAATGGCTTTCTTGAACAAAATATTGTTTATCACTGTAAGCTGATATAATGTTCATGATGAAGCTCCTGCATAGCTAGTGGTCAATAATATAATTTCATGAAACCAGTAGGAAAAGTGAAGTTCAGAAAACTAAAGTGCACAGTGGCAATGATTTTCCATGGTTTAGGAAATCAACAATCATAATATTTCAATTAATCTGATAACCAACAAAATTATACTTATAGGGTGAAGTTTAGAAGAATACATTTGTTAAGCCACCCGTGAAAAGAGCAAACGAGAAGTCTGATCTTTGATTAATCAACTGAAGCTTCAAGGAACCTTTTCCTGTTTTCTTGTAATCATGACTAGAGAAATTTGCATACTGATACTGAAAATAGAAACCAAAAAAAAAAAAAAAAGGCAAGGTTATTATTAAACATTTGAACTTTTAAGCCTTCTTTAGCTCAAAAAGAACTAAGGGTTTTGTGCCAACCTTGATAGGTGCAGAACACAAAGATGGAGGTTCCATAAGTACATTTTCTGCAGGGCAGGTAGAAGCACTGGAAATTGTGAAACCAAAGAGAAATCCAATTAATGAAACTGTAGCTCTTTGACTTGCAACTTATGATTATGAGGCCATGACGTGCAGCCTACCTGAAATTTGCAGGAGAAAATACTCCAATCCAGTCATCTATTGTTGGTTTTGGATTATGATATTGCAGTGTTACCCATTCTGTATTTTGTCCCTAAAGCAGTTGCGAGAAGGAGAAAACCTTCATCAATTTCTGCTACCTAAACTTGTTTCCATCTTAGGCATTAAGTTAAAGGCAGATACAAATACTGAAGCAACTAGACCTTAAACAAACATAAGATTGCTTTGAAAAAATCTCAATTTTCAAAGAGGTAGCACAACTGTGCAAAGTAATGTGGAGTCAAAGCTTACCTTCAAACCAAGGACATTAGGGGTGGCTTTGATATAAGCATTTTCATCAAGAGCAAATACTGTCTTATGAATGGCAACTTTAGAGAGGGGCTGGTGCTCATCTGACACTACTTCTTGAAGGGTTACAAGAACAAGCAAAAAGAAAAACAGCATTATAGACTTCTCCATCCCATCCATCATCTAAATTCACCCAAAAAAATAGAAAGAAAAACAGTAAGAAAAGATAGACTGTAAAAACAGTCAATCAACATTCAACAACTACCTTCTCAATAAACTGAGATTCCAAACAACATGACAAAGCAAGAATAAATAAATAAAGGATCAATATTTGCCCACTAAAATGCCAATCTCAATTAATAACAGCACTTGGGTGCCTTAGAAACCAATCCCCACTTCCCCAAATAAGGAGCAGAAAATAAATTGAAAATCAACTTTGCATGTAATTTGAATAAAATGAGGATGGAGACATGCAAGATGAAAGCAGACGCAACCTTTGGAGAAGAACTGAACATGGAATGACGGCTAAGTAGTTTTATCAGCACACAAAGAAAAAAATACAAGAACAGGAACAGCTTATAATATCTTCATGATTGGTTTGATAGTGCTGTTACTTTTTAAAAATAGTTGAGTTCGGCTCTTCAAAAGCTGCCTTAAAAAAGTTATAGTAGTATTATTTGATAAAATAATATAAAAATTACTCTTAATAAGTAAAATTATGAAAATAATATTTAGTAAAATTATTCTTAATATTTAAAATAATTATAATAATTATAAATATTAAAGAAAATAATTTTTATTTTTAATATCATTAAATAAAGTAAAATTATATTAGTCTTTTAAATTTTAAAAAATATAATCCAACTTCAAAAAGTATTTTATAAAAATTCTTATAAGCACCCCTGACTCTAAAAAATTAGAAGTAAAAGCACCCAAATTTTTCGATTTATCAAATAAAAAAATTTATTTATACTTTTCATATGCCTAAATACCACTTCAAAAGACACTATCAAACTAGGTTTCGTTTATATAGGATTGTCACTCAAGTTCGCCGCACAGGTTTCATTTTATACGTAGATTACGGTTGATTTTCGAATATATGCAAGGAAGATTCTCTTGTACCCACGGTTTCAATGGGAAACCGACTTTTATGACTATTATTTTGCTCGTTGACTTCACTTGATGCAAATGGTCTCTTAAAATACAATTTCATTATTTTATATATCAAGTCATAATTTGATATTTTTAATATCAATATCCATTTATTTTCACATCAATTTATAATATTTATATATTAAATATTCATAAAATATCTTCTTTTAAATATATGTGCATAAGTAACAATTTTAATTGTCATTTCTTCTCTTAAAAAAATAAATAAATAAAATACTTTCGTTATTATCATTGACGGGCTGCATTAGCTTAGATCCGAGCTTTGTGCTGGAAGCTCGCGTTTTTTAATAAAATAAAGAATACTATACTAGTATTTGTGAGATTTAGCTCATTATACTCTTTGGTGTTTCCATCAACGTTACAGGGGTAGGAAGGTACTTTCATGGGAATAGATGGTTCCAACTTTATTTCAACACATAACGCAAATTTTAAATTCAAACATGGGTTTGTTCTGTGAGATGCATCACACACCTTATATGATTGATGGTCAGATATGAGGGTACACCAATATATCTTATAAAATTAATGGTCAGATATAAAGGTGTATTGGTGCACCCTCACATCTAACCATCAATCATACAAAGTGCGTGATGCACCTCTTAGCATTCGCCTTCAAACATTGATAATATTTTGGAGACAGTAATTTTCTTGTTGATTGACTTGTTTGTTTGTTAGTTAACGGAATTGCTAACCATGTATCATGGTCTAGTATTAATGGAATTCACAGAGGGGCATTGTTATTGTCGGCTCCAGTGTTTTATGCGCTTGAGTCTTGACTAGGTGTGAATTTAAATATATATTATAGGAATTACATATATCTGTAACATTTATCGGGTGATTTTTTTTATATGCTGTTTAGAGTGATTTATTGGAGTTATATAGGATTTTTGGTAAAATTTGAAAAATATGGGATTTTGGAAGGAATCCAGTTTGTTATCAGACGAATTTCATTATTTTTAATAAAAAAATTAAAATTTGGTATATTTTCAACTGAATTTTATTATTTTAATATAAACGAGAAAAAAGAAAAAAAATTTTGATTTATTATTAGTCGGATCTTATTATTTTAATAAAAAATAGGAAAAAGAAAAAAAGAATCCAACTTACTATCAGTCGGATCTTATTATTTTAATTAAAAAAATTTGAAATCCAGGTGAAAGTACATCAAATTTTATTTTTTTTATTTTTTGTGTTGTGTGTATGTAAGAGAGAGAGAGATTAAGAGAGAGCGTGGGATAGAGAGAAGAAGAAGAGAGAGGGGAAAGAAAAGAGAGGAGAGAGAAGGAAAAGAAAAGAGAAAGAAAGAAAAAAAGAAGAGAGAGGAGAGATGAGAGAGAAAAATAGAAAGAGAGAGAAAAAATTTTAAAAAATAAAAATACCATATTTATCAAATTTTTTTCACAAAAATCTTATATAAAAAATAATTATCCACATTTATTTATGGGATAGAATACTGTAGCATTGCACACACTCAAGTGTTTCATAACACCATGCCATAAGAAGTGGTCCAATAAGAGGGGGTTTTGATAGTTTGTATAAAATCTTAAGTTTAATCCAAGGATTTTTCACAGCATCGTCCAAGCTAGGATATTTCATTTTCAAGTTACAGGTAGGGGACACAACTAACAGCTAAGGCCAAAGACAAATGAATGAAATGGCCCATACATACTTGTTTGGTCGAGCAAGTTGCATCCCTGCTGCAAAACGTAGAATTAAAGTAAATACACATTCAAAATGAGAGATGACCACTATAACAATCCCACTAGGTTTTGCTCCTATCTTTTCTGAAGAAATGGATCTTTTTATGTAAAAATTTCACATGATCAAATTATGTGTTAACTTTTACCATTAATCAACAAGATAGAATCAAATATGAAATCGACAAAAGAATCTAATCAATTTCACTCGAGAGAATTCATTCTCATAAAAATAAGTTTGAAGGGAGGAATGATCACTGAAATTATCAGCTCAAGTTGTCTCTTGATCAAGAATGGGACGACTAGTCAATATCACTATATGGTTTCTAAAAATCCCTGCCCCTTTCTATTCTACTCGCATCCCCCTGTCCCCACTATTTTAGCAAAGCACCAGAGCTTACTATTTTGATGTACATCTACACTTATTAGGGATGAGAGAAGAAGAAATAATACAACAAATAATAAATGTTTTTCACTTCAATTTGACACAAATTACATATGATACGGGTACCAGCCATCCAGATATATATTTGGCTCTCTAAGCCTCAAAGTGAAATAGACAAATTGAAGCTCCAAAATGGTAAGAGAAAATTCCTTTTGTAGCCTTTATTTGGTTATTTGCATCCCGCAGAGTTTCTGAGACACACTATCTGCGTTGGACGAATTAAAAAATCCAAGACGCTAGAAGTCCTGCAAAGACACCCCACCATAACAATAAGTAACACAAAAAATAAAAGGAGTGTACATTATGTTATGTGGTATGCTTACAACTTATTATCCCATAAGCATACTGCAGAGAAGTTGTAAACTTGTAATAGAAGCCTCGAAGAATGTAACTCTTAATGCAGATGATTGATTATTCTATGCAAAAATTGGCATCTAATGAACTCCGTGAGTTTTTTTAATATATTTTAGCTTTAGAGCTATACCCAAAAGACAATTATTCTCAGAAAAAAAAAAAAGAAGTGTCCTGAAAAGTATTTTAGACTTGGTGGAAAAAGAGGCAAAAGCAGTTAGGAAGACAAATAATAGCAATTTGTGTACCTCCAATAGTCAACACGGTTTGAATTTTCAGTTCCATTGTCCCACTCCAAGCATATCCTAATCACATAAAAAATTAAATATCAGGCAAACCAAGTTTTTGAAAAATGAAATAAAATAAAGTAGAAATGAACATCTTGAGCTTTTGGCTATCTACTAACCTTGTCCAATACAATTGGTGGTGGTGTTAACCCCATTTCTGCAAACACAAGAAAATGACTCATCCAAACTGGCAAAGCCACACAATCCTCCACTGGCTTCACAATCCTTACAACTATCAGTATAATATGAATCATTATACAGCAAAGATATCCCAAACTTCCATTTCATTGGGTCCCCTTCATCTCCAAACTCATACACTGAAGTATATGATGAGCATTGCAGCTTTGGAAGGTCCAAACTGTAGCCTAACCCAAGTCCTGTAGGGTAGTCATAGACACAACAAGTGGAGATTGGTGCAGCCTGTGGCAACCCAATGCCTGTCACCCCTTTGCAAGAATACAGCCCTCTACAAACACGAGAACCAGAACCCGTGTCACAGAAATCTTCTGTTGAATCAAACACGGGGGATGTGGTGGAGCAACCAAGCAGAACAAAGATGTTTTCATTTGCAAAGGTGAATGGACTGTCCTCACCCAAGTTAAAGCTACCAGAATTTTGCATCTCTGAGCAGTTTGACATGAAGGGGTCTGTGACTATGACAGTGCTACTTGGATAGTCTATTGAGGAGATGGTGTAAACACCTGTCCTAGTTGAGTATTGAAGAGTGCCAAAGTTGCATTTTATGTACCTAGAAAATGCAGGGTGGCCACAGCCAAAGCCAGTGCCAAATGGGTATTTAACTGGGATTGTACCACATGTGCTTTGACATGTGCCATTAACTGGGATGATGGGTAAAGCAGAAGAGGCCTCCTGAATTAACAAGAGTAAGATAGAAATGGTGATGAGGAGAGGTGGAGTTAGGGGAACTGACATTGGTGAAGATTTTGGAGGGTTGGATATAGGAGGTATCCTTGGATGGCTTTTCTCTTTTATTCTTCCTTGGCCAATTGAATATATTACATTATTACCTGACTGATGATGTTCATTGGGGTATTCTTTTCGGTGGAGCTTATTACTTTCAAACAACTTTTTTCCTTCCTAAAAAGAAGAGACCGTTTATTATAAAGCTAGACAGCAATACAGCAATAGTGCATTGTTACTAAGTAGGATTTAGGAGTGAACACATAGACTTGCATTTTAGGGACAAAGAAAGCTTAGCTATTCATTTATTCATTCATGTGAATTAGTCACTGGAATGTTGACATTATTGAACATCCACACTCCACAGTCCCCATGCACAAACTGCTTGGCCTACCATGTGAAAATGTTGACTCCATAAACCTAAATTATAGCTACAAGGGTTGCCAAGAGAAAGAGAGAAATGCCAATTATAGTATAGGATGGTATTGGTATTGATATTGGTATCACCACCTGCACTCCCAGAGCGAGAATGATGAAGGCAACAGATACCAGACAAATACATACATGACATGAGTCTCTCAAATTTTGTTTAACAACAAACTGAAAATAGCATCTCTGTTTTATTTTACTTGGTTTTTGCATAAAACATCTTATCAGGAAAAAAAAAAAAAGACAAGCCACACTTCAAAATTGATGATTTTTTTTTCTTTGAAGTTTAAAATTAAATCATTTTTTCCCTCAAAATTTTATACAGGAAGAAGCTTTCAAGTTTGAAGTAGAACCTCTCTGGTTTTAAGAAGCTTTCACATAAGAACCTTACGAGGGTCTTACGATGTCTATTTAGCAGGTAACAGAATCTTAGATGGCAACACTTCCACATCGTAGACAAAATCAATCAGGTAATAATCCATTATGTAACATGAAAACTAATGAATGCTTAGAAACATGAACAAAAGGAGACAAAATATTTCATTACCTTGACTAAAGGTAAGATACAAAAACCTTACAACAAATGCTTCCTCGTTTCTAAGATGTGCAACTTGTGAGCTGTGATAACTGATAGTCTTTGTACTCACGACAAAGATGCATATAAAATAAAGCTATAGTGGTTTAAATATACCCCATGTGACCTGAACCATAGGAACAAGCATGGTAAGTAGAATGCAGAAAACGAGAGCAGAGGGAATCCATAGAAGCATGAAACCAGGGGAAGAGGAAGGAAAAAAATTTGGACCATTTCTCGATTTAGTCGAGTCATCCTTGTGAACGGGCCATGCTAATCTTCTCTGTATCGTTCCAATTTTATCGGAAGTCCCATAAGGAAAGCCAGCGGCTTCCGCCACTGCTTTATAAACACTCAGATTTTGCAACTTCTAGTCGATGTGGAACTCAAGTGGTAGCGACAACATGCACTCCAGTGACTAACTGAAGCAGTGCCTACTGTAGACAAGTCTTGGTCAGCCTCGACCGGAAGTAAACAAGAAGCATCTCTATCAGTGGGAAAGAAGATGAAGTTCTCACCTCTAAGCTGACCAAAGGAGATAAGAAGGTATTTTAATGTATATTTTATGTATCTAGGGGCAAAGGAATGGCTGGTGTAAATTCAACTAGGTACCTAAGGGTAGCCTTGTAGCCCTTTTGATTACTTTGCTGTGACGCATTCTGTTTTGAGTTGACATCTCGTTTGAGTTCTTAACTTCTTCCTTTTTTTTTTTTCTTTTTTTCTTTTTTTCTTTTTTTGATGTGATTGAATTTTTATCTATTTGTTAGTATCATTATTGGGGGCTTTTTACCCGAAAAAAAAATTTAAAGAGTTTAAAATTTATGCTGGGTTTGACTAATCATATAATAACATGTAATTAATATATTTTACATAAAATTTTATAAATTTAATTATTAATAATTTTTAAAAAATTTAATATTTGTTATAAGGTGTTTTGATTCATCGAATTAACGGGACCAAATGGATCTTAAGTAAATAAGCTAAACCTAAACATATTGAGCTAATATTATATTAATTTATTAATATTCATTATATATTGACATGATCTATTTAATTAGCAGGTCTAACTAGATCTGAGTTGGGCATAAATGAGTTATATTAACTTATTTAAATTTATGGATTAATCTTAAACTAATCAAGCCAATATCATATTATCTTATTAACTTTGTTATAGATTGACCTAACCAATTTAATTAATAGACCTAAATAGGTTAAGCCTAAACATAGTTGTTAAAATCTCGTTCCAGAACTTAAAATTATAAGATTTTACATTTTTATGGAACAAAAATTTGTTCGATCTTGAATAAAATTTAATTTAGGTAAAATCTTTTCCAAAAGCTATTTAAAGCATTAAAATCCTTAAAAAAAATTAAGAAATAATTTTATGTTTTCAATATTTCATATATTTAAGTTATTAGGTTAAATTTTTGTTAGTTTAACAAGTTTTGAGTCTCAAAATTAGATTTAAGCATGTGTTAACCTAATCTATTAGAGTAACAAAAGAGTTTTATTATTATTTCTAATAAAGAACATACCATAATATTATCTTCATTGACTAACATTCTTTATATTATGTGGTCACGTTATGAATCCGTTGCTCAGCGTTCTCCACAATCCATACTGCTTTACATCTCTACTTCTATTTACATTTACATTATAAAAATTTATTAATTTAATACTTAAATTTGAGTTGATTTTATTATTTAAGTATAACAATTTTTTATACATATGTACATATTTTTAATAGTATGTAAAATCTACATTTTTACATTTTGCTTTTACTTTATCCTCTAATATTTTTTTTAGTGAAAATATGTTTTTAACAACCTTAGGCCTAAATGACTTAAACTAATATTATATTAGTTTATTAATATTTGTTATAGGTTGATCTAACCTATAGGTTCTTATATGGGTTGTGTTGGCCTATTTAAATTTATGGGCTAACTTTTAAGCAAGCCTTGCTAATATTATGTTAGCTCGTTAACATTTGTTATAAGTTTACCTAATTCATTTAACTAGCGGATCCAAATGGGTTAGGCGTAAACAGCTTGGATTAACATTATATTGATTCATTCATATTTATTATAGGTTGACTTGATCTACTTAACTAGTGGACCTAAATGGACTGAATTTAAACAAGCCAAACCAATATTATGCGAGTTCATTAACATTTACAATAGATTGAATTGATCTACTTGTTTTTGTTTTTGGGTCATGGACTGACCAATTTAATTAATAAGTCTAAATGGGTTGAATCTAGATGGATTGAGTTAGACATAATATTTTTATAAAAATAAAAATAAAGATTCTTTTTTATAAATATTATTTTTTTAAAATATTTTTTCATAAATTAAATATTAATATAAACACAATTTACATGTTGTTATTATAAACTTATGTGAATGTTTTTAATGGATCCATATATGTAAGGATTTTGATATGGGAAGACACGCAAGGGTTCATAGAATTTCCTTTATTATTATAATTTTTCATATTTTTCTCTTTTCTTTTTAAAGGAAACTTAATTAAAATACTTGCCCCTATGTCGTTTTGTACTTTAATAGGTAAATCATTTTCACCTCATAATTTTGTATGGGAATTAGGAGTATTCAAGATTAGTCTGATAATTTGTCTCTCGACCTTGAAATTATTTAGATTTAAACTTTATAATTTAAAGTCGAGTTTAGATTTTATTTTTACATAAAATTTAATTATTATATATTGATATTATAAAATAATTTCATAATATCAACCAATACAAATAGAAAAAATATCAAATTATACTAAGTAATTATCTATTATGATAATGAATTCACTACGATTTAGAATTTTTTTATATTTCTATCGGCTAATAATTTAAAATTATTTTATATCGTTAATGTATAAAAATTAATCTCTTCAAATTAACCTTTTTGAGTTTGAAGATATACAAACTCTAAAAGAAAATTAGATTTTCATTAAAAAACTAAATTATATAATTTTAAAATAATTTTAAAATATTTCTTAAATTTTTTTTATTTCTACAATTTAATAACTTAACTATGCAACATGAAAATAATTAAAACATAAGTTTAATTGAGATGCACTGATAATATAAAACAATTTTATACTGTCAATTAATAGAAATATTAGAAATTAAGAAATTATAGTGGATCTCTCATTGTAATGGATAATTATTTATATAAGTTAATATTTTTTAATATTTTTACTGACTAATAGTATAAAATTAGAGTAGTTATTTTATATTATCAATATATCTAAGTTAAATTCTTAAAACATTAGTTAAAAAAGAGAACAATTAAACCCTTATCGCATTTTATGCATCCAAAAGTGGTACTATATATATCTAAACCGGGTTAGCCTTATTCCTAATTTCCTAGCCGGTAACCCAACATGAATCATGGTATATGTGTAACATAAGATCTAAGTTCATAGATTTCAGTCCAATCATAACGTCTGGAGTTGGTTACCAAAGAAAGAAAGTTCAACCCAACCCAAACCTTCAAATTTAATTTAATCTCATCCTCACTCTAACCCTTGTGTTATGGGTTCGATTCCAGCAGATCGAGGAATATAATCTCACCCTTATTGCCTATTAATGCTGAAAATAATCCTTATTGCCTGTTGACAAAAAAAAATTAAAAAGAAAAAGAACTCATTGCCTAAAACCCTAAACCCCATCTTTTCCATTTTTATTACCATTAATCTCTTATCATATGACAACGACTATGACTATGAGCATGAGCTATGTGATTCGAAGCGCAGTGAAACAAAGTTATCATTTCTCAGAGAAGAAGAAAATCCCAATGATTCTTACACGTTCTGCTTCGATGCTCCATCTCCAAAAACCCCTAATTCCCCACCAATTCTTCAACCATGTTCCCACCTTTCGCCGCAGCACCACTTCCCCTTCTCTCTTCAAAGCTCACTTCTTTTCTCTCACCCCTCAACGCCGAACCCGAATCACGCCCTTTGGAGCCCGTGTTGCGGCAGCATCATCAGTGCAGGATTCTAAGGGCAGAGACACTTTCTTTGCGGAAGAAAACGTTTCGTGGAGCTCACTCGGTCTCTCTGATACCCTTTCTCGAGCTCTCTTTAACATTGGCCTCAAAAGACCCTCTTTCGTTCAGGTCCCGTTTTATTTTTTTATTTTTTTTTCAATTCGTTTTTTTCGTTTCCCACTGTTTTCACGATGACCCTTTTGCCAATTAATGCCCCCTTTGTGATTTTCTAGGAAATTGAATGACCCCCTAATATCAAAAATTGAATCTTTTTTCTTTGCTGTGTTTATGTTTAGAGAAATGTTTTTTTTATGACTTAGGTAACACTTTAGGTATTTAGAGATAAAAAGAAAAAAAAAATTAAAAAAAAAAGTGAAAGGAGTGAAATAATTCATAAAAAAAGAAAAAAAATTAAGAGAGGGTGTTGAGGCGTTGGAGTTTTAGATATGTATAAATAACATAAC
The DNA here is from genome assembly GCA_031439585.1 of Pterocarpus macrocarpus. NCBI lineage: Eukaryota > Viridiplantae > Streptophyta > Magnoliopsida > Fabales > Fabaceae > Pterocarpus > Pterocarpus macrocarpus. The sequence goes on along the minus strand of CM062518.1, from coordinate 32,005,423 downwards.
CTTTGTGCTTACGATGACAACCCAAAAAAAAAATAGAAAATCCAAAGCAAGTTGCAGTGCTGTGCCAAGTAGTGAATTTCGAAGCTACATGAATTGGAAGCTGATAACTGTTTTTATTTATTTATTTGGGGTGCTGTGGGCTGTGGCTTATGATGTGCACTTTATTGATAAATATTCCGTGTGTTCAGGCTTCTTCTATACCATCTGTGCTGTCTGGAAAGGATGTGATTATCGCGGCAGAGACTGGCAGTGGTAAAACATACAGTTATCTAGTTCCTCTAATTGATAGGCTAAGGGACACCCAGGAACATTCTTTACATACTGTATCTGAGCAAGAAGTGTCTCTGCGCCAGAACGTTTTTCTCGTCCTTTGTCCGAATGTACAACTTTGTGAGCAGGTAGTTAGGATGGCTAACAGTCTCCGTGGAGACAATGGTGAACCGATTGTTAGTGTGGCAGCGATTTGTGGCAGACAGGTAGTGATGCTTTAGCTTTTCATTTTATTTTTTTTATAAATTTTTTGCACTTCAGGTTGTCATTGTGCAGTTATTATGATATGGAATTTGTGGTCTGCTACAATACTTGCCTGGTTGTTTCTATGCAAAAGTTTAGCTTCCTTCTCAAATTTTAAGAGTTTGATTTACACTGCTAAGAATCTTTTTGACCCAGGGATGGCCAATTCGTGAGCCAGACATCATTGTGACGACACCTGCTGCTCTTCTGAATTATGTTGACACTGATAGAACCCGCCGCATGGAATTTATGCGTGGTGTTAAATATGTGGTATCTTTCTTGTTTTGTGATCTTATGTAGCTATGCAGATCTAAAAGATATATGAATTGAACTTTAATTCTTATTACTTTTATGTTTCTATTTCTAATTGGCAGGTGTTTGATGAGGCTGATATGCTTCTCTGTGGGAGCTTCCAGAATAAAGTGATCCGCCTGATAAACTTGCTTCGCTTTGATGAAAAGCTCTTGTCTCGAGCAAAAGAATCAGCAGGAGAGTTGCCAGAGAAACCAAAATCCTCCTTGTCATTGCATGATGCTTTGGAAGGTGAAGAGGAACTTCCTACTGAAGCCACCTCAGAAGAGGATGACGAGACTCATCAGGATATTGTTGATACTAATAATGAAGCTGAATTTGTTAAACGAAGAGACTGGAGGAGAGTAAGGAAAATTTATGAGCGCAGTAAACAGTATATTTTTGTTGCAGCTACACTTCCAGTGAATGGAAAGAAAACAGCTGGAGCAATATTGAAACATATGTTTCCTGATGCTAAGTGGGTTAGTGGAAACTATCTTCATTGTCACAATCCAAGGTGCTTCAATTTTTTCTCACATTACTCTTTATCAAAGTGATTTTTTTTTTTCCTCTTTGTTACTCAGCTAAAATAATGGCATGTATCTAAAAAGAACTAGAATAGGAAAGTGGTTAAATAAGCATTTGAGAGAAGATGATCAAGTCATTCACTTTTCTTCTTTGGCATGGCAAGTTTTGACTTTACAATCAAGGCACTTGGTGTTATAATGCCATGCTTTCTTTGTTGAAAAACATACGAAGTATACGTAGTAATATTTGGTGATATCCAAGCCGCCCTGGCCCTGATGGTAAATAGTGTGCTTGGTTTTGCATTTGTGATTTAATTTGTTATTGTGGCTTTTCAAATTTCAGATTGGAGCAAAGATGGATTGAAGTTACAGTCAATACACAGGTGGATGAACTCATAAAGGCTGTGAGTCATCGTTTTAGGCCTGCAGATTTGGATAATTCCGGTGGCATTTGCAGAACAATGGTGTTTGCCAACACTGTTGAGGCTGTTGAAGCCGTGGCAAAGATATTGGTCCGATCTGGGATTGAATGTTTACGCTATCATAAGAATTGCACATTGGAGGAGCGAGCGCAGACCTTAGTTGAATTCCAAGAGAAAGGTGGTGTTCTTGTATGCACGGATGCAGCTGCTCGTGGTGTTGATATTCCTAATGTCTTACATGTTATTCAGGTACACTTCTTTTACTACAGTATATAAGTTTCTTGTTCAATTATTGTTCCTATTTTCATGATACCAAAAACTATGTTAATCCTAACCTAGGCTTCGATACAAAGTAAGGTAACATTATAAATCAATACAGTAGGTTGATCAAATGAAAGCATTGAAGTATATGCACAAAATTAAGACAATACACATAAACATGACAGAAATAAAGCTTTCCTGCCGTTCGGCACTACAGCCTTTTCACTTGTGGAAGTTACTTGTGAAGACAACTCACAATAGGACACTTAAAGATATTGTAGTCTGTAAAATTGAATTATCTTCAAAGATTATATGCCTTTGTAATTACTCCCTATAGTTCGACAAAGAGTGGATATTAGCTCTTGAAATTGATGTCCCACTAAGTACAAGATCCCCCATTTTCCAGGCATGTTTCCTCTGCCACTTAACTGAATTACATTCTTCAATATAAGACACCTAAATCATTACTGTGCATGCATCTTATGACATCTGACACTTGTATTATGTTAATGACCATGCTTTATAATGTTGTTTACTTGTTTTTATTGTGTTTTCTGAATGTTCATTTTTTCTTAGGTGTTATATTTTATTGAATATAGGTGTTCCTTCTCAATGTTGTGCATTTATTTCAGGCAGATTTTGCTACTTCTGCTGTCGACTTTTTACATAGGATTGGTCGTACAGCTAGGGCCGGTCAATTCGGACTCGTTACTAGCATGTACACTGAATCCAACAGGGAGCTTGTTGATGCCGTTCGTCGAGCAGGGGAACTTGGTCAACCTGTGGTAATTTTTCAAACCGTATTTATGGGACTTAATCCTGGACAAATACAAACAGATTGAGCATTTTTTTTTTTAAAAAAAGAATAGTAATTTTTTAATGGTAAAATTAGATCTTGAAGAACTTCAACAGTTGATGCTGGTCATGTATGATAATAAATCGACTATGAACTAAATAATATAATATATAATTCCATCTCCGTAGATCATTGATGGATTCCAATTTCTGTGGAGTAATAATTATTATTTTACCGCAGGAGACTGCATTTAGCAGGAAAAGAAGCTTCCGTAACAAGCTCAAAAAGAGGGGTAAAGTTTGCTATTTGGTTCCACAAATCTTTAAAAGTCAAGACTGTTATATGTGTACTCCGAAGATAGATTTTCAGTGACAATGTTCAAGTGTGATACAAAATGCATCCGAGTCTTGGATCAGCAACAACGTACAGCATGTTCGGTTTCCCGTTTGGAAATTTTAAAACCATGGACCATGGTTTTGAGGTCTCGAACAGGAAGCCAAATATGCTAGTAAACTAGTTAGGGAGGTTTAAATTGCTCGTGGGGTCTGTCTAACTTGATCCAATTGTCAATTTGTATTTGTAGCAGGTGCTAACGAAGTCAGAGATTCAGAAGCTATTGAAGAGAGTGTTCTAGCTTGATAATACAAGGTCATGTGAAACTCAGTATCTAAAGCAACAAGCACCAATGACAGCGTGAACACCATTATGGGCATCGGCTTTGAAGTTTACTAGCTGTCACACATGCATGCCTCAAAGTAAATGGCCCACATGCAACATCTATTGAATCCTACCATTTCTTGGGAATTACGAGATCACCGTGAACCCATCCTCCATGAGTTTAATCAATGCAGACTTTATTGGGATCCTTCTCGTGGTTAATTAGTAGAGTTTCTTCTCCAGTCTTCTTTTTTGGTGTCTGTCAAGTAGTAAAATATTCAATACTCCAATAGTATAACATGCCCATTAATGTCTGCATGTGTGCTAATCAAAGTTTCTAGGAAAGTTGCTGATAGTGGGAAGAATTTTCAGGTGTAGTCACCTAATTTGGTTCCTATCCTTTTCTTAACTATGTAAATTATGAGACGGTTGTATTGCTCTCATCATAATTCTTCATTATACCTGTAACTCACAATTTTAAGGCAGCAAGACCTGCCAAACAGCATTTTACATCTCCAGATGTATTATTATAAGCATATATTGCGGGTGAAAATAAGATGGTAATTTCAATGAAAATGTACTAACTAAAAATGGAAAAGAATAAAATAAAGCAAAAACCATCCTATATTTTCAAGAGCTTGGAGATTAGATGTCTTCAAAATCCAAGATTGTATGAAAAATGTAATTTTTATCTTATATCTTTCAGAGGTATAGTAATGAATATATGCGGTGTACCACATAAATCACATTAACTTAGGGGTGTGAACTGAAGCCGAATATAACGGTGTTTGTAAATTAACGAAGCAAAATTTTGCGGTGAGAAGTCAACAATTTGTTCATTCTGCACAAATATATGTATGAATTGTCCAAATGTTCAAATAAGAACTTGTAAAGTGATAGGGAAAAAAAATACAATTTACGGTGTACATAAAAAATGTTCCGCTTTTAGGCGATGCATAATCCAAAGTTTGGTCGGGTACTGAGCAAAGCAATAACCCGCATTGCCAGGATCCTAGGCTCCTAGCCACACAGCCAGCTCCCCCTACTTTATGTATGTCAAAAATATTAAGAAAAATATGATAAAAATAACGACTCCACTGGGGATCGAACCCAGAATCTCTGGTTCCGTAGACCAGCGCCTTATCCATTGGGCCATGGAGTCTAACATCGCATCTGTGATCATGCTTTGCGAAATTCCTTATTTATCTCTGATTTTGTTCTTTCTTGCCAGCTCAACTCTCCAGATCAAAGTGCCATAAATATTTGTAAATAAAATAAGCATTCCCTCCATTTTTTTAATAAGTATCAGTTTAAAAATAACATTAGATTTAATAAACTTAAAAGTTAAGTTAATCATATTATAAATTTAATATATAATATTTCTTTGATAGAATCCTGTAATAACATATAAAATATTTTTATCATGCTTTATTTTTCTCTCAATCGAGACTTTAAGTTTACTGTTTAGTAGTCACAAACCATATTTAAATCTCTAACATAAATTATTACTGACTAGAGAAAGATCCAAATTTTGATGGAAAAAAGTTAACGAGTGCCACTAAAGAACTTTAATGTTGCGTTTTGATTGATTGTAAGTGATAGAATAGGATGGAATGAAATGATATTAATTTTCATTGCTTGAATATTTTACAATAAGATAAAATTTATTCTATTTTATTTTATTTTAGGTTTAATTATTCTATTAGTCTCTATAATTTTACTTAATTTTTAATTAAATTCCTACATTAAACAAAATTTTGTAACCAAATCTCTAATTATTAACATCCATTACAAAAATTTGAAATTGAGTAAAATATTATAAGGATATTCGATCTCCTTCTCCTTCTCCTTCTCCATCTCCATCTCCATCTCCCTCTCCCCCCTTTCCTCTATCGGAGTCCAAAATCCTCCCCTACCATCCACCTCTCCTCCTTCATCAAACCATGAACCATAATGTCCTCAATCCACTATCATTAAAACCAAAATCAATCAAGCCAAAATAAGAACTCAGATCAACCAAATCAAAATAACCAAAACCAAACAACTCAAACCAAAAACCTCCATCATACAAATTAAAAATAATAATAATTCCTATTGACCCAAAACCACCCCTCTCACCCATGATCACACCTTGGAACCACCATCAAGAGTCTATTCCTCTTATAATTGTAAGCCCTATTGTGTCATCATATCCCTGGCCACTTAGTCACAAAGAACCATTCAACCTCATTGCTCTGCCATCGTGAACTCCCTTGTACTGCCTTATCTATAGCTGCGTGCCACCACGCCACCATCATCAATCATGCAATGTCATCTTCGTGACCATCATCGCCGCTACATCAGTCGCACACTACTACTTTACCTCAACCTCGAACCCAACATAATCACGACAACCACCTAGCTCGCAACACCGCTGTGTCGCCTCGATTCACCATTGCGAATCAACCATTGTTGAACTGCACAACCACCCAAACTTCACATTGCCTGAGCCTCATCCGTGACCAGACTCAAGCACTATGCTCACAAGAGGGAAATCAATGGTGGTAATAGATGATGATGATGATAATGGATGATTAACAATGGTGGTGGTGATGAGTGGTTTGGGATTGTAAAATCAATTTGTTGGGTTTGGTGTTTTTGATAAAGGAGGAGAACTAGGTGGGGGACAATTCTAGTGGAGAAAAGTGGGGAAGAGGGAGATGGAGAAGAAGAAGGAATATTTTTAAAATATTTTATTCAATTTCAAGTTTTTGTAACAGATGTTAATATCAGGGACTTGATTACAAAATTTTGTTTAATGTAAAAACCTAATTATAAATTTTTAAATTATAGGAACCCAATTAAAAATTAAGTGAAATTATAAGGACTGACAGAATAATTAAGCTTTTATTCTATTCAATACTCTTAATTTTTTTTCCTCTTTTATTTTTCTTCCTCTTCAATTTAAGAGAAATGGAAAAAAAAAATACAATAAAAGCATATTGTTATAACCTAGGAAGCACAAACATTGATACAGACACTTGACACGATACAGACATAGACAGGAGGACATACCAAATTCATAAAATTATAGGACACGGACATGGTGTGCGTGTGTGTGTGTGTGCATTAAACATTTAAAAAAAATTCATAATTCATAACATCATATTATAATACTTTTATATGTCAAATTATCAATTTTTATTACTTTTTAAACTCCTCCCAAAAAACATAGAATATTTCTTAATATATGTTATGTGTATTTCCTATGCCCCTTCCAAAAAATATCGGACACTATTTTTATTGATATCTCAAAAAAATTCCTAAATGAACATGGATTTTTAGACCTTGGAATTATTTTTTGGTCTATCAAATAATTGGAAAAAAAAAAGAGTACTAAGCCATGTCCCTATAATGTTCAACCGTATCCAATGCGTGTCCAAGCTAAAAAATAATATTTTTTAAATGGGACACATAAGACTGCATGTCAAATACGTGTCATACTGATATTCAACACACATCAGTGTCCCACTTGTGACAGACATAGAGACATACCATCAAATTGATGTGTATGTGCTTCCTAGGTTAAAACACTTCATCATTTCATTCCTTTTTATTGTATTTTTAAATAGAAACTTCTCTTACTTTTATTTGACATAAAAATAAAATAGAACATTTATTTCATTCTGTTGCACTTCATATTATTCTATCACATTCTATTTCATTCCACAAACCATGAAATAAAATAAGTATATGAATTATACATGTATACATACGTTTCTCAAAGAGTATATATTTATTTATTTTATTAAAAACTTTATTATGCAAGTATTGAAAACCATTTTTCCTTTGGGGGTGGTTCGTAGAGAATCGAATGCGGGTCAGGTATAGTTCAACGTAGGCTAACTTCACTGTCACTATGGCGCAAGCCTCAACTGCTAGAAAAACCTTATTTAGTGTTCCAAGACCCAATTTTTTATTTTTTGTCCAAAACAAAACAATACTACGAAACCAAAGCCACTTTTAATTACAAGAGTAAGGGGGAAAAAAGTAGCATTTATATGCTATTGGAAATAGGTGTTCTGATGCTGTCTATGGTTTCGATCCATCATTTAATAAAAAGCTTTAAATGATGTTCTCGCATTCAGTGAAGTGGTTGGTGACCATTTCCATGTAACTTGCCAAACTAAAATCACTCGTGGGAGTTACTCAAAATCAGACAACCAGAGGTCAATTGCTATGAAAGCTGATGAAAATAATCCCCAACCCAATATAATTAGGCCTTAATTCATCTGATCCTCAAACTCATTAAGGAAAGACATGCTTCATTTATTCATTAAACATTTATAACCACACGTAATGCATTATAGATAATTACGTTACACAGATCATAAACACACTAGATAATTACAATTTATCAAATACATAAATGCACAGAGAAAGATAGACAAGCAGAAGGGTAGACGCATTGGCATGCACACTAGGGGCACTTAGGCTTGTTGCCATGAGTAACCATGTCAGTGTAACACCTCCCACAGATTTCTCTATTCCCGTAAGTGCCTGGAGGAACACACTTGCACCTTAAACAGCATGTCCCGCAAGCTCTGGTGCAAATCTTTGGCCTTGAGTGCGCACTGCACCTCACCTGGCACCTTGCTCCACAGTCTTCCCAAAAACAACTCACATTCATAAGAAAAATTCACTCGAACAATAATAACTATTTTAAATAAAATGTAATAAATAAACAGAAAGTATAAAATCCCTTGACTTTGTTAATTAAGATTTAATTAAGTTGCTCTATATGCTGAAACATAAAACCAAATTAGTTGACAAATACAAAGGAGAAAATGTGACAAAGCAGTGAGGAAAGCAAATAATAGAAATCATACCTACAAATGACAAAAGCCTTCTATTGGGTCCTTTCACCACCTGAAAAGCAATAGCCAGTGAAAACATTAACAAATTAAATGCTTATAAGTTAGTAGAACACAAACATGGCACAGAGGGTGGCATAAAGAAAATAAGAAATGACATGCAACCTCAGAGTCAGTGAGATGGTCATGGATCTTGACATTAGAGTCAGCGGATGACACCTGCAAATTAAGCTCAAAGCCTCAGAAGAAGGCAAAGATTTGTAGTTTTGACTTTTAAACAATAGAGCAAGTGAACATGTTTTTAGAGCACTCTTACCTTGGCCATGCAGAAGAGCAACACAGCCATGACAAGAAGCAATTGTAAAGCCATCCTTTTCTTCTCCATTGTGGACTGTCTGTCTAACAGTTGAAATGTGTCTTGCAACCAGCTAGTGTGGACTGCGGAATAATATCTCAAGGCAGAGGCATGGTTTTATATTGCTGGTTCTCCTGTTGCAATTACAATGACACCCCTTCTTTTTGTTACTGTGTGAAGAAATTTTAGGCTCTGTAGATCGAAAATGAAAGTAGGTAGAATTTAATTCATTCACGTTCCATTCCATAAATTTTATCTGCATTAGAAACATTTTTTTTAAGAAAAAAAAAAAACTACTAGATAACTGAAAATATTTCTTTTCCCCTATCTTATGCTTCATTTTAATTAGGAGTGAAAGTAGGTTAGGTTAGATTAGATTTTAACTTAAATGGACCTGGCTTGCATTACAAATATTATTTGGCATAAATTTTTTTTAAGGCCTTAACATAGTTTTTTTAAAAACCTGATCTAATCCAAAAATTTATTTAGAGATTTACTTGATAATAAAATTTTTCAATAAATTAAAATATTTACTCTTAAATAAATTAACCTATCGGACCTAATAAATTTTTTTTATAATCTATAAGTTGACCTATTTAATTAAAAAGATTTTTTAAAAAGTTTGGACATAACAAATCGTTTGACTTATTTTCACCCGTACTTTTAATTCCTCTCAAGTTCTTACGATTTTCTATGAAAATTAATGCAAACAAAAAGACAAAAAAGTATGTACTAACACCTATTTTGACTTTCAGATGAATCATTGGACTCCTTAAATTTTTTTTTTTTTAAGGGATCCTCTCCTAATTTTTAAGAAAGGAGATTAATCCTTCTCTAACATAATTAGGCTTACCTCTTTAATGTGCCATTATCATTACCCCAACACCCTCGTTGCTAGGCTTCGGAGGTATTAACAACATTTTATGGGCTTTGGCCCTTTTTTATTAAAAAGTCGAATGACAGGTGGCCTTCTGAAACCATCAACCATGTATGGCATCGCTTCCACATAAAGACGTGTACCAAAATCAACTTCATCTATCTATTGACTACAGATAAATTGCAAAACTCCTCTGCTTAGAAATGGCCAAGAATATATTGGAGACGGGGTCAGAATTCAGAACTGAGCCTCGGACCAGTATTTGTCGCAAATACAAGCATTTCGTGATTGACTATTGTCGCGGTCCATTTAGAAATGTCTAGGTGGCTATGCCCCTAACCACAAAACATTTGCATTTTATATGTCCGTTAGCCCCCATTCAGCTTTCTGTTTCCTAATCACAATCAACAAATAAAAGAAGCATGTTGTCTTGGTTTCAGTTAATGGAAAGTGGAAGGCTCAAAAGGGTTTAAAAAGAAAAATTAAAGCTAGTTCAATAAAAATTAAGTAAATTTCATTGAATTCAACTTTTACAATCTTTATAAATACAAAATATAAGACATTTTTATAATTTTTTTTTTTAAGGTACGAGATTTTTCCTCATATTGGCAGCATGCAGGAGACTAGATGCATAGGTATACAAAAGAATAGTCAGAGTCATATTTTGTTGTCGCGGTAATAGGCATACCACGATTGATTGCATGATGAGCAAGCCGCGGTATCTGATTGACATGGCTAAAGAGTATTGTGTCCAGTGCACACCAGCTCATCCTCTCCTCACCTCACCTGAATGGGACCACATATCAATTCCAGTACGTAGCTATCTCTTTCCTATTGGTCCTTTCTTAATATCTCCCCCCCCCCCCTCTCTTCTTTCTCTCTTTCTCAGCTTCTGCATGCATTTCTATTCACATATATGTCTGCTTCTGATTAATTAGCTTACTAAAATTTGTTCAAGGTCACTTTCTAACAAAATTTGTACTAGAGGCAGGCTGCATGTCAAGAATCCATGGAAAGCATCCACATCCCAGAAGTCTGCATGACTCAATCATCGCCCCAAGTTGATAACAAATCTCTACAAGAAGCAAAATACCATTTTGATTCATTGTGAAACATATTGGATTTCTACATATATACCAAGGCTTTTGATTGCTTCGGAATTGAACAACTGCCCAGCTAATTTCCACACAATTATAAGCTGAACACAAATTAGTACCACCATCATGAAAATTTAACAAACAATGCGTGCTTGCGAGTACAACAGATTAAAATTAACAGAAAGCAAAGAACTATAACATTGGTAGTGAAAAACTGCATATAGTGCCGCAATGGTTAGTTTACAGGGATGTGTTACATCGTTGGCCGACTAAACGTCTGCTTTCATGTATTCCTCTAAATTGACATGTATCATTTGACATCAGATGACGCATCATCTCATCACTGAAGCAACATAACACAAAGCCTTTAGATCAGAGTATAGTTTCGTGTATGCCATCAATTTTTATTTATTTTCTTTTTAAAAAAGGGAAACACATCTTATTTCATATGTTGTAACATACATTAATTGGTTATACGTCATCATCATTTAAGAAGCAATGAAATATAGTATTATGTAAACAATCTAGTACAGATGTAATGCAGGATGTGGTTCCTAGTACACTTCAGCATGCAAATGCCACATACTCTTACTAAGGAGGGATAATTTTTGGGGTGCTGTCCGCAATGCACCTTGTAGATTTGTGGCCAAGATCTGATGGTGTATGGATGGATCAATTAACTCTAGTACATTATAGACTCCCTGACTCCCTTCTCTCTCCCATGCCGCCCCGCCCACCGCACACTCCCCCCCGCCCCGCCAACAAAAAACCTCTGCCCTGCACTGTTGTTTAAACAGTCTCTTAAACTAATTGGAATACATGAGTTAATTTCATCTTTATCAGTCCCGCCTAAGACCAGCTCCATCGACGTGAGCATAAAAGCACAAAACTCACTAAAAAGTTGATTTTTTTTTTTTTTTGACATACTCATGTTACGATTAAACAAATCAGTCAGTCACACGAAAATCAACCTAAAAAGTTGAAACAGATCAAAACAAAAATTATAATATTGAATGAGAAAAGGAACTTGCAAGACGAAGCAACTTCAAGGATTGGATGAGTGATTGTAACAAATGGCTGGTGATTTTTTGGTTGCAGAAGGGTGAAGTTTGTGACTTGTGCTGCAGCGTTGATGACGGTAAAGCATACATAGGTAGATGACTAGTGAGGGCTCTCGAAGGAAAGAGGAGAGGGTGGAACTAGGGGAGAGAGAGAGTAAAAATTTTTTTTACAATGGATCGTATAACTTGTTGCACCAATGCTCCCTCTATCTTTATCGTTGGATGATAGTCATTGTAATGCACAATTTAAAATGTGGTGCATGGCAGCCTTCGCCTCACTTTTTTTGGTACGGGGATGAAATGATAAAAGTAAAAATTATATTTTATTAATAAAATGAAATTAATTTCAATATATTATCAATATACAATTTTTATATTATTATTTAATTATATATTTTTATTTATATATATAAATTAAATTCTAATAAAATTTAATATATTAAAATTTTACCTTCAATTTTACTTTTAAACCAAAATAAGTAACAATTATAAGATGATTCTCATTATTATAAACAGTAAACACCAGAGCCATAAGCTCTTATAAGGTTATCTCCAAAGCGTCTCCATAGGTATAATAAATGGAAGCCAACCAGAACTAGTACAGCTCTTCAATTGTAAGTTCCAAACTGACCAATAGTCCAATACATAATTTTCACCGGTACATATATAATAGAAGCCGCTTAACTCATTGAGAAATGTTTTTTGTACCGCTGGGATAGGTAAATACTTTGGACACTCAGAGATAGAAAGGAGAAAAAAAATTGTAAAAGAAAATAAAAAGAATAAAATGATTGATGAAGAGAAAAAAAGCTGAGAAAAGATATTGAGGTGTTAGAATTTTTGATATGTACAAATAATATACCTCTAACTCATTTCTATTCAAAGCAAAAGCAACTGAAAAGGTCTATTCTTAGTCAACTTCAACATGTTCCCAGCTTGTTTGTTTCTTTCGGTTGTAGGACTGGTTGATGCTCACGAGGGGCATATGAGCATCTTCGGCAGAACCACTTTCTAGTACTGCACACATGCCTTTTTAGCTGCTCCCTTTTCTTTTCATGCATTATAAGTTTTGATATATATGCATTTCATTTACATTTTACATTTTACATTTTGGCCTTCGCACAATATCTTAGTATGATGTTTATGTGTTAATAAGTTTTATTAGATGTTATCTATGTTCATGTAATATTTTCTGTTACATATCTACCAAAAAGACAATATTTGAATATTGATGAGCAATTGTTTTTTTGTGTTATGCAAAACTAGCATACTATAACTCTTATCTTTTACTTTTGGTATAAGAAGAAATTTGTTAGTAATGCCATATTTCTCTTGACTCTCAGCATCTCTGTGATAATTGCTTTTATACCTGGATTTTCATTTGGCATAAGGAAAAGCATGCTGATAGTAATACCTTTCTCATAGCTTTGATGTGCTTTAACATCTTATTCTATGACACTTGTCATAGATACGCAAAAAAAGATTATACCTCTTAAAAAAATAAGTCTAATATAAAAGGTTTCTAAAAAATGTAAGAGAATAAGTATTACATTGATGGCTTTGAAAAATTCATGCCATTGCTTATGCTTAAACTGGTATGCCAAATTTCAGGTGTAAATACAAGATGTATAGTAGAAAACTCTCATTTTTTCAATTTTTGTACAAATCAGTCCAAGGAAATCTACATGAAAGTAATTACTCATTCATGAATGGAATGAATTTTACTAAATGCTATACAAATAGAAAGCACCCTGAAAAGATTAGCCTTTTACTTTTTTCATCCTTGGTTTTGGCATGAGTAGAAGAGAATTTGTAATAGAAAAGTGGCCCTGCAAATTCAAAATGCCTCCTAAAACTTCTCCCCTGCCAGCTACTTAGGCCAAAGAATTACAACACCGTCAAATTTTCAGATGTAAGTAGTAGATATGTACCATTAATTAAAAGTAAGAATTTATTGAATAGGAATGGTATGAAAGAGCAAATGCTGCATGTATTGCAGCCCCAATGGGAAGCACATCTTCATCAATGACAAAGTAAGGACTATGAGCAGGATACATGGTTCCACTCTTCTCATTTCGTATCCCCACAAGAAGGAATGTCCCAGGTACCTTCTCCAAGTAAAATGCAAAATCTTCACTCCCTGTGAAGACAGGCGCTACTTCTATGTTTTCCTCTCCAACAATCCTACTTGAGACTTGCCTAACTAGTTCATATATTCTCTCATCATTTGTAGTTGGAGGGATTGTGGGATGCTCATTCCCAAAGAACTCAACCTCTGCAGTGCACCTATGTACTTCTGCCTGCCCTTTAATAACCTGCCCAAAGAAGCCAAACCAATGAAAAATCCACTTTGAGTAAGTTCTTTTTGTCTTTGATGCTTGCTTCTTAATGTGTTCATGGTCACCAACTTAATTGAACAAGAGTATGGAACATGCATAACCAAGCAATTACCTCTTTTATCCTTTTCCTTAGTGAATAGAAGCTCTTTTTGCTGAATGCTCTATAAGTGCCTCCAATGGTGGCCGAATCGGGGATGATGTCATGAGCAGACCCTGCATTGACCATGGCCACAGAAAGCACCTGCCAAATTAAGCTCTCTGTGTAAAGTTTTGTAGACCTTATTCAAATCACAGGAAGAATCATTTATCTGAATTATGTTAGGAAAGTTCATCATTATAGTTTGAGCGTTTGACTCCACCTGAGAATCTAAAGGATCTGCCTCCCTTGAAACAACGTTTTGCAAGCTAATCACTGATGTTGAAGCAGCCAAAACCGGATCGAAACAGTGCTGGGGAACTCCTGCATAACCCCCTTTTCCATTGATCTTTGCTTTGAAGCTTCCACATCCAGCTAAAAATTCTCCGGGCCGTGATGCAACAACTCCTAAGGGAAACTCCAGCGTTAAGTGCAACCCAAAAACAGCCCCTACGTCTTCAAGCACCTTTTCTTGGATCATGTCCTTTGCCCCTGTGCCTCTTTCCTCAGCTGGTTGGAATATTAGAATGGCAGTAGCCTGCATGTGATGGACTTAGTTTACAAGGGAAGAAAAATTATATCTATGCTAATGTTCATTTTCCAATTCGACTTTACCTGTAACTTGTCTCGCATTTCTTGCAATATTTTGGCAGCCCCAAGGAGCATGGCTACATGTGCATCATGCGCACAAGCATGCATTTTGCCATCTACTTTGCTCTTATGATCCCAATCAACCAGTTCCTGTTGGCAGACAGTGCATACCAGATACAGCATTTCACAAGAGCAAACACATGAAGCTGTAATTATTGTTAACAAAGTAAGCATATATTCCAATCAAACTACCAACTACTGGCCAAATTAGCTTATAACAAGTGTAGAAAGTACTGTCAAGGAATATGCTAATATCAAATGACCAGACCCTTTTACTTTGTTGACCCAAAAAACTACTGAAATGAGGTTAAATCAACTAATCTCATTTTATCTGAAACGGGTTTGCAAAATAAGATTAGAATCTGAGGTTAGAAGTCCAAGAAAAAACGAGTGGAGTGGGACATAGTCTGAGGATGGTGATAGATGAATTGAAGGCTTGTACCAGCTGTGAAAAGAAATTAATTTATGTCACCCTCCAGTTCAACATTAATGCGGCAAGGTGAGAATTTTGGTAGTGCCGTAGAGATCTTAATTTGGACTTGTGGAAACAACTTTCCAATGAAGAAAAGTTCACCGGGTCCAGGTTGTACCTAAATTGACGTCAATAATTTATCCTTTTACTGTTCACATTCCCACTGTTCTTAACAATTCTAAACCGCATGACCAACAAATCTCTTTCAGAATTAGTGCAGGAGGCTACTAATTCCTTCTTTTTTCTCTTATCAAGCAACAGAATTCAACCAAAGCTTGAATTTCTCCAATTCAAACACCTCCACCTCTACTCCAAAGTAACATTAACACACAACCGTATAAACAATAAAAAGTTTTCTCCTCTCTTTTACCATTTTAGCCTATCAAGGAACAGTAACTAGTTTGCTGGGGTCTTTTTCTAAATTCTTTTCTAAAAAATTTCCCAAGATTAACCATTGCATGTGGAGTTAAAACCATCCAGAGCATGATACCAAAAATCAGGAGCATGCTGACATACTAACATGTCCATCATGCAGGTCCTTATAGCATCAGGAAATTGAGGACCGAGAAGAGATAAGCAAAGACAGAACCAAACCAAACCAAGCAAGAAACAGAACAAGGCTATAACAAAAACACACATAATAAGACTTTTTGTTAAACACTGACCTGAATTGGCAAAGCATCCATGTCAGCTCTAAGAGCAACATAAGGAGGAGAACCAGAACCAATTTTGGCAACCACACCAGTCTTGGCCACAGGCCACTGGTAAGCAACACCAAGTTGGTCAAGCTCACGCCTTACGATAGCACTAGTCTTGAACTCTTCATATGCAAGTTCTGGGTGCTCATGGATTTCCCTCCTAATACTCTTCATCCAGTTCACCATGCTGGGACTGTTGGCAAGCTCAAGAATCTGATGTCTCAGTGAAGAAGAGCTTTGGTTTGAAGAAGAACATTCCTTGTCGTGTGAAGGAGTTTGAAAGGTGAAAGAGAAGCAGGTGGGAAGGATCAGGAGGAAGAACAGGAAAATGTGTCTCCGAGGGTCCATGTGGCCAAGTGGTAGATACCAAAATGAAACAAGGAAAATGAAAATGCGTTGTAATACTAGGTAGATATTTATATATATGCTATGGTTGGAAAAAAATCGTAGCATATAAACTTCTTTCCCTAACTGGTGTGAAATTTTTTGGCATGTCAAAACTATATTTTTCTCTTTATTCTGTTTAAGGATTGTATCAGAGATTTCTTTCCTTTCCCAAATATATGTAGATTTTTTATGCCGATTTTTCTTTATTTTTTTAAAAGACACATTGTGAAAACTGTAGTTAGTGTACATATTTAACTAATTAGTTTAAAGACCTTCATTTAAAGTCAAAGCAGACAAATGGGTTGCAATTGACACGGCTTAAATTAAAGTTTAACTTAAATAGTTAATGGGGTCAATTATGTTCCGATTTTTGTCTATACTCTATACTGTTGAATTTATCACAGGTAATTGGAGTAGGTGGGGGCATTAACTAGGTTTAAGTTGTAATAATGTACACTTGGTCTATTAAGAAGTATATATATGCAGAGTTTATTTATTATATCTAAATATGTCTGATGTTACTTAAAGGATTCTTTTATCCGCAAGAGTAGCTCAACCAGTAAATAAATTTACATTAATAATTGAAGAACTTTTTAGTGTTGAGAGTTTAAATTCATTAAAAAAGCATGCATGAAAAAAAAAAAACCTACAAACAATGTCTTACACTTAAAAGATATAGAGAATTTAAGATCTAAAAAATGTAAACTTCAATCAAAGTCACTTGATGTGTGACATATGCCTTCCAACAATGAAAATTAGTGAAGTTCTTGTACTGGTTAGATGTATGCGGTTTGTTCTAACTTTGTGGGTCTCGTACAAATATTCAAAGGTGATTATATTCTTCGAAAAAGAAGTTAAATTTCTCCTCTAAAAACCTATAGGAATTTATGGTCTTCCAATATTTACTTATTGCATTTTAATGAGTTTAAGGTTTTAGCCCACGTATGTATTCTAAAATTGTTAATTTGTGAAAAAAAATTTGAATTGATTTTTTTTTTTGGACGTGTGAATTTGATTTTTATCATTGTCAATAAATTTTTACGTATTATAATTTGATGATGTATTACTAAATTATTTAAAAGGTTTAACTATGATAATTATTATTTGAGAAATCTAACTTTTTTGAAAATGCACTTAACACATTACTAAATGGTAATTTAAAAATTTATACTAACCATAAATTAAATTTAAACTCTTTTTACATTGATATATTCATCTAATAGGGACCATAAATAATGAATTAGGTTAATATTTACACATGTAAAATAGATGAGGTAGCAAAATTTGCATGACATTATACAGCATCCAATTAATATGATGGAGTATCTGGATTAGGTGAGTGTCACACTATTTATAACTAGTAGTCTCACTATTTTTTTCCTAAAAATATACTTAATCGAACAACCAAAAGGATAAATATAAAATGATGAAGATGAAAACAAAATAGAATGCTTTAAAAGAGTTCATGTATCAAAATAAGGCGTGCTTCTAATGATAAGCTGAAACAAATATAAATGATACGAAATAAATTGAAAAGGACGGAGCACCTTTCAAAATGGCCTCTAATCATTCAAACACAGTTTTTAATATTACATCAAAGCAAATTAATTGCCTGAAGCATTTTAATCACACCAAAAGCAAGTGCACGTGCCCATTTGCCCCTAAAGTATCTATTTATAGCATTTGATGTTTAACTTTTATTTGTTAATATCAACATATAGCGTTGACCTACCATAGTAGAGTACTTTCGCCAGTGGTGAAATTCTAAATCTATGTATTCCGTTGCTACTCGCCAAACGCTCTCTATCCCTCTTGAGCAATTTTATATAATTACAATATTAAGAAAAATTTTGAAAAAAAATAAAATAGTCATTAAATAAAATAAAATAATATAAGTTACTTATCTATCTAAATATCAATAAATGTATCACATCATTCTAATAAATAAATTCTAAAAAATTATGACTGCTTTAACATTTTTCATTCATATTATACTCAATTTAATTGTCTCTCTTTCAGAGTTTAGCGTTTAGATTTTACAACGAACTTAAGTCATTTTCTTTTTCTTCCTTAACACATTTGCTATTAAAAAAACTAGCCGATATATTCTTATCATTTGGATATCTTCTTGGCTTTTTTGACTAGTTGGCCTTCTACCTCCACACTGACCCCTTTTAGGGAAGGAGCCAACACTGACATTGCTCTGTCACGCCTTTAACCGTGGCATTCATATTTAGGACATGTAAATGCTAGCCTATTCATTATAGGATGCCTTCTTTTATATAGCCAGACGAGATGAAATATGAAGAGTTATACAATTTAACAGACACAAATAGACACCTTTGAAAATGTAATAAAATACCTCCCCCCCCGGGCAACAAAATATAATCACTTACAGTGTAATGGCTAAAATTTTCAAGCCAAAATAATGATAAAGTTTTTTAGGGAAAAAATTACTATAATTTTCATAAGAATTCAGAAAAGCTTTTTACAAATTAAATCAAATTAAGTTTCATCATTTCTTTAACCAATTTTGTGAATAAATTTAGAGGTGTTAAATGGACTTATAACCAACTTGCAATAATGTTCGAGCCAACATTTATGTATATCATCCCAGCTAGCAAAAATCGACCTGCGAAGATATAACCCTACCTAACTGAAAGCCAAATTGGCATGCTCACCAAGGCACGTTGAAAATATATAATGCTTACAAACCAAAGAGTCTAGCCAATTACCGACTTAGGCCAACACTTTTTTTCAAGCTGAGCTAAGTCAAAGTGGTAGGCGAATTTAATTCTAATACAGTATTAGGGCTTTTTTTATAATTTTTATGGAGTTATTTGTAGATATCTATTTCTATAAATTTTAAATTTCAGATATTTAATTTCGGACGTAAAAGAAATATGTTAAAGTTTCACATTATTTAAAATATATAATGTAGATAGTTTTTATAAATATTTAAATAATCTTTTCTTATGAATTAATTTTTGAAATTAAATTAAGTTAACCCAATTCTAAAATGATTTCAATTAAAGTAAGAAGTGATTTGCCCATATTTTAAACCCACACAAAGTCGCACGTTAAATTAATAGCCTTTCAAGGAAGTTATAAAACAGTTAGGAAGTTTTTGTCAAACTTTCAATCAAAACTAGTTGACATTATCATTTTCAAATAAAAAATAATTCCCTTCACTTTAATTTATCTAATAATTATTTTGGATTCTTAAACAATTTTTGTGACGGGTAGCATCGCCAGTCGCGTGAATAACTAATCCTCACGAGATGTTTTTTTTTTCAAATCGTTTATAGTCAATATCTATCCATTGATAAGACCGGGAATCACATGTCAATTGTACAGAAATATTCACGTTTCATTTCTTCCAAGGAACATATTCACGCGTGTATATTTCTCGCCATTGAATTTTTTTTATGACGTGTATCATTTTCCATCTTGCTAACAATCATGAATGAAATGCTTTTATTTTTCAAATGTAATCTAAATGTAAATGTAATACCAATCATAACACTTGGTATCACGTGTCAATTGTACAGAAAATATATTCACGTTTCATTTCTTTCCAAAGAACATATTCGCACCGTCAAAAAAAAAAAAATAAAAGAAAAAAGAGCATATTCACGAGTGAGCGATGATCATATTATTTACTTTTAGCGATTTTGACAATTCGTTGATGAAATAAATGTGTCAATATCTGAAATCAATGGAGTTGCTGTGTCATCTCGTCATTTAGGTGTCTGTAGTGTGCTCTCTTTTTCTTGGACATGACTCGCTGCAATGAGAGTGCCCTTTGACCTAACTCTAAATCCATGTGTGTCCAATACGAAGCCACCCAATGGGGAAAAAGAGCACGTGTTACTCAATTGTGCATATTAAAATTAGATAAATATCTCTAGCTGCCAAATTTGAAATTTGACTTACGCCAATGCCGTCCCATGACTAGCCAGGAATTTGATCACATATTACATCACTTAATACAAAATTTATATACGTCAGGTTTGGTGCATGTATATGCATCGAACTAGAATTTAAAATTGAAATTGGACTTTCTAATTCTAGTTTTTATATTTAAAATAATATATAAAATTAAAATTTTACAAATTAATTCTATAAAATTAAAAAACAACTAAAATGATATTTTCATAATCTCTATCCTATATCTTAAGACTTGTTAATTTTAAAATTTAATAATTAAATATCTATCTCCTTATTAAAACTTTTATGAGTGTCTCTTTATTATTTATTTACTAGCTATCATATTTATTAAAATTTAATATTTTTATAAAAATACTAAAATATATAAATTTCAAAAATTCTAATTTGATGTTTTTTATATTATTACAAAAATTGTGACAATATTAATATTTTATTAATTTTAAGTCACATTTTTAAATAGTAAATTTAAAATTAAATTTAGATTTTTAATTTATGTTTTAATTTTGTAACAAATCTAAACATAAAATTTAATATTTTAAGTCAGTTTGAATTCTAAGAGAATTGAAATTAAAATTAAAATTTTATATTACAATTCTGATTATGACGTTCAAACGGACCGTAAAAGTAAATTAATGAAATTATGTACAAAGAATAGCATAATAAACTCAAAATTATTGAGTGAGTAAAAATTCTTTTCACATTTATTTTTACTATTTAAAAGTTTAAGGAAAAAAAGTTATCTTATTTCAAAATCAAGACACAATATAAGTCTTTTTTTTTTTTTGTAATCTCAAGGCATGTTATAAGTCATAAAAATAACTTATTAATAAAGAATTATAATTAAAAATCAAATTAATTCTAAAACATTTATGTCTTCAAAAATCTTTGCCAAAGGTAAAAATTTTTTTCTCTATATTCTGATATCAGAATAAATAACTATTTTCAACAAAGTTTTATAATGAAAATTTTAAGATTCAGATTTAAATTACTTAGTCGTCACGATTTACAAGTGTATTAAAATTTTAAGTAAGGTATTTTCGTTACATTTCAAACTTTTTTTTTAATGGAAATTGCAAACAAAACCAAATCGAAAAGGCATGAAAACTGTCGTCACTAGAAAAATATAATTTATTTAAGCAGACTTGACAAAATAGATTAGTATTGAAGGAAATAAAATTATAAGCAGTCAACAGTTATAAATTTTGAATGTTAGTTAAATCCCCATAAAGCTGAATGGTTAAGAGGGAGAAAAAAAGGAAAACTGTATATAATCACATTTTTTCTTTCTTAATAGTTTAATTAGTTTAATGTAGTGTAATTACATTATTATTATTTTTTGAAAGGCATAATTACATTATTATTTAATCTTATATTCACACCTTCTTTAATGACTTTCAACTTCAGTTTGTCTAGCTTAAATATAAATAAATAAACAAGTGAAGACTTCTGGATATTATTTTAATATAATGTCTTTGAAGATTAATTGTTTTAAATGCAATTATTCCGATTGTTGTTCTAGTCAATGAGTTGAAGATGTCAGTAGTAAATTACAATGTTCGATGTAATCCCTGCCTATTAAATACCTGGAGTCCCTCTTGGAGCCAACTCAAGGAATGAGAGTACTCAAACACTTGTGGTGGATAAGGTTGAGAAGAGTTGTCATTGTGGAAAGCTAAACTCTTATCAATGGTAGGAAGACTTGTTTTGACAATAATCTACCTTTCTATTATATGGGGTTTAGCATTCAGCGTAATTTTTTTTTTTAGGGTTAGATGATGATGTCAAAAGGGGCTGGCCTTAATATATTGGAGTATTACTCAGAAACTAATGAGGTCTTGGTGTGGGGATTTAAAAATTAAGAATCTAACAATCACTAGTAGAAATTATCTTAATAGCGACCGATTTTGTGACTAATTTAGGTACTTATTGGCAAACTATTAGATCAAAAAATCAGTCGCAAAATTAGTTGCAAATCATGAAATTTGCGATCGATTTTCTAAAGCAAAGAAAAAATGTTGTGGAAAAAATTCAATCGTAAAATCGGTCGCAAATTTGATTTACGACCCCTAATTTGAGGTAAACAAAATTGTTTTTGAAAAATTACAACCGATTTGTTCATTATTGAGGAAATAGTATGCTTAAGAAAATCTGTCGCAAATTTAAAGATTTGCAATCAATTTTTAAATGTAGAGAAATTATGTTTAATGGAAAATTAGTCACAAATTCAAACTCAATTTCACAAAATCAAAGTCATTTCAAACACCTAAACTCAAAATTTCCCAAATCAAAACCATTCTGCAACTCTTCTTCTTCTTCTCTCTGACCTATATTCTCTCACCCTAACCTTCCCCCACCCCCAAGCCACTGCCGCCACTGCTCTCTTCACCATCCTGGTTCCCTTCTCCCTTTGCTTGTTTCTTTTTTTTTTTTAATTTTCAATTCTAGTTTTTTTTTTTAATAATGGTGGTTTGGGTGTTGTTAAATTGTTAGTTTGTTCGTTTTGTTTAATTTTTTAAATTATAATGGCTAATGCTATATGGACTATTTAGGAACAATCTTAGTCTTAAGGTGTTCAATTTCAAGTTAATAAATTAGCTTCTATATCATTTCTACCCGAAACAACATGAAAGGAGGAAGAGCTAAGAACAGATGCATATGAAATTAGCCATTTTTTTTTTCATTTCAAATTTGTAAACTATAAATAACAATTGAACCATTTGCAATTGCTTCAAGTTTTGTAGATCTTTGTTTTTTTCAATGACTAGAATTCAATCAACAGATACACGACCTACTCCGCCTTATCTAGGCAAAAGAAACATCATTAATGTTTGTCTCAACTCTCAATATTACACAAAGTTAATACTTCAATATAGCTTACAATGTGATGCAATCCTAGCCCCCGCATGATTACTAATAAAAAGCTAAGAATATTAATAAGGGGATTGACCACTTTAATTACAAAAAGACCAGAAACATATCACATTAAACTTTGGCGGTTTATCTATTCCATGCTTTTGATTCTTTTTATCTAATCCTTTTATTGAGGAGGGTAGGTTTGTAGTCTATTCTCATGAAAGTTATCAACCATACTGATTATACTCAACTAAGCAATGTGAAGTGTTGAAATTGTAAGCAAATTGTTGATGCTAAGCAACCAATCATAATAGAATCAACAAAGATTAGGGTAACTAAGGTTCGATCATGTATTAAATTTAATCAAAATGAAGGTGAAAAAAAATCTCAATATCACTATGTACCATAGGAGGGAAAGGAAAGAAATTTTAAGAAAGGTTGATATTTTCTACTTGATAATGCTATAACCAATAGTAAATCAATTTGGAATTTTTAAGTGTGAAATGGCTTGTTGACTTCAAACCAAAATTCTCATTCATATTTGACCATAAAATAAGAGGATGTGAATGAGAAATTGCCATTAGAATGAAACTGTAATGGATAAAAAAGTTCCATTAGAGCCAAATTGCAATAATTAAAGGTGAGATGTTGGAACAATAACCTCAGACAAATATCGCTGTCATAAAAGAAAATAAAATGCAAAATAGAACTATAGTTACTAAACTCTAAGCTAGTCTTGTATGGAGTAACTGTAAATAAGTTCAAAGCTTTCCTTTTACTTGCATTTTAGGAGATAAGGTGGTAACAAGATTTGATTTATGTGGTGAGAAATTATATCCTTAAATTAAATAAATATCATACATAGATAATCTCCAATCCTACCTCATGAATGCATTCAATGTTTTCAAAGTAGAAAAGTATTTAACTCTACTTTCCACAACGATATATTATGTAGCAAGTAGAAAACTGGAAAAGGAATATGAAGTGTTAAGTGTTTTTTTTTTTCTTTTTTTTTTAGATTTTACAACTTCATCTAAGTAGCTAATAGAAATGTTAATGGATAACATAAAAAGTAACACAACTTTCTTGATTAATTATATAAAAGATTTAATACTGATTGCAGAGTAGATGTTATCTTTGTTTTCTTGAATGTTGTTTTGATTTTACAACTTATATTTTACTTTCATTCTACATTGCTTATTTAATATCTAGATCCTTCTTTCTCTCTCTTTAATTTGCTGAAGACTAAATAGATAGATCTGAAGATAACATAGAAATCATGGAAGATTTAATAGATAAAGTTAAAAACTCAAAAGTTGAAGACTCATTAGACAAAATTGAAAACTCAATAAAAATTATTGAAGACTCAATAGAGAAGGTTGAAGATACAATAGAAGTTGATGAAGAATCAATAAAAGTTGAAGACTCAATGAAAAGAATTAAAGAACTATGGAAATGAGAATTAGTTAGAAGTATACTAAAAATTTATCTTCCAAAGTTTTATTAAAAAGAACCTTATAATTTGGTCAACAATATATGTTGTTGTAGTTTTATATTGTGACAGTTTATGTATATTATGTTTAGGATATATGTAGTTGATAGTGGTGTTGACTATATTGTATATGTTGGATAATTTATTCTTATTGAATATTATTTAGACAAAAAGATGCATTACAGATTACTGGATGTTATTTTCTAGAGTGTTGTTGAATTCAGATATATTGAATTTGGATGTTATAAGATTCTGGTAATTCTTTTTTTTTTTCCCTTCTGTTTTTTAATTTTGCGATCGATTAATGTTTGCAACAGATTTTACGACCAAAAACATATGGTAGTAGGCAAATTGAAATCCACATTCGTGATCGAAAAATCAGTTGCAAATATTAAAATTTGTGATCAACTTTTCAGTCGCAAATAGTCAATAATCAACCAAATAAGGCATGGTACACGGTTGCTCTGAATTGATCACACAAAATTACGATCAAAAAATTGGTCGCAAATATATTTGCAATCTACTTATATGCGACAAACCAAATCGATCGCAAATGATTTTTGCAATTTAATTGGCCCATTTTTCAACCGAAATCAGCTAATTTTCTAATAGTGAATGGTTTTTAAACGGTAGTGGCATTTTTTAGATGAAGGAAGTTCTTTATATATTAAAGAGTGAGACACTAAAAGGTCTTTCAAAAGTTTGAATGAGATAAGAAGCAATTGATTTTCCATATAAAATTGAGATTTGACTAGTGAATTAGGGTTTCATATCCAAATTTTCCCTATTCTCTACAATTGGTGGTTTAAAAATCGAATGAGGTCAAATTTTAGAGAAACTATACTCAAATATGATGCATTTGCAAGGTCAAATTTTAGAGAAAATATACTCAAATATGATGTATCTACTACTTGAATGTGTTCCGTAGTGGTCTTTATGTGAGTAGCAAGTTTTTTTTTTTGTAGGTTCAATCTTTGTTAGTTTTGTGGATTTATACTTTTTGTTCTCTAGAGGTGTTCATGTTGTGCTCCTATTATTTTTCTTATGTTGTTGTTGTTGTTTTTTTTTTTTTTTTAATGTTGTGTTGCTGAAGAAATCCAAAACATATATACCATTAGATTTATTTACATTTATGGTAGTGAGTGAAACTCACATATAAAATAATAGATATTAATTTTAATACATTATTAATATAAAAAATATTCACGTTATCATCTAATTATATATTATTATATGTGAGATTGTTGAGATAATAGATGTGAACGTCAAATATTTTTCTTAATATAATAATATATAATTAAATATTTGTATAAAATATTTTTATATTAATAATATATTAAAATTAAATTTAAAATAACATTTAATGATCAGAAATCTCTGTGAAGGAAGAAAAAGTCTTCCTGCCTCCGGGCACACGATTAGGAATTTTCCCATTCACTACTACTAAACCTAAACTTATTATTTGAAACAAATAGGACTCTCTCTAATCATTTATACAGTAGTTGAAAGGACATTGGATCCTTCTTCTTCAGTACAAGATACAATCAAATGGGTTTATAACCGCGGAAAAAATGCTAGAAGACCTAACACAAGGGGCCACATCAAAATAACCCAATCAAGATATATGATTGTCATGCTTCAGATTGTTGGGCTCCACTTTTTAATTTGATTGCTCTTTCTTATCCACCATTATCATGAGTTATGTTCTTCATAAGTCACGTTTAAAATTATTTCTGCACTATTTTTTATGTAGGTAATAAAATAAGAAAAGTAAATAACACATTTTTTAAATATGTATACCCCCGTTCTCTTTTTTTTTTTTTCTGGCTAAAATAGGTAGAAGTAGCTAGGGAAAATAGTGTAAAAAATATGATATGAAAATCCGCGTAATTTTTTAATTCAAAGTTGTTTTAAATGGAAAATATGCTAATTTCTATAAGCACAGTTTGTGTGTTACTCTGTTAGTAATCAAAATATTGTTTGCATTTATAGTTTTTAGTTTATCATTTTTGTATAATTTTTTCATGACACGGATAATTTTTATATAATTTTTTAGTCAGAAAATAAGAAACTTATATTTTATAATACATATTTTCCTTCCTTTTTTTTGACAAAGTATTTGCTAATTAGCACCATTGTGCATCCAAAAATAACTTCTTTCCTTGATGGCAGCTTAAGCAGTTAAGCCAATAAAAGCCAAGATATCTAGTCCCCAGGGTAATGGACTGGGGGAGGATGCGCTGCCACCTGATCCATAATAATCTGCCGATACAAGCCAAACAAAGGAAGATTCTCCTTCAGCATTATATTGTTATTTGATCATGAATTCATGGTGTTACTTTGCTCCCAAATGAGTTCATATTCAACTGCTTAATTAATTAATAATCAATGAATTAAACTACAATATGGCATATACATCACCAGTTCAATAAAGCATAAAGAAGTAGCTCTTTGTTGCTGACTTATGTAAAAGTGCATAGGTTTTCATTAGTGCATAACAGCATATATATTTGTATATTAGCAATGACAAATAACTAATAATGAAGGGTTCACTAGCAATTCAATTTGCACCTCAAAATCTAAGGCAGAAGAAAGCAGCATCACACAAATCTCTCTAAAAATAACCACCACCTCCCTGTGAATACTCTCCTCCACAATAACCCACTACTACTCACCACACCACCAAATCTCCCACATTAATTTTACCCTCATAACCTAAAAATTAATCTAGGTTCTTCTGCCTAATCAAACGATAATCACTCTCTGAAAAAAAAATAACCATTTTCTCACCCACAAAATCTTTAACCATTTTCTAGTTTTGAGCCCAAACCTTGGCCACCTTAATTCCCATCTTCATTGTCATCTAATTCAACCTCATATGATCACAATAACCATGACACATAACTCCATTATATTGTTCCTCCTCCTAAGCCTAATAACCACCAATATTCCCTTGACACAACCCAAGCTCACCACAAACTACTACCAAAAATCATGCCCCAGATTCTCCGACATCATCCAGCAGACGGTGATGGAGAAGCAGCTGTCCACGCCGACCACCGCCGCTGCGGTGCTCCGGCTGTTCTTCCACGATTGCATAGTGGGAGGGTGCGACGCCTCCATCCTCATCACCTCAAACTCCTTCAACAAGGCGGAGCGCGACGCCGACATCAACCTCCCCCTCCCCGGCGACGGCTTCGACGTGGTGGCGCGAGCCAAGGTAGCCCTCGAGCTCGAGTGCCCCGGCGTCGCCTCCTGCGCCGACATTCTCGCCACGGCGGCGCGTGACCTTCTTGTCTTTGTGGGCGGGCCGTTCTATGAGGTCCGCCTGGGCAGGAAAGACGGCCTGGAGTCCAGAGCGGCCAACTCGGAAGGGCAGTACCCCTTGCCAACCATGACGATTTCTCAGGTTGGTGCAACTATCATTTTCCTTTGTAATGATATAAAGCAGAGAAAATCTCTTAATGCCAACTAATTTATCTGAATGATGCAAGTTTCTGGATGAGTAACTATAATTATCGAAGGCTTGTTATAAAATAGATTTCACTAATTAGGTAATGATTAACAAAAGTAATGATTGTGCTATAATTGATGCACAATATATATGATTATGTGATGATCAGATATATGAATTGAGGTTAATTAATTATTATTAATATTATTGACAAAGTTAGATCGAATCACCATAGCTCTTATTTGAATATTAAGAGGAGACATCGTAAAAGGATACTTGATAAAAGTTAGACAAGAGTAAGAAAAGAATAGAGTTCCACGATAATATATTATGTTACGACTTAATTATGATGTCCTTAATGTAATACTTAAAAATTGGGTACATATTTAATAGCCATTTCAATTAGGGATGGCAATGGGGATTTCTAAGTGGAGTTATTTGTGGGAATATCCACAAATGAGGATTTGAACACGGAGATTTTTCCCTGTAGCGAAGAGGAAGGAGGTAAAAGTCTCCTCGCAGTAATTTTGGAAATGAGATGGAGAATACGCCCCCAGCTTTGTGGGAATATCTGTCCCAAAAATATATTAGTAATTTTATATATAAAATTGATATTTATTATATTTTTAGTACAAAAATAAAGAAAATACAACTGTAACTTACTTATTCTCTTACAATTTTACATATTTATTGTTGTTTATTATAATATTATTGTGATAGACTAATAATTGTGACTTAATTTAAAATTTAAAAATTTGGCGGTAATGATATAACACTATGAATATAAGACTTAGATCAACTTTATATTGTTATTTTAAAGTGTTTTTTCAAAATTTTCAAGTTGATTAAATTATTTACACATATTTTTTTAATTTTTTAAACATTTTTTTGAGATATCCATGGATTCCCATGAGGGGTGGGGATCCATGGAGAATGGGGATAGGGATGAGGGAAATTCTAGAAGTGCAAGGCAAGGAGTAGGGGACTACACCCTACCCCTGCTCCGCTCTATTATCATCCCTAATTTCAATATAATATAACTTGTGTGTATCTTGATTATTGGCATGAAAGTGATGGAAAAAATTATTATATGATATACTTAATCATTGTTCTATAAGTGTTTAATGAGTCCAAACATGCTTTGATTCTAAACTTTACACAAAATATTGTCAAGCATATAGAAAAATTCTTAGATATTTTTTTGTTAATTTGTATTATTTAATACTCAATGCTGTTTAACTTTATACCTTATATTCTTATACATTAACTCTAATCTCTAATTATAGTTTTAATGCAAGAGCTATAATATTAAGAACTTCTTGCAATTTTTAACTGATAATTAACAAATAGTTACGATTCTTACATGACAGATCATATCCGTCTTCAACTCAAAAGGGCTCTCAGTGCAAGAGATGGTGGCTCTTGTTGGCGCACACACCATAGGGTTCTCTCACTGCAAGGAGTTCAGCAACAGGATCTTCAAGTTCAGCAAGGACTCCGAATACGACCCCGCCTACAACCCCGAGTACGCTGCAGGGCTTAGGAAGCTGTGCGAGAATTACACCAATGACCCAACAATGGCCGCGTTCAACGACGTGATAACTCCAGGGAAGTTCGACAACATGTATTACAGGAACTTGAAGAGAGGGTTGGGGCTGTTGACTACGGACACTGCCCTTTTGTGGGACAATAGGACCAAACCCTTTGTGGATATCTATGCCGCGAACCAAACCAAGTTCTTTCAGGATTTTGCTCAGGCCATGCAGAAGGTTAGCGTGTTCCATGTTAAGACGGGTAGGAAAGGAGAGGTACGGCACAGGTGTGATTCTTTCAATTCGCTTGATAATAATTGAGAGTATGAGATGAGTTTTGTGTGTTTTAATTGGGTGGGGAAACATGGAGATGGAATTATTGAAATGTACAGAGGAATGGTGATAAAGGAAAATAGAAGGTAGGAAGACATGGCTCCTTGTGGGAGTTATATGTAAGAGTTTCTGAATGCATTTAGGATGATGATGATAGCCGCATATATGTATCTTGGCTTCGCAGTTTGTGAATAATTCCCTTGTAGTTCGTAGTTAACACTTTTTTTATTATTTAGTTTTAGTAGATTGAAAAAATTTGCACTATTAGTAAATTATAATATGGACCCTTTCATAAAAAGTGAAAGAAAAAGATTGTATTTGATGACTTTATTTAGTCAATATCATCCTTAAAATTTGATAAGTTTAACATCCTATTTTATGCTAATTGTAATGAATATAACTTGTTATATTTGACGTAATTCAAATTGATTGCCAACAGTTATAGCTTTGATCTGAGAATAACGAATTAGATCCAACAACATTTAATGCTCAAATTGAGCTTACATAAATGCATCCCCAATGTGAGATTTGACGAAAAGGACAGTATGTACTTGGAGCCTTATGCTCTGCTTGTGTTAAAGTGCCGACCTCTCGGTATTCAATCACTATATTTATATGTCCTTTCAGATAAAGATCTTTTGAGCATCTATGTTCCTTAATTTTTCTTTTCCTTGAATAAAAGGTGCAACGCACAGAAATAAATTAAACAGCATATATAGTCAATTCGTACAAAGCATAAGTACATTCGACAAACTTAAGAAGCAGCACTGAGTATAGAAGTATGCCTTTACATAAATGGCAAACTAGACATGGGTACTAGCCTTTAGTTCTGTTAACTATCCAGCTTTCTGTAAAATGATGTATCTGGATCCTTAGCAACAGCTATCTCAAGATAAATAATCCAAGAATCAAGTTTGAAAATGAGAATGATAACAGAATTAAATTCAAAGTTAACGGTATTTCTTAATTATATAGTAAGTTGCTGGGTTCTTAGTTTGACCCAACAGATAATTAAACAGGCAACCCAAGAAAACATAGTCCAGGAAGTGCTTTTGTATCATTTTTTTCGGAATTTAAACATTAATTCTCTTATATCTCACTTACAGTTCAGATCTTTTTTTCTTTTTCTTTTTCTTTTTCAGTTCTATAATTCTTTTTTTTTTTAATTGATATTAAACTTTGTTTAGCAGAATTTTGACAGGCTAAAACATGAAATGTAACAATAGCAACATTTATCAGGAGTTACAATGAGTAATTTTTTTGTTAAATACAATCCATTATCAATATTGACATTATTATTTGACAGATATAAAGTTGTGAGAGTTATAGTCGAAATGCCCTTATTTTTTTGGAAAAAATGTTTTTACACACATTAACTAATAATTTTAGTGCCTCAGAGATACAGATAATAGATAGATACTCCGATCTCCCCTTTTATTTCTTATTTAAAGTAGCTAAAAATATTATCAAATGATTTCAATTATCATAAAACTAATTACATTTAATTGGATTATCCTTTAGTAAAAAGTTTAAATATTTCATTCACATCATCTCTTATTTATTAATAATCAAGATAGTGTTAAAAAATTAATTCTTGATTAATTTATAAAGCAACAAATTAAAAGGAACGGAGAAAACATTATGTCACAAAATATATCCTATGAATTGTATATATGGTCACTGGTCATATTATTTAATAATTGGCTTTGGCTCTGAATGGACCAGCCAACTATAATGAATTGTGATTTTCTTTTTCATTTCTTTCACATTTCCTTTTTTCATATGTTTTGTGAATTTCTACATTCAAATCATCCAAGGAAAACATAGCAACCACTAATTATCTACATGTTCCTAACTTAATTACGGCCTCCACAGAAAGCTTCTTGTATTTGACTGCAAACTGAGGCCTAGTTGAAGATCCAAAGCTTTGACATGGCCCTGATCCGAAGCAATATGGGAGAAAGTGAACATACAAGTGTCTTGTTGGGAAGGAACATGCCACTTTGATTTCTGATCAAAACCACTAAGACAAGCATTTTGATCATTTGAATTGAAGCTAATCTGAGATTCATCACACAGGTTCAACTCAGAGTTATTATTATAGGAAGAGGGATCATAGAACCAATTAGAACCTTGGTTGGCTTGAAAAGGTTGTAAGTAGTAGTTTATGCTAGCCTTCTTGGCTTGAAGCTCCAACCTTTTCCTCTTCATTCTCTCTTTCTTGTGAGCATTTTGGTGGCCCCCTAATGCTTGTGAGTTTGCAAATTCCTTGTAACAGTATTGGCACTCAAACTTTCTCTCATCTTGGTCTCTGGCTGAGCTCTTCTCTTGTGTAGATTTCTCTGCTGATGAAACTGAATTAGAGGAATTTACACTTTCATCTACTTCTGCAGGCTCCTTGACACAGCCTTCTTTATCCTTAGATGGATTTAGTTCAAACCCAAATAACCTGAGCCTCTTCTGCTCTGAACGGCCATTTTCACCATCCAATATTGTATGGGAAAGATCACAGACATGCTTCTCCATCTATCTTTGGTGAGGGAAAGAGATATTTAGAGGTTGAATTGCAAGGATTTGTTGTTTGGCTTCTCTTGTTTTTATAATAAGCTTATAACAAGCATTGCCTCTATTTGAGAAATTAGAAAACAAGTATAGTTTTATAATACAAGCACAGTATATATAAGGGAACCCCAAAGGCTACTAGCAAAATAAATTATTTAAAAGAAAAGTCAGGTAAAAGAAAGCCGTCTTTCATGTAATGGTTATAAATCATGTTTTAAAAGAATCTAGCATATTGTAGCAGTTACACCTTAAACTTTTCAAATATAGATGACTCAGTGTGATATATTTAAGGTTGGCATGGTCTTCAAGCACTTCATCGTATTTAAACATGTTAGTACCACTTGGATTTTCTCCTTTGTTAAAAGATATATTTCATGCTTAAGACATGATTCAAGTTGTTAAAACCGTAGCTTCAAAAGTCAACAAAAAAAAGGGCATGCAAACATCTAGAAGGAAGGAGGTTTCTAATCTTATATAACATATACATCACCGTACTAAAAAGCATATCAGATATTATTTTATCTGCCCAGCCAATAACTTAGTAGTTTCATGTATTGTTATTTTACCTAAGATTGTCATATATAAATATCTTTCATACGAATATTATTTTCGTTGATGCTAAGTCATTGCCTACTCCGATCTAATAAAGTTCATTGAATTAATTAATATTATAACATGCTTTGTAGAAATGTCATTATTTAGTACAAAAGGAAGCTTCTTAGTAATTATCTCTCTACGCATTATACATGTGTTAAAAACAAAATTCTTAATCCTTTTTTATCTCGACCATGCTTTGTGAAAATGTTCTTACAATATAATTAAAGAATGATGTTATTTAAATATCATATTTCAATATTAAATAGAGATTAAATTTGATGTACCGTTAGTATAAAAGAGTTTTATACTTCCATATAATTATATATCACTATTTATGAGACTTTTAGGATATTAGATACAAAAATCAAATACTTTTGTTGATATAATAATACATAATTAAATATTTTGTTAATTTTTATACTAATAATATATTAAAATTAAATTCTATTAAATATTATACCATTTTTTTACATAAATATTTACATATTTTTCACTTCAATATATGCATATTTTAATATTCACCTAGATACGATATCTATACCACATAAGTTCAAAATATATTTCCCAGGGGAAAAAAAGACTAATACCTAAATGAACGAATATAAGAAGTGGGCAATGATGTAAGCATATGTACTAATACACGTCTTCCATAAGATCTAGGCAAATCTGCTTTAAGCACGCAAGGCCTGCATTATTATACTCTAAAGCATATGATTTCGGGCGAATCAAGTCATCAACTAACATTATACTACCAATCAACTGAAGTCTGCTTTAGACGTTTGTCCTAATTGGACCCGTTTTCTACTTTTATGGCAATTTAGAAACAATTAAATTGTGTTTTACTCCGCTATCTCTACTTAATACTTATTTCCGATTGGTGGACTTCTTCCACCAATTAGTCTCTCATGCTCATCAATTCCCTCTCATTTTTTAATATATTTTCAAGCTTATTCAAATTTTCTTTCTTGCTGTAAGAGGAAATTTCCAAGTCGGCTTGCGGTCATGAAGCATTTTTATTATTAGTATGAATAAAAAGAGGCTATAAGGTGGGAGAGGCTAATTGGATGGGTTGGCTGATTCTTTGATTTCAGTTAATTTCGTTTTATTTTTTTTATTATTACACGTTATTTTGAGACCACCAGACCGTGGTCCCTACCCATCAGCTGCTTGGCTTTTCCCACCACCAAGTCTTGGCTTCTCTATCTTATGGACAAATCCAAAGTGGGTTACTAATATTTAATTAACCTCATATAATGCCAAAACTGACCAAGGAAAAACTATGTACATTGAAGTATGATGATGAAGTTATATATATAAGAAATAGGATAAGTACAAAAAAATGTTACTTCGGTGACAGAACATATTGATTTGAAATGTCTGCTTATACCAGATACCAGATACTGATGAATATTCAAAGGCACATGGACATTAAAAAATTCACGTGGCAACTAAGAAAATTATACGCCGTCACTCTCTTGCTGACTAGCAGGTTAATTTGTAACTTGCAAGGCAAAGCCCTCCAACCACAAGCTACTGTTCAGGATTCAGTGTTTGGGCCTAATTTGTTAGGCTATTATATTACTCAAGAGATGACATCAGAAGTATATGTTAAAGAAACTAGTAATGGTTAAAGGCGGTAGGCAACGATTTTTACTTCCTTCCAACCCTTTGAAATTATGATTTTACCAAAGATCACTTTGAAGAGGCAACAAGAAAACAAAGTGTATCATTGTCACAGTTGTTGAGTATCAGTTAAGGTTAAAATGAGGCTAACTTGGTTAGCAAGTCTGAAAAAATAATACGCAACACTTTTTAAAGAACTAATGGAGCTGAGCAACCACTCACCTTGAGGACATGAAAAATTAGGTGTGATTCATGTAAATAAAATAAGTTACTCGTATTGAGTAGCTTACTGGCCATTGATATTTTCTATTAAAAAAAATAACGATTAGGATAAGGATTGAACGGAGTTAATTCGGAATTTGCTAGTTACATGTCTAAAGTATCTGTTTTCTCCAGACAAACTGTCTTAAATTTTGTATATAAGTCAAGATTTTAAATATTGAAATGGTCTGTCAAACTTTTTGCTACTTGTAAAATCAAAAGTACACAATGAGGGAGTCAGAAATTACATATTTAAGGCACAAAACGGCTTTTGGAATTGCATTTTGGAAAAGCCGCAGTTCAAGGGCTCAAGACAAGTTACATAAACCACTACGCAACAATCGCAAGAATTATGTATGATAAATCCACTTCAATGGAAACTACATGGTAGACAGCCAAAACCTTAACCCTTTTTTACGTATAGCATCACTTTGTCTTTGATGGACGCCATTCGATCAGTAGACTAAAATACCAATATTGGATCCATCGTGTCAGATGGCTTTACTGTCCAAACTAACCTAGTCCCTTTAAACCATAGTAAATGATCCAAGACTTGGAAGGTTAAGTAATCACAAGTTAAAAGTTCAATGGTTATCGGTGTCTCACTAGGATGCGGAACAAAACCAGCACCACAAGCTGATAAGATGACGTTGCTATGAGCCGCGAGCCACTTCTCTGCGTCTTTCAATTATTTATTTATTTATTTTGGTCGACGGTCTTTCAAAATTGAGAAGCACAAGTATTTGCAGCAAAATATTGAGATTGGTTGTTTGGCCCAAGATTT
Source organism: Pterocarpus macrocarpus (assembly GCA_031439585.1). Lineage (NCBI taxonomy): Eukaryota > Viridiplantae > Streptophyta > Magnoliopsida > Fabales > Fabaceae > Pterocarpus > Pterocarpus macrocarpus. The sequence goes on along the minus strand of CM062518.1, from coordinate 31,969,588 downwards.
TTTTTCCTATAAACCTTCAATAGAAAGCACTAATAGACTGGCACATGAGAAGGATTAAAGGGAAGGGCAACATCAATGTCACGGACATCTCCCTTTGTAGTGAAGTCATATTCAATGGAAGACCTTGCCGAACATATTCACAGCAAGTACAACAGTTAGATGAAAGATTGGTGAGTAAGATGAGAGTATAAGAAAGATTTAACACCTTCGGTGATGTAACAAAACCTTGCTCCATGCAAGGCGCTTGAGGCAAAGTTTTACAGATCGAACATGTATCTAGTATAAATTGATGATTCCACTTCACAGTTCATCCAATAAAAAGCAAAAAACGATAGTTAGGAGAGAATATATTACAGATCTATATTTCTGAAAAAAAAAAAATCTAAATTTTTAACCAATATTGTTCGTGAATGCAAAATGTGACAGTGGATACCTGGGACATTCTCAACCCCCGTACGGGGGAAGGCATACGTATACTCGTACAAATTCTCACGTGTGTTTCATCATCACCAGAGGAAAAAAAAATGTTGATCCAACATCCATCAGCTTCAGCTTCTGTATAGATCATTGTTGACGTTTGGCACGAGGTAAGAGAGCAAGAAGAATTTTTTTTCTTGGGCCCTGCAACCCAAGCAGACTTCATAAGACAGATAAAACTACACATGCAAATAAACAAAAATTTTAATTGCTTATGAAGTTGCTCCGGAGGTAGGCGGTAACAAGCTACTGTAAAGTAGCTTTATTAGCACGTAGAAAGCGGAAAACAGCAACAAGAACAACAAAAAATGTTAAGCAGAATACCTAGACTTACAACTTTTCAGATTGAAAATTTCACCAGGCATCATTTTACACTTGATTGAGAACTGGATGTATATGCATTTTTGCTAGACTTCCTCAAACTAGTAAGATGTAAAAACTAAAGTATTTCCAAGGGCTAAAAGTGCAACATGGCATCTAAGAAACTTTTTTCCATATTTTACATGGTCAAATGTCAAATAATTGTACATCCATATAATGAAGATGCTATGGACGGGAAACAGAGACAAGAGGGAATGAGTGGGTATTGGACAAGGCAGCTAGTACTGACACAAGCATGCAAAATCAAAGTCAATATCAAGAAGTCCTCTCACACAATTCCAGTTACTGAACTCACGCCAAATTATCTCTTTGATACACATAACAGCGCCACATGGATGTAAGATTTAATTCAAATTCCAGGCCCAAATGAACAGCACCTGAACATATGCCATAAATGCAAAGAAAGATAATTACCATTGGAATTCCAAGCTCTTTGAGGTCATTTTCTTTCATCTGCCTCAATGCAGTCATATCGACCTGCATGAAAAAATCAGCATTCAAGATAAGTTCCAAACTAAGAGAGATCCTAATCGAGGTAAAGAACACACAAAATGCATCAAAGATTCAAAAGTCTACGACATGTCAATTATGTAATTAATTCATACCTTGGTAATAATAATATCATAAGAAATGATAACCTCAAAAAGCTACACCAAGCAATAACTTGAAAGTTTGTCTATAGCAAGTTTAGCATAACTACAGAACTTTATATATGTCAAATGGTGCTGAAGGTTTATGAATCATTGTGGTAGACACATAATTTGAGCCATAAGCAAGGCAGGGTGATTCAAATAATTAGTTCAACTTAATGCAACTTCCCCAAACCATTATTTAAGAGGTAAATTTTCACTGAGTTAACAATCCCACTTAGGAGGGGTTGACCTTGAATGCCAATCTAAGGAAGCAGATAATAAAAAATTTTCAAAGAGATTATAAATTGCAAGCATAGTTGTTTAAGTAATGTTTCAAGAGTAACATTATTCCTAATTATAAGCCTTTTATTATTTTATTATAAAAATCTCTAACCTAAATATTAAAGCAAAATTTATCGATGCTTATAGTCAAAAGTTATAAAATAGGATGAATTAAAAACTAACATGAAACCAGTTTGTATTACCACAGTATTCAGTCATGTTAATAGTATATTAAAAGAGGGCACTATACAAGTCAATGATCTTTAGAAACATTTTCGGAAACTTGGAAACAGCACATAGAGAGTATATAAAGTATAATTCATTGATTCATCAGCATGAAAAGCTTAAAAATATAAAGCAAAAAAAGAAAAGAATAAAGTCAAGAGGCGAGAAACTGCGTAAATTTTAAGTTCTATCACATAGAGGATTAAACAGTCAAAAGATCTCCTGATTTATAGCTAGTCTTCTACAATCATACTCCGGGTTAAAAACCACTTTGGCGATCAATCATGAAAAATTTAACATCTCATTAAACTAATTATGACTCAAACTTCAATTAAATTTGGAAAACAAAATACCAGGACAATTCATAATTTACATTATAAATATAAATGAATTACATACTTCCTCAGCCTTGAAGAGAATGGCATATTTTCCAAGCCCCAGTGCATGTAACAGGCCATCAACGGTTTGGTATGATTGCTGTTCATCACCCTACATCATAACCAGCAACAACACGTTTCAGGACAAGCTTTATAGTATCGATTCAGAGAATTTGACACAGGTGAAAATGCATCTGCATCTGCTTAATACTGCAAGCATCAAATATCAGATCGTCTATAGACTGACAATATAATTATAATAAACTTCTAGCAGTTCAGAATTTGATGCCCAGAGACCATGCTAATTGATAGGTAATATTTATCCATTTAATCAGAAAGCCCACAGGACAGGAAAACACAGAAGTCAAGTATATCAATATTGCCATTAACATTTGAAAGGATACTTGCATTTCTAGCTTCATGCATAGATCATTTATACTTATTCCAGCTATCAAAAGATCATACATTGGTACAACAATATCAACCAAGCCCTTACCCCACTAACTAATGTCCAGAATATTCACAAGATCATATCTTCACAAGAACTGATACCAACTGACATTCAATGTCCATAATATCCCTTTTAAAGCAAGCTAGGGTTTTGACATGCACATATGTGGGTGTCAATTCCCTTTCTTCATGTAAGTTAACACGTATTTTATTATTTTATTTAAATGTTATGATTAACTGTGAGAAACTTTAGCACAAATTCTCTGACTGTATAAAAGAGAGAGAATAGGACTCCCGGAATGACATTTAGCTCCTTAGTTCTCAACTATGTAGAACATAGGATGATTGGGTTTTCAGAATAACAAAAAATATACACCTAAGACAAAAAGACCAGTTATATAGTAGCATACACAGACATTGAAAAGCATCAAAATATACACCTTCTCATATTATGTGGCTTGTACAAGAAGAGTTGCATGCTTAAGGAAAAAGAAAACAAAGAACACCCAAATTATCCTGAGTTCAATCTTCTGGTATAAGATTGAAGAAGTGCAATGCAGAAGAGTAAAGTAAAACTACATAAAATATACAAATAAAATTGTCTTAAACAATTTACTCCTCAATTTCAAAAACATGGCTGGTCCTCTAAAAACACCGCAATGTCCACATAACGGACACCAAAGAAATAATCAGAACCTACTATCTTCCCCAAGCCAGCCTGCAACCAACAAACCAATATTCTAGCAATAGAACAATGCAACATGCAATCAATTGTTTGACCATCATTTCAACTTGAAAGGCACTGAATAACCACTGCCAAATTTATTTATTTATTTTTTGGGGGGTGAAGAAACACTGCCAGATTTTGTTCCTCAGTGTCAAATATCAGATTTAAGCATTACTTACCACTGGTGTCCAGACAAAGAAAGAAACTTTCGAGGACAACTACCTCTGCAATACAGCTCCACAGTGAAAGAACTTCTAATGTCAACTGATAAAAAAACAGCTAACAACTAGAAATCCACAACTTTAGGCCATGAAACCATCCAGAGAGTGACAGTGAGTTCTGACACAACATTTTTTACAAATTTTAGCATATTATAATACATCAACTCAAATGGTCCATTTCTATAACTCTAGCTACAGTCACTCGAGACCAGAACTTATACTTTAGTTGGAAACTAGGATTATCAGAAATAGAATTTCTGTATCACAATACAGAGAGAGATGCACATGTACCACATGGAATTACAAGATCTGGTTAACCACCCAGAATCTGTAAATACTAAATAACAAGCCTCCTAAACAGTTCCAACACACAAGATCGTGAATTAGTAATCGCATAGAATTACCTAAAACATAAAAATTTGTCTTTGTTACCGTTGCTATAGGATGCAAGGTTCAAAGAATCTTTCTATAAAAAACCCCACTCACATGTCAATAAGTTCTATTCTCAAACAATTCTAGCATATGGAATAGCCACAGAGGCACAACAAAACCGATCATGGTATCCAGCAGATGGTCATGGGAAATTTTTCTCCAAATAATTTTTTTCTAGGGAAAAAAAAAAGGAGAAAGGAAAAGGGGTTAGAGAACAAGGTGCAGTACGAAGCCAGAAGGAAAGTAAAATTCACCACATATGAAGCCCTTTGTGCAATGCTACTTGATGGAGGAATTTGGCCAAGATGAGATGCAGCAGGCTTAGCAGCTACTGGAGGCAATGTGGACACTGTGGAATGTGCCATCAAAGTTGAAGGTGCAGTGCTTGGAGGCCTTGTAGGCTCAAGAACATCCCTGGTTACATACGGAACTGGCCTGACACCATCATATGTCCTGTTTAATGGCCTTCTCTGCTCTGCATTTCTTCGGGGTGATCTCCCCCTGGATGTACTAGGAAACCCATCTGGTGATATCTGCCTTGAAAGATTATGATCAAATGCCCAGGGAGAGTAGGAGCATCTCATGGATTCCATCCGCATTAAATCATCAGAACTTCTAGCCAAGGGGGTTTGCCTCACGAAGCTTGTTTCACTTGGTTCAGGCATGCGCTGCCTTGAATTAATAGGGGTTAACGGAGGGTGAGCCTTCGACAGTTTTTCACGGAGGTCAATGTTCCTCTTAACAGCATTGGTCTCAGCCTGTCTAGATGCACTTTTTCGCATGAGCTTTAATCGTAGATCATCTTTGCCTATTCGCCCATCTAAGTAAATTGAGGGCAACGTGATTAGAAATATAAATCAATGAGCAATATTAACAGGCAAGGATAAATTCACTGCTGAGGGAGCTTACTACCATTAAGCCCATTTGACATGCTTGTATGTCCTCGCTGTCTGTGGTAATTATGAACAATGTCATCCACAAAAGCAAATTTAAATTGAATCATATACAAAACATGTGCAGGAGCAATCAGCCTATTCTGACTATAACATTGATCATTAAAATCTCCAAACCACAAAAAAAAAAAAATCATTTTCTTCATGATTCAAACTGCCTACTCACACATTATCCACAGTGAATTTACCGAACAAACAGAGAATACAGTTGGGAAATATCGCATATTCTCATCATTTTGCTGAGTGCTGCAAGTCCAATATCATAGCAGTAGCTAGTGATACCAGGCGAATAGCAAACATACCTTTTATTGCTGCTGAGTTCATTCCCGTGCCACAAGGAACTGTCTGCATTATTGCCAATTCTGTCTCTTACAGACCTCTTCATCCCACCTGAGGCAAAGGAACCAGAGAAAGAAGCATCTGCTACCGATATATCCCTCTTCACAACCTAAACTCAAATGCATAACAGAGGCTCATTAATATGATCCCAAATATCCAAACTCATCAAGTCTTGGAACAAAACACTATGTTTCCGTGCCCAAAATATATGATGAGCAACGAAAACTTAACAAAAGTGTATGCTGAATGTACAATTATGATTTCGATGAAACAAAGTAAAAACAAGCATAGAGTAAAAATTAGCAGCCATTGTTCAATTCAGCAAGTAGAAAGGGGAACCAATCCAAAAAGAAAAACAGTTCAGCTAGAATCAAAGTACCACAAAGCACACACACTAGTTCATTGTATAGAAATCAAAAACAAAATTTAATAAAGAAAAATGAATGACTCTAAAGATGTTCCAAGTTTCTTGTTACGAGTACCTGACCGCTACGCCCAAGAGTGATGGTAACTCGACCCCTCGAAGTATCAGACATAGCGATAACCTACAAACCCTAACTTCACAAATCGAATGAAAATCTTTCTGCGCTTACGAATATGCCAACTGGCGTGCGAGGCAATTACACGATAATCGATCGAGAAAGCACGCAGCGACACCCCTGATCCCGTTGCCGCGACTCCAAGCAGGAAGAAAGACTAACCCTTTCAAGACAGTCTACGGAACCGAAACGCGTGCGTTGAGAGAGAGAGAGAGAGGGTTGTAGGTGGAGTGGGGGTTGTGGACTCGTGGCGGAGCTGAGCAGAGCTGAGCTGCGGTGTGCTTTTGCGTAGAAGCTGAAGCGGTTGGAGTTCGGAGGGGGGAGAAGGAGGTCGTAGTGGAAAGTGAAGAGTGAGTGCACGCCGTCGGCTGAAAACGGAGGCCACCGTCTGGTCGACGGGACGTTGCAGTGGAACGCCGTTGAGAGTGTGTAATCACTAGCGATCTGTGACTGTGAGTCTGAGAAGGAGATGAAATGGTCTGGGGTTTTGGGCTTAGAGAAGCCCACTTAGTCCAAAAAGGATGATCCTTCAATGGGCTAGCTGCTCTTTAATTTAGGCCATTTGTGGGTCAGTTCAAGCCCAATCATTCGACCAAAAAAGGAAAGCCCACTCGTGAATAGAAAAGGGTTTTGACTGCGAAGCGTTTAGTTTTGGAAATTTTGAGTTGTATTACACGCATTTAATCATTTATCCAGTTTATATTTGTTTACCAATAATGTGTTGATCCGAGTGGAAAGAGCTAGGTCCCTTGAAGCATATACTCCTAGGTTTGTTCCCAAAATTTGTGTGTATCGAAATAACACCTTTAAAAGAGATTCCAGATTAAACGTTTGATGTATCATGAAAAATTATTTCCTCACTTATTAGGTGAATGGATATTCTAGGAAACTAAAAAAAAATTCATATTTGTTTTTTACTTTACATTTTCTCACAACTCCTCTTTAAATGCATGTCACGTTACTCAACACAATTTTTCGGGATTAGGTATAAACACAAAGTAGTTATTTTAATTAACCAAGTAAGCATATTTTTGCCAAGCAAAATTAAGCATTGTAATGGATAATGTGCTGCAAAACTTTATCCCAAGACCAAAATTCCACAAACATGTTTGGATACACATTACTTTTAAGAATTTTGGCGAGATTTTATTCTGTTTGGGTGTTCAATGTTGTTGTTTTAGAAGAGTACTACCACTGCTCTAAAGTTGTTGAAAATTCTTATATAAGAGTAATATTATTTGTATTAATTTCAAGATATTCTTATAAAATATTTTTTAATTTATAATGTCCATCACTCTCCTTTGTCTTTTTGTTATCATTTACTATTTTTAGGATTTTGATGTTGATAAAAAAGAGGAGAAATTATTAGATGTTTATAGAATACCAGTTAAATTATGCTTTATCTAATAATAAAGTGATATTTTAAATAAAAGAATAATTTTGTAGTGGATCATCAACTGAAATATCACTCTAATATCATATTGGGTATGAGCACAATTTAGCTAATCCTCTATAAACATATAATAATTTCCCAAATACAGGATCCATTGCTCTTTATGCATTCAACTAGGGCACAATGGAAATTATAAACGCATGGCTCTTCAAGTTTTCTCTCATGTAGACTTCGATTCCCATATTAAAGGTTCAGTAGCTGGCATCCTTTACGAGGATATTTATTCTAATTAGTGTTTTAAGTTTATTGTTTCACATCAAGTCATGGCAGATGAGATGCATGACAGCTTAAGATTTTTTATATGCACCGGCTCACGAATATATAACTGTATAAAGTATATTCTCCACGTATATTGAAACAATTGATCACAGGCACAATAGAAACTGATGCACTGCATGTGATCTCTATGAGTATAAAGGACCCCACCCCCCGATTGTGCGTGAACGGAGCACATAAAAGAGCAAGCATACAGTGGTTAATTAACTTTGCTCTCTCCCTTATTACCCATAGCCACTATGCCTTTGCCATTCTCGAAAGAACTTAATTTACATAATTAAAATACACCAACAAGTGTTAATATAGAGGAAGACGCAAATCAACATAGCAAGCTCATCATATCACTAAACTGCAGAATATTCCAAACACGTACAGATTAATGACACTATCGTGGCGCACAAGAAGGCCTTGCATAATATCATATATACGTGCATGCTTGGGATAAATCAATTCCCGGATGATAAATACATCTAATTCCGTATCTATACATCTAATATATTTCCCATGCTTAGGTTCGCATACGATGAAGAGAAAGTATATTCATCTAGTGAATAAATGTCAACACAATCATGAGGGGATAATCACAAGACCATGGTGCTTAACAGCTCAGAGTTTTCTATGAAATTGCATTTAATAGCGCATAGTCCGCGTTAAAGAAGGACATCTGTATCTAATATCTTTGACCAAAAACCTAGACGGAATCCACGCATTTGTTCCACAATAAGTTGTAATATTTGGAAGCTGCTGAAAGAGGTAACCCTGTACTTGGGCAATGTATTAGCATTCGAACCCAATAAATCAAAATGCAGTGCATATTCATCAACTTCCCTTTATACATGCATCTGGTTACTACACAAAAATGTGGACATAATTTTCAAATGCGCAAGAAAAGTAGCTAGCTAAAAGGATCACCGGAATGAAATCATGATATAGAATTTGATTAATCGGAATGGTTTCGTTGCATATGTAACACATATATGTGTTTTCATTTTTCAAGCTCTTTATATACTAGAAACAAACAGTGAAATACAACTGTGTGTGGCCATTTTTAGTATAAAAGAAAAAAGACTCTTTGATTTCAACACCCAAAATAAACAGGTGTAAAAATTTGGAAATCCAGATCTCTAACTCCAACCATGTATTCAAGATCTTAAATATACCAACAAAGTTTCAGTCTTCAAACAAAATTTACAAGTGAGGGAAGCCACACTAGTACACTCTCAAAAACAAAACAAAAAGAGAGAGTTCATCGTTACCACGCTATGTAATCAATGACACATGTAATCTTTTATCCCCTAACAAAAATCAAATGAAAGCAGCAAGAAGAAGAAGGAGAAGAAGAAACAAAGATATGGAGAGAGAGAGAGAGAGAGAGAGAGAAGTGCAAGGCAATAGTAGAAGAGGATATGCTTGATCTAGCGAACATATTCGGACCGCAAGGCTTCAATTCCCCGAGAAGAGAAACAAGTGACATGAGAAGGTGTAAAAGAAGAAGATCATCCCTTCAATCATCTTGAGTAGGGTTTCTTCTTCTTCAGTGAACCCATCTTCGTTTTCTCTTAACCCTTCTCGCTCTCCCTTGATCTCTTTCTCGTTGCAGAGGCTGATGATGGCTGTGGTGCGGTTGGTGAGAGGTTAAAGATGGCATGCTGATGATGAAAGTGAGGGACTAATGATGAGAGGAAGAGGGAAGAGGACATGATGATTGCTGTGGGTTGCGAGTGTGTTTTTGCGTTAAACGAAGAGATAAAATTCCCAAAGTGGTGAGATTTGCTAGCTAAAGTTGACATATATATAGAGGGGATTTTCATTTGTTTTTAGAAATTCTTTATTGTTCTTACACTAAAAAAAATTGCTGCTTTGTTCATATAACTCAATTACGGAATGAAAATAAGAAACAATAATACTCTATAAAATTGAGATGTTAAGCTGTACATAAAATAAGTTAATTTTATTTTTCTTACTTAAAATACTACGAATTCTATTTTTTTTTTATTGTTTCACACGGAAGTGTAGTTAACTCGTTATAACTTTTGAAACTACAATATTGGCCGAAGTCTTTTCTATATTTCTTCAAGTGTAGTCTCCAAATGAAAAAATATATTTTTTGTATATCTATTTTCTTTTATATAATTAACACCCTTTTCTTATCTCTCTTTTCTTTTTTTTTATTTTTTTATTTTTTTTATTTTTTCATTTTCTTTTATAATATTCTTTTACTTATTTTATGAGTGGATATTGAAAAATATCTTACTTTAAAGTAGTATAAATAGCTAATAAGAGATGTCTCACTTTAAAGTAGTATAAATAACACCGCTCCCAAGTGAAAGGTTAAGGCCACGGAGGTATAAGAAAAAGAAAAACGCTTAATGGTACGAAACTCAATTCGTCAATTTGCGTACAACGATTTTGATTGGTTGTTTAGTTTACATTGTAAAACTCTCTCTTATATCTCACCTGTGTATTCCGTCAATTTCTCAATTCTATACTTGTTAACTCATATTCGCACAAATTCGTACTTTACCATTTCGTGCTATATAGCAAAGCTCTAAGAAAAAATGAAGAAAAAATAGTAAGTTTTAAGGATGTAATGGAGGTCAGCTGTGTTACCTTTTTGTCCCTGAAAAGTTACGGATGGAGATTGCTTTGTGGTGACTGTGATTTTCCATCTAGATTCTCATTGAAAAGGGTGAAAGAAGGGAAAAAGTTTCCGCTTGACACGAAAGCATATCAGTTAGAAAACTAATAATCATGCACCGTGGCAATTCCTAGTATCACGCTATGTTATTCAATATTCTTAGTCCATCTGTATAATCAAAACTAATTTTCTATCTCCCCTAGTTTGAGATCATGTTCTTAATCTTAGCCAAATAATTTTACGACAATATGATAATATAGAGTTTTACAAGTATAGCAATAGGTGTGTAGATGGATCGTTGTGGGTTTTCCTCTTAAATGTTAACATATTTTCACATGTTTCTTTGAATTTAATTAGGAATCGTTTATACCTATATAAAAGTAGTGATTGGGAAGTAAATATTTAAATACAATATGATTAAAAAAAAAGGTTCAAATTGTAAATTGGAATTGTAAGTATTTCAGATGTGTCACTTAAACGAAATTAATTAGGATTTGCGAAACATGGAGATGTATATGTACGTCTTCTGATTCAAAGTGAAGGTAAAATTAAAGGCAGTATATATATTTTCGTTAAACCATGTTAACAAATTCAGAAATATTGTAACTTATAATTCCAAGATCGTAAATTTTTCACCTTGACAAATAGACAATATCTTTTTAAAACACTATGATTACACAGAGCGACCAACAGAATCAGTTATTTCTTCAACCAAAAAATAAAATATAAATAAATAAATAAAAGTTATCAAGCACGCACAAAAAGTGCCACCACGCTTAAAATAATCGACAAGCATTTGTAGCAAGTAATATTTAATACACCGAATTCGTTGATATCTAGATGTAATTGTTAGACATGTATGTCCTATGATGAATTTGTCCATATCCGGCTATTATCGTCCAAAAGTTTCAAGTCCACCAGATATAGAAGAATGAATACAAAAGAATGCTTCGACTTCACTATTGCCACTATGATTGAAGCCTATGACAATTTCGAGATGAATACGATCTCATTTCAATGATTAAGAAAATGAAGCAGTTACAAACCATGATTATTAGATGAAACTTATTTGTAAAGCTCTTCGTCGATGGCTATATATCCCCCCCACCCCCTCTTTTTTTTTAACCATATTGTTTGGTTAGCTGATCACATTGATCAGCACTAAGCTCATCTCTAGACGATCTTAATTTAAAGAGTACACACGTGGTGCATATAGGAGAAATTAATGACTGTTGAGCGCGGGCGCTGAAAGTACTCAAAATATAAGAAGATATAAGGATGATAATCTCTGTCTTTTTTCTTTGTATCACTTTCTCTATCAGATAATATAAGGATTTAGCACGTAAGATAACAGAAGAGTAGTGTAAAAATGTGGAGGGAAAAAAAAAAGTAATCACTTACTGTAATTTATTATTAGAGTAAAAATTTTATTAACTGATCAGGGAAGTGTCCCCGTGTCAGAGAAGAGAGAAAGGAAGTTTTTGTGTGTCATTCTACACCAACAAGATTAGAACTTCGTGAATTAGGATAAAAATGCTCACATGCTAAATCATCCACTAGATTTACCACAAAAAATCGACCACTCAGCTTTGAACCATTTAACCACATCGTTGTAAACAACCTTTCAAATGCACCAAACACAAAAATTTTACAAAGTCAATGCCTTGTATTAATTTCGCAAAGTCATAATCTCATAAACATACCAAGAGAGATAGATACAAAAGTAGTAGAATAAAGAGGTAAAAAAAAGGTAATAAATCTATCATCTTTGTATGTAACATGATGTATCTAATTTCTATGCACAAATAATATTTTTCCAAATATTTTAAAGCGGTAAAGATCCATTTATATCCCTCACATTTGGTAAATATTTTAATTTTATTCTTAAAGTTTTTTTTATTTTATTTATGTCCCTGACATTTCACAAATGATTTAATGTTGCCATTTATGTAGACATCGTCAAAATTGTTGAGGGAAAAAGATGACGTGTCTATGGAAATGACAATATTGAAACATTTATGAAGCGTTAAGGATATAAATAGAATATTATAATTTTTTTCTACTAGAGATATAAATAGAACATTAGAGTATTCTTCCCTCAACTATCTTCTTCCCCAACTCCCATCTTCTTCTTCTTCTTCCTGTGTTCTTTTCTCTTCGACTCTTCCAACACCACCATGCTTCTTCTACTCTCAACTACACAACCTCCCTTACTCCCTTTAACTGTACACCACCACCACCACAACACTCCATGTGTTTTTCTTAGCATTGGGCTTTTGGCGATGGCGCCCCACAGTAAAGGCTAGTGGTGCGATGGCGGTTTTGTGCGAAGGTTTGAGCAGCAATGCCTAGGCCACAAGACAAGAGCGAGGCTTACAGCAATGGTTTATTTTTTTAGAGGTAGTGGGTTTTTGAAGGCACGACTAGGGTGTGTGTGTGTGTTTTTCTGACTTTTGGATGTTGAGATTGGACTTTGCTTTGTGTTGTTTCTCTGGATTGTGAACTTCGTGTGTGAACTTGGTCTAGATGGTAGTGGGTGATTTGGATTTGAATTTAGGTTCACAGAATATTTTTTGCCATATGGCATGTGATTTTGGGTGATGGAGAGGATGGGGTGGGAGTTGAAGAGAGGTTGTGTAGTTGAGAGTAGAAGAGGCATGGTAGTGGTGGAAGAGCAGCAAAAAGAGAACATAGGAGGAAGAAGAAAAAGGGAATGGGGAAGAAGAGAGTTGGGAGGAGAAAATCCTAATATTTTATTTATATCCCTAACGTTTCATAAATGAATATGTCATCATTTTTCGTCGGCAACTTAGATGGCATCTATAGAAATGGAAATATTGAAATGTTTGTAAAATGTTAAGGACATAATTAGAACAAAAAAACATTTAGGGACAAAACTAAAATATTTGCTTTACGTAAGGGACATAAATGAGGTTTTACCCCATTTTAAAGACACACACTAAGAAATGTTTTAATTGGAATCGTGAGGCAGGCAATAGAGGAACATATATGTTGCCAAGTGTTTGACCTAAAATTCCATTTGTAGATAACGGAACAATGTGACAACTCGGTGCTAAGCTGCTGACCTAGCTTAGCCCCATCAAAGAAGCTCTTTTTTTTTTTTTTTGGTTCATAAGTAGCTATTTTTTGGATATTATGCTGACACACATCCATCCACCAATAGATAGGATATGGGCCCTACTTTAATTGGATTTTATACCCCATCCAATAGTGGATGGATGTGTGTCAGCACATCCAAGAATATTAGTTACACATAACATAACTCAATTTTTTAAGACCAAAATAAAACTGCATCTTAAATGGGTTTCCAATAAGATAAAAAGACAGGATTAAAAAAAAAAAAAGATAGAAAGAGTAGCAACTCATCCTATATGTAGGGTTTAAAAAAAAAAAGCAAATTTATCACTACTTATTAAAGTATATTATATATTTTAAAAAGCTAGTCTAATTTTTTAATCTTTCTTGTCATTCTTAATTATTTATACATATAATAAAAGAGAGCCATTAATTGAAAATTTTCAATATATGTCAATCAATTAGAGAGTTGTATTACAATTATATTACAAAAAAAAAAAGTTAAATTTCAATATGAAAATTTAATTCCAACTCACTATTCAACCACCATTCAATTAAATTAAGTCCTTTCCCTTTACTTCAATGCAAGTAATTTATTTCTACTCATTTTTCGAATACACACTTCTACTCCCATCTTCTTTGAATATAACTACAAATCAAAATTAAAAAATTAAATTGATTAAATGCCATTTAGTGATAATAAGAATAATAAGTATAATGAATTTTATAGTTTGCTTAGGAGCATGAAAATGGATTACATAGATAATAGATAGTCTCTCATAATTACTTGTCAATCGTTAGAAGGTTATTACTATTATGTTAGCTCATCAATCAAACATGTTTCAATCTTTATAAGCTTCCAGGTTGTTTATTTCTATTTCAAACTTTTAATATTTTTTAACAATGGTTAAATTGATAATTAACGATTTTTTAACAAATTCTCTAATTTGAATTTGCGTGTTTTTTAATATTCAATTTTTTTTTCTATCGTACCTGACCTTTTGAAAATAAAAATGTAAAATATAGGAGTTTTGACCTACATAAATTTTCATATTCAATATTTGATTTAGTTTATATACTAAAATATTATCTAAATTTTATTCTCTTTTTTGCTTTATCAATAATTTTTTATACTAAAATTTCTATTATTCATAATTGTGGAATGTACATGATTTGTTCTATATATTTAATTTAATTATTATTTTTAAAATTATATTTGATATGATTATTATGTTTGAGGATTTTTTATACCAAAAAAGAAAAGTCTTACTTAGTTTAGGGTAGTTTTATCAAATGGACCATAAGAAATATTTATAGAGGTGAGATTATGATTTTAAGGAATTTGTTAAGTTATGTGAAAATTACCTAACATTAATTATGTGACAATATTTAGTATCTTAAAATTTTAAATTTATTATTTTCTATAATATCAAGAGGTTATATGATTTTATTTAATTTCCCTTTCTATGGTTTTTGTGAAACAAAATATAATAAGCGTGGCATTACATAGATTTCTTTTAAAAGAGGAATGTGCATTTTGATATACTTTGATTTAATTTGCTTACAATTAATAAATTGCTATTAGTTATTTTTTAATTATACTCGTAATCATCATAAAGTAAAATATTAAAAATTACTATTACGACTTATGTTAGTTACTATCTTCCTAAGTAAGTATAGTTAACTTTTTAGTCTATTTTTTTAATGAAGTTATATATTTTAGTTTATTAAAATTGCAAGTAATTTAGTTTGTTGTACGCAATAAAATCATACAGTAACATATACAATTTGTTACTTTCTTTGGGCAATAATGATTGCTTGGGGAAAGAATACGTAGATGATTAAAGCAATTCAAAAGATTCTTTTTTGAGTTGTATATTTTTTAATTTTAAATCTAATTAATCATATCATAATTCATTCAAATATTTTTATCATCTAATTATTGATCTATGAGAAAATTTTATTATATATAAATTTTTATTATGAATTACTTATCTATTTTTTTAAAATTAATTTTAATTATAATAATTATTTTTGCACTCAATATATGTTAATTATAATTAATTTTAAAAATTACTTTTTTAATTATTATGTACATTGCACATATTCAAAATATTAGTTTATTTAAATATTTAATTTAAATAAATTAATAATATAAAATAATTTTATATTATCAACTAATAAAAATAGTAAAAAATATCAACTCATACAAATAACCACCCATTATAATGAAAAATTCATCATAAGTTCTTACTTTCTACTATTTCTATTGATTGACAGTATAAAATTATTTTACACTATCAATATATACCAATTAAACTCTTCTTTCAAAATGTTAAACTTAAAATTTATTTGAATTAATTATACATTTATTTTTCAAATAATTATACATTTATTTGAATTTTTAAAAATGTAAATAAAATTAATTATTCGTATACTTCGCATGTTTTTCAAATTTTTTATTTAAATTTACAAATAAATCCATACTTTCTAACGAATAAATAAATAAATCCTACACCACCAAATGGGAGAGTCCATAGGCCACCAAAGCGAAAAGGCACCACGTGGATCCCACTACAGCGAATCGGCGACCACCGGAGTTCGTCTCCGGCGAGGACCCGGCGAAGGAGCCACCATAATTGGGGTTGGTTCCATAAAGGTACTGAATCCCTCTCACGTCATCCTCCGCCAGCACCACCTTCTTCGTCCGCGACGAAATCGTCGGGAACATGATCGCCTCCTCCACGGAGGAGTGCCCTAACCCTAGCAAGTGCCCAATCTCGTGCACCGCAACCGATTCCAAATCCACCGCCGCCGACAGCGGCGACTCCGCCACGTCACCGGCGACCACCCATTCCTCTGCTGCGTCCAGGTGGAATCTCCCGTTCGTCGGCGAGAACGCGTGCGCCAGCGTCCCCAATGCCCCGTCGAACGGTTCCGCGTCCCCGTGGTCACCGCTGAAGAACCCTATCCTGATGTCTGCGTCGTAATACGACGCCGTTTCGCGGAACGTTAACGCCGTTACCTCCGACCACCTCGCGAACGCCGCGGCGAAAACGGATTTAACGACGCCGTCGAGACTGTTGCCGGGGAAGAACGCGTAGGTCAGTTCCTGCGTTCCCTCCGGCCACCGCGGCGTCCCAGGGAAGAGAGCGTAGTGCGATACGGGGTGGAAGCGTGGCTTGTTGCTGTTCCCGAACGACGTCGTTTTGTGCGCTTTGCCGGCGTTCATGGCCGTGGTGCCGTTGATGATGTCCGCGACGCCGCAACGCGGCAGGGCGATCTGACGTAGAGTCCGGTCGTCAAGCTCGCCGGTGACGTTGAGGTTGAAGTTCAACTGGTAGGCCTTGATGGCGGACTCGAGCGCGTCGTCGAAGTCGTCGGAGAAGTTCAACGGCGGCGGCACGTGGAGGATGTAGCCGAAGCGGCGGAAGTAGTTTTTGAGAGCCGAGAGGCCGTCGCGGTTGTCGCCGTGGCGGCAGCCGGTGAAGTTGCGGAAGAACTCCCACGCGCCGGCTGGGGGATCTCCGGCGGGGAGGGTGGGGAACAGTCGGGCTGAGACGACGGCGGCGGTGGCGAGAGAGAGGGAAATTGCGAAGGCGAAGAGGACGTGATGGTGAGGTTTGTTCATGTTTGGTTTGTGAGAAAATGGAATGGGATTCCGGGAAAGTTGGGGAGGGGAGAGGAAGTGTAAGAAGCATAGAGTGGAGAGGGATCCATGTGACTGGAGATCTCTTCAAGTACTGTATTAGTGAAAAAAGAAGCAGTGCTGGTTTTGTTTGGTGGTTGATGATGTGATCAACTTTGAAAAAATAGCGTTGCTTCTTTTCAATGAATCATGGTAACTGGGAAAGTACTTGGAAGAGGGAAACGTCGACGTCTAGTTTGTGGCTTTGTTCAAGACTCGAGAGTCAGGACTCAG
The DNA here is from genome assembly GCA_031439585.1 of Pterocarpus macrocarpus. Taxonomy (NCBI): domain Eukaryota; kingdom Viridiplantae; phylum Streptophyta; class Magnoliopsida; order Fabales; family Fabaceae; genus Pterocarpus; species Pterocarpus macrocarpus. The sequence continues at coordinate 31,952,168 of CM062518.1, read as the reverse complement.
GACCATACACAGAGGATTAACACAAGGGAAAATAATGATAAACAGCGCGACGTTAAATTCATAATTTATTTTTTATTTTTTGTGTAAATGATTTGTGTCACATCCGTAAACAAATTTCGCACGGAATAAGGCAGTACTGAAAAACAAATAGAAAAGGGAAACGGGAGAGTAGTTGAAAAGCTTCAAGCGGTATAAGCGGCGGCTACTGTCATCACATTCTGGCACGTCGGTGGAGTGGGGCTGCTTAAATTCAGGGGATAGGTCATTCTTTTCCCCTCTCTCTTTCTCTCTCTCTCTCTCTTCAAAATCTTGACGTGCATAGGTTATTCTCATTAGTCATTTTTGCCTAACTCGATTGTATTATACGTAGCCTAAGAGATCTTCCCTTTTTCATTTTTGCTGTATTAAGTTATTATTTATGCATATAGACAGGACTCTTTTTTTTGTTTACTTCATGATGTTAAAATAATAAAGTAGACTGTATAAAACGTCAAAAGAAAAGGTCAATTGTATTAACAATTTTAAGATGTTAACATACGAGATTCATTTTTTAACGTTTTTTAAACATACAAAATTCATTTTTATTTTACTCCAACAATAAGCACTTAAAAAATTGTCTGTCACGTTTTCACTTTAATGAGGAAAATGGGCTCATCATGACCTCAAGAACTAAAATGGGTTATGGGGCAAAAAACTAGTGTTTAATTAAAGAATCTAAAACGAACATATTCAGTGTCATGCTTTAGAAGGATAATTACCCATTGAAGTTTACATCATCACAATCCATAGCTACTAATTTAAATGTTTATATACAATGTTCTTAGCTTAATAAAAGCTATACCCTGTCCCGTGGTTTATAGACAATTTTAGAATAACGAAGTACCAGATGCCTTAAGTTAAAGCAAACAGGCAATTCGAAATGAGAGAAATGATGGCAGAAAGATAGAGATCTAACATCGAGAAGGCCTATCATAAGTTGGAGGAAGAGAAGGGCAGTTCTCATTCATGTTGGCATATGGCTCCAAGGTGTTATAGCCAGGCAGCTCCATCCTATATTCACCTAGAATCTGGCAGAATGGAAGCCGGTCATTCTCATTGTTGCACCAACTTGGTAGGCGTGTTTGGTTATCCTCAAAAATTCTGAGCATGTATGCATCTCGAATCTACAAATATAACAACATAGAAACATAAGAAAAGGCAATTATGATGACGGACGGTTCATCCAATCACTGAGACATCGTGTGGCTTACAGTGAACTCAGTTACTTGAATGGAGCTAGAAATGGGTCCAAAAATTCCAGCCTCTTTATACATTGAAAGAATAAAGGCAACACATGTTGTTGATTTCCCATCACTATATACCCATTCATCTTGTTCTGGAATGGTGAGTAATTGATAAAAAGGCATCCCGCGCTTCTCAGTCTCTACTATAATATCATGTAAATCCAAACCCTGCAAGCATACAAGAATGAGAGATTCCATTACCAGTGAAAGAAGCAGCAGCCAGTGTATAGTTAAGTAAAACCTGCCACCAGAGATTAAGCCATCCCAACAGAAACAAACTTTTGAGGTCATTGCCAAACCTAAATCTGAAAGAATAGTTCCACTTCTTGTTTTGACTGACAATTGTTCCCATTATGATATTGAAGAAAAACTACATATATTGAGAGCAAATGGATACTCTTCACCACACTAAAAGTAAAAGATTTACACCAGTGCCAAGACATACCTCAGTCCCTAACCGCTTATTCAATGCTTCATTCAACATATTTGCAGAATAAGCTGGCTGCAATCTAGTCCACATAGACATGACAGAAATTACCTGCACAGAGAACATGTTATTCAGAATAACACTATTACTGCACTAGAAGTCTCAACCTAAAACCTTAATAATAAAAAGTTTCTCTAAGTTGATGTCTTTTTGTATTTGAGATCTGCAGAGGCAGAAGAAGGGTAGAGGTTAGTTGCTTCATGAGCTGCCAGACTCAGCAGTCAGCATTGCACAAATACAGGAAAGAACACTCGTGAACCATTTTCCTTGCAACATAAAAAGAAAACATGCATATATCACCACCAATCAGTAAATGTAGCACCACCAAATATCTTGATGCTGACATAGTCCTTCAATCCCACTGTTATATTTCAATTCTGTATATCAAACAATAAGTTGTTTTATAAAAGCCAGAAGTTCTAACTATTTGTTTCCTAGACAGTAAACCAGTTCAGGTTCAAATTTCCTTTTCACAATGAATAAGAACTTAACTCTTTCATTTAAAAAAAAAAATGCATTGGTCTCTTGGAAAATCAGCATGTTTGTTCACACAATGCCTGGTTCAATTGCATACTTATGTTATGCATAACTAATAGGTAATACGGAAAAGTTTAATACCAAGTGAGCATCAAGAGGAGGAGGATAGTTTTCAGCTACTGTGTCAATCCAACTAAATATCATATTGTGATAACCATATGGCTTGCCAGACATGCTCCGAGCATACTCCCATGCTGCAGTAAAGTTAAATTTTGCACGCAATTCTGGATGCAGGGGAAGCAAGGCTATCTGTGGATTGGAACTATCTTTAAGAGCCAATTCCCACCATTCGTCCCATGGAATTACCACTATTATTTCTTCACCCTGCACAAAGATAGAACACAAAATAAGATAATCTGTTTTATTCTGCCATGATCAATTCAAATAGAATGGAGGTGAGTCACCGCCCCATAATGTATGTACATGTGTTACATAGGTTTATTCTGCCATGTTTCATACCTTCTCATTCTCGTGCCCTGATTCACCAACCCATAAATGGCCCATTTCATCCTTCAAACAAACTGCTGTATGACCAGCAAATGATCCAGTTACCCACTTTTCTAGTGTCTCAAAACCTCCCCACCTACCACAGATTTTCGACACAGCTAAGAAATCTCCTGAATGAACATCTGCAGGATCAATAGTTGCACGCCAAGGCTGACTGCGTTTCTCGAATGTAGCCCCCATGTGTTTCTTCAGGAAATCTAAGTTGGCCTTCTGACCCCATGCAGTGTTAGAGAAGAGAGGCAAAACATCAATAAGAGAAAGCAGTGTTCCCAGCATCCCTGATGGCATGAGAAACACAGAAATGCCATGCTGCTTCACCTGTTCAAATCAGTAAGAGTACCGAATATTTGAAATCAAGATGCAGGATGCAACTATAAGATTCAAGCAAAATAGAGAACTAATTAAAAACAAAATACATATTCCAACTCGGCAGGCTCTTCCCACGAGTCAAACTCCAAGGTATGTTCTCGTGAAGAGAAGTAGTAGTCCCATGTAATCCGGTAGGGTGTTGCAAAAACATAAAGATCCATGCATGTCCAGCTATGCGCAGCCTCTGTCTGTAAAAGAACAACAACTATATTTCAACAAACCCGAAAAGGGAACTTACTTACAACCCATACTATCAAGAGAGGGATGGAACAATAGAAAAACAGAAATTTGAAATTTCCAATCAAACAATCCAACCTACAGCTTCCATCCAAAATCCACTAGTATTGTCCTCACAACGACACTAACAGCCACCAAGTGAAGCAAAAAATATGTTCACACTGAATTGAACCGACACAAAAGGTATACAGTTACCAGCAGTAAACAGTAACAACGATTCATCACAAAGTTATAGCTTGGCAATTTGACATATTCCCAACTAGTTCACAAATGGATCACATTCCAGTGAGTTATCCATGAATTAAGCACGACAAGTAAATAATTTATTTTTTTTTTAAAAGTCAAAACATTTTCGATCAAAATCAGTATTATTGATATAGGAATATTCATAAATGCACAAGCATGCCATATAAGTAAATGATAGCCTGAATTTATAAAACAAACAAACCAATCTACACAACTAATTGAGGCTTCACAAGTTCAATCATCATTCATGATTACCGAGAGAGAGAGAGAGAGAGAGGAACCTTGAGATGGAGAATGCCACCAACCAAACCGGGTTGATCCCTATCACCAGAGGTGAACTCAAGCTTGGCGGTGTTATCATAGAAGCAAGCCCCTTTCCACTGAATAGACCCATTCGTGGGAGTCACCGACCCTACAAAATAAGGCAGCAAATCGACGGCACTGTGGAAGCTGTTCAGAACCGGCCACGATATCCCACGTGGCAGAACGGGAAGCACGTCGTTCACTCTGAACGGCACCTTCAGGGCCTGCCCCAAACCCATACCACCACACCCTAACCCTATTATCCATACCAGAACAAAGCACAGGGCACGAGAAAACAGAGACATGGGATTTAATTTGAATAGCGGGTTTTTGGGAATTTCGGGTTGGAGTTGAGGAATCAGTGTGGGTTTTGCGGGGGAATTATTCAAGGGATTTGATGATTTGATCCATTTGGGGGTTTTGGGGATTCGGAATCGAGACGGGGTTCTTGGGGAAATTCGGGAATTATTCTTCGGAGATGCGTGCAGTGCAGGTGGGGACCCTCCCTCGTTGGGACACGTGGCGAGCAGGGGATGGCGGTGTTGGTTGACTCATAAGATGTCTTCGTCTGGGCCAGAAAGGACTGACTTAATCCACGCTATCACTCTGTCATGACTTGACTTGGATTAATTTCTTGGAGATTTCTATTTATTGAAAGACATAGGTGTTTTTTTTTTTGGGTATAATTAATGGTTAATGATTGATAATGTATTTTGTTAATTTATAATCATAAGACTTTTATCAATTCAAACATAAACAAAAAAACTTTTATATTTCAAATAAGTAAAATATGTAATTAAATATTAATAACTCCTCTTTATAAAGGAAATTAATATCCTCTCTAAAATATAGGTATTGAACAAAAATATATAAAAACAAAGAATTAGAGCTGTATTTCTAAATAGAAGTACTTGATCCTTTTTAAGTAAGATTTGTATTTAAAATTTGTAAGAAAAATAGCAAAAAAAAAATTATTCTTATAATAAATCAATTAGACTTGTACCAAATCGGTGGAAAAATTTTAGATTATATATATATAAGGGTCTTCCACTTTTGGCATTGAATGATTTAAAATCATGCACGATAGTATAAATAGTTAAATTGAGTTTGATTCTCATTAATTGATATTACAATTTCACATTTCAGTCATTTTATTAAAAACATAGTTAAGAAGCAATTGTATAAAGTTAAAATATCAAATGGTAAATAAAATAGGGAAAGAATTCTTCTTGCTTCGTGAGCGAACAAGACTTTTAGTTTCTTATGAGAGTATCAAATACTCGCAATTCTGTAAGCGCGACAGAAGCACAACAAATATTGAATAGAGTAACTTTCTGAAAGAATAGCAATTCATAGCGTAAAGGATGCATTGGCAAGATGCTATTTAATATGAAAGGGTATTCATGACCCACTGGCTCAATAATTCGTCCAGATCTAAGGTTTATTAAATCAACTGAGTTGTGAAATTTGACTTAATGCATTTTTGGAGTTAAATTTTGACTGTATTTTAAGTTGGCTTGACTCGATTTAAAATTAAATGATTTTTTAAAATTTAGAAGTTTAAATATATTTTTAATTCTTATAAAATTAGTAAACTTTAGTTTTAGTCCTTAAAAAAAATTGATTTCGATATAAATATTTCGAAAAATTGTGGTTTTAATCTCTACCATTAATTTGCTTTCATTAAATAAAAATATGAATAATGAATAATCATGTCACCCTTTTTATATTCAAATAGGGACTAAAATCAGAATTTTTGGAAATATTAGGATCAAAATAAACAAATAAAAAAAAAGGAAATAAAACTAAAATTTTTGGATCAAGACCAAAAAATATTTTTTTAGGAATTAAAACCAAAATTCGTTAATTTTATAGGGATAAAAAATATATTTAAACCAAAATTATATTTCTTTAAAAATCAAAAATAAAATATAAGATTTTTTATATTTTAATTAATATATTTCATACAATATTATTTTTATATTAATATAATTATTTTAAAATATGTACTATAAAATTATTTTTTTTAATAAAGATAAGGCACAGAGACAGCAATAAGCAACGTCTCCACAAAAGTAACTCGCTATTATTTTCTCCTGCTTTTTAGCTTCTTCTTTTTTTTGTGAATCATGCTTTTTAGTTTTTTTTTTTTTTTTAAGCTCTTTTTAGGATAACTCATGAACCATAAGAGCCTTCTAAAGCCCAAATAAGAAAAATGGTATAGGATATAGCCTTCTCGATTAACTACTAACTCTTCTATAGGATGTCAAAATTTTCTACCAGGCCGGGATTTTGGCAAGAACTGCTCTATTTGGAGCCTTAAGATTGGGGAAATCCCCTTCGTGGGGATAAGGGCAAACGCGAAAATACCACCGTTGTAGGTTCGAGGATGAGGGTGGAATTACACTTCTTGCCTTGCAAAGACCCCATATGTATAAAAATACCAAATTACTCTTAATAATATATGTACCATATATCAATATATATATTCCTTTAGACATTTTACATTTTGTTTATATTAGCTTTTTTCTCAAAAATAACATCTTCACTTTTGCCCTTATCTAAACCCTAAGTAGACTCATTATTCTTTCCTCATTTTTCATCTATTTTCTCCTGTGCCCCTAACCTAAACCTAGCCACTGCCTCCCCTTTTCCCACCTGCAAAAGGTTACATCGCCAGTTATCACACATTCCCGTCACGAGCATTAACTATAGTAGGACCACCACAACTATAGAGGGGTGAGCACCATGACGTAGAGACGTGACCACCACAACAGCAGGGGTGTGACCACCACACCAACAAATGGTTGATCTGTGCCATTCTTCGTCAACCTCCGTTGCTCCCGGCAGTCAACCTAGATTTATTCCACCACATGCTACTCACCTGTAGAGGAAGTGAGGAACACCATGCTTTGTGATTTCTAGTTACTTTTTTCCTTTTAGATTGTGAGTTCTTGTGTGATGTACAACTAGCAAGCATTCTTGTTTAATGCCTTGACACAACATTTTTTTCTTCTTTTCTTTGGGTTTGTAAACTTCAAAATGTGATCTAATAATCTCTATGAAGTTCTACATTTCTTTTGTTGAAACAAAAATAGGGTTGGATTCATTTTTTTGTTTTTGAAAGAGTTGTGTTAAGTTTTTTTAAAAGATATTTATTGATAGTAATTTGCATTTTGGATTCAATTTCTTGTTTGGCTTTCTCACTTTCAGTATTTGATTTTCTTGCTAAATGATTCTCTTGCCAACTCTAAGCATCATATCTAAGTAAAAAAAATAAGGATTTGTTCCCTAATTTCATTATTTATTTGAGCAAAAAAAAAAAAAAAATGAGTGCAGGGATGCCGCAAGGACTAGCAAGGAGGTGGGGAACGAGGATTGAAGGAAAAAGTCCCCCGGGCAAAGATCGGGGATCGGCGTAGGGAGCATATGGGGAAGTGGGGACAGGGAGCAGGGAGGCACTCTCTGCCCTCGCCTCACGTGGGTGACATTCCTACTCTCCCATGGTTGAGGCCTTGGTTGAGATGGCATTTCATTGCCTCGTTAAATCGACACATCGGGAGGCTTGAGTTGCTTGTTCGACTCATAATCAGAGACTGCAATGCCTGCTCCCCTTCCCTGGCTTTTTTACCCATTTAAATTAAAAAAATTATTATTTACAAATACTTGTAAATCGATTGAATCTTAATTGATTTCCTTATAATATGAAAAAATAGGACATTTTGAAAATTAATGTTGAAAAAAGAGATATCTATAAATTGATCTCGTCTCAATCGATTTTCATATAATACGAAAAAATAGGATATTTTGAAAATTAATGTTAAAAAAGGGGATTATGTAAATAATAATTTTTTTAATTTAAATAGGTAAAAATGCTCCTCTCCTTGGGTGCGTGTGTTAACAAAACAAAAAAATCTAACTCCCCTTAGAATTACATGTAGAAACTAAAGATGGCAAAGCAGATTGGTCATTGTATTGACAGCATAACCTACTCTTGGCCGTGGATTTAAGTCAGGGTGGGGCGGGTTTGGCCCATAGGTCACATTCTTTTTTTTAATCGTTTTTTTTCCCCACACAATACACATAATATTTGGGCCATTTTTGTTAGTGGTTATGTAACATTGGTAGATTCTATAATTTGTTTTTACCTATATTGTTGATTATATTTATACTTTGTCGACTATATTGTTGTCTTCTTGATTATGAATTTATACTTTATTGTGGACATGGTTAATTGGTGAAGTATAAATTTTTTAATGTGTTTGGATTTAAATATTGGTTTGTAAACTTATTTGTTGTGGTTATTTTAGTTAGGAATTTCATTTTATTTTTATTAAAAATTGTGATTTTTAATCTTTTTATAGTTGAGTAAATGATTTAATACTTTATGAATCAATGAAATAAGTTTCTTTGTATAAATGTTATTTTATTATATATAATTAAAAATTTCTTTATTTTTTTTAAATAGATAAATTAATTCATATAATTATTTTTTTCATTTTCTATTTTTTGGCGGATTGACTCGCCAATCTGCTGCAGGGTTGACATATTCAACCCAAGTTACTAACAGGCATTGGCCTATCCCACCCCCCTTAAAAGCTTGACCCGCAGTGGGGCAGGACGTGACAGGTTGGCGCGTTTGTCATTACCAGTAGAATTGACAAGAAAACCAACTATCAAGACCATGTGAGTTGGGTTGACCTTTTTTTATTTTTTGTCGGCGTGAGTCGGGTTGACCCTATCTAGACCATGGGACGATGTAAGCTCAAGATTGGGTGAGGATGAGCTCGATTTTTTATTGACTTGGATCAAAGACTTGTAGGCTTAAGGTCCAAATATCTTTGGGTTTTCTTTTTCTTTATTGGGTGGTATAGTTTTGTCAGTCCGTGTTTAAGTGAAATTGGAAATCTGGCCCCAAAAAAACAAATGAAATTGGAAACAGAAAGCACTTTCTAGTTTCCTCCCTAGTACATAATTTATTCTCTAACATCATCATGTTCCAATCTTAAAAAGTAAAAACTGAAATCACTGCTAATTGGGGTGTATATACTTGTTGGTTTTTCCTTTCATTATTTATTGTTCCTCATTCCCTGTTCTTTATTCCTTTTATCGAGCGATATATATTCCTCTTTTTAACATTATGTATTTTTCTCTTATTACTTTCTTTCATAAAAATGATCAAAACAGAAAGCCTGGTCACTGAAAAATATCTTTAAAATCAAAATATTTTTAATGCATTTCCGCATTTAAAATATTAAATTGATCTATTTTTTCGAAATTTACTTCTCTTTGTTGTGATTTGGAGCATGTTAATTTTAAAAAATACTCTTGCAATATAGATGTTGGCAGATATCTGAAAAAAGGAATGTTGACAAATCATAGCCAACAAAAAAAAAAAGTGATAATGAGTGGCAGTATATAATCGAAAGTTTCAGAAGCTAATCAAGCATACTCGTTAAATTTTCTCTTAATTTGATGTCTTTTAGCGAAAAAGGGTTTGACCTTTTTTTCTCAATAGAAAAAGATAATCATATCGATAATCCTATCAGAACTTTAAACAGCAAACCTTAACTATGTTATTTTAAAAGGCCATTGATGGGGTCCATTTATGTTCATAATCCTAACAGTATACCATAATATTATAGCATATCTTTGAATTCTTCCTCAAGAGTCCAGTATCTCTTTATTGTTTGGAAAGATGAAGGATGCTCCCAACTTTTTGTTGTTTTCTTATTCTACTTCACATATCCACGAACATGCTTTGATTACTTGTTCGGTAAAGTGAGATCCAAAGTTCCAGTGATATTGATATAGTACAACCAAATAGAAAAGAAAACACAAATCACAATAAAATATTTTGCAAAAGAAGATGCCAAATCTTGGGTGAGCAAATAAAATACCTACTATCCGGTGGATCCCTCTTTTTTCTCTTTAAACGCTTCACAAAACGCCACCTCCTAGTTATTATTATATGGCTTAATTGTCCTTGATTCTATTGACTATTCGAACCTCTAATTGTTAATGGAATATAATCTAAAAGTTAATTTAGTTGGTTGGGCATAATATCCATGCGTTGTAGTAGTGAATGAAAATATATGCAAATGAGCTTAATACACGTATACCATATCTATTAGCCGGTTAACCCCAGAATCTTGTAGAAACACGCACCCTAAGCAAAATTTTAAGTTCCCTAAAGACAAAAGCATACGTACTTGACTTATATTCAATCAGTGACAACAATTACAGGCCCCCAACTATATATGGATGGATGTAATATATGGGAGGTGGGATTCTGTTTGACTAATTTGACAGTGGACTAACTAAATATTAATTAAATTATTTTTATATCTATACCTCAACGTTTGTACTTCTGGTTTTGCTTAACAAAGTCAAACCAACTCTTTTTTGCATGAATATAAATCTGATCAATTGGCTAGGATTTGGAGGGTACAACAAATTTAGGTTTGAACCCCCCCTTCTTTTTTTTCCTCTTTGGGTGGACAATTTTGAAGAACTAATTGCATGTGTGTTTCCAGTGTCAACCACAGGAGAGACTAGGTCTTGGTTTTGTCCCGTCTATTCAACAAGTATCTCGAAAGATTTACGGTGCGGTTATATGGTAGTTGAGATTGCTAAGTTTGAAGCACCTGAAAGTAGCATGTGACACAGCCCATTAAGTGTAGTCACCAATAGTCCATAATTGAGGGCAGATTTCATCTTCGCATAGGAGGTGGGAAAATTGAATATTTGTAAAGTATTTAAGTTTTAATTTGGCAGGCTATGAAATTAAACAATTTCTTGAAAAGATAATAGAACTTATGTAGTTTTGCCCTAAGTTTATTTCTCTCTCTCTCTCTCTCTCTCTCTCTTATGAAACCTAAGTTAATCTCTATTGGAGATATGTGTAAATAAGTTAGTTGTAAGTTAGTTTCTGAGATTAGTTAGAAATGAACTTGTAACAGTTAGTTCAGTTCAGTTGGTTATAGCTGACTTGTGTATAAATTGACTTCTACTGTACATACTTGACACCTAATGACAGATTACTCATTTTTCCCACTCTCCATGCTCCTGAATCTCTCTCCTCATTTCTTCCCCTAGAGGTTTGTTCACTCTCTCTATTTCATGACTTGTAATATGGCATCAGCGCCCTCTTAATCAGGGGGCTTCGCTGCGCCATCATCGATTCTTGGTTCTAGTGTGAGTCCATGTTCTTGCGGCTTGAATGGCGCTCTAATTGGAGGAATCTTCTTGCTTGATTTTCGCGGTGTTGCCTCTAGGGTTTTGATCTAGGGAATCGCTTATTTTCTTTTGATTTCATTTCCGATTTGGATGAGCCTTGTTGCTGAGTTCTTGCTGCGCACGAGTATTCACACATGGAGAATGTTGTAATCGCTGAGAATGTGGCGTCGGATGCTGCAGCGGCGATGCGCGGTGGTGCAGCAGTGGTGCGACTATGGGCAACGCTGCACAACCTGTGACCAATCTTCTCTCGAATCCTTCGAGTCCCTTCTTTCTACATCATGGAGAAAGTCTAGGTTAGGTTTTGGTTTCTTCCCTGTTGAATGAGCTGAATTATCAAGCTTGGGCTAGAGCCATGTTCGTTGCGCTGGATGCCAAAAATAAGATAGGGTTTATCGATGGTAGCATCCCTGAACCACCATTGGGCAATCTTCTGAAGCCGGTTTGGGATTGGAACAATAAGGTGGTGTTGTCTTTGATGTTTCGAGGTTTATTTACTGAGGTTGCTCAGGGTGTCATGCTGATTAACAAGGCTTCTGAGTTATGGTCAGAATTGAAGCAAAGATTCTCACAGAGTAGCCACACACGGATTGCAGACCTGTTGGAGGAGTTGTAGTAGTCAAGACAAGGTAACCTCTCGGTTACTGGATTTTTCACTCAATTGAAAGGATTGTGGTGTGAGCTGAAAAATTTCAGGCCAATCTCTGTATGTATGTGTGGGATTCAATGTACATGTAGAGCTTATAGGAAGCAAGACTGCATCATGAGGTTCCTCAAAGGCCTCAATGATCAGTATTCTGGTGTAAGATCACAAATCTTATTGATGGATCCTCTGCCATCCCTTAATAGGGTGTATAGCCTTATTTTGCAGCAAGAAAGGCAGTTTAATAATGAAGGAATTGAGAATTCCAAGGCTTTAGTTGCTGGAAATTTTGGTGGCAACAATGGTAATTCTGGTTCTGGTATTGGTAAGAAGTTTGTGAAAGGGAAAACAATCAAAGGATCCAATAGTGGGAAAGTGTGCAGCCACTATGGCAAGAGTGGGCACACTATAGACACTTGCTTTAAGAAACACGGTTTCCCTCCTCATTTCAAGAAGGGACAGGGACCAATTGTGAATCAAGTGGCCTCAGATGATTGTGATAATGAGGACCACAAAGATAAGGAAGCTTCTCAGGCTTCAGGTTTCAGTTTGACCAAAGAGCAATATGAGGTTCTGATGGCATTTTTCCAACAAACTTAAATGTAGGCTGCATCACCCCCTACACCCAACATCCATTCTACTAATCAACTTTTAGCCCGACCTACCACCTCTAAGACCAACTTAGGTAATATTTTTGCCTTGAGTCTAAGGTCCAATAACTCATGTTGGATTTTAGATTCGGGCACAACCGATCACATTTGCAGTTCTTTGAACTTTTTTACTACTTACAGGTCAATTCCTCCTATGTCTATAACCTTACCAAATGGCTCTCAAGTTGATTCGACCATGGCAGGCACAGTCTGCTTCTCTGACAGTCTTGTGCTTGACCATGTGTTGTTTTTACCCCATTTTGCCTTCAATCTCATTTCCATTACCAAGTTGACTTCCTCTTCTAATTGTATCATTACCTTTACTGATAAATCTTGTGAAATACAGGATCATGTCACTATGAAGACGATTGGGCTTGCTAAAGTGGTGGAGGGCCTATATGTGTTGCGAAGTCCCGGTACTCCTAGTATACCTCCCATTTCTATTAACACTATTACTGTTCCCATTGTAAATAAATTTCATTATAGACTAGGTCATCTGTCTCCTACCAAACTTGCTGCCTTACATACACAATTAGAATATGTTTCTGCCACCCCTTGTAGTAAAAATTGTGAAATCTGCCTTGTGGCAAGGCAAAGGCGCTTGCCATATTCTGTAAGCACATCTCACAGCAATAAACCATTTGAATTTTTGCACTTTGACATTTGGGGTCCTCTTGCAATTACTTCTATTCTTGGTTTTCGTTATTTCTTGACTATTGTGGATGATTTTTCATGCCATACCTGGGTGTATTTTTTAAAAACAAATTTTGAAGTTGCTGGCACTGTTGTTTGGTTCATAACTTTGCTTGAAAATCAATTCTCATGCAGTATGAAAACCATCAGGTCTGACAATGGTCCTGAGTTTCGATTAACTGAATTTTTTGGCCAAAAGGGCATTGTTCATCAAACTTCATGCGTCGAGACTCCCCAACAAAACAGAGTTGTTGAGTGCAAACACCAACACATCCTTAATATCACTAGGGCCTTGCTATTTTAGTCTGGTTTGCCTAAAAATTTTTGGCACTTCGTTGTCGCACACTTTGTCTTTCTCATCAACAGGTTGCCTAGCAAGGTCTTGGACCATAAAACACCTTTTGAGATGCTGTATCACAAAGTTCCTGACCTATCTTTTATCAAAATTTTTAGTTGTCAATGTTTTGCTTCAACCTTGCTAGCCCATAGGAAGAAACTTGATCCGCGGGCTAAGAAAGGAGTGTATCTAAGCCACAAACCTGGAATCAAAGGTTTTTTAGTCTTTGACTTGAATTCTAGAGAACTTTTTGTTTCTAGAAATGTTGTTTTTCATAAGATGTTTTTCCCTTTTTGCATTCTTTTGTAAATAAATATGATTCTAGTATTCTTCCCAATGACTCAATGGTGACTGCTGTTGATGTGTTCCCCTATCCATTCTTAACAACCTCCAGCCTTGACCCTACACCCCCACAGCCCACACACCATGATACATCAACCCCCAACACCTCATCACCTGCCTACACCCTTGAACTGCTTTTATTCCCCTCACCCTACCCTTAACTATCCCCACAACCACCCATACAACAATCCCTTCACCGACCACAACATGAAAGACATCACCCTCAATACCTCAAAGACATCCACTGCACATTGGCTTCCAACACAGTAGTAGCCGCATCTTCTTCTAAGGTAATGTATCCACTTTCCATTATTTATCCTATACTAACCTTTGTCCCTCTTATCGAGATTTTGTCCTTAACATTTCCACTGTTGAAGAACCCATCAGTTACTCACATGCAGCCAAGTCTGAATGTTGGAGAAATACCATGGATGCTGAGATACAAGCTCTTATTCAAACTGGGACTTGGGAGTTTGTAGATCTTCCTCCTGGAAAACAGCTGGTTAGTTGTAAGTGGGTCTACAAAATCAAACACAAAGCCGATGGTTCTATTGAACGGTACAAAGCTAGGCTCGTTACTAAGGGCTTTACTCAAATCGAAGGAGTGGACTTTCGAGAAATTTTTCCTCCAGTAGCTAAATTGAGTATTGTTCGATTACTCTTGGCCTTAGCAGCAACTCAAAATTGGATTTTAGAACAACTTGATGTAAATAATGCTTTTCTCCACGGGGATTTGCATGAAAAAGTATATATGGAGCTTCCACTGGGTGTCACTCCACCAAAGCCGAGTCAAGTTTGCCGCCTCCGGAAATCCTTATATGGCCTTCGTCAAGCCAGCCGGCAATGGTATGAAAAGCTTTCCACTATGCTGTTTTCATTCGGGTACAAGTAGTTCGTCCAATTCCTCTTCCTTTACGACTTTGTTAATATATGTGGATGATGTGATTTTGGCTGGTACTGATGCTCCAGAAATTGCTGCAATCAAACATAAGCTGGATTCCTTGTTTCGCATTAAAGATCTTGGTCCTTTCAGGTTCTTTTTGGGGCTTGAGGTGGCCCGTTCCTCAAAGGGAATTTTAGTTTGCCAACGTAAGTACTGCTTGGAGCTCATCCAAAGTGTCGGCTTGTTGGCTTGCAAACCAACATCCACACCCATGAATCATTCCACTAAACTGGTCAAAGATGATGGTTCCCATTTTCTTGATGTTGCTGGTTATCGCAGGTTAATTAGCCAGCTCCTTTACTTGACCACAACAAGACCAGACATTTGCTATGCAGTAAGGACCTTGAGTCAATTCTTATCACAGCCTATGCAGTCCCATTATTAGGCTACTCTTAGGGTCCTCCAATATCTCAAGGGAACTCTAGGATATGGGTTTTTCTTCTCTTTAAATTCTAAACTCAAGTTAAAGGGGTTTAGTGACTATGACTGGGCTGCTTACCCAAATTCGTGACACTTTGTCACTGGTTATTGCATCTACTTGGGGAACTACCTCATATCTTGGAAATCAAAGAAACAACATACTATTTCTCGATCATCTTCCGAGGCTGAATACCGAGCGTTGGCAGCTGCCACTTGTGAAATACAGTGGCTCAACTACCTGCTGCAAGACTTCCAGGTGCCATTCTCCTCTCCTGCCTTATTGTACTGTGACAACCGTTCAGCCCTTCATTTCGCTAGTAATCCTATTTTTCACGAATGTACCAAACATATTGAGCTTGACTGTCATGTTGTTCGTGAGAAAATTCGAAATGGCCTCATTCACCTTTTGCCAATTCGTTCTCAATCTCAGGTGGCTGATTTGTGCACTAAGGCAGTGGCTCCCAAGCAGTTTTAGGCTCTATTTCCCAAGCTGGGAATGCATTCCATACATTGCCCAGCTTGAGGGGGGCTATTGGAGATATGTGTAACTAATTGATAAGTTAGTTGTAAGTTAGTTTCTGAGATTAGTAAGAAATGAACTTGTAACAATTAGTTTAGTTCAGTTGGTTATAGTTGACTTGTGTATAAATTGACTTCTACTGTACATACTTGACACCTAATGACAGATTACTCATTTTTCCCACTGTCCATGCTCCTGATTCTCTCTCCTTGTTTCTTCCCCTAGAGGTTCTGTTCACTCTCTTTGTTTCATGACTTGTGACAATCTCTTCTTTTTGTAAGGATTATTTTATACAATTATGTTTCAATATTTTTAACTCTGTATAAATTTTACAGAAAAAAATTTATACATTCATCGATGTATTTTTTTTATCCTATTGTTAAATATTGAATGTTCACACATATGGACCAAAACTTAGAAGAATCCATCATATAATTCACCTTGGTCCCTACTGATTATTTGGCTTGGAATTGAATGACATTGGCAGATTTGCAGCAGTGCTTCTCAACTTACCAAGAGATATAGGTGTTCGTAAAATCAACCTTGGGAACAAAAAGAATAGAAGAAGGGAAGAAAAAAAATCACCAATTTGATCTACCTTTATCTCAAGACTTTGAAATTTTCACAACCAAAAGATCGGCTTTTTTACTGTTTTAAAATTAAAAAAAATATTATTTATCTATATAATTTTTTTAAAGGTCATTTTCTAAAATGTCCTATTTTGTTGAATTGTAGTGAAATTGATTCAGGTTAGATCGAATATATTACGGACCATATTTGACTCAAAGCATGAAAATTGATTCAACTTAGATCAAATTTAGCACTATGTAAACCCTAACCCTACGAGCATTATCCTCACCACTCTCTGCATTCGCTAGCTGTTGGTGGCAACTCGCACGTGTCCCAGCATGCAATTGATGCTCTTAACGCCACCGATCTGGCATATGAGCTAGCCAAGGCACACCAGCCACTAGTGGGATATGGGTTAGTGCATCACTCAGCAATTCAACCTGCCTTGGGTCGTGAAAGATCATATCTCCAGACAAAAACCTTCGCGCAATAATTGAGTACCATCTACTATATTCAGCTAATGGACGATGGTCTTCGGCCATGAAAAGCTGAATCACCTAAGCTTGTCTTTCCCCACACAAGTCGTGAAACTCCCTATGATAATCTGGCCACCAAACATCATTGTTGTTGCGCCCATCGATCGCATGCAACCTTTCAATATTCAATGGCTTATCTGGTATGTGCTGTTGTCTGCCGAGCCGTTGAACTACATGATCTACCTAATGCCACTCAATAGTAGCGAAGCATATCAATGCTGTTACATATGACCAAATGTCAGACTCTTCATAAATCCATGCCGGTGTGATTTGGATGACAAGTTGGTTGTAATACGAGATCCACTCAAACTACAATAGTTAACAATACATTAAATTTTCTATCGAAAGCATCAAATCAAAAAGTAAATAATAATGAATAAACATTATGTATTTTACCTTTGTAATTATAATCTTATCAATCAATCGCCTATGTGCCAACAATCAACGCGCCATCATATCAGTCATGGCCACCATTTTTGGCCATCTGAAAAAAAAAATACCTATTCTACATTTTAATATTGCAAATAACAAATGTAAATAAAATAAAAGTTCAGTATTTAGTCAACACCTTACTTCGCTACCAACGGAAACCTAATCTCCTGTTTGCCTGGAGGACTAAACTCTAGCAATCTATACCATATTCACGACTGTAATAAGGCTAGGCAACTAAAAATATCAACCACTTGACTATTAACAGCGCAACATGGATTTTGCTGTAGCATAGCCAGTATTGTCGAGCCCTAGCTAAGGCTCCATACACAGCGAAAGTCACAAAGCAGAGGTAGCCTTTTTAGATGAACTCTAAACACTGACTTATTTGAAAATAATAAGCCACCAAACAAAAGCATGATATACGCCTAAGCATGGAGTACTATTACATCCTGAGTTGGACTGTCACCCAATTTAAATGTCTTTATAAACCAATAACAATTCACAAAGTGTCCATGACAATACTTCGGACTCGGCACATCCCCGAGTAACTCATTGCATAAGCTAAATATATCATTACCTTCAAAATGCTCCCATTAGGACATGTATTCACTAACTGGGTCCTCATCAATATGCAATCCCAGCTATAATGCAATATCCTGGAGTGTGATAGTGAACTCTTCATATAGTAGATGAAATATGTGTATCTCTAGACATCAGCGTTCAACAAAAGCACTAATCAACGCACAATCATATTCAAAATTGGGAATCTGCAATGCATGCCACAACCTACATCGTGCAAGTATGGCTTGATCAATGGATGTGACTCAGGTATGCTATAACGCCTGCTATGTAGGACTTGACACCGCTACATAGCATAATGCACAAATATAGGTATAGTAATATACCCTAAGCTAATTTAACGGTAACTCAAATATCTAAACTTATTTTGTTACAGAAATGAAGTAGTCACTAAATTACAGAAAATAAACTAAACCCTAAATTATTATCAACAAAAATATAAACTTGTGATATTTCTTAATTAATTACTATTATAATAAATTAATTAAACTTAGTTACTAGTTAAGTATATTAACTAAATTAACATACTCTAAACTAATTTAATAGCAACTCAAATATCTAAACTATTTTCACTTCAGAAATAAAATAGATAATAATAACTAAATTAAATTAATAAAATATAAATTAAAATTTAAAATTATCTGTGTGTTAAGATTTACAAGATATGTTCGAGGGCATCAAGGCAATATAGATTATTACTCTCCATTTCTTTTTCTTTCTCTGTCAATCAAACATTTTTCCATCACTTTCTAACCTCTCTCTCTACTTTTTTTTTTTCACTTTCTAGAACTCTAAACTTTGCACAATCGATCCAATATGAATCGATTTCATTTGAACACTATTCATATAAATAATGTTGATCGAATTCCATCCTTCCGGTGTCAAATTTGGCCTGTAATGAATATAATCTAACTTAAATTGATTTCAATATAATCCAACAAAATAGGACATTTTCAAAAATAATGTTCAAAAGGTGTATATACATAAATAATATTTTTTTAAATTTTAAAACAATGAAAAAACCCCATAATCCTAAAGCATTGAATTAAAAGTTTAAAGATGAAAAATGGAAAATTGGATATTCACCTAGTCTTGGTCCCACCTACCTAAGATCTCATCTGTTCAAGAGTTTGATTACGTCTTCAAGTTCACAATAGTTGTCAATTTAGGTAAAAAATTTTATTTATAATAATTATCATTTGCACATATCAATGTAATATTTATTATTAATTTTTTTAATTTTATTCTTCATTTTTATTGGTTGAAAGATGTGGCTACTTTACATCATATAATAAAATCATGCTTTTTACTCTACAATAAAATTTAATAAGGATATTTTAATAAATTTATATTATAATTATATATTAATTTTAGATTTCTTAATTTCTGTAAAAATGATCAAATTGACAATTACTGTGAATCAGAAATACAACTTTGTAGATTGTAATAATTAAAAAAAATTAAATAATTCTGTATACTTTAAAAGTTTATTAAACTCTTATAATTTTTTTTCAAAAAAAATAATCGAATATTTACTTCTTCTTTTTTGTCGAAACCAGAATATCTACCGCCGGAAGCAGTGACTAGTCTCCTCGTTGCAGGAACTCTTCGAAGAGCAAATAATTGGCCACAAAATACGTTCTACTCCCATGGGCGAGGATCAAACCCTCGACCTTGTGGTTAAGGGACGAAGTGAGTTGCCACCACGTCACACCTCACGGTTTAATTGAATATTTACTGATAAGATTTCCTTGGGAGACTTATTTAATTTTTTTCCAAAATGTATAAAATCCTGCGTAACGTGTTGCCACGTTAGTGGCTAGTCTTCCGAATGAAATTATGCTGATTAATAAATTGACTTTCATTCTACATGTAGCAGTAATAATTAAGTATTATGGAATCAGTGTGCTTTGTCTCTCGTTAGTCCCTAGTCCCTAGTCCCTACCATTTGACTGGTTCCCATGAGACAGTATAATAAGTCAAGAACTGAGATGGGACGCATGGAAAAAAGGACATCATAAGATCATAATATGAAAAGCAGAAGGATATTGTGAAATATCGACAAGCATATATGGAGAATTTGAGAAGCAAAGCAAGGAGTGACTTCGGAAAATTTGTCCAATCTTTTTTTCTTTTCTTTTTTTAAAATTGTTTATTAAGTATAGCCTCATAAATATCATTATGAAATTGATTCTTTAATCTTTAGAAATTGTTACAACTAGAATTTTTCATGAATTACTATCTTGTCTAATATATAAATGTTTAACTCTCCTTAAAAACAATCACATCAAGGAAAAAAAAAACTCCTTTTTTTTCATTAAAAGAAAAAGAACTCTCCTTAAAAACAAAACTTTATTTTCTCTTTTAGGTGTGATATTATAAACTCAAATTCAATGGATAGTTCAACTTAAAAGGCTAATTTATTGAGTGAAAAAATCTCTAGACTTAAATACCATAATTATATGACATGAAACTTTGATGTATAAATTGCAATATAATATTATGGAGTCAAATTCAAGAGCAAACTCAACCCAAAAAGTTAGCCAATTGAATAGGAGAATCTTTAAATTTAAGGATCACGATTGGATAACATGACTCAAAGTGGCTTCACTCTACTAACCTTTGCAAGGTAGCCTCTTTCCTAAATTGCTTCTTCCATATTATAACCTCATCATGCAAGCACCGATGTAATAACTTAGAGTGCCTAATCCAAAAGACTAATTTATTAGATAGAAGGGCCTCTACATTTAAGTATCATACTTGGATAACATGTGTATAAGGCTAATAGCAAGAAACTTAAATTTCTTAGACCCGATACACTAACTGCATGTACGTACTCTCATATAACACTACTTTTAGGAAAATGCTAGCGGTAGCTTCTTTTCCCTTTCAAATTTACACCATAATTTTCAAGTAAATTTAGAAACTTCTAAAAAAGAGTGATCCTACATATAGAACAAAACTTTGTTTTCTTTTTTTTTTTAAAAATATGAGCTATTTATATGTATGTATGTATTGTTGGTAATATATGATGGATAACATGATAAAATATGCTATTTACAGATTTATTACAAAAGCTCTCCCTCTCTTAATACAAGCAGCGTTGACTTTCTTCATGAAATTCATTAATTTCATACATTACACGTTATTTAATTATGCAAAACATCGTACATGCACGTTCTGTGATTATTTGAGATATGTGGTCGGCACCAATCTTTAGTAAACAAGTTAATGAATAATTATTAATTTAGTCTTCACATTAAGCGGATATTACTCTCTCGTTTGACATAATTATCGGTGTAATTTGAAAAAATAATTGGTCTGTGTAGTGCGTCTCAATTGAAATCTTAGACAATCCTAGAATTATAATCTAAGAGTTGTATCAAAAAGACGATTATATTATTTTTTATTGTAAAAAGACGATTATATAATCCTCGTTGATTTGATATACTTTAATATCACAATATAACGTTTACTTTTTAATATCACTATATATCGTTTACTTTTTTCCCCCTCAAAAATCAACTAATATTTCATTAAATTGTTTCTTTTAATTTTCAAGCTAGATCTCATTTTTTAAGGGGAAGAAAAGTTACTTTTTAATAATTTTTAATCCATAAAAAATTTTCCGTTCAAATCTTCCCTCCTTAAATTTCCATAAAATGTACTGTACCTACCCCTATTCACATTATCCATATTGTCTGTGTTATCAAGACGTCCTCTAACTTCCAAATGTGTGAGGTTATACATATGGCTAAAAATATTGAATATATATTGTAAAATTATAGTTTTTAATGAGGACGTGTCACTATTGCATAGGGGGTGTTTACAGGTCGGGTTAAGGGAAAAATTATGTTTGAACCAATTAATTTGTTACGGATTGGATCGGATCGAGTTCAAGTATTTTTTTTCTCGACCCGACCCGAACCAACCTAATCATATCCGAGTTGATTTGGGTCGGGTCATCGAGTTACACTTAAAAATTAAAAATAAACTAATAAAGCCAACTCTCATAGTACAAAATGTAATTTAAAAAAAAAAAAAAAACTAAAAGAAGCATTTAGATGACCCAACGACCCACCACTCTCCTAAATTAAAAAAAAAAACTAATTCTTTTTGAGGGATGAGATGAGACCACTGTATAGCACTATTCCTCCACTTTAGCATAAACCAGGATCACAATGGGTGATGGCACTACGACAGCGAGCATAGCGGCACCATACATAGATGGTGACATAGGCGCAACAACGGCTACGCGAGTGACAGTGGTGGTGTGAGTGCGACCATGACAACAAGAGCGATGGGTGGCTGGCAATGAGCAACAAGGATGTTGGGGAAGGGCATGAGATGTAGATGCGAAGCAAGTTGATGCTCATATCTATGAATGATGGTTTAGATTTGTAAGTTATAATGATGGTTATGAATATTTTTGGTTGTGGGTTGTCTACTTTGATTGTAGATTTTGCTGGTTTGGATTTGACTGATGAGGAAGCTGAAATGTTGCATGAATTTGTTTTGGTTTGGAAGAAGAAGATGACGAGCTCAGGTCGAGTTGCGGGTGGACGTGTGACGTCTGAAAAATTTTAATTATTTTTAACCGAGTTGCTCAGTTTTTAGCAAATAAGTGTGATTAATTAGGATTCGATTTAGTATTCGCTTAAAACTAATTAAGTTTGATTTAAAATGATTAGGAATAATGGAATTTGATTAGAAACATAGGAAGCCTCACAGAATTTTTCTAAAACCGGTTTGTCAATTTAAGAGAAATCGGTAAGATTTCGGTATTTAAGACTGTCGGGACTGGATCAATAAAAGTTATACTGTGAGAGCCCTAGAATGAATGGCTAAGATTTAGCCAAACCACCTCCTTATGTGGCACCTTGATCAGCCATTGAAGAGTGGGAAGCCAAGCCAAATTGGAAGGTAAGGTGAAGTCCACCAATCAAAGTGAAGTTGATTAAAAAATCTTCACCTTTTTCTTTCCTTCTCTCCTTGAAAACATTCGACCAGCCTAGCTGCCGAGACTCCCCTCATTTCTCTTTTCTTCACTCTCCTCTTCACTCCATCCTCATCCCCTCTTCAAGTTTCATCAAGAGTTGCTTCCATCTAAGCCACCAAATCAATAAGATTTCAACTAAGCAAGGTAGGAATTCTACTTCTTTTCTTATTTTCCATGATTTGGAGTTGTGTATGGGTCTTGTATACTTTGTGCTATTGATGATATGTGGAGTGATGATGATGTTTTATGGCTAATTTTGCATGTGTTATGATTGGAAATAGAATTGGTATGAAAGAGTTCATAGAAAAGAAAGAAAACTCAAGAAGCTGTTAGAGTTTTTCCTCGGCAATCCGTACGGCAGAGTGTACGGCTCCGCTTACAGCCGTTTAAACTCCATGAATCTATTTTTATGTGAAACTAGACATTCAAGGCTTTCCATACATATATAATATAAGGCCATTGGATTAGTAAACAGGAAGTTATGAATTTTTGAAGTTTGACCTAGAAATCAGGATTTTCATCTGAGCAGTATGAGTTGAGAAGGGTGTAACTCACCCTATACAACTCCAAATTAAGTGAAACTAACTTTGTTAGAAAGCTTACATATAGGAGAATATCCCATAAAAATTTCCAAATTAGATAAGGTCTCGTTTGTTCCCAGTGAGTTGAGAAAGTTGTCCTATGTCCAATCCGGGCTAAAACAAGGTAGTCCAGTAGTGTCAAGTTTCAGAGCTTATATCTTGAATTATACTCATTCAAGTAGTATGAAACTTACTTTATTTGAAAGCTTGTTCTGTTAGCTTTACATGGATATAAATTTCGCATGATTTCACCAGATTTCTATTTTTAGTAAATTTTCCTTTATAAGGGTGCAATTCTGGCTAGAAGTAGGACAAATCTGGGATAAGACACAAACAACTTGAGTTAATGTCGGAAGTTGGGATTTAGTAAACAGAGATCTAGGTTGGTACACTTAAAATTGAACTCTAAACTTAGTAAATAAAGGACTAGGTCGGGAATATTTAAAGTTAAACTCGGAAGGGTACACTTAAGGATGAATTCAGAAGGGTATACTTAA
The DNA here is from genome assembly GCA_031439585.1 of Pterocarpus macrocarpus. Taxonomy (NCBI): domain Eukaryota; kingdom Viridiplantae; phylum Streptophyta; class Magnoliopsida; order Fabales; family Fabaceae; genus Pterocarpus; species Pterocarpus macrocarpus. Next base: position 31,928,218 of record CM062518.1, on the reverse strand, counting down.
GATTGAACTTGGAAGGGTATACTTAATGATTGAACTCGGAACTTAGTAGAAAGAGCTAGATTGGGTATATTTGATGTTGAACTCGGACTTAGTGAATAGGAATCCATATCGGGTATGTTTAAGGCTGAACTCGGAACTTAGCAGACAGAGAACTAGACCATTTATGGACTAAAGTCGAAAATCGGAATCGAGACATTGACCCTAGATACATAACCCGGAAGTCGGGAATCAAGACATTGAATACATGATCTTGGAAGATGGGAATCAAGAAATTGACATTATATACATAACTCCAGAAGTTGAAGCTGATATGATATCGGAACTCGGAAGTCTATTATGAGCTCAAACTCGGGAACATCAGTAAAAGTTAAAGAGCTTGCGAGACAGCTTAAGGCTTAAGTCTATAAAATTTGCATCTATTGATATTGTTATATTCTTAGCATAATTACAATGTCCTATCCTGGGTTTGCTGTCTGATTAAAGTTTTCTAGTTGCCTGGCACTATTCATGGAGGAGCGGACTTGGTTCGTTATGTTGCCAAATTTTCGGTAGAATAGTAAGGAGGCTATAAGCATGTGTATGAGTACATTCAGCATGTCTATACTTGATTATGTATGAGAATGAAATAATATGAACATATTAAATGTAAATCCCTTCACTTAGAGGCAGTTGCACATTGAATCCCTCCCTGTAAAGGCAATATAAAACTATGAGATCCCTCTACCTTGGAGGCACGTGATCAGATGAGATCCCTCTACCTTGAAGGCACGTGGTCAGATGAGATCTCTCAATTCTTGAGGCACTTGACCAGAAGAGATTCCTTCAATTTAGAGGCACGTGACCAAAATGAGATCCCTCCAAGACTAGAGGCACGTGAATCCCCTTGTAGGTTAGTTCTGTGTGATGACGATCACGAGTTGAACTCACTCTTAGATCAGACTACCCAAGGGCAGTAAAAAATAAAGATTAAACATATGCAAGCACCATAGGGATGGCGATACGAAATACCTAGGTGTGCCAAGAAAAGAAAGCAAAGAAAGTTAAAGGAAGGCATCAGTGCATGTGCATGAATTCGAATATGAGTATTTGGTGCATGAGTTCAAATATGAGTATTGCGGTGATTTTTATTCTCATTATGAAATATTGCCAATGTGACTCAAGTGCGTGAAATAAAATGAACTCTGCTTCGGACAATATATTTTCAAACTATAAAACTGAACAGCTTAGTAAACATGCTCACAGTTTCATAATAAACCGAAGCAGCTGGAGATAATAATGATGACAAAGTATATGGTAGTTTAAGGAATCCTACTGAGAATTTAGAATTCTCACTCCTATATTTATTTCCGTTTTATCTCCAGACAGTTCAAGAAGTTTTCAAAGACGGCTGAAGTTGCTGTCAGATAAGGTCCGCTCAGGTAACAGTAACATCTCCAAGGTGTGGTACTATGACTTAAGCATAGTACTGTACAAAGAAAGATGTTACAGGACAGGTTTGAAAATCACAAACCCAATACCCGAACTGATCTAGATCGAGTTATATTATCATGTACCTAAACACACCCGAATACTCGATCCAAACCGGATATTTCTTGTCTGTTCGGTTTGAGTTCATCGGGTTCACGGGTTGACCTGGACCTGTGAACACCCCTACCATTACAAGTATAAGACTTTTAACTATGGATGTTATGCATAAAGTTTCTCACACTTTTTAAACCTATCAATATAACACTTTTAATGGAAAAAAAAATATTTTACCCCTGAACTATTGGTCATGTATATTTTAACCCTTGTATTTTACAAAAGGTATAAATCAACCCTCTGAACTTTCCTAAATATATATTTTAGTCAAAATAAATATATTATACACCCTGATATTCGAGTCTTGTGCAAATTGACCCCTTGAATTTTTTTAAATGTGTAACTCGATACCTTAAATCTTTTTGAATGAGCATTATTTTTGTTAACAATCAATGAAAAAGTTAACAGAAGGGTTGATTTGTATATTTAAAAAAATTTAGATGATTAATTTGCATTTTTTTTAAAATATAAGAGACTAAAGTGCATATAACCTAAAGTTCAAGGAGATAAAAGTGCTTTTTTTCCCCCTTTGAACTAATTGATATGTGTTTATTAACTCCATTGTGCTTGTATAAAAAGACCTCGGGCAGATAGTTAGTATACACAATTTGATAAATTTAGAGTTGTATTTAATCGATTTCAAAAGCACAATGAATTATTTGAACATAACTCATAATTGAAGGAACTTGAATTCTAGGAGAATATAATTTTTTTAATTTGTTGTGTTAATTTTATATTAATTAGTTCAGGAGTATATGAATTTGTATTGGAAAGTTCACTTTGATTTATGCATGTAATTCATTCCTCGATATGTTGAGTGCGAAGTTCCTATATTTCACTAACTATTATGCATGTTAAATATGTTATCCATGTAACATAAACTCCACTTTTGGAAAACGATCTTTAAGAGGCGACAAAATTACAAACACCACATGGAGTGTCAGTTTATGCTGCATCGAAGTAGACATAGTGGGAGTTGTCTCTTATCTATTTGGTAATCATAATAATGGATATATAAGATCATTTGCAGCACTATCTTTGTTTTTTAATGCCTATGCCTACTTATATTAAACTATGATAAATGTTTATAAAGTTTATGTGAAGGAAGTGGGTACAGATTGCCTTATTAGTCCACAGGTATTTTACACTATGAAGTTCATAACATTTAGTAAATGTTGTAAATACTTTTATCAACATGTATGCATTTTTTTTCCTTGCTATATATTCAACAGTAGAACTATATCTATATATCATATTGATCATTTGCATCAAATTTCTTTTTTTTTTTTATATAAACATCAATAAGAATGACATCAAACAATTATTATTTAATTTTTTATACATTTAAGAATATTAATTACATTAATTTTGACATATATATATATATATTATCAAATAATTTCGGAGTCATTTTCGAATTAATGTAAAAAGTATATTTGGAGTTTAATCTCGTCATAATCTTGAAACTAAATTAGTGATTCCCCATTTGACATGCCAAATATATCATAAATACTTCTAAATGATATGAGATGTGAAATGATTAATTTAATTAAGAGCAAATCTCCAATTTGGTCCCTCACCAAAATATCAGAAAATAAAATAGTCCCTCAGAATTTGAAAATGCACTCGAAATTCCTTATTATTTAAAATATAGGGCATTTTTGCCTCTAAACAAGCAAAATAGGGATCAAAATATCCTATTTTAAATGATTAGAAACCAAAATATCTCATATTTTGAATAAGTAAGGATCTAAAGTGGACTTTTAAGTTCTAAAAAACTATTTTATCTCTTAATATTTTGGTCAAAGACCAAAGTAGCGATTTACTCTTTAACTAAATAAATAGTAATTACATCAATTTAATTAACAAATGATTAATAGAGTTAGATAAATAATTAATTTAACTTGTAATTAACTAAGAAATGCAAAACCTACTATTTGAGATAGGATAGATAGTGCCACCTTCGTTGACATACAAGTTGGTCATTTTATTAACTAATTACGCTTAATTTATAGGAAAGTTGGGATTTGGGTTACCTTAGCTTTTCAGATTCTTTCATGCTGTATCGAATCATTCCTTGTCGTCCAACTGTATAATTTACTAATCTTTACATTATAGTATGATTTTGAACAGTGATGTACATATTTTTTGCATTAACACAGAGTGGTATACTTATATATCAAATAAAACAAATTATTGAAATGCTCAAAAAACTATAGATCATCGAATACTATATTTGAACTGGCATTATTTTGGGTATGGAACAATCTCCAAATCACTACTCTCCATAAAAACAATCCTTCAATAAACATGGGCTTAAATTTAATAACTAAAATTGGGATTTTATAATCAGACAAGCACAATGCCAAATCTTTCTGAATATATATATACAATGCAAAATCCCAATGAAATCTCATCACATACAGCTAGTTCCCAGCATTAGAATATCAATTCACATAGTAAAAAAAACCTGAAAAAAGAAAAAAAAAAAATGAAGCAGACCATATGAGGCAACACGTGCATGATATCCCTTGCAACAAGATTAGCGTAGATACTCTGCTCTCTTGTGAGTTCTCAATCTTCGTGAAAAATAGTCTCTCTCTCTCTCTCGTTTTTCACGAATAAGCAAGATTTAAATTCTTTAAAATAAATATTCTTGTAATATGATAAAATAGAGATTAAACACTTTAATTTATTTTTTAGAATTCATACACAATAAAGTTATTGATTTAAGAATAATTAATTTTTTTTATTTTTTTATTTTATAAGAATATTCACCTTAAAGTTTAAACAATTCAAATCTGGTATATTCTACAATGCTCGCCTCACAAGCCTTTGGAACCCTAAGTTGTAACTCTTCCTCCATATCATTGTATTCCATTTCAGCTATTTTCCATTTAAGCTATCTTCAAGAGCCATCGTGAGATTTGTGATCTAACTCCATTTGAGTTAAATATTTATCAAGTTAGACATCTCTTGAATGGTAAAAATTTGTGATCCAGTTATATTTGTATTATCTATTTATCAAGTTACTCATATTTTAATATTAGTGTGAAATGTTACTTGTTGGGGGGGGAGAGCAATAACTACGAGCAATAATGCCTCAAGCTGCATTTTGTATTCTTGATCCACCGTACACTACCTTTATTTTGCCAAATAAAGCAAAATAAATAACAAGTGAAATGGAGTAACATAATTTGAATCACAAATAAAATTAAGAATAATATGAGAAGATGATATTATAAAAGAAGAGCCAATTAAAAAAGTTTCCTCAATTTTTTTTATTTTGCTGCTCACATATAAAATAGCTTTATTGGCTCATTCGAGGCAGGCATTGACGGCCGCGGCTAATTGCCCTTCAAATCCATTAACCAATAGTTGAAAAACGTCACCGGGAAAAGCGGCTCCTTTGGCCTTCTTTTGGATGCCGCCGGTTCAGGAGCCGCATGGACCGGCTCTGGATTTGACTGCGCGGTCCGGTTCATGCACCGCGTTGACGTCAGGTCAACCCCTACAACTATTCACTGTGCGACACGTCATCTTCTCTCGAATCCCAAGGACTGACCAAAATCTCGTCAATCACCCGCGATATGATATACTATCGTTTTCCCGTAAAAATAAAAATTTATTTGATACCGAGAGATCACACACCGAAGTGGATTTCAGAATCTCAGCGCCATGTCCAAACATAATTAAAAAAATAATAATAATAACAACAATAGACCGGGGGGGAAAAAAAGTGTAAAAGAGATTGAAGATTTTGTGATTACTTAGAGAAAGAGATTGAGAAAGATTTGATTTTGCGAAAGAGACTTTATATTGCAGAGAGAGAAAGCAAAATAAAATAAAAAGAAAATGGTGACATGACGCGATTGATGATGGATAGAAGAACATAGCATGTTACATTATTACATTTACATTACACTAAACCAGACGGTACTTAAGACTTGGGCACCCAAGTTACGTTAAGGATTCCCTTTCTCTTTCTCCTTTTTCCCTCTCTTTGTTGGTTTCTCTCCGTGCTTCTGTTTGTGTTCGCCCTTTGCCTCTGGTTGAAGGAAGTGTAGATGGAGTGTGACGGTGTCGTTTCTGGGACGAGAATGGCAGAGGATTCCGAAGAGGTTCATGTGTTGGCCGTCGATGACAGCCTCGTTGATCGCAAGGTCATTGAGCGCTTGCTCAAAATCTTAGCTTGTAAAGGTTAGTGTGCTTTCAAATTGGAAAAAAAAAATTAAAAAAGAGAGATGTTTTATTTTTATATTTATTGTATTTTATTTTTTGAAATTTTGAAAAGTGCTTGGGAGCTAAAGATTTTTGGTTTGGTTGGGAAAATTGCAGTGACTGCTGTGGATAGTGGACTGAGAGCACTGCAGTACCTTGGACTGGACGACCATAGAGTGCAATCTCAGTCTGATGGTTTTGTTGTATGTGTCTGAATTCTAAACAGAGTATTATTCATTCAATTTCATATTCCTATCAAATTTTACCCAATAATGAAATTAAGCTTAATCTTTTGCTTTGTGGTATTTTTTTTTTTTTTTTTTGGTTTCTGACTAGCAGGGTTTGAAGGTGGATCTAATTATAACAGACTACTGCATGCCCGGAATGACCGGTTATGAGCTGCTCAAGAAAATCAAGGTTAGAAAACCTGACCAAGGTTCCTTTATTTTTTCTACATTACATAAGCTTTCTCGTTCATTGAGAATCTATATTTCTTCGTCTTTTTTTTTTTGGTGAATGAAATGAAGACTGATTGAGAAGTGTTAACTTGGAGCAGGAATCGTCCACTTTCAGAGAAATTCCTGTGGTTATTATGTCCTCTGAAAACATCTTGCCTCGCATAGACAGGTATTATTCTTTTCTTCCCTTCTTTTCATTACCATATGTAACTCTCTTGTTTTCTACACTTGGTTATCTAGAATAGCTTCAATGTATTTTTTAAGTAATTTTCTGAAACCCGTATTTGAAGTTTACTGAGAAAAGATTTGGAAATTTTTGTAGATGTTTGGAGGAAGGTGCAGAGGATTTCATAGTGAAGCCGGTGAAGTTATCTGACGTGAAACGTTTGAAGGATTACATGGCCACCAGGGATGACGGTGGTGGTGGTGGTGGTGGTGGTGGCAGAATCAACAAAAGGAAGCTGCCAGACACCCCTGATGTGTCCTCATCGCCACTCTCATCATCACCGTCCCTTTCTCCATCACCATCATCTTCGCCTTCATCTTCGCCCTCTATGATTGACTCTCCAATCAGACGGCTCAAAATGACCAGCACCGATTGACTGTGTCATCTGCATTTTCCTTCTATCTTGTGGGCACAGCTGCAGTATCTTCTTCATATCAGCCTTTTCTTTTCTTTTCTTTTTATCAGATTTGGTGTTTTACTTTCTGGGGTTCAAACAGCAATTACTCTCCCGTTATTTGTTAACGGTTTTTGTTGCACTTCCCTGTTCTTATCTTTTGCTAATTTATTTTGTTTGTTTATGTTAATGAATGGTGGAGAGTTAATTAAAGTTATTGACAATGATTAACTGATTAAGGTACTGTTTTCTTTCGTTTTTTTCGGAAGAAAAGGTAAAGATAAAGTAAAAGATTAGGCTCTTTTATAGGTCTTGACTTGCATGAACGGGTAATCAAAATTAACTTGAAAAAAAAAAAGGATGAAAAGAAAAAGGGGAAAGGAATAAATAATGTGGGTTGGAAGAGGTGAAGCCGATAGAGGGAAAGTTAAGCAATGAATTTGGGGGTTTGGAAAATGATGTGAAACGGATGGAATATAAGTTTGAAAGATCTTGTGTCTCCTACAAAGAATAGAAATAACAAGGGAATGGGCATGTGAATTGGACAAATATGAAGTGTCCCCATAATGAAGGAGGGTAGGAAGGAGAAGTGGGGTCAGAGAACTTCTTTATTTGCCTTGCTGTCTCATACAGAAGTGGGTTCTCTGCCATAAACCTTCTGCTCTATCAGAAAACCATGCATATGTGGAACTAGGATATTTGGCCAAGTGAGATCTACTCTAAAGTGAATAGGGAACATGCACCCCGTTGTAGATTTTTTTGTGAAAAAAAAAAATCTTTTTTTTTTTAGTTTTTTCCTATCTTTTTTTTTTTTTAACTGCTCACCCCTTTTTGGCTTCGCTTTGAGAAACATGGACCAGAATCTTACTTTAATGGTTAAGACTTGAAAGACATTAGCACTTGAAACATTCGAGGAAAAGAAAAAGAAGTTACTTAAGTAAAATGCGTCGCACATGGACAGGTGTTGGTTTTACTATTGGTTCAACTACTTTTTAGTTTCCTCTCTCTTATCTAGTAGCTCCTGCATTAGATTTTGTGTCATTTTTGGTCCATCCCCTTTTGCGTTGTATAGCACTACTACTTGAAGCAAGTAATAGTGGTCAAGATTCCAATAATTACCGATTGTGCTCATGGCTCTGTTGAAGCCTGATGACTATGATCTTGAACATCTAAACTAACGCTGCCCTAGAACAGTCTTAAAATTGATGTGGCTGTGATGTTTTTGCAAGTGCTTTCATCCGAGCTACAAATTTGGATGTTTTTCTCTTTCAATCTCCTTCCTCTCTTGTCAATATCCCGAATTGTGCATCCGAGACATGGTTATGATAAAATAATAATAACTAAAAAGATCTTTTTGGACTTACCATTTTGATCTATCAATCTAATTCTGCTTTCATCTTTTCTTTTTTGTAATAAAAAAATATATGTTAATTTAATACAGCTTTTTTCATTGTCCCCTGTTTTTCAAATCGAAGTTCAATTCTCATGAGTTTAAAAAATAGTATATAGCATAAGTGCCTTTTTGAATGCAAAATGAGTCAAATAAATCTCTCCTAGTTATATCAAAATATATAGACGTGTGTCTCATGTTGTGACTTGTGAGCATAATCACTATACAAATCATTTTATATTTATGTGATTGTTAAAATTGTAATAGCTAACCTCTAAGTTAAAAGGTACGAGGGATACTATGTTGTTTGGTTGAATGCTTTTGGAATCAATTCTTGCCTTTAGAATTGACTTTGGGAGGAGTGAAAATTTTTTACTTTCTGTTAGAATCACTTTTAGAGAAGTTACCAAACATAAATCACTTTATCTCAAAATCAATTATAACCAAATTAATTATAATAAAATCAATTCTATTTAAAATTAATTTTACAAAAATAGAACCAAACACACTAGAAATATCCTTAATCTTGTGAATTTAAAGAGTACAAATAAACATATAAATAAAAGTAGCAAATCGAAAATTTCACAATAAGAAAAGGGGACAAATAGGGGAAGAAGATGGGAGGTTCCGTTTTTTTTTTCATTTTTTGCTTTTTGTGTTTGGTTTTTTGGTCTTAACATATGAGGTTATCAAAATATATTTAATACGTGGGTTGGGCCAATGCAATCAGTAATGACGGTTTCAGGTCTTATTGGGGCCCATTAAACCCAAACTGTAGGGCATAATAGAAGGAATAAATAGCAAACCTTTCTGCCGCCCATTATTGTTGTATCTGCTGGCCGGTCCCAATAATCCAAGGCGCTTTTAATTGTCTTGGTGCAAAGTTTAAATTTGATTATGTCGCTCACGGTTGACAAAATTATGATACATAACATCTGCTATGTTTTGTCCAAATTATGATACGTAAAATCTGCTATGTTTTGTTTGATTCTGCTACTACAGGGCTTTCTGGGCCATTTAATAAGTGTTGCTATCATTGTAGGGAAAGTTTCTATATTGTCGCTTTCATTTCTGGAAGCACTTGTTGTTGCCCAATTGGCTAAGTTTTGATTATGATTTAGTTGCCTAGTGCCCCCAAATAAAAAAAAAAAAAAAATCATCGTAATGATTCTGCATTCACCAATTACTCTGCATGGCCAACTACTATTTATATTTGAAGCTTCGTTCAGAGATATCTAATCTAGATATAAATGAAGTTAAGGAAATTATACTTATATTTTTTATTAGTCATTTCAAGGTGTAACTCAACTTTCAATCAATTATGTGTATCTAATAATTAAAGCGATTTCATATATTTTACTTCTACTTGAATTTTTTTTTTTAAAATTCCTTAACTAGTTCGAAAAACTCTAGAAGCTTCTTATGTATCCGAGTGACCATCCAACTTGGAATAATTGACCCTCACTTTTCACCTTCAAAGTACAGAATAAAATTCCAACTTCATTTAAACTATGAACCAAATTAGCACAATTAAACAAGAAGGAGAGAGGTAGTAATTTACTACCTCTAATCTTTCAAAGTTAAAAAAAAAAAAAAAAAAAAACCCCTATGTAGACCCCTTTGAAGATTTGTGTATATCATCTAGCTTAAAATTTATAATTCTGCCCTGAACAAACTCATCAATTTGTTGTTGACATGTGAATGTGTGTTTTTTGGTCAATACATGTGAATGTTTATATTATGAGTCCAAGCATTCTGGTACTCACTTTCTTTCTCTTTCACCGTCAAAGCTGTGGGCACAGATAGGTGAAGTTTTTCTCCTTTCTCCATTGTGGGTTTCCAACTTTCCATTCTCGCATTGGGCCAATCTGAACTTGATGTTGTCCAACGCTTGTTGCAGGCTGTGGGTCCACACGCGCATCCAGTCTGAATTTGTAATCGCCTGTCGCCTCCGTGGCTCAATTTGTTCTACTGACCCAAAAAGGAATAACTTAATTTGAGGTGTTTTTGTTTTAATTTTTGAAAAAAATAATTATGAAATTTATTTTTTTTATATAATTGTAAAAGTTGAAAATAATTTTTTTACAAAAATAATTTTTTTAATTTCTACTAAATAGTTAAAAATATATTGTTTTAAAATTTAAATTATTTTTAAAAATTTATCTAAATATATCAAAAATAATTTTTTAATTAAAAAAGTGATTTTTTTAAACAAAAAAATCTCATCGAAACGCACCCTTGTTGAAAAATGTGAATGAAAGTCGTGGTATATTTAATGGAAATGGTAAAATATAGTGGTGGTCAATATCGTACTCTCCTTGCTTGCTTTCTTTTTACCTTTTCATTTTATGTCGTTGGAAACAGTCATCTTAAATTTCTTGTTTCATACATAAATAAAGGTTAAATTATGTAAGTTGCTAAAGTTTACGATTAAGTCATTAAAACGTGAATATATTATAATATACAATTTTTTAAGGCCGGATATTTAGGTCAATGTTGTAGTTACAGCTTGTATCCCAAAAAAAAAATAAAAATGCCATAGTTACAGCTAGATTCAAGTATTAGAAATAATTTTTAATATAAAAATAAATTTAATCTTTATAAAATTTTATGATGTTATTCAAGTGAAGATTACGAATATCTTCCAAAAACAAAATAAAAGAATCGATTATGAATAATATATTTTAATTTGAATAATTTTTTAAATATACAATCATGATAATAATACAGACTACTAAATGAATATTTTGTCAAATTATTTTGTTTTGTAAAATGCTACAACTTCATTATTAGAAAATTACCAATAATATTAACATTTAATTCATTTAAATTATTAGACACTTATTTCTTTTATATAAGGTCTTAGATTTGAGCTTTGTATATAGAAAAAAACTAGTGTTGAAAGAACTTTATTCTCATAGTGAACGACTCGGTTTGAGTCAAATTAATTGAAATCCAATTGACTTGAAATGATGGTTTAAACTAACAAAAGAAAATAAAAACAAACAAATTAGCAAGGAATATTTAACCTTAAATGCAAACTGACAAGCTGAGACCGATCTTGGAAGGTAGCGAAGGGTTAGATTAATAACTAAATTTGATCAATCTAATCCTCAAGCTCATCCAATCAAGGAATAAACAGAATCCAAGGAAAACTTTTAATCAAAATCAGAAAGAAAAGAGAGGAAAACCATGAAGGGTGCAACCACAATTACATTTTTCAACCACTACACCGTCGGTTTGGCCAGCACTATCCTATTTAAAAGCCAATTTGGTGAGCCACTTTACTCAATAATCAACATTGAATCCATTGGATGGCCCCCATCAAGATTCAGGACCATAAAAGTCACAACTCACAACTAATTTCTTAATCACAAAAGTTCCATAATGGAATTGGTACCCAATCTTCTTATTTTAAACCTTTATAATCTATAGTTTAAGAGGGGTTGTTAGTTTTTTATAGCTGCAGACAACAAACTAAGTGCATTTGAAAAATCTCTTGAATCATTATAGTGCCAATTCATACGTGTGCGTTCATATTATGTTTGACAAAGTAAATCACTAGTCACTTTCGACCCAGCTGCATTGTATGTCAAACTAATATGACTCAAACCAACACCAACTCTTCCTTCGAAAGTACCAAATCATCCCTCAACTATACGGATTACTCAGTTCTAGAATTAGGATCATGTTGGCCCCAATTGCATGGAAGTAAACCAAGAAAGGCCAACAACAATTAACCGCTTCCACTCTTTTGAAACTGTCAGCCAAAAAAATCAACAACATAAGACAAATGAAGGACAAACCTTGCAGTTATCAAATGAACAGAAAAAGTAGAACATCAGATTTGTTTCCAGAAACCTTGTTTCCTACACTTTCATGGCTTTGAATATGATGCTTCAACCAAGGCTTCTTCTGAGCCTTGTTTTGGTTTTGCTTTGTTTCATAGTACCAACCTGCCATTCCCAGAACACTTCTCCTCAGAACATTGAAACTTTCTATCCAAATGAAACTTCAGCACCAGCCCCAAAAATACAAAGGCCTGATCCACCAACAAAGCCTCAACCATCACCACCAACACATGAGGCTGCCCCGGGACCAGTGGCAGCACCAAGAAGTACTTCATCAAATGGTAAGGTGGCGAAGGCGGTAGCTGCAACTGCAGCAAGCACGATAGTTGTTTGTGGTTTACTTTTCATTTTGGTTCAAAGATGCTTAAGGGCAAGAAGGAGAAAGGAGGTAACCAACAATGCTTCTGCTGGAGATAGCTGTGTTGCGCCTCAAGGAAATGTGTTTGAGAGAATTGATGGAAATGTCAAGGGACTGATTGTTGATGAGGATGGTTTGGATGTGATTTATTGGAGAAAGCTTGAAGGGAAAAACCCCAAGAGGGATCTCCATAAGGAGGTCTTGCATAGTCCCAAAAACAAAGAAGAAGAAGAAGAAGAAGAAGAAGAAGAAGATAGTCATGAAGGAAATCAGCTGAAAAAATCTAAGTCCATCCAAGAAATTCCTCTACTTAGAGGGAAATCTTCAACTTCACACATGAATATAGTTCCAGAAGTGGATGAGCCATATAGAATGACAAGAATTTCCCCTCCTGCTTCTGCTGCCAATCCTCTTCCTCCAAGTTTTCCTGCATCAGTTGGGGCTGCTGTCAAGGGTGTTCAGAAGCCAGACTCTCCAACTCAATCATCGACTCCACCCCCTCCTGCTTCACCATCAACGCCTTCCTCTGAAACTTTGTCAGCACTTCCAAAAGGGAATAGCCCTGCGCCGCCACCTCCCCCTCCCCCCATCCCATCTAGAAAGAGTCCGGCACCACCTCCTCCTCCACCAAAGGCAGGTAGTTTGAAGTCATCATCAAAGCAATCACCTGCCCCTATTGAAATGCTAGTTACCTCCACCAGTAAGCGAACTAACTCTTCGGGGAAAGGCACGCCAGAATCCAGCAATGATCAAGTGAAGTTGAAGCCTTTGCATTGGGATAAGGTGAATACTAATGCTGATCACTCCATGGTGTGGGACAAAGTTGATCGTGGCTCTTTCAGGTAATCCTAACGTATTAGATTTTGTAAAATTAATATGTATACTTTTATTCCTCCAGTTTAGATTTTACTGATCATCCCAAGCTTTTGAATGTAATGTTTCAGAGTTGATCAAGATCTTATGGAAGCTCTCTTCGGTTATGTCGCCACCACCCGAAGATCCCCCAAAGGAAAGACTCCAAGCAAGGATACCTTGGCCCCTTCAACAAAAATTTTCCTTCTAGACGCCAAAAAATCACAGAACATTTCTATTGTTTTGAAATCACTTGCAGTGTCCCAAGATGAAATTCTTGATGCACTCAATGATGGCAAAGGCCTTAATGCTGATACCCTTGATAAACTTGTTAGAATTGCTCCAACAGAAGAGGAACAATCTCTTATCCTTGAATATGAAGGGGACCCTGCAAGACTTACAGCGGCTGAATCATTCCTGTATCACATCCTTAAAGCCATTCCTTCAGCGTTTAAGCGCTCGAGTGCCATGCTATTCAGGTTGAATTATGACTCCGAGATTCTAGAAATCAAGGATTCTCTTCAGATCCTTGAACTGGGGTGTAAGGAGCTTAAAAATCAGAGAATCTTTGTGAAGCTTCTTGAAGCAGTGCTTAAGGCGGGAAATCGTATGAATTCAGGAACTGCCAGAGGTAATGCTCAAGCTTTCAACTTGGCTTCTCTAATGAAGCTCTCTGATGTCAAGAGCGCAGATGGAAAAACCACATTACTTCACTTTGTGGTTGAAGAAGTAGTCCGCTCTGAAGGAAAACGCATTCTTCTTAACCGCAATGGCAGCCTCAGCCATAGTAGCAGCAGGAGCAGCAGCAACAGCAGTGAAAACTTTGAGAACAATGCTGCTTCAAGTGAACAAAGAGAAAGGGAATATGCAACACTAGGATTGCCAATTGTAGGAGGGATCAGTTCTGAGTTTTCCAACGTGAAGAAAGCAGCACATATAGATTATAACACCTTAGTTGGTTCAATCCCAGCCCTCTCAACCCGGATTGTCGAAATTCGAGAACTTGTTTCCCAATGTAGAAATGGTGACGGAGGGTACTTTGTGAAAGAAATGGATCATTTTATTCAAAATGCTGAGGAAGAATTGAAATTAGTGAGGGAGGAGCAAACGAGGGTAATGCAGCTTATCAAGAGAACAACAGAATATTATCAAGGAGGAGCTTCAAGAAACACTGCAGAACAAAATCTTCAGCTGTTTGTCATAGTCAAGGATTTTATGGGAATGGTTGATCAAGCTTGCATTGGGATTACACGTAACATGCAGAAGAGGAAGACACACAAGGCAAGTTCTGGCTAATCATCATCAGAGGCGCCAGCAGAAAGTACTGAGGTTTTAAAACTGCTGGAACGTATCGCCTCATAACTCTAGAAATGGTCTAAGTGATTCAAAAAATGCTGAGGGGGCTCAAGTCCTGTTTATCAGAGTTCTGAATGATTGGAGTTTATTGTTTCGTTCAAAGTCTTAATGGCAGCATAAATATTATTATGGCATCAGAATAGAGACTTGGGAATGGCCTGCTACTCAAAGACTAGTGCTGCTAACCATTTGATGTTCAGAAATACTGTGAAGGCAGGCTATCTTTTTTCACTTGAAACCATCTTTATGGTGTTACCAGTTTTACAATATTAAACGTCTAAATGTAAGTGTCAATGTATAAAGAATTATTGCCCTTGAGCAATTTTAAGTCTCGTGTATAGCATTGTTGGATTCTTTTAGCATTAACAAAAGCTTGGTTGGCTTCTTCTGGTTTTCTGTTGTTCATAGTCACCTAATTTTTAATTTAATTTTAAATTTGATACAAATGGTTCTCTCTTTTATTTTATTTTATTTTTTTCAAATTAATTTATCAGATAAGATCATAAGATGCCGAAGCAACTGACTTGGCATAGCTCACAGGTCACAAGGGAATAAGTCTAATGCTGAATCATTAGAACAGAGTTGACTTGAAAGAGCCACTGGAAATTATGTCATCAATAATGTTATTTTATCTTGTTCGCCAAGATAATGTATCAGATTAGCTACCAGGACTTCAAACTATACAGCACATTTGACGTGACTATAATCCCTAACCTGCAAAACTCAAATTGCGCGAGAGAACATTCAAAAAATGAATTCCAACAGAAAATGATTTCTAAGCAAGTTTTATTTTATTTTATTTTGCTTTTTTGGGTCCCATAGGGTAGGTGGCTTTCCCTTCCCAGTGACAACAAAACATGCATTTGAGTACATGCAATATTACACAACTACACTACTCAATCACATGTCCACGCAATAGATGATTCTTTAACCATAAATTAAGAACAAGTTACCTAACACTCAGATGGAACAATCTGTACAATTGTGCAGAGTTGTAAGTGCAAGAGTTGTTGCTTGTGTAGGTATCATTCACCTGAAGAAAAGGTCCCAAACACAATGCACATTACAGAGAACGTGATGTATGTCAAGCTTAGTAGCGAAATTAATCTGCATCTTGTAGCCCATAGTATTAGTTTCTCTCAATAGGAAAAATCTCTAGTATTGATTAATAGGGTTCATATCAACTTTGCCTACGGTTTACAACATGTTAGAAACCATATCAATCATCCATAGAATGGATGGAGACGAATGAGGTAACCAATTACAAGAAATGTACGTGTTTCTTGCATTACAGACATTATAATTATACAATATTATTTTCTCATATATTGCTTAGGAAGGGAGTGAGGAAGAAATTTATTATCAATAATTGATGCTTCACTACTTCCTCCTACTAATATTGTTCATAAGCTCCTACAGTCCTATATAACTAGATAATAGGCCCATTGTTGCATACTAAACTAAAATATTACACCGTAAGTTGTTGCCATAAACATTTCCTCTGAATATGGATCTAACTTGCCCTCTGATGCATTTAATCTCTTCTTTTTCTCCTTTTTTTTTTTTGTGCCCTGACCCCTTAAGGGGCTACCGCAGTTTCTCAATCTTTACACCCCCCTGCAAAAGTAGACAAGACAAAATAACAGTTAATGCGCAGAAATTTTTCAGAGTTGATGAATATTGACAAAATAGCTCCTATTTCAAGGCTTTCCATCCTTTCTTATGCTGTTTACTTCCCATAATTTTTGCTTGCAGGTATAGTTGACTACTTGTATATATAATTATTGATATAGCACTGTAATGATATTTTTGGAGCTCTCTTAGCTATTTAACATAAAGGGGTCTACAAGAATCACTTATAAAATTCCCCATAGAAGCATAAATATTATGCATTAGAGCTCATGTAAAGGGACGTAATAAACACAACCTTAGAATGGAAAATAATTTTAAGTCTGACTGATTATCTGTGAGAAAATTAAACCAGAAGCTTACTTAAATGCCCCCCTGGACTTTGCATTTGCACTGAATTTAAGAAACCTAAGGACATTATTTAGATGGCTTGACGGACAATAGTAGAGGATAATGACTGACATAATATCTATCAGCAAGCATTTATAACAGATAGGTAGTGTAATCCTCAAAATGATGTTGGAATGTGGACTATCTGAACTTTCATCGTTTTCTCTAGGGTGACCCACCAACTACAGAACCACTATCGTCATTTAGCAGAAAATAGGTTTACTTGTTATAGCAAAATAAGACAGCCAGGTCCCACTGGTGCTTCCTAACTAGCCTACAATCACCAGACTATAGTTACAAGTTATGGTACAGAAATTTTGACTAACTTCGATTAAAAGTTAAGTTTTATGATTAAGCACAAAGGGAAAATTGGTGGATAAACGTCAACAAACTAGTAATCATATATAGGGAAGGATGCCATAATTAGTCTTCACCCTGCTTGTTGATGTGGCAAGGATACAAATGTGTATTGCATACCTTTTCTGGATGGCTTTTTGATACTTTTTGACCCCGGGAAAAAGCTGGCACGGGTGTGGCTTTGAAATTATGTTTTAGCTTTTCCTCCTGTGTTAAGGAAACAACTTTAAGACATGCAATCTATGCATATTATATAGATGATAATAGCAATGACAAGCTCATAACTTAAGATCATCCATTCTATATAATTAAGCATCATTTAGCTGTCTTTAAAGAACTATCTATAATGCAGTATAAATATTTGCAGAAGCACTTAGTGATGGCATAAGCAGGGAAACAGGAAAAACCAAATAGTACCTTTGATTTCAATTGAAGACGAGTTCTTTCTACCTCTTTCGCATTAGATTTTTCCTCTATTATTCTTGGAGACTGATTAAAAACAAAAGATGAAGGAGAATTTTGGTCAGTACAAATCACAGGCTCTGGATTTGTGCAGACATGCATCAAGATCAGTCCATACCTCTTTTCCTTTCTCTGCTCTAATGTCACTTCTTAGGCCCAAAGTAGTTCGGGCAGCATTTCCACTTCTTTTATCCATGCTATCAACCTTAGTTGCCCTATTTAACAATAAATTCAAGAGGGCAAGCATAGGGGAAATTGGTCTCCTTAAACTTTCATGAAAATAGTATAAAAGGTGAAAATAGTTTATGGTATATGTCTTGATAAGCAAGAAAGGGGGAAAAACGGTTTTTTTTTTGTGGGGAGGGGGGGTAATGGACAGTCTTCCTGATTGAGCATCGATGATGGCTATCATGCTCCCTATACACAGAAAGACACTCTCCCCATTCCCCACTTAGAATGATTTTCCAGCCATTGTTTTGATCTGTTCCATATTTTCTCTACATTATCAACATTTTACTTCATTGTCATAAAAAGGCAAAAAGCCTTTGATAAAAGTGGACTGCAATCTGGAAACATGGCAGGCTTCTGTATTCGTGTGAAAAAATAGAAACCCCATATGCAATTAGATGCGGTTAAAATGATGGGGTAAAATTTGATAGCTAATATTATAGGACAACTGAACACTACTAAGTCAAAAATTGATAAAGAAGCAGAAGTGCATTGCATGAAATCCAGCAGTAGCAGGAAGTTCCAATTGAACGCAAAAAAAGATGGATTTCACAGTAATGTCATATGGCTCAATTCCAACCTGCTTCCCCTTCCCTTTATCCCTTAAAACAAAGAAGATAAATTCCAATTGAAGTCACAAGACATATCACAAGACATATTGTTGGGGAACTTAAGCTATAAGTCTATAACTAAATTTTATAATGTTAATAACCATGATTTGTTAAAAAATCTATACGATGAATGACTCTTATGCTTCCTCATTTATTCAGCATTTATCTATGGTTTACTTGAATAGAATTTCCCCAAGGAAAACCATCAAGAAAAGCGTAGTAGGCTTAAGCATGCAACCATATTCACAATGATGTTGAGACTTAAGATGCATTGTTAGTATGAAAGAGATTTTAAAAGGCTGCTTAAAATACATCAAGGAAATGAAACTGAAGCAAATAAAAAACACATCAATAATGCAGATTCAAAAACTTACTGTCCATTTTCTTTTCGCAAAGCTACAGATGTTGGAACCCTTGGCTCTGTCCCCCTTGAAGGAAACTGCCCAAGAAATATATAGGCAAACGTTTTCAAACGAAAGAGTTTTTCTACAAGTAGATATGCTCATTTATCAAAAACAAACAGTTACCGTTAATGTTTAATAAAATACCTCTTTTTTGACCAAAGATTTGTCCTCAACTAAAGTTCTTGACTGGCTGAAATTGTTCTGGAAAGTCTTAAATGCTCGCTTGACTATATCCTTATCCCCCATTTTCTCCATAATGAATGATTTCCTCACTGTGGTATTAGGAGCTGGAGCTGGAGCTGGATCAGGCTTGCTTGGACCATAGCTAAGGGACATGTGCAAAGATTTGTTAGGAACTTTTCTGTTTTCCCCAGTGGAAGTAATTTTTCTCCCAGATAAAGAAGATGGAGACTTTCCCCTTTTAGTTGAAGAGGCAGATGCTGGTGTTTTGGTAGGACTTGATGTAGGTCTTGAACTTCTTGGCATGGAAATTGGGGATGCCTTAGATGTAGATGGCACTGATTTCTGCTTCAACTTTGCTGCATTGCTTTCCTTACTCACAGGGGTAACCTGTCCAAACTAGAACCAAATTTTGAGTGATGCAAACTACTATTTAACTAATCCATTTTCCAATAATCACAAATTTGATTGATGCATGAATTAAAGCATACCTTCTTAGATGCCTTAGTATAATTAAATTTCACATCTTTTGCTTCAACTTCTGAAGCCTTTGCGGTCTCCTTGTCCACATTGTGTGAAATTTCCTTCACAACTTCAGCTTCAATGTTAGGACTTTCTTCTTGCTCCACACAGACAGCTTCTTCAGGCTTATCTTTCTGTGAACTATGTGATCTGCTTTCCACTTCTTGGTTCCCTCCCTCAATTGATGGACTTTGATAATCT
This sequence comes from Pterocarpus macrocarpus, assembly GCA_031439585.1. Classification (NCBI taxonomy): domain Eukaryota; kingdom Viridiplantae; phylum Streptophyta; class Magnoliopsida; order Fabales; family Fabaceae; genus Pterocarpus; species Pterocarpus macrocarpus. The sequence goes on along the minus strand of CM062518.1, from coordinate 31,908,547 downwards.
TTTGAAACCACAACATCATCCTCCAAAATATCCACATGGGTCCTAATGATCTCACCAACAGAATCAGTTTCTTGCCTAACCCCTTCAATGGAACCTTGAGTGTTGGATACATCAAAATCTGCATCAGCCCCGCAAGTGTTGCAACTCAGATCTTCACCGTTTTGGTATGGCGATCTGAGAGGATCTTTCTCAGTTTGCTTCCCTTGAGCCAGCAACTCAGCTTTCCTGGCTGCAATGCTCTTGTAATGAGCTTCAAAGTAAGCTTTCTTCTGTGCAACTGATCCAGGAGTTGCACACTTCTCAACTTCTTCCAAGTACTTGTTTGGTGAGAAAGCAGACCATTTCTCCCAAGACAATGAGTCATTCTCAAATCTACCAAAAGAAACAGACACTTGCAAAGAAGGATTGGGAGCCGCTGTCTCTCCCATCTGCTTACAAAGCAAAGAGAAGAAAACAAAAACAAAAGAAACAATGTGTGCATAATTACAAGCAGCCAACACAAGGACAACTCACTATAACACCAAAAGAACAAGGGTTTTAACAAAATCAGCCAACCAGTTAGATTTGAAAGCAACAATAATAGTTTGAGAAAAAGAGTCCATCTTTATCCTCAAACAACCTAAAGGCCAAAAGGGTTTACCTTATATTCAACTATTGGTGCATCTACAACAAATTACCAGTCAGCTATAACCCTCTAACCCCAGAGACACAGTGTATGTGCACAGCATGGCCCTGCAAAGAAGAAGTGGGGGAAATAAATCATTCTGGGGATCTTAATGGAAAGACATGAAAGAGTGAAAAAAATGCTCACAATGGGACAAAAAGAAGACTTGAAATAAAAAATGCTACAAATGATGAGTAAAGGGATGGCAGGGACATGTGCATGTGCTGTGAGAATGAAGAGAGGCACTGATTCTCAACTTTACTTCAGTTTCTGCTTCACCTTTCCACTGTAACAACATCATTTGTCTGCTTCTTGTACTTGAGGAAGCTCCGAAATCATAAACCCAATCATCTCAAGACAAAGCCAATATTCCTTAAAAGCAAGCGTGAGCCAAAGTGCAAAGTTCCAAGAGTTCTAGATCACCCCACCTGTATTATCATACTTCCAAAGATCATTTAACTTTTTAATGACAATTAAGTACCACTTTTTTTTTTCCAGTGAGGGGCCAAAGTTGAGTTGAATGCAGTAGTTAGAGTTAGACTTATAGATCATAAAAGCCAAAGGACATACATAATTGTGATGCAAAAGAACACAAAAAGAGACAACTTTCTAGCAAAGAATTGTTTGATGGGTTAAATGAGATTAGCTGGCACAAATTATGGAGCTTCAACCAAACCAAGTGGGCAGTGCACTCAATCAAAACAAGGAGTTCACAACCAATGTCATCAATTTTTCCTCTCATTTAATCATTTACCTATGGCTTAAAGTCTAGAGCATATGTCTCATTGAAGGGCTCCCCAAGACGGTGGTGTTGATGAGATAATGAGATTGGATCACCCATGACATGATCTTGGAAGCGAAGGTAGGAAGGCCCACGTGAACAAAAAGCTGCACAGTGGCAAGGGAGTGTGTGAAAGGGACATGTGACGGGTCCGTGCATTAATTATCAACCTCACTTGGGCCACATGTGGACCCCAACACAATTGGTTCAACTGAAAGATATATGATTTACATTTGTTCTCTTTACTTAAAATTTTGGGTTTGAATCATGCACGTAGAAAAAAAAACTAACACTAAAGTTATGTTTCATATGGGATAAAAGTAACATAAAAATTTAGGGGATGAGTTTTATGTATAATTTTATATGTGAAATTTATTCATAAAATTTTCATCTTAATTTTTACTATCAATACCAAATACCTAGGATAAATTTGATGTGGGAGTAAAAATAGAACAAAAATTTTTATAGATTAAATTTACTTGTAATTTTATTTTTACACAAATTTAATTTATAAATTTTTTTTCATTTTTACCCCCTAGCAAAACGCCTTAAAAGAGTGGTACTTTTGCAATAGGTGAACCTAATTGGAGTCAAAGTCAAATTGATTATACTGGCAGTTGGAAAAAAAAAATGCATGCGACATAGTTGAACATGTACAAACTAGTGCCAGTGCATTAATGGGCCCAAGCCCAACAGAGTAATGAAGTTTATTACGTTGGACTTGACTTAAGCTTTCAATGACAAGTCCTTTTCATAACATACACATTTCCTTTGAATTGCTTTGTCTCCTAAGCATCCTATGCTCTCAAGCTACTCAATTTACAACTAACTCCACTTACAAAAGTCAAAGATGAATTAACATCACCATCCACCGCCTGCTTTCTCTCTAGAAGAATTGGAACTCACTGCTGAAAGAAATCCATACCATGCACATACTAGCAATAGCATATATGCGTCTCCTTATATATCTGCTGTTTGTTTGGCTTGTTATCCCAAATGGTGTCTAAAATGAGAACCCATTTTGAGTCTCTTCGACCATTACTCTTCATCTATCCTAATATCCTATACCTTCTATTGGACCTATCCTACCCCGACCCTGACCAACTTTAAGATATGCCTTACATGTACCTAACAGTTTCAATCTTTTACCGTGCTTGTTTGGCTTAACTTTTTTTTTTAAAAAAAAAAAAAACATAAAAGGAAGAATTTGACTTTTTGAGACATTTTTTTTATAAAAGTAACTAAAAATTATTATACTAAGTGTCTCAAGAAACTAAATACTTCCTTTTTCATGGAATTAAATTCAAAACAAACAGGCGTTCATCAATGGCATGCCTTGGATTAACCCCACAACTAGAATCCTCATCCCATTTCGCCCCATTTAGGCTTCAGTGCCACCCTTAATCTTCCTGGGCCTAACACATAGTGGGCCTATAATTGGCCCGGGTTCATATAGCAGGGCGATGGGAACGTGCCAAGTACTGCCTCATTGGTGGGCTTTATGAATACATCAACACGTTGTCTCCTTGTGCTTGGTGAGGCCCCTTGTGATCCGTTCCCTAGGGGCTTGGTGCTTGCATTGCCTCTGATTGTAGTTGAACCAGCAGTGACTGTGTCTGGTCTCAATAGCAAGATCCAGGTGCACAAATAGCATTAGTTGCCATATCTGCAAGCAAGCTCCTATTCCTAGTTAAATGAGAAAGTTGATCCAAAGATACGGTATGCGACAAAAGAGGAAAAAAAATAACAATAATAATAACATTGGCAGGTAAGAAGCAGACAGAATTGGTGAAAACTAAAAAACATGTAGAATGATTATGCTTGCTAGTGATGAAGCAAGGAGGTGATTCAATTATGGTTCCCGGTATGTTTTAGTCATTACTGCCTTTTGCAATTACGTTACTCGGGATTCTATGGAGTAAGTGGGAAGATTATGTAAGATTAGCATTTTTTATCTAATTCCATACTCAATTGCAGATGCCAAATGGGACATAAGGGTTTATTTATAGGATACTAGTTAACAAATCAAAAATAAAAATCTTTTATTAAAAAAAGTAAGTTTTTGAAGTTTTCTTGAATACATTGAAAACCATTAAAACTTTCTACTTTTGAGTATATGATTATAATGGTCCCTAAATTCTAGCTATAGAAAAATCAATCAATGAATAAAATCAAAACTTTGTATTGTCTACAACATATAATTTTATATTTTAATATTATAAAAAATAATTTTATATAATTTACCTATTTTATCCTTTTACTTTTATTATTTTCCTATCTTTCTTACGTAGCCCCACCTTGGCCCTTTTTCCTATGCCCCCGACCCTGCTCCAACACCATCACTACCCCTAGCCATCGCCCGTAACCCTAGCCACACCCCATTGGTGGTCTGCATCAACCTGGGCATCCCTTTTACTTCCCTTAGCAAAAAGGGTGGGTGGCACTTTTCCTTGGTAGGAAAAAAATGCCTCTTAACCTTGATGGTTTGTCCAATAATATAAATCTTAAAGAGCAAGCTACCATGATTGACAAACTCCTGCAATACAAGTGGAGGTTCAAGCTCTGAAAAAGAGAATTCATTGTATGCAAGAAATAGTTCATGTGACTTTGCACTTCCATCCTCAACTAGTGGTTTTGCAACTAATGGTAACTTTAGTCTAGACTTAGCGACTTTTGTAAGGGATGGTAGATGGATTTTTTTGGTTATAACCAATTGTTTTAGAATCCCAACCTTGCCATAATAATTAGATAAGTTTAGATCTCCCACATTGTTGCTACACTACTGACCGCTACGCCACTCGCCCCCTTGCCATCAATGCTACAAGATGTGCTAGATCTAACCTTATCTGATTGTTATGGCAAGGTTGGGGTTCCACAACAATTGGTTATAACAAAAAGATCCATCTACCATCCCTTAGAGAAGTGACTAAGACCGAGATGAAGTTACCATTAGTTACAAAACTACTAGTTGTGGAGGGGAGTGCAAAGTCACATCAATTGTTTCTTACATACGATGAATTCTCTTTTTTAGAGCTTGAATCTCCACTTGTTTTGCAATAGTTTGCCAATCATGGTGACTTGCTTTGTAAGATTTATATTGTTGGAGAAACTATCAAGATTGTGAGACGCTTCTCTATTGGGAAAAGCGCCAAGCAAAGGGGGTGCGCAAGGCAATAGAGGTGATAGACCACCTCCACCTCCATTTTTTTTTTTTTTTGGGGAGGGGGGAATGGAGGTGGTGGCAAGGGGCAAGGATGATGGTTGGGGGTGGTGGTGGTGGAGCCAAGGTGAGATCACGGGCATAGGAGAAGGGGCGAGGATGTGGTTGAGTGGCAAACGAAAATTACAAAAATAAAAGGATAAAACAAGTAAACTATATAAAATTATTTTGTGCACTCGTTTACACTAACTGATCGTTTGGTTTAGCAAAAATTGAAATGAAAGGAAACATTGAGACGAGAAAATGCTTTGGAAAACAACTTCTCTTGTTTGGATATGCAAGAAAACAAGAGGGAAAAGAAAACCAAATAACCAATATGTGGGACCCATGTATAAAGTTTTCTCTCCTTATGTGCAGAGAAAACTACTATTAAGAAAGGCCTTAAGTTGATTTACAATTATGCCATTAGAACATTACAAATTGACGTTGTTTATTATATTTATTTCTATTTAAATATATAATTTCAAAATAATTTTATAATTTAAACATTAATAAAGAAAATTTTTATTAATAAATATCATATAATTATTCCTTTTTTAACTTATAAAAAGCATTTAAAAATTAAATTAAAATAATATATTTATTCTTTATTACAATAAGGACATATATATCATCTTAATATAATTCTTATTTTCTCTTCATCCAAACATACATAGAAAAAATACACTTTTCTCTTCATTTTTTTTCTTCTTATTTTCTCTTTTTATCCAAACAAACCATAAAAAACAACTATACTAGCAATAAAAAAAGAAAACAGAAGTTGCTTCTTTACCTTTCATGCCTCCCGTATGCAACACAACAATATTCTTGAATCTTGTTGAAAAAGATTTAAGAAGGATGCAAATTAACTTTAGATGGCAAGAAGCTTCTTGAAGACCAGTGGTTGTTTCAGCTTTTAAAAAAAGTAATTATGAAATTTAAATTTTTATATATAGTTAAAAAATTGAAAATTGATTTTTTTTTTCAGAAATTACATTTTTTAGCTTCTACAAAAAAGATGAAAATAGAATTTTTTGAGATTATGATTTTTTTTAAAAAATTATCCAAATATATGAAAGCTGACTTTTTTAATGAAAAATGTAATTTTTTACTTAAAAAATCACAAACAAACACAAATTAGTCAAATAAAATTAGAAGGTATTATATTTTTGTAATTCTTTAGAATTGTTGTGTTGTATTTTCTCAATTTTTTTTACCTTTTGTATTTTGGTTAATACTATTTATTTACAATTATTTATTATTCAATTTTAGAGTTTATTTGAGAGTAAATTATGGGCTAAAAAAGAAAGGACAATTTTTTTTTGGGTCGAAATAACAAGTATCCTATAGGAGGCAATTTTGCTCGAGCCAAATAGAACTATTTAGATAGTAAAACTCTTCCTTCCAAGTTAAAAAAAAAGGACAATCTAAGAGAAGAAGTCAGGAAATTATAAGTATAACTATAATTGATAGTACCTTAAATAGGATTGCCTTCAATAAAAGGTATATGTGGAAGAAAAAAAAATTTATATTTTTTAAAACTTATATATATTGAGATTTAATATGTTAACACTTGTATATAAATTAAATCCATACTTTTTTGATATAAATGTTAAAATTTATTGTGTTTTGGCAAAAAATTAATTAATATATATTACACGCTTAGATTTGACCCCATCCAACCAACTTATAATATGTTCCGACTGACATATCAGGTCACCACACCATCAAACACTTACCAATTGGACAGGGATCATTGTACCTTAGGTTGCTGGTGATACGACATTGCCACTCGTCAAGGTATGATTGAATTGATCACGGGTTCGCAATGTTATAAAGCATTGAAAAGGACTACGAAAAGAGTATATGGATTGTCACCTGCATAAGCTGCAGGCAAACCCCCAGTTTTGCTTTGGCTTGAGCTGACGAATCTACGCAAATTCCTATCTAGTAGCTGATGGTATTTTTTTCATTTCTTTGGTCCCCACAGTGATCATATCACACTAACTCGAAACTTATAAGGTTGAATCATCTTTGCAATTTTATCTTGTCTTGGAATTCTCTCCACATGCGTCATGCCAGGAATTCCACTGAGGTCGACGAGCATCCAATGAAGGAATGCATATCTAGCCATGCTAAACGTTTGATTTTTTTTAAAGGAAACATAGGGAAGCATAGAACATAAACAGAACATTAATATTCATCTCTAGCATTTAACTTCACAGACATATTACGTAGGGAAGCATAGAGCATAGACAGAAAATTAACTCAATCCAAGTTACTAGAGGCATCTGCGACAATAGTTCACTCTGCAAAGTGCAAACTACAGGCATGAAAATTTTGAAAATTGTAGAAAGAAACATGAATTCTCAATATCCAAAAAATGGTTTCAATTGTAACACAATAAGGTGAATACCTGAAAAAATAATGGAAAAATCTTGCGACCAATTATGGAAGATAGATTCATTGAAGTTGTGAACAACAAACTCCTCAAATTTGCAGGACACCAACTTGCATGCATAGTCAATGAAAGTAACGCTATGGCTATTAGCTCCTCCAAAATTACATGACAAAATGAATTAATTTCCGCCCCCATTGCTACTCAAGAATTAATTTCATGTACAATTAGGGAAAGCTCAACCAATAAGCAGAGAGATGATCCTCTGCTGTAGAACCTTTTATTTGTTGTAATTTTGACCCGTCTGGAACCAAGGGAAGAAAAGATTCGAACAAAGAAATTCATCATTGTGGCAGAGTAGCTCTAACTTCTTTTCTATCAGCACCAAATGCCTGCAGTCCAGAATATCGCCTACCATAAGATTTGAATAAAGCACACCATCTACCAAGTAACACTGATAAGTACTGATTGATTGAATGTAACAGGATCTGAATCTCTTTTTCGTGTAATTTAAAAACAGGAGATCCTGTATTTTCATTTACTTTGAGACTTGAACAGTCTAAAGACTAAATCCAATTAGCTATGTCCTTCTACTGTAAATTAGACAGTCCTTCCTTTATGATTCGAAATGTCTAAATGTATATTTTCCTTAAATTAAGCAAAGGGCTGTCAAATATGCCATACATAATTTGATTTGCTTATAATCAAATTCATGTAACATCTGGTATTTGATTTTTAAGGAAATATATGAGGATCAATGGGTGATGACTAGGATGAAATAATCTTTACCTCAACCCCCAAACCTTTAACGTACACATTGGTAAATAGATCAGCTGGGTCCGGCATTTGACTCTCCTGGAAATCAGAAATGAACACAAGAAATTCTAAGATTGTAAACCATATACAGACAGACACTACAGGAGATGCAAATATATGAGATACGAGAAATAGTATGAGAAGAATAAAAAATTAAGCTATGCTTTTAACCTTTGCTCTGGCAATAGCATCGTCAACTTCTTTTCTGATTTCCTTTTCCATGTCCTAAAAGAAGAAAGAGCATGATATCTTTAGCATTAAATCCTAATGTTTCATATATATATATATATATATATATATATATCAAGACACTTGTGTGACAGGCTAGAAACTGTTGAAAGAAATAAGCATGATAGACAAAATCAATGATAGAACCCATTGAGCAGAAAAACTGTGGAACTTAACAAAAATTTGGAAGAAAATCATGTAATATCATTTGTGATAGCCAAAATAGGTCTTTTTCATCCAACACATTGCACAAATAATTATAGGTAGAATAAACGATAGGTGAACCGTAACTACACAACAAAAGTCTACTAACTGAAATGGTAACCTATGAGGACATGACTCCTAGACAACTATTCTAGCACAGCTAAAATATTATAAACAAAACAAATGTATAATTCATGGAAAAAAAAATCAAAATTATATAATCTAAGACATCAAATCAAATTTATTCAAATCTAGATGCCTCCTTCATAATGAAGAAAATAGTTTCTATTCATGAACAAGGGGAAAAAAAAAAGCCAAGAAAAAAGTTGGTCACACAGATGAAACTAAGATTATTTTATACAAACTCAAATATATCACATTTTGCAATTGAAACAATCAACCACAAATTAAATCTTCATTCAATCACCTTTAGCTCCTTCTCAGTAGCAATCTCGTGAGACACTAACAACTTTCTTACTCTCTCAATCGGATCACGCTCCTATAATCATATTAACAAGGAAAAAATGAGAATGAACTCATAAATATTAATTAGTTCTTTTTGGGTACACAATATTAATTAGTTTTATTAGGACATTTGATGCTAGTGAGAGTAATATACCTGTCTCACACCAGAAATCTCATCACGTGTGCGGTATGTGCTGCCAGGATCAGACATGGAGTGGCCATGGTATCTGTATGTGTCCATTTCAAGAATCTGGACAGAATAATCAATATGGAGAAATCAATCAAAATCTAACAGATAATAAACTTTGTTAATTTAACCAAACTAAACAAACTCCAGGAAGTTTTAAAATTTAGCCATTGATATAATAGTATAATGCAGAAATCCTCTTCCTGTGCCATAGATTAAACAAAAATAGAAGGCCACTGCTGTTGAACTAACATCCTTTACATAGGAGGATAACGTCTTTTCCTGTCTGCAATAGATTTAATTCTCCAAGTACATTTCAAAAAACGGGCAAAGATCAAAACCAGTCTGCAAAAGATATGCCCAGTTAAGGTGAAAAACAAATCAGATACTAGAAAAGAGTGAATCATGCTCATTGCCCACAGGACGAAAACCAGGTCTACAACATTGTATGGTCTACAACATTGTATGGCCCTAAATCTGGTCTAACGAGTAATTAAATTTTCCTGGCCCATCAGTTGCAACTATTTCTATCAAGTATTTGCATATGAACGAATATCTAGAGAGCATTCTTGTGACCCTAAAGCTAATCTGATGATCAACTAGATTATTATGGTTGATCCCTCCAAATCTAAAGAGCTTTGTCAAGCATTAGTAGACAAACTATCAACTTATAACATCCATTTCTAAATGCTAAATTGCCGATTGACAATTCTAGAAAGGAATTCAAGTATAAATAACAGCAGGTAAATTAACTCACAAGGGGTCCATTCTTCAAAGCATGCTCCTTTGCAAATTTGCAAGCTTGTTTCACAGCAAAAGCATCCATGCCATCTACCTGTACAAAGTTTTAATTAAAAAGTTTCAGAAACATTGCTAAGAAAAGAATACAATGTATATCCAGTTAGCAAATGTATATATGCAGAGACAGATGCGGAAACACAAGCAGACCCGCACCTATAAAATATGTACTTAAAGGTAGTAAAGAACAGATATGTCCAAGGAAGGAGGCAAAAGCAGAGTCCAAAGACAGAAGCATTGACACAAGAACAAGGAAAGCATCATGCATACCGTGTCCGTCCCTCAAAATCCTGTTCATACTCTTAGAATAGGTCTGAGAAAGACATTAAGATGAAGATGCTTACTTCTAAAACGAAATATCATAGAAGAAGCATTGGGCCATATAAGAGGTAACCGAATTATATAACTTTGTTTTCCTCTTTTGACCTTATGATCAGAGAATTTAGTAATTTACACATCCATGGCAAGCTAAATTAAGCAATAAGCATACAATGCACAATATTGGAATGGCATTTGCATGATACATCATGTTAAAATCTAGCAAAACCCTCATCATACCAAATCATGGGGGATCTAGAAACACATTGCCTGGATAGTGTAAACCATTTCTGTGCGAAAAAACAACTGTCTGCTCATTAAAGCACAAGTTATACAAAGGTATCACCACGTGAAGCATTTATCTAACTTTCCTTGGTAATCAACCAGATTCCAGTTACACACCTATCCTTTCAGGTTTCAACTAAGATCATTATACACATCATCATAGTGAAAGAACAATCGCATTCCTCAACCAACACAACCAGTCATTTCAGAGATGCACAACAATTACCCCCTTACAAGATGGCACACACAACAAAACACCAAAAATACACAACACTGCAGTAACACTAATCAAGAATTCTTAATCATCTCACCTTCAATCCAGGAACATAATCCCCACGCTTGTAGTAAGCAGGACTCTTGGCAGCTCTCCACTCAGCAGTCCCCATTCCATCTGCCACATCAACCAAAACCATCATTGTCTTCAGATAAAACCAAAGAAAAAAAATATATATTTCCTTATTCTAATCTTCATAAACTTATCCACATATGCTATACAAACTTAGGAACAACACCACAAAAACCCTCACACCACTCACAATGATTATTCTCGCAGACCAAAATTGCAGGCAAATCCCAAAGCGCAGCAATGTTAAGCGCCTCAAACAACTGCCCCTGGTTTGCAGCACCATCACCATACATTGCAAACGTCACATTCTCGTCCTTCGAGTACTTCTGAGCAAAAGCCAATCCACAACCGAGGGGGACCTGAGCTCCGACGATGCCGTGGCCGCCGTAAAATCCGGCCTGCTTGAGGTAGAAGTGCATGGACCCGCCCTTGCCGTTGGAGCAGCCGGCGCGGCGGCCCATGAGCTCGGCGAACACCTCAACTAGGGTTCCGCCGCGGCTGAGGTAAATGCAGTGGTCGCGGTAGGCGGTGATGATGCAGTCTTTCTTTGTGATGGCGGCGTCCATGCCGACGGCGACGGCCTCCTGGCCGTCGTAGAGGTGGCAGAAGCCGCGGATGAGCTTGGCCTTGTAGAGGCTGTCGGCGGCGATCTCCATGCGGCGCATGACGGACATGTCGCGGAAGAAGGAGAGGAGCTCGGCGGCGGAGGTGGCGACGGAGCGGGAGGGAGGGTCGCAGTTGTGGGCGGTGAAGGGAACGGAGGTCTCCACGGTGATGGAGTCATCGGAGGAGGATGAGATCGAACGGCTGAGGATCGATGGGGTGCAGGAGAAGACGGATGAGATCGGTTTCAGGAGACTGGATCCGGAACGCGAGGAAGCCATCATGCGCGAGAGAGCCATTTCGATCTTTTGAGAAAATTAAAAAAGAAAAATAGAAATAAAATTGGTTGTTGCTAAGTTAGAGTTATGAAGAATGGGAATGAACTATGAGGAGGACGAGGAGAAGGGGTTGTTGGTGGTGTGTGGTTAGGTGAAAGAATAGTTAGAAGGGAAGGCGAGAAGTGAGGGGAAGAGTCAGAGAGAGCGAGCAGAGCACAACAACAGTGAATGGGGATTGGGGGAATTTTATTTTCATGTTCGCCGTAAAAGAATAAGAATAAAGTATTATATATGGATTTATGTTTTGCTATGTATTCAGCTTTCGACTAATGAAAGCGAATTCCTTGTCGTTTTGTCGCCGCCAATTATTTAAGTCGAAAGAAAGAAGTGATGGAGCACGTTTCTAAATAATATGCTGAAAATGATGTTTATTATGTTTTGTTTAATTATTTAATGCAATAAATAATTTTCAAATAATAATAGATATTTTGTTTTGATTCGTTAACTTATACGGGGTGTTTGAATTCAATATAAATTGAATAAAAACTGAAAATTGATTTCAAATAATCTAAAATTAATTAAAATAAATTCAGATTGATCCTTATTTTCTAAAACACATTCAATTGGATTGAATTTTAATTTCAAAAAATGATCAAATTTAATTTATGACATGATATTTTTTCTTATATTATATATCATTCTTAACAAAATATTATATTTTAGATATATTAAATAAATTTAATTTAAATATATTAATAATATAAAACAGTTTTAATGACTTAATTTTTTTTAATTTATAATATTTTAAACCCATAAAAACTTTGACAAGGATGCACAAGGAGTCAAGTTGCATAATCTGACATTGGCACTAGACAGGGACGTTTGACAAGGATGCATAGCCACTTATCTGTTAATGAAGTTTCAGGAAGTTGGAGACCACTTGTGTAACATGATTTCTTGCTATCCAATCGTCATGCCACATGCAGAAGCTGCTAAACTTATAGCAGCAAAATGAGTCGCTTCGGTAGTTCTGCACCTGTAAAGGGGCTTGAAGGGTTCAAAAAAAGGAGGAAAGGATTCCAATCCCCCCCCCCCCCTCTCTCTCTCTCTCTCTCTCTCTCTCTCTCTCCCCTCCTCTCTTCCTCTCTCTCTCTCTCTCTCTCTCCTCATTATTTAATTTATATATATTTTATAAGATTAATTATTATTTATTATTTATATAAAATTCTTTTATACTAATATTCAATCATATTTATAATATAAATAAAAATAATTTTTTTTTGATATAATGGATATAAAAATTATATAACAACATATAATTAAATGTCAATTTAAAAAATTTTACACTAACAATATATATCAATTAAATATATATTTTGTAACTCCAATTTTTTATTAAAAATAACTTTCAGTTTTTGTTTTTTTTAAGATAAAAACGGTCCATCCAAATCCAAATACATCCTAAAAGTATGTGCATTGATTTGGGATAAAGAAATAAAGAAATTTAAATTAAAAACAAAACCTCACCCTAGAAAAATGTAATTACCATGCAACAACTTGAAAATAAAAAGTATCAGATATTTCAGAAAATCTAACCATAGGAGTCTGAATGGCATTAACCCATCCACCACCACCCCATAATAAGTAACTTGAAGCGAACCAAAGCCCGTTTTCCAGATTACAAAGCACGGAAATCATTCCACGGCATTCCCCTCCATGATAAATCGATCAGATGGGGAAAAAGAAACATGGGAGTTAAGGGGCAGACTAACTTGGTCGTTGATGCACTGCGTATTTGAATGTGGAGGCCAATTGCAGCCACCGAATATATTTTATAATATCAATAACTTCAAAAGGTAGTAGCTACCTAAAGGGAGTGAAAATTTAAAATTTATTAAGATAACAAAAATATGGATGAATGGAAAGAAAATCCCCCCCCCCCCCCCTAGTTACAGCACAAATTAGAACCCTATTTACATGATCGTGACTCATCAGCCATCATGTTTCAGTATACTACAATTCTCCGTGCCTCATTTGTCCCCTTCTTTGAGCCTTATTTGGTTGCTGGTATAGACCATGTGAAGAATGCTGCAACAAAGTTAGACCCCAGCAGAAAAAATGCCCTTCGCTCAACTCCTTGGACGGGATGTCATTTCCATCCGGTGCCTTTGCCGATGATGCACGACCAAAAATGCTTCAAAAGGATCAAAGAGCGGCAATTATTAGATGATTTGCTTACAAAAACTCATTCACTCGGAAAATTCGAAAGAATGAAGATGCTCTAGTTGCATTTTGACTTTAATGATTAACATAAGGTTATGCTTTGAATCTTTGATGAACAAAAAGGTCACGTAAACCATTTCCTCAACTCACTTCCAAGAATGTGTTGTCTAGTACGCTAGAGTCATCAATGTGCATAGATGTGTTCAAAATTATCACCTTGGAAATGGTTTGTGGATTACTGTTTATAGAAATCCGCATAAATCAACTACAACAATGAGTTTGATGGAAGCAGTCAAGCCCAAAATACAACATGTAGCAACAAAAGGAGTATATCACTTTACCATATCGAGCACAAAATCGATACCATCATGTGATGGAGAACAATTTGCGATACTGTTGAGCTCTGCTTGAACAAATGTTTGAAGACTCGGCCTTTCCATGGAATGAATTGTTCTGACGCAAGGTTCTCCTTTTCTTTCTTGCTCGTATTAGGAAGTCTTCAGTATCTAAAACGTATGAAACCTAACAATGTGCAAAGTATTCCAAGGAGAAAACGCGGAATGGAATTCAGAAACACAACTCAGACAGACATGAAACCCTAATTAAATGCATGGCTGGCCTACAAAATATACAGAGGTAAATGACAAAATACCTTGGATGAACTGCAAGCTATCTTACACTCCAGACCATTGATAACTCGGAGTCCATCAATGGCCTGGCTAGAAAATTCATCACTAAAGGCAAATTTGCGTTTATTCCTGCAAAAATATTAAACCAAAATAAATACAAATGTTTACCTAAGCATAGGCATGAAATGGCACCAACAATTCTCCTCACTAGTGAAATACCTCTTCAAGAAAATTCCTGACTTCTCCTTTTGGTCAGGGACAACAGATAGGAAGTCATTGTGGAGATACACTGAAAATTTTGGGTCCATTGACACAGCAGTCACTTCAGGCTTATCATGTCCATAGTCCATCAGTTGAATAGACAAACGAGTTGGTGCCGGTGACTGCAATTGAATATGAAATAGAACTAAGTTATAGAACATGCAAAACCTTACTTTAAAAAATTTCAATCCTTAGCTAAACACAAAAAAATAAAAATAAAAAATAAAAACTCCATTCAAAAGCTGATCCAAGAGGAGAAGTAGAAAAATAAGAACTTAACACATTCAATTCGATATATATTCTCCTCATGAAGAAGAACGCGAGCATTATCATGATAGACTGTATCAACAAATCTTCCAGGTTTTCTTGATTTCTCATGTGCATATAGTTGAAGAAGCTTGCTATCCATCTCATCAGCTGCAACAGCTTGAAGCTGTAATAAAAGAGGAAACATTTTCAGGATCTGAAAGAGGATGGAATGGTATGGAAATGGTAGAGAGAGAGGAATTCAAGCCTGTTACCTGTTTAACGAGTTTATATATCAGCTTGTCTAATGTGAATAAAACATATGATTGAGTTCCAATTATAGCTCGACAGTCATCCTCAAACTTTGTATTATCGTAAGAACCATCCAGTAAATTGTAAAGGGAATTCATGAACCTGTAGCATAAAGGGCACTCTCAGTCTTGCACAGACATATATGATATATCTTCCAATTTGTAATAGAATGTAAAATTTCTTAGGCATATCACCTGCCATATTGATCAGTAGAGTTAGTATCATTTGGAGCTGCCCTCCACTTCCTTTCAGTAGATGATGAGTTAATCTTTGCTGAGTGCATCCTCTCATACAATGTCTGTCATATTAGAAAGAGGAAATGCAGGATAAGAATACATACTAAGCTTTGAAACCTCTGGGCAGTCTGCAACCATAATCATCATATTCATAAATACATACAAATATGTAAATAGACAAGTCTGTACCTGATGAAGTCTAAACAGCACGTAAAAGGAATCATTTCCATAAAAAAGTACATTCTTTTCTTTCTCATGCAACACTGGCAGAACATGTTTTGCCAGAGGCTTTAGAGTGAGAAGAAAGCGTTCTGAAAATGGCAATGAGGCACCATCTCGTTCAACATCATTGGCATCAGCCATTTCTTCAGCTTCACCTTCACTCTCGGCCTTGTTATTGTGTTCATGATCCCCATCCTCCTCCGCTTCTTCTCGAGAACAGTCCTCACCATCAGCAGACTCGCTTCCAGAAACATCACCATTTTCCAAAGCATTGTCACTGTCCTCTGATGACCTATGAGGACTTTCTTCACCTTCATCATCAACGTCATTTTCTCCTCCAGCTGCACCACAAACTTCTTCCTCATGCCTATTTTGGTAGTGTTGACTTGCGCCACCATCCTTTCCTTTAATCACTGCCTCCAAACCAGCATCTCCATAAACTGCACAGTTATCCTCTTCAAAGTCTCCATTGGGAGATAACTCACCCTCTTCTCTTTCACTTTTGAAGTCTCCAACTGATTCTTCTTTGTGTCTGTGAATTTTGGTGCCTTCAGTAATGGCCCCATTTGAGGATGTAACAGGTCTTGTAGAATCAGCACCCTAAGTCATGATAAAAGAAGGAAAAGAAAAATCAGGGCATTGCAGCCAATAATGTGCAGTCCAATAATATATACAGGATGTGCAAGTCTGACAAGACAAACAATGAGGAAGAGAAATACATTGAGCCCAGACAGATATTCATCTACTCCTAAGTTCAGGAATTACTATTCTTAAAATGACATAAGCACTCTAATGTTTAACCAACAATATGATATTATTTATTTTCATATATACTTCTATTGCATGTAGGTTCAAAATGCACCTTGACAGCATGAAAGAAAGTTCAAATTTAAAGAAAAAATTGAGATGCAAGCCAGACTATAGTGTGGGTGTATCTATAGGATGAGTGTTATTGGGAACTTCAGGAGCATGGTGAGATAGACCTGTAAACCCCAGTAGAAAGGATATGGTGCTCTTGATAGTCTTTCAAAAAGCCAACAACTTATGGCATAAAATTTACATCAAAGAATGTAAATTAAATCTGAAGATCAAATTCAGAGTAGAAAGATAATCATACAAATGATAAGCCATCCACATGCTACAAGATCCAAGATTTGAGCCAACGTGCTTTTGAGAAAATAGCCTTAACTAATGCAAGGGAATAAAAATTCAGATAGAAGTAACAATCAAGCAATATACAGGCTCCAGATCTTGAAGTCAATTAACATTAATTGAAAGTTAATTTCAGGGCAAAGTGTCAATCAGGAGAATGTGTATAACAAGAAGAAACAGAATCTCGTTTCTAAAAAGCCACCATATGTCCTTTCAAAATCCACATAATATATGTTTCTTTCCATTGCATGTTATTATCTTGGTTGGAACTAACAATAACATAATTAAGAGAGCTATATGCCATCAGCAAACAAGAAATTAAGACTTCACTGATTAGTTGAGGTATTTCACTTGCAGTCATACTGCCTTTGAAATAGGTGGGCATTTAACTGGTTCATTGATTGTGTAAAATTCTATATGCTAACAGTGAGTTAAAGTTAATCCTTTCGAATGAAACATTACCAAACGCATTTTAACTTGAAAATAGACTGACATAAGCTGAAGGAGTAAAGCCATACCTCTGATGAAGGTAAATCAAGCCCTCCCTTGCCAGAAACATTAAAAGGCCTAGACGGAGTTGCAGTAAGTCCTTCCAGAGAAAAGATGTATCTCAGAGTTCCATTAATATCAGAGAGTAACAGTTGAAAATCAAAGGAAACACTAATGACCAAGTATTTATGATAAATGGTATAGTAAATGTTGAAACTATAGGAAAAAGCACAAAAAAGAGAGCAGAGAGCAGAGAAATATGAATACGAATGATATTATGATAAGGTGATGATATGAGACGTAACAAGCACTAGACTAATATGCCTATTTGTACCAATATTCTATGAAAGACAAGTGTAGTTCAGCTAGTACTACGAGCATAACAGGGTACAAATCCTACTACTACTGTCTACTAATAATAATAATAAAAATAAATCTAAAAAGATGTAATGACAAAGTATTTAAGATAAGCATGCAGTGTCCTCATTCTTGAATCATGTTACAAACCTGATGCAGTATCTGCATTAGTTCTTCCATTACTTTGCTCCATTCCAGAGGCCAGTGAGACATTAGCATTTACCAACAGTTCAATGGAATGATCTTGTTTATTGACTCTTGATACTTCATCAGGCATGGATGCACTCATATGCATTTTACCCTGCTGTGTACTACTGCCCAAAGTTTCAGTCTTATGTGCACTGCGATCTGAATCAAGACAATTATCCTCTTTAACCCCAGTATCCCCATTTGATTGCCATTCTTTGCAAGAATTTGATTGCTCTAATGGAATACTCTCATCCCCATTTTTATTAGTGTTTAAATTCTTCGGAGTAGCACTGACACCAGGACTATCATCGTTGGCAACACTGGTAGTGCCACTCTTGGCAGAATTACTCTTAGCCTTGACAACATCTTCTGTATCCTCAGGACCCCGGGGTCGAGAAGGAACACCAAGCATGGGTTCTAAAAATGTTGTCCAAATCTTCATAACTTTATCCAGCTGCTCGGTTGTACAAAGTTCTCCACAGGAGTATTTGATTAGCTGATACAAATCTTCATGAATCTCTGGATCAGGATACTCAAATTCCAAATTAGGAAGAATAGGACGTCTATTTCCAGCAGCAATTGCAAGAAGAACATCATCTTTCCATTTCTTCTCACTAATTTCTTTGATTTCTGCCAGTAAGGCTGTAAAATGCACAGCAAAAGCAAGGAATCAGGAGAATGAAAAAAATTCAAGAATTGCATGTTCTTGAAGTGTGAAACAACCCGTTTATTACCTTTAGTACTCAAGCTTTTTTTATCCTGCTGCTTAAAGTAGAAGCTACGGTGATCAAGTGATTTATGATAGTTCATAGAGTATACTTTAGCCCACTCTGGGTTACAATCAACACCCAACCTTATGCACTCTACATGTTTCTGCTTCAAGCGGGTTAATATGACTGGCAAAACTCGAGATGCATCCTTCCTTAGTGAATCAATCGCATCAAGCCCATGATCACCATATAATCGTTCAAACAATCTAAGATTTAAAGCTAAAAGAACACAAAAAATCATATCAGAATATGAAAAACAACAAGAAATTACCTCATACTGAATATATCTGGTTTGAGATATTCCATTGATCAAACCTGTGAAGTGTTCCTCAAGACAAATTGGACTGTCGCCTTTAACAATATTAGTTTTAATCTTTTCTAAGAGCTCTTCAACTTGCTTGATTGCCCCATTTACAGACTCGAACAACATATCAAGTTCATACCTGCCAGCATAGGTTAAAATAATATCAGCAGGTGCAAGTGATAATGGAGAAATCACATCTGTGAATCAATCCAGTGATGTCAAATGTAACAAAAAAGTAGAACAATATAGCAACTACAAGTGCAGCCAATTATAAATGACTCAGAAATAGGTGCTGTAAAGGGTAAATACAAATCAATGGTACGCTCTAACCTGTCATCTTCACATCTAAATAAAATCTCTTCGTACTGATTTTTGCGCATGTGTTTAAAGGAATAATCTTCACTTCCTGAAGTGACAGACACCCAGTGATCATTCAATACTTCTGCACCAAGTTCTGTTCTTTGGCTAGGTATTTGTATTGGGTACTGTGGGAGCAAAAATAACACGCAAAGAACACAATCAGCAAGAGTATCACAGAGATTCCATTAGGACATGCCAAATAATGAGGAGACAAGTAAAGCAAGTATACATTTTTTGGCAGAAGACGGTAACTGGGAGTGCATCGTTCACAGTTAGAAAGGTCCAGCTCATTTATAGGTTTTGCTAAATACTTATCCTTGCTGGCATATAGAGACATCCTAGGAGCAGAAACATCTTTGCTGGCAATTGCAGTGGATTTGTCCCTTTCTCGGCATTCACAATCCCTTTCTTTCACCCCTTCATCCTTATCACGATCTCGATCTCTATCCCTGTCCTCTACCTTCATTGGTTTCGATCCATGTCCTTCATTCCACAAGGCCTCTGTGAACACATAACAGTCAGATATTTTGGCCAGAAGATGAAGCTAAAAATGTTCATGTGAGCTCAGGCTACATAACGATAAAAGGGGTGTATCTGTTAGAAGATAGCAGAGAAGAGATAACCATGTTACATACTTTTATTCATAACACCAGCAAGAAATCCTTCTGCACGACAACATTTGATTAGAAATTTTTTTGTAAAAAAAGAAAAAAGAGAAAAAAAAATGACTTGATGGAAAGAGAAAAAATAGTTTGAATTTACCATTCTTCTCGCATTGTGCCAAAAAATCATTAAATCCCTCCATAAGATCTGCATAGTTTCCCAGTAAATCACCCACCTGGAAGAACAAGCAATCAGACGTTAGCTATTACGTAGAGTATGCTTCAAAGGAACAAACAATGACAGTCAGGTCAAGTTAATACTGGACTTAATGGAGTAAATCACAGCTATCTTCAAGGAAAGATATAAGTTACTGCATATTATTCAACATTTCCTTAACCAAATTCACTTTTTTCAGATTTTCAGCCTGGAGGATGGTTGGAACTTGGATGCATGCAGAAAGATCTTCCTAAAACATAACAATCACTTGTCTTAATACAGTATCACTTTGTTATTTATTGGAAAATCAGTTAGATAATATCTGACCAAATTATGTACTACGAATAATCTGTGGCATCGAAAATTGATCTCCTTTGATGATGTATGCAGTATGAAGTTGCCCAAAATTTTTGGTTATATTCTAAACACACATGTATCATAGGTACACAATAGGAGTGTGTAAAAAGGAAAAGTTCACCAACTCTTTCTCAAGTGAATGGTTAAGACTAGGTAAAAAGCCAATGGGCAGTTAAGAAATAATGTACCCGCTGCTTAATCTTGACAATTCACACCAGATATAACCATTGTGATTATCTCCTCTCACTATAACAATACAACGTACCTTTCATTCCCCCCCCCCCCCAAAAAAAAAAAATAAAACAAAAGAAAACCCACAAAAAAAAAAAATTGTGCATGAATTTTTTATTTGCCTATAACTCAACCATAT
This sequence comes from Pterocarpus macrocarpus, assembly GCA_031439585.1. Classification (NCBI taxonomy): domain Eukaryota; kingdom Viridiplantae; phylum Streptophyta; class Magnoliopsida; order Fabales; family Fabaceae; genus Pterocarpus; species Pterocarpus macrocarpus. Next base: position 31,887,681 of record CM062518.1, on the reverse strand, counting down.
TGACAGGATATGACAACAAAACCAGTAACGTAGCTAAGAAAATTTATATGTATAAAACTATAAACCATACCAATGACTGCAATTCTTGTCGGGTAATTATTTCCCTGCTGTAGATATGTAGACACTTCAAAAATTCCTGGTAAACCTCAGGAGTTCGTAATTTCTCCTTGACTTTTTCAAGGAAAGCAACTACTTGACTACACATACCTGAGATGACAAAATTTTTAAGTTAAAAATAAATCATAAAAGGAAAATAAGTAGTTAAAACTACAATCCAGCAAAGAATAGAACACAAAATAACAAATTGGAAAAAGGGTTTTTCTTCTTATGAGTAAGACACAGAAATGACTTTATATATATCCTAACAACCTAGGTCATAAATACAAAATTCACAGCATTTCTCAATTAAGGATAATCCAATCAACAATATATATACATGCATACATAATGATTTTTTTCTTTTTCAGTAGACGATGACTTTTCAAGTGTCAATGGTTTTTCTTTTTTCTTTCTCCATTTAATTCCTCCCCAAGTGAACATGATATGATATGAAATTGAAGTATATGGTTCAACCAATAAAACATTGCAGATAATAAGTTCAAAACATTGTTTGGGAAGGTAAAAAAATTCTGAATACATTTGTACACAGATCTGTGATCAAAAGTATTAACAAACTCACTTTTCAGAGAACTTTTATCCTCACAAGCAGATGACATATGGCGCAAGCCAAAATTTTCATCTTCATCATGCAACGGTTCAGCACCAGAGTCTTCAGCCCTACGACCAGATTTCCGCTTGTGGGATAAACGGTCCCGACTACCATCATGATCATAATCTCTATCATCCCTTTCCTGTTCTCTCCTATCTCTCTCTTCTCGACGGTCCTTTTCCTTCTCAACACGCCTCCTCTGATCCTTATCAGCCCTAATCAAACCTCTGTCAAGTTCTGGATCAGGACGGTCAACACTGAGGTCACGATCACCATGAGAAGCCATGGTCCTTTCTCTCTGCCATAGAGTTAAGAGAAATATTAGCTTAATAAGCAACTATAAAATCACAGGGAGACAAGAATAAGCAGAAAGATGAACCTTGTCAACATGCATTGGCCTCATAGTCGGCATTGCAGAGCTCCTATCACGAAGCATAGAATTTCGAGCAGTAGCATAATGAGTAGAAGCTGTTACTGAAGTATCAGGAAGAAAATGAGTAAACTCCTCAAGAAGATCTTCATGGTCCTGGAAAAGTGCAGCAACCTGTAGAAGTCCAATATATGATTGAAATGAGTGTCTAAAAGAATCATAAGAACTACCAGAGGCACCAAAACAAAAAAAGAACAACCAATACAAATTTGCCTGATCGCATCATAATAACATAGACATAGACAACACAGACCTCCTGGTAAACCTCAGATATAGACTTGGTTTCCTTTCTGTACATATTCAATATATCAAGAAATGACTTATAAACACGATCATCGCCTTGAAACCGACTCTGCATGAAAAGAACCCAATCAGACTCAAAAGTTAAACTGTCCATTCGGCGTTGAATTTGCTATAAATCATAAGACTTTTAGCCAAGATGCAACAATAGATTGTTGAGCAATATCACTGCCAACAATTTCATTGGCCAAATTTATATCAGCCAAACATTTTTTTTTCTTCGGTCTAACTTCTATTTTCGTCTGTGCATGTGTGCAGATGAGTTGGAACTTGGAAGGCATACATAGAATGCTTCAAATTTAACAAAATTTTTACCTTAATCTTGCCCACAAAATTTATAGCTTCTGCAAATTCAACAGGCTTCTTCTGTGGAGGTTGTTCATCCTCCGATGGAAGTGTGATTTCATATCCCTTTGGCAAGAAGGTGTTAAACCCCAAAATTAGATTTCTATGCCCTTTAAACAGCTCCTTCACTCTTGCTATGACACCCGCCGTATCAATTCTACATATGAACAAAAGACACACAAATCAATTTCCGCTAACAAAATCAAGATCTCCACTCCTAATCATATACAACATTTCCATGTCCATTAAAAAACACTTGGAGGGGGTAAAGAATGTAATAATATGGTACAAAATGGTCAAACCTTTGAGCCTTGAAATCCTTCATGACTTCCAAAAAGTCATCATACTTTTCCTTCTTATCGTGAAACATATCCTTCACAGCCTTGAGGTATGCTAAGGCATCATTTGTGGTTAGTTTCTGACCACCACCACTCATCACCTGGGGTTGCCCCGAGCTTCATTCCACAAAATTTCAGTAAGAACATTTGAGAAATTGATGACATGAATGCAGCACATTATCAGCACTATTCAAACACAATTTAGCAGGAGAAACATCTGATCTTATCCCACCAAGTCAAACATCAAAAGGAGGGGGGAAAAAAGAACAGGAAAAGAATAAAATTGAAGCTTCACCAAAGACAGATAAGAAGGACCAAACAACTATCATAGTGTGAAAAAACTGAAGATTCAACCGTTTCATCAAGCAAAAAAAAAAACCAAAAAATCCATAAAACAATAAATTGAAGCCAACCCCCCCAAAAAAAAAAAAATGAACTTACGGTTCTCCTCTAGAAGACACCATGGGCCGTTTGAGTTGAGAACTCATGTAAACATCATCTCTGGACCTCTTCATCTCTAACAAGAATCACAAAAAACAAAGACACCCCAAATCATGCTTTCAAACTCAGACATAATAGATAAATCCCAGAAACCCAACTTGCACATTCGAACAAAAAAGCAACAACCAGGAAGCAGATCTAACCTGAGGGAAATTCAGAGAGTCATCAAACACGAGCAACAATTCCAGCCCCCAATTGGAGGTAGATCACCCCCACAACAAGAGCCAAAACAAATCCTAACAGAAACACAATCAAAAAGCAATATTTGCATTACTTCAGTGCAAAGCAACGTGGTGAGAATTTGCAGCACATAAGAGAGGGTTCATAAGCAAAAAAACAATTAAAAAAAAAGGACAAAAATTTACAGAGTGATTGTGAAGTGCACGAACTGCAGAGTTCCCTCCACAACAAGCTTTCTTCAACAAAGACACAGAGAAGAAGAAAAACAGATAGATAAGAAAAACAAAACAAAACAAAACAAAAATTTTTCAAAAAAAAAAAAATGAAGCTTTGCGTAGCAGTTTTTATCTGTGATTATTCAAAACAATCGGAACCTTTGATTGTAACAGAGAGAACACACAACTTTTGCAGCAAAGTTTCTCACTTTCGAAGCTACAAAAATCAAAAAATTGAATTTTTCCTCTTATTTTTTTCTGGGTAAACAAAAGGAATAGGAAGAAGGAATAGAAAAAAATGTACAAACTAGAATGGGCGAAGGTGAGATTAGAGAGCTCGCAATGTGATATGTGTGTATATATATATTTTTATGGGCGTGTGAGGATACATACATGATAATAACGCAACACACACAAACACTTGTTGTCCCCGAATATATTAGAGAACGAGAAATTGGCCTGAGGGGGCTATGCAAATTTTGAAGTAAATCTTGAGAAGAGGAAATTTTATGGTTTAACTTCAAGTGTAAAATTACAAATGAAACTAATCTATAAAATTTTTAGCCCACTTTTATACCATACTAAACACATCATAATTATTTTTTATGGTTTGGATTTTTGGTGAATTGAAATTAGGGCTAATCAAGACTGTACGCGAGTGGCATCTTGGGTGTCACGTTTACATGATGATGATAGAGGGTATATTAGTCAATTGGTACAAAAGATTGTGAGGATTGCCTGATTTAAATTAAGGATTGGTTTTTAGGAGATGAGGGTTTGGACCTGATGTTATCCAATTCTTTTTTTTTTTTTTTTTTTTGTGCTAGATTTTGTTAGTTGTTTGAATTGGATGATATTACTTATCTTAAAAAAATAAAAGCTTTATTGCGTGATGATAGGATTTTTTTTTGTGATATTGTTGATCTTCCTTAAAACATAGTAATTATCAAAATTAATTGTAACAAGGTTTAATAAATTAATAAAATACAAATAATCTACTTGTGGAAGTTTCGTATTATCTTTAGAAGATTTCAAAAATCATTTAGAGAGGAAAAAAAATATTTCTTGTGTTAACTATAACTATCAAATATTTTAATAATAATTGGCTTAAATATATTTTTAATTTTTATAAATATGGGTCATTTTAGTTTTGATCATTATAAAATTTTTGCTTTTATTTTAATCCCTCTTTTTTTTCCATCAATATATTTTTGGTCCCTACCATTTAGATCCAATATTAATGATAATATTTATAAGAATCAATAGAAGATTCTTAAAAAATATTTATAAGAATAAAAAACACAACTTTTAATGTTTGTAAAAGCTAAACACATATTCTAAAATACCAAAATTTATAATGATGGAAACCAAAACCAAAAAAAAGGGAAAAAATAAGGGACCAAAAATAAAGCAAAAATTTTAAAGGGATCAAAATCAAAACAATATATATTTATATGGATAAAAAACATAGTTAAGCCATAATAATTTTTATTAGAATATAGGTGATTTGAAAAAGCTGTTAATTGTGTGACTATTTTTAACAAATCATGTGGTTTTAATTAATTTTCAATCATATTTACGCATGCTTTATTAAATGATCGACACTTGTAATTTATATATACTTGTGATTCTTCTAATTAAATCTTGCATGCTTTCTTAATTTTTTAGATAATTAAAATACAACTTCGAAGTATATATTACCTGCTAGCAGCTAAATTTTCTAGATAAGCAATAATATAATAATTATCTTAATAAGTCATTTAAAACTTTAACACTTTTTGTGGGTTATTATTTGTTACTTGAGTCACCTTTGAAATTTTAGTTTCACTAGTAGATTGAATAATGTCGTTTACACAGTACAAAGATTATAGCTAATTGTAACCAAAAAGCTTATAATTAATCATATTTATATAAGATTTTATATTTTAGTCGAATTAATCTCTCTAAAACATTTTCTTGTTCAAACTAGAGGTGTTCACAATGCAATCTGGATTTTTTTGGTGTTTTTGAAATTGTAAACAAATAAGAAACATTTAATTTAAATTTTGAATTCAATTCAATCCGATTTAATTTTTATTGGTTTAAATTAGATTAATTAGATTGATTTTTGGCAAAAATAAAATAAAATTTAGTATATTATAATCTAAAAGTAACTTAAATTAATAAAATAAATAAATAACAAAAATAACTCATTTAATATATAGAAAATAAGAACCAATCTAATCCAATTTTGCAGTTTTGATTGGATTTTAATTTTTTTGAATTGATTTAACAATTTTAATTTAGTTGGATTCAATTTGAACACCTATAGTTCAAACTTCAAATACGAAAAGCTAGCACGTCTATGACAAAAATAACAAGATCTAGATAACAATACTCTAATAATAACTTGAAAATATAAGCCATGCTATGCCTATGGTTCTATCTCCTTATCAACACCTAGATGCTTTGGTTGATTTAAGTATAACACACTCGTTTCTTTTAATTAAAATTTTGATTTAAATATTGTAAATGAAGAATTTAACTCTAAAAAAGTTTTATTCTATAATAGACTACTCAACTTTAATTAGATTAATTAGAGCGAGTTAGTTCCAAATACAGTGGTCTAGACCAAAAGATTTTCATGCCTTCATGTCAATATCAAATTCTGGTTAACCCAATAGTTTTTTTTTTAATCTTAACAATTATTTAAGGATAAGCTTTTATTTACATCTTTTTACATTTGAAGAAAATTTTGATTTTGTTCTAAAGTATTTATTTTATAGTTTACATCTTAAACGTTACCAACTTATTTGAATGTTAATCTTCCGGCTAATTCAATTCAAATTATTAATAATAATCGGTATATGAATATCATGTGTTTTATTATGACATAAATAGATGACATATTAACAAATTAAAATATTTGTGAAATGCGAAATAGAAAATAAACGTAAGAAACATGTTTAAAGTTATGATTTTTAGCTGCAAAAGCTTAAACACACTTTTGTAATTTTTTTTGGCTGACACTTTTCTAATGTTATTGTAATTAAAATACAATATTTCTCCGTTTTAGCTTTAAATTATCAGTTTAACTTGGGTTAGGTCAATCCATTATGAAATAATACTCTCCCAATTATATGAATTAAACTTGAGATTTTAGTTAAAGAAAATAATGCTAAACTATTTAAATCAACAACATATTAGTAAAATGCAATGTTTCTACAACACCAAAAAACCACATCAAGAGCTTGATAACAAAAGTGATATTAAACTAAATTAAATCGAACCAACGTAGCTTTGGCTTAACTCACTGAAAAACGAAGCCCATCAATTATTCAAACTTTAGTTCTATCATACAAAATAAAAAATAAATAATAGTGTATATTAAATTAAAACGTTATTATCATTGCAAAGATTTATTTATTTTTTCATCATAAGGATTATAAGGGTATTTTATTTTAGATGTTGAGTTTTATGAAATGTGTGATCATTTTTTAATTGAATTTTTTATATGAATATTTTGTTTGAGGAATACAAAACTTTTGGGATGGATTATTTTTTTGGGACGGATTCTTAGAGTGTCAAAAGCGATTAATACTATATTTTATAGTGTGTTTATTTGTAATTTTTTTTAATAAAAAAATCACTTTTTCATTGAAAAAAATCAGTTTTCGTATATTTGTATAATTTTTTTAAAATAAGTAGAATTTCAAAAAATCCATTTTCAATTATTTTATAGAAATTAAAAAGAATAACTTTTGAAAAAAAAATCAATTTTTAACCTTTTTAATTATATATAAAATTTAAGTTTCATAATTACATTTTTTAAAAGCTAAAACAAACATACCCTAATCATAATGATATTAGAAAAGCATGTTTAAATTCTTGCAATTTATTATAATTTTTAAATTAATTCCCATAACTTTTCTTTTTTATTTAAATTCTTTAGGGCGTTTGCTACACCCTTAAAAAATTAAGGGATAAAAAAAAAGAGAATAGTTATTTAGGAATTAACTATATTAATAGGATAAAATTTTTATTTCTTATTTGATATGAAAAAAAATAAACTAAGACACCGCCCCTACACTGGCGAAAGAAGCTTCGCCTCCTTCCAAGTTCCAATGACACCACCTCGCGGCAAACCAGAAGCTCAAGCTACTTGCCAGAGCCAGAGCACCCAAACTCTTCTGGATGATTGGATCTTGTCAACCCCAACATAATCATATCCATTATTGGCATCCTCAACAAGAATGGTCACAGAAGATAGAGAAGGAGAACAAAGAAAGAACAAGAACGACCGCAAAAAGATGAAGAAGAAAAATAAAGGAAGAAAATTGGGTGAAATTATACCTTAACAATATGTTTGGTTGGAGGATAAAAATATGGGGTGAAAATTTTATGAATGAGCTCTATGTACTCATGAAGCTCATTCAACATAGAGCTCATCCATAAAATTTTCATTCTCCAACCAAATATATCCTAATAAGAATAGGCTAACATTTCCTTAAAATTGGAGAAATTATTCCTCTACTTAATTGCAACCTATCCTTTATAGACAAACCAAACATACTTTATTTTTCAAAATATAATTCCCCTAAAATTTCTATTCTTTTTTTTAACTCTCTTACCAAAACATAATCTTAAAGTTTATTTTTTATTTAATGTTTTATGAACATGACCAATTACTAACGTTGCATTCACATTAGTAAACTATATTAACAAAAAAGACACATAACATTAATAATTTAGATAAAATTAGGCGAAGGATCAATATCAAGTAAATTAACAACATTACATATATATATATAATCAAACTAAATAGAGATTTACCAATTATCCAAGTAAAAGTTGCCTACTTCATCAACAACTCGTGAAAACAGCCATCGACTAAACAGTCATAATAGTAGGGTGCTTCTCCAATGCACTAACTTCTTTATAGTGCATCACACACACTATTGTCATCTAAGAGTCAGATATAAAGGTGTACTGATGCACTTAAGCACAGGTGATGTAGTCTAGCTTTTCTCTCCCCCCCATTGCCTAGTCTGCTCCCTGCTCCTTCAATCCCAACGCCACCATGCGCTGCAACACCTCTGCCTCCATTGACTACTGCAACCTTGACACCACCGCTGAGGATCGCAACCTACCGCCGACGACCCTTGCCGCGTCTGTTGACGAATGCGACCTCAACATCAATCGTCGTTCCAATCATACATGAATGAGAAATGAACCTATTGCAACAATTGTGCCGCCACCGACGCAAAAACCACCAGAACCACCACCACCATTATTGGCAACATAGGAATAGCAGTCATCGATGGCGCGGCATCAGACTCTTTCGCTCGATTTGAGACTTTCGAAGACTCCAAGCCGGGGAGGGAGATGGACAATGAAGTTGGAGGGTCATTGGAGCTTATTGGTTGGTAGATAGTGAACTCTATGTACCTAAGCAACAGAAGAAGGATGAGCAAGAGGTAACCATAGATGGAGAAGTGGCTGTACAGAAGGGGATTGTAGTGAGCAAGGAAAGCTTTGGGGACTCTAAGATTGAGGGTAGCAATGGTCAACATCCAATGCCAAGGAGGTGCACCAATTGCCTTCCACAAAGGTCCGCCACCATCTATGGTGGAGCATGACCGGCCGTGAACAAGGCGCCGGTGGCGAGGAGAGAAGGGGATGAGTTGCAGCGGGTAAGACATGCTTCCGGGTGGGAGAGAGAGTAAAAGTATGTTCTCTATAGTCCATCAGCATTAATCAATCTATGGATGCACAAAGTAATCTTAGCCACATATCTACAAGATGCGTGATATACCATAAAAAAGCACGGTGCATTGGAGAAGGACCCCATAATAGTAAACATTGATTCTTACAGCATATTCGATTTAAATATTTTTAGATAATACGTGTCCTAAAAGGATTGGAAGATCGCATTACCAACGACATATATTAATATGCCTATAAATATTAGTGTTAATAAACCTTAAATAAACGCGACTTAAGAGGACAAACTATGATCAACTACTACGAGGACCAACTAGTGTGCTACAGTTTTACAACTCTATGAGCGTTTGTATAATACAAGTAAGGATTTCCTTCTTCGTGACTTTAGATTTAACTCACCAAGACCTTTGAATATGTCGAAGACGGAACTAGCTCCTTTTATTGCACCCAATTTCTATTAATATGTTGAAGACTCTTCTAATTGACACGTTTAAGTCTTCTTGCAAATACATATAATATAGGAATCCAAACTTTAAAGCAGGAATGTCAAATAACTCTTCTATTTGACCAAATAAGTTTTGTTTCTCCAATCAGGAAATTATATTAGTAAATAATAAAATACTTTTACTTCATAACCTAATCCAAAAAACATTACAATATTAGAATCGTGGACAAAAAGGGCTACATTGCCGTCTCGAAGACTCTCCTCCATTATCCCAAGTCACGAGAAGGTAGAAGAATTATAAGGAGAAATAGAAAACATAGGATTGTACTATTACCGATCACTACATGCCACTTCAGTTTAATTAGTGGTAGGTTTCATTACTAACTTATATATTTATTAAGTTTTTATAATTTTAGTGATAGGATCTACCATTAATTAAGCTGAAGTGATATACAATAATTGATGGGAACACAATCCATACTCCATAACCATGCACATCTTGTTTGCACATCTTATCCCAGTTATACCAGTGGATTTTCCTCCTATTCGTGTTTGAGCCCCACCAGAATCTACTCATCATTCTGGATAATTCACGACATGAACCATAAGGAAGCTTAAACACACTCATGGAGTAATTAGGAACAGATTGCGCCGCTGCCTTGATGAGAACCTCCTTACCAACTCTCGAGAGTAGTCTTTCCTTCCAACCTTGGATTCTTTTCCACACCCTATTAGTAATGCTTTGGAAGGAGTTGTTCTTTGATCTTCCCACTCTTGTTGGCAATCCTAAATATGCTTCATTAAAAGCTTGGGTGTTTAGGCCTAACTTTGTCATAATTGATCTCCTCATCCCACTTGGCACATTCAAATTGAAGTAGATTGTAGATTTTTGGAAATTTATTTTTTGACCTGACGCTTCACAATATTTATCTATCAGTCTTGTAATCTCTCTTTTCTCCCTCTCCTCTGCCTTAGCAAAAAGTAAGCTATCGTCCGCAAAGAATAAGAAAGATACAGGGGGGAGCCCTCCTGTTTACTAAACCACCATGGATATGTCCTTCGTCTTCAACTTGCTGAAGGCTATTTGAGAAGGCTTTGGCAACCAAAATGAACAGGTATAGGGAAAGAGGGCCTCCTTGCCGGAGCCCTCTTTGCGAGGAGAATTTCCCATACTATTTTCCATTCAGGATTATGGTGAAAGAGACTGTAGATACACAGTCCATGATTAGCTTTATCCAACTTTTTGCAAACCCAATCTTCCTCATTATATCTTCCAAGAACTTCCACTCCACATGGTTGTATGCTTGCTTATGTCTAATTTCATTGCCATCTAGCCATTCTTGCCTTGCCTCTGGCTTCTAAAACTATGAAGAATTTCATACACCACTAGAATATTATCTGTAATCTATCTTCCTAGGTCAAAAGCACTTTGGGAGGCAGAAATAATATTGGGCAATAAATTTTGAAGTCTATTAGCTAGAACCTTGGAAATGATTTTGTAGATTACATTGCATGAGCTAATAGGCCTAAATTGAGTCATGTCCATCGTCTTTTTAATTTTTGGAATAAGGACAATGTCGGTATAATTGATGCTATCCAGAAAAGGACCCCCATTAAGAAAATTTAGGATACAATTAGTAACATCCACCCCCGCTATTGGCCAGAAATTCTGAAAGAAAAGAGGAGGCATACTGTGCGGACCTAGTGTCTTGGTTGGGAACATTTGGAAGGTTGCTATTCTTACTTCCTCTGCCTTGAATGGCCTTGTGAGTTGTTTATTCATCTCTGGTGTGATTCTTGGGAAAATTGCCTCCATTAGCTCTGGTATGAACGGTGGATTTGATGAGGTAAATAAATTCTCAAAGTATTTAATAGCAATACCTACAACTTCCATCTCCTTCGAACACCAAACCCCTTCATCGTTTTGCAACCTTGAGACTGTATTCTTTTCCTTGTGAGCTGAGGCTCTCGCATGGAAAAATGCAGTGTTTTTATCCCCCTCTTTCAACCAGTGCACCTTTGACCTTTGCTTCCACATCACTTCCTCCCTAGCAAGGAGTTCATTAATTATGTCTAAAAGGAATTGTTTCTACTCTAGTGTTTTCTGGTTCAAGGATTGATTTGCAAATATTACTAGTTCAATCATTTTATTTTAATTTATTAGTTAGTAAGCATGGGAATAAAAAACAGCCATCCAACTTTTTAAAAAATGCATCCAATGATTCTAAGCATGTATAATGTATCACTTTTTACAAGGGATTAACACTAGTTCCAAACATGCCAGGACTAACGAATCACACACCAAGATATTTACATTCAAGTTGTGTAAAGTATATGTGTTGAATCTTTTAACCAAATTTTCATTTTTGGTCTCCTCTTTGTAGGATATTTCTATACCAATAAGCATTTAATGTACATCAATATTTTCTCTTTCTTCCACTATTTTTGATAGAAATCAGAAGGAGTTCTCTATTTGGTTATTTAAAAAAAAATTAATTATTTTTTTATCTTTTTAAAAAAACACAAAACAACCTTAACAAACTGTAAAAGCACCCAATTGATAAATAGGTCACAAAATGCTGCCCAAATTTTGCCTTCTTTCCAACTACACATATGCAAACCAACATAGCCCGCCACTATGCAGGGTAACTCCAAATTACTTTCATCTGCAAATATATCCAACAATTCCTAACAAAATAACCACTACCAGCACATTCCAAATTGCTAAATACCTAATATATTTATCTACCATAACAAATTCTCTATTCATTTTCTTTTCCAGGTTCTTCAATTTTCCTTCTCTCACCGCAGCCATGACATCATTAGATTCAACATCATCAAGTGAAACAAAGTATGAACTAGAAGGCTTTTTCTCCTGCAAAAAATCAAATTGGTCAGTACCTCATTTTATCATCAAAGAAAAACTTGTAATTAACTAAATCACTAACTTGAAATATAGGCATCCCAGAAATAGCCTTTTTCAATTCTTTGAAGCTTTTGAAATATATGAAACTGCATTCCTCCCACAATAATAGCTCAGTTTAAATGCTTTACTATTAGGGCCTTTTCCAACACTTTTTACACTATCACTCTAACTAATCTTACCTAATCTTTGTGCTTTTCGATTAACAATAGGAGACCTACACCCACTCATTTTTTTTTTCCTCATGGATGTGAGACAAAAATTGAGGTTCGGAACTAGTTTTGGGTTTTAGGGTTCGAATAGAGCATGCAATTCAAAGGAAGGAGATGCAGGAGATGAGTGAAGTAGTTGGATTATTGGGTTAGCAAAACTCACTGTTGTGCTTGGTGATGTGGGGCAACATGGGATGGTTGCTCACTAATCCTAGTCAGCAACTTAAACTCTTCATCATCACAGTGTTTTGTTTACCATAGGTACATAGGAATGTGTGAAAAGGAAAAGTCCACGAACACTTTGTGAAGTAAATGGTTAAGACTAGGTAAAAAGCCAATGGGCAGTTAAGAAAGAACCTAACCCGTTGTTCAATCTTGGCCATTCACCCCAAATATAACCATTGTGATTATCTCTCAATATAACAATACAACATGCCCTTCATGCCCAAAAGAAGAAAAGCCGGGGGAAAAAAACAGCTTTGTGCATGAATTTTTTATTTGCCTATAACTCAACCACAATGACAGGATATGACAACACAACCAGTAACGTAGCAAAGAAAAATTGTATGTATAAAACTATAAACTATAAACCATACCAATGGCTGCAATTCTTGTCGCGTATTTATTTCGCTGCTGTAGATATGCAGACACTTCAAAAATTCCTGGTAATCCTCAGGAGTTCGTAATTTCTCCCTTACTTTTTCAAGGAAAGCAACTACTTGACTACACATACCTAGGACGACAAAAATTTCAAGTTAAAAGAAAAAAAATAAATAAATGGAAAATGAGTAGTTAAAACTACTAAGCAGCAATGAATGGAACACAAACTAACAAATTGGAAAAGATTGCTTTTCTTCTTACAACTAAGAGACAACCGACTTTATATATCCTAACAGCATAGGTCATAAACACAAATAAAGCAACATTTCTCAATTAAGGATAATGACTTTTCAAGTGTCAATGGAGATTGAAGTGTATGTTTCAATGTTAAAATATCACACATAATAAGTTCAAAACATTTGTTTGGGGAGTTAGGAAAAATTCTGATACGTTTGTACGCAGATCTGTGATCCAAAGTATTAACAAACTTACTTTCCAAAGAACGTTTATCCTCACAAGCAGACGACAGAGGGGGCACACCAAAATTTTCATCTGCATCATGCAATGGTTCAGCACCAGCGCCTTCAGCCCTATGACCAGATTTCTGCTTGTGGGATAAGCGGTCCTGAGTTCCATCATAATCATAATCTCTATCATCCCTTTCCCAATCTCTCTCTTCTCGATGGTCCTTTTCCTTCTCAACATGCCTCCTCAGCTCCTTATCAGCACTCATCAAACCTCTGTCAAGTTCTGGATCAGGACAGTCAACACTGAGGTCGCGATCACCATGAGAAGCCATGGTCCTTTCTCTCTGCCATAGAGATAAGAGAAATATTAGCTTAATAAGCAACTATAAAATCACAGGTAGACAAGAATAAGCAGAAAGATAAACCTTGTCAAGATGCATTGGCCTCTCGGTTGGCATTGCAGAGCTTCTATCATTAAGCGCAGAATTTCGAGCAGAAGCATAATCAATAGAAGCTGTCACTGAAGTATCAGGAAGAAAATGAGTAAACTCCTCAAGAAGATCTTCATGGTCCTGGAAAAGTGCAGCTATCTATAGAAGTCCAATATATGATTAAAATGAGTGTCTAAAAGAATCATAAGACCACCAGAGACACAAGAAAAACACACAGGAAAGAAAAAAAGGAAAAAGAAAGAAAGACTAATGCGAATTTGCTTGACAGCAATATGATAACATAGGCATAGACAACACTGACCTCCTTGTAAACCTCGGAGATAGACTTGGTTTTCATTCTGTACGTACTCAATATATGAAGAAATGACCTATAATGATGGTTGCCTTGAAACCGACTCTACATGAAAAGAATCCAAATTAGACTCAAAAGTTATACTGTCCATTCTGTGTTGAATTTGCTCTAAAGCATAAGAGCTTTAACCAAGATGCAATAATAGATTTCATTGGCCCAAATTTATATCAGCCAAACATTCTTTTTTCTTCGGTCTAACTTCTATTTTCCGCCATGCATGTGAACAGATGTGTTGGAACTTGGAAAGCATACATAAAATGCTTCAAATTCAACAAAATTTTTACCTTAATCTTGCCCACAAAATTTATAGCATCTGCAAATTCAACAAGCTGCTTCTGCGAAGGTTGTTCATCCTCTAATGGAAGTGTGATTTCATATCCCTTTGGCAAGAAGCTGTTAAATCCCAAAATTAGATTTCTATGCCCTTTAAACAGCTCCTTCACTCTTGCTATGACACCCACTGTATCAATTCTACATATGAACAAAAGAGACACAAATCAATTTCTGCCAACAAAATCAAGATCTCCACTCCTAATCATATACAGCATTTCCATGTCCCTGAAAAAATACTTGGAGGGGGTGAAGAATGTAATAATGTGGTACAAAATAATCAAACCTTTGAGCCCTGAAATCCTTCATGACTTCCAAAAAGTCATCGTACTTTTCCTTCTTATCGTGAAAAGCATCCTTCACGGCCTTGAGATATGCTAAGGCATCATTTGTAGTCTGTTTCTGACCACCACCACTGCCACCACCACCACTCATAACCTGGGGTTGCCCCAAGCTTCATTCCACAAAATTGCCAAAAAAAAAAAAAAAAAGAATATATTTAGACCATTCGAGAAGTTGATGACAAGAATTCGGCACAGTATCAGCACGTTTAGTAAGAGAAACATCTGATCTTATCTCACCAAGTAAAACATCAAAATAAAACTTTAAAAAAAAAAAAATTAAGCTTCACCAGAGACTAAACCTGAACTACAGATAAGAAATACGAAACAACTATCGCAGTGTAAAAAGAAATGAAGATTCAACTGTTTCATCGAAAAAAAAAATTGAAGACAACAAGAAGAAAAACATGAACTTACGGTTCTCCTCTAGAAGACATCATGGGCCGTTTGAGTTGAGAACTCATGCAAACATCATCACGGGACCTCTCCATTAACAAAGACATAGAGAAGAAGAAAAACAGATAGATAAGAAAAGCTAAACAAATATATATATATATATATATATATATATATATATATATATATATTTCATAATAACGGAACACACACAAACGCGGCCTCAGAATATATTAGAGAACGAGAAATTAGGCTGCGGGTTACACAAATTTTGACGTAAATCTTTTCTCTGATTTTACCTTTTTAAAATTATTTTCGACGGTTTGAGATTTTTTTTTTTCAATGAATTGAAATTGGTATTTGATATGAGATAGTATCTAAATTACTATCAATCCATAACATTGTTCTGTTTGGTATTTAAAATAGTCATGCAATCCACCGCATTCAAATAAAGAAGCTTTGGATAGTTCATATTAATCTATATCAACAATATATTTTAAACGCTCCTTATTCACTCTGCACAAGATTTCCATTTTGATAAAAGGAAAAGCTATTTTGATAATTCTGTGTTGGGCAAGCCATAAAACGTCAATTAGGGTGTTCAAATCCAATTTAACTTAATCAAAACTACTAAATCAATTTACTTCAAATAAAAAATCGATCAAAATTGTAAAATTTGGATTAGATTGGATCTTTTTTTTTTTAATACAAACCACATTGGTTGGATTGAATTTCGAATTTAATTTTCAAAACCAAATCAATCTAATCCAAATAGCATAATATTATATAGTATAGTTTTTATTATTAAATTTATACTTTCACTTATAATAATTTCTTTATGCTTATTACTTGTAATAATTTAAATTTATTATATAATTTTTTATTTACATATTATTCTCACTTAAATAATATTTGAGTTTTTTTATTTTTTATTTTTATTTATTTATTTTATTGATTTATATTACTTTTATTTTATAACATTCTAAATTTAAAATTTTATTATTTGAAAAATCGATCTAACCAATCAAAACCAAATAAATAAAAATTAGATCGGATTGAATTGTATTCAAATTTAAATTAAATTGATCCAAACCGAACAGTGAACACCAATAGCATCTACTTAAGTTAAGTCTTCCAAACATATTTCTTCTCTCTAAGCTCAGAACTCCTTTAATGATGTAAGTCTATGATACTATTATCACCATGGTTGTGCTTAATTGACAAATTAGAATGCAAATCCTACCGTTTGCTTTCTCTTGTTCCACTATTTATCAATGTAATTATCTGTTTTTTTTTTAGACCAATTATTTGTTTTAGGCATTTAACTCTTTGTACTTGACTCAATGATATGATTTGGGAGTAATGAGAGCGATTAGGATAGTAGGATGAAAGATAACGATGTCATATTATCGACCTAATGGGCTAAGCATAGTGTTTAATGAAAAGACTTAAAGAAGGACTAAATTGTTAAATATTTTAAAAGATTAAGAATTAATTTATCATTTTATTTTTATTAGAGACTAATTTATTTGATGCAAAAATTGATATAAACGACTTTAAGAGTTTACTCTATAATTTAGCACATTCACATATTTGTGATATCTCATGGCCCATATTGCTTTTGATACATTTTTTATCTCATTGCTTTGGGGCTTGGACTCATAATGTTTAAATTTCAATTTTTAGTGAGCAACCTATCTACTCTTTTTTTATTTATTTATGTGAGCAACCTATCTACTCACTTCCCTACTCCATTGGCAAATGTATGGACAAAAAAATTGTTGAGAGGGATCCTTGCTTAGGCATCTAATTATCGGTATATAAGTCTCTTATCTATCAGGTGAAAGGATATTCTAAAAATAAAAAAAAATATGTAAAAAGAAAAACTCTACCAACTCTTTGTCAAGTAAATAGTTAAGACTAGAAGCATGTTTGGGAAACAAGACAAAATGCTGTTTTGTTTAGAAAATCCTGTTTTGAAAATTTTAGCGTGTGTTTGGATACACATTTTAGGTATCCAAAATCAATTGTGAAGGGTGAGAATTGATTCTAACCAATAATTATGTTATTTGGTTTTCCATTTTAAAATCAATTCTTGCCTCTAGAATTGATTTTGGGTGAAGTAAAAGTTTTTTACTTTTTATCAGAATCACTTTTAGAGGAACTACCAAATATAAATTACTTTACCTCAAAATCAATTCTATCTAGAATCAATTCTGCAAAAGCAGAACCAAACTTGCACTTAGGGTGTGTTTGTTTAAACTTAAAAAAAAAAAGTGATTTTAAAGCTCAAATTTTATATTTAGTAGAAAAAGTTGAAAACTGATTTTTTCCATAAGCTACTCTTTTCAACTTTTCTAAAAAAACTGAAAACAAATTTTTTTGAGACTCTATTGATTTTTAAAAAATTATCTAAATATACGAAAATTAATTTTTTTGAGTGAAAAAAATGATTATTTGCCAAAATAATCTCAAACAACACCCTTAATCTTGTTTGGGTAATCTGTTTGAAGTATATTATAATCTAATCGAAATAACTTAAGTTGTTTTAGAGCAAATAAGTAAAAGTAAAATTTTGGGCATTGTTGATTATAATATATTTGTACAGTAATCATAATATTATATTTTTATTACATTGATCATGAATATTAAATATTATATAATATAAATAATTATTTTATATATTTTTTAGTAATTTTTCTATACAACAATTATTTTTCTATTAAAGTATCCAAATATAAATTGATTATCATATAATTGATTATATAAAAAAATAATTATACAAATAAGTAATTATTAAAATAATTTTAATTTTACAGTTTTCTCAAACATATATTAGGTAAAAAGCCAATGGGCAATTAAGAAATAACCTAACTCTTTGTGCATTATCTCCTCTCACTGCAACAATACAACATGCATTTCATGCCCGAAAAAAGAAAAGAAAAAAGAAAAAAAGTTTTGTGCATGAATTTTTTCATTTGCTTATAACTCAATCATATTGATAGGATATGACAACAGAATCAGTAACGTAGCAAAGAAAAACTACATGTATCTAACCAAATGGACTAATTCTAAGGTGATGTTTGGCAGAGGGTAATTCATCTCGATTGTTGACAATATTTGATTAAATTATATGAACCTATAATATTATTTTATTTAATTGGGCAGTATTGCTAATAATTTAGATTTTCAAGGTAATGTGAATTGCCACCACTATGAAAATCCTTCTATTATATTATTATTATTAAGTAATGATGATTAAAAATAATATTAATTATTATTAATTAATAATATTATTAATGACTTTTTATAATAATAATTATAAATAAAATTAATTATTAAAATAATAATTAATAATTAAATTTTCTTCTTATTATTAATTATTATTACTAAAAATTATTATTATAATAATATTATTGTAACTAATAATTAATAATAACAATAATAACTATTTTATTATTATCATTATTATAATATTGATAAAAGACATATATTATCTAATAATTTTTTTAATATATTAAATAAGATAATGTGAATTACCAGTTAGATTATTTATGAATACCAAATATTGTATTGTAATATAATTTAACCATATTTCAATGTTGCAATCTATATTATTGATAATCTTAATAGACAATGTGCCAAATGCTACTAAGTGCTGTGTGATGCTTTCTACTTACAATGAAACAAAAATCTTTCCCACTAAAATACCCTCTCTCTAATTCCTCTCTCACATTATACTTACTTTGGTCTCGGACAAAGGTACTCTCGTTTAGGGGTGTTCATTACCAAACCAAACCGAAATTTACCGCCAAACCAAATTGAAAAAACCAAAAACCAAAAACCAATTTAAAACAAAAAAATTTGGTCTTTTTAGGTTTGTTTTCCAAAAAAATCGATCGATTCTGTTCGGTTTTTGGTTCCAAAAGTTGAAAACCGACCAAACTGAACCGAATATATATATATATATATATATATATGTTTCCATATTTGCCCCTATTTACATAACATACTCTCAAAAATACCCTCACTTACACTAAGTCATTTTACTCTAGAATCCTAAAATTTCGAGAAATATTTTTTGTACCACTGGGTTGGTAGACACCCTTGGACACCCAGAGAGAGAAGAGAGAAAAAAATTGTAAAAGAAATTGAAAATGAGTGAAATGATTGATAAAAAGAGAAAGTAGAAAGGAGGTATTGGGGGTGTCTACCTTTTAAAATGTACAAATAACATATCTCTAAAAATTCACACTTTCACAAATTCACGCCTTTCTCTCCTCACTGACTTGCTCTCTCTCAATGTCGTGGAGACCACATCCACCACCAACCACCACACACGTTGCCCTCCCACCTCTCGCGTCCTTTGCGCCGCCCGTCAATTTGTCACCAGTGAGGTAGTGACAACAATGCGACGTCGTTGGTCAGTCACCGCTGCGCCTTGCCTCCTCCTACCTTCCACCATCAACCCTCACCATCTTAGACTCACGCATCCTTTTCGCCCCTCAACCCATAGCCCTCTCCAATCTCTTCTCCTTGTCTCAACAACGGTCGTTATCGATCAAGTCGCACATAACCCTTATTCCTTCTACCGCATCGTTCATTGCTGCTATTGGTAATAGAGTCGCTGTTGCCGATGGAGTCACCCACCGACCTCATCCCTAAAATGATGGTCCTTGTCGAACCCGATCAAGTGTGCAACGCCATGCTCAACAATCTAAGGTTGTTATGTCTTTCTTTGTTTCTTGTTATTCAAAATTTGAACTTTTGATTTGTATGATTTGTTTTCAGTTGATGTTTTGATCTATAAACACATTATCCTTATTTGAGCTATAATGTTTATGATCTTTGATTTGATTTGGCTCTTGATTCATTGGGTATTTAGGATTTTTTTTTTTTTGGGGTTTGGGGTTTTGTTAATTGTTGTGGATATCAGTGTGTGAACGGTGGAAGGGAAGACATTGACATGAAATTGGTGTTGTGTGTGCTACTGAATACCGAAGACTGATCAAACCAAATCAAATCAGGTCGGTTTGGCTCAGTTCGGTTGGCCTGTAGAAAAAGAACCGATTGGTTGGTATTTTGTATCAACCGATTGGTTTGATTCGTTTGATTTTTTTGTCCAAAACCAAACCAAAATAGGCCGCGAACATACTCTTGCTTGCTTTGCTCCGGTGCATAGATACTCTCTTCCGAATAAAATGCCCTCTCACACTTTGCTCTCGCATACACGAACTTTCTTCTGCTTTAGATTGGAATTTAAAGTCAAAAAGCTCAAAACATATTGATATAAATAAATGTTATTTTATTTAATGGTCAAATGCTTTTAATAAATTAAATAAATAAATAATATGCTGATATAAATTTTTTAATAATCTAAGATGTAAATATAAATTTTTATATTAATAATATGAGTTTAATTTTGATATATTATCAGTATAAAAAAATTTACATAAATATCTAATTATATATTATTATATTAGTAAAAGTATTTGATAATACCTTAAAAGTATTATAAATATAAGTATGTGATTGAATAATAATGTAAAATTTTTTTATATTAACAATATATCAAAATTAATCTCTACTAATATTTTTTTTGACAAGTTCTCTAATAATATTATTAAAACTAAATTTATAAATGATTAATTATAATATATTATTCAATTATTGAAACATAATTGTTTAAAGGGTATTATTGGTAAACAAGTTAAGCAAAAACTCTCTCCTCTGTTTTTTGCACACCGGTGGGGAGAAAATTTTTCTGGTGGAACCCACACTAGATTTTCTCTTCTCACCTATTTTATTTTCAATCCAAACATGGTGAAAGAAAAATTCTCAGTTGCTGTTAGAATTTTTTTGAAAAAAAAAAGTTCTTGCTTTAATTCATTTAGAGTTTGACACATTAATAAATATTGATAATTTAGGTGACAGAGGTGACCTACATTTAAGATGTATTTGTTTTAGCCTTTTTTTTTTATAGAAGTGATTTTTTATTAAAATTATTTTTTTATAGAAGTTATTCATTCTAACTTTTATTCAAAAGCTAAAAAAAATTATTTAAAACTTTTAAATATAAAACTTAAATAAATAACTTTTATAAAAAATCATTGTTTTAGTAGTTGAAAATTTGCTTTTGTTAAAAAAAAAAAAATGAAAGAAACACACCCATACTTTTGTGTCAGGCAACGAATGGATCAAAGTAAAAACTTTTTTTTTTTTTGGGCTCCAAGAGTAATTAAGAACTTCTTTAAGGTGAAAACTCCTCAATCTACCCCTTTTCTCTCCACCCATTTTTCTATCTTCCCTTTTTCTACCCAAACAACAGCTGCTAAGAGACCACGATGTACAAGGCTATACACGCATGCGTCAGAAAAAAAAAAACCAACTTGACATATACCTAGCGCAAGTTACTTATTATTGCTAAAATGAGATGCTATATATGCCAGTGACTTCGAGCTCACCTTGCAGTTTGGTGAAATTGTAATGCTTCAACGCAAATGTCTTAATGAGTGCCATCATTTATATATAGTCACTTAGACACTAAAATAAACATGTGGTGATCATGATCTAAATAAGTATAGATTTTTTGGTTTGTCAAGGGTATTCCCCTCTTAGGGATGTCGCCCGCTTAGGGTGGGGGTGGGGAGTGTCTTCTCGCTCCCTGTCCCCTCCATCCTATTTCATCGCCGTCCCTGTCCTTGATCTTTGCCACGGGGATTTTCTTTCCCCTATCCCTATTCCTCGACCCCCACGGATCCCCATGAGGATTCCCGAACAAAGAACAAAAAAAAAAAAAAAAATTACAATGCCAATTATAGCACAACCTAGCTAGATCTCCTTCTATAGCACAACATAGAAATTTATTGTTAACCATGACAATTCCTTTACTCAACATTTCAAACAAAACTAAATAGAAAGGCTATAAATAGTTACAAAAATAAAAAGATGAAAAATATCAAAATAGCTTGAAATCTTGAACTGCTGGAGTTGCTACCTCAATGGTGCAAGTTTATCGCGTTGGAACCTCGATGGCATGAACTGAACCTCTATGATGATGATTGGGGGTGCAACCTTGACAATGTGAAGCTGCTGCAAGTTGCAACAATGACCATCTGATGCTGCAATGGTGGTGATGGAGCTGCAAGAGGTGGCATTAGATCTGCGGCAATGGCGTTGGTGCTATGGTAGTGTGGCATTGGAGCTATAGCGACTGATTGAGAGTGGAGGCAAGTTGAGGGGTGGAGGCTAGGAGAAGAAGAGAGGGGAGGTGGCTGGAAGCATAGAGAAGAAGAGAAGGGTGAGATTTTAGGATTAAAAATGTTTTGTTATTAGAATATGATTAATTTCTTTTGGAGTCAGAATAGGATCACATTTGGGCTTTGGCCCACTTAATTAACCAAAGAAAATGCAGAAGTACTAATAAGGCAGCAGGGAGTGTGATCCCATCCCTTTCCCCGAATCAGTCTTAAGATTTTCATCCCGTCCTCGTCCCCGTGAATATGGAGCCCCAAATGGGGCAGTGTCCGCGGGGATCCCCATTTGCAGGGAGCAATTACCATCCTTACCCCCACCCTATTATTAGAGAAGGAGGCTAATCCCTTTTGGGCATAGTCAGGTTTGCCCTCCTAATTGGCACTTCTCCAAGAATCGAACCAAGGCCCTCCCCAAGGTTGTAACGTGCCTCTACCACTACGCCAACACACTTGTTGGTAAATAAATATAAATTTTAGTTATGTAAGTGTTAAATCGATATATTATGTACATTAATAATATAAATTCATTTTTAGCCTTTTTTTGATAAAAAATAATTTTTTAACTACTAAAAAAATAACTTTTTACAAAAATTACTCATTTCAGCTTTCACTTAAAAATTAAAATATTTTTTTTTTCATCTTTTAAGTATAAGCTAAAATGAATAGCTTCTATAAAAATGTTTTTTTAGTTAAAAAATTATTTTTTGGTCAAAATAAGCTACACCAAACACACCTTTAGTTAACATTTTGTGTGTGTATGTGTGTTTGTTTTTTTTTTTTTTTTTCTTACGAAGGCAGGGGAAGGGGGAATGGGAATCGAGCACGTGACATCCCAAACTCAATGAGATATGTAGGAGACAACTATTAGCCCGTGGACTCATCTGCTAATCAGCATTGTGTATGGCAATTACATAATTGAAGCTCACATTTATTTAGACATGTGTAAAAAAAAAAAAATTATCCATCTCAATTTAACACAAAAATCTTAGGTCATCTCATGCATTCCTCAAAAATTGCTGAGCCAGCAATGATTATTATATAAAATTGAACAAGCCACTAGGATTGATCCAATGGCAAGAGATTTGAGTAGTTAGAATGAGGTCTTAGGTTTAAACCTGATTGCCACCAATATATATATATATATATATAAGCAAGTCAAAATTCTCTTCTGCGCTAATCTCTAATTTATTTTTAGTTTTTTAGTTACTTGCCCCGAAGGTTTGATGTATAGTTTTCAAGTACAGAATTCTACTATGTTAACACATTTTCACAAATCACAATTTAACAGAGTTGTTTAGTACTTGATCTAGTGCTATGATATATTAAGTAGAGGCTGCTCCTGAAGCACCGGGAAAAAAGAGAGCTAACTCTTGAATCAGATCTGCATGGCCCTGGAGAAGTGCAGCAACCTGGACAAGTTAAATATATGATTAAACGAGTATCAAAATTATGACTTTTTAAGCTCTCACCAGAAATCCCCCCCCCCCCGGGCCCAAAAAAAAAAAAACCTAAACAAAACAAAACAAAACAAAAAACCAAGAGACAGAAAGACCAATTTAACAAATTTGCCTAATAAGTTTATAACATGTTAACATAGTTATAGACAGCACAAACCTCCAGGTAAGCCTCGGTGAGAGACTTTTTTCCCTCTCCCATCTTATTCATTGTATCTAGAAAGGACTTGTAAACACGACCATCGCCTTGAAACCGAGTCTGCATGAAAACAATGCCATCAAACTCAATAGGGAAGTAAAGGTACATATTGCATTCATATCAAAGCTTTACCTTCAGTTATGATTTTAAATTGCATTTATAGTTATATTGCGATTACTGTAATTGAGCAAAATGAATATCATTGATGCAGCTACAGTTGTGGTTGGAATTGTGCAGCTGCAGAAACTTCTGTAATTGTAATATTGCAGTTGTAATTTCAGTTGCAGATTACAATTTAATGACACGTTTTCAACAATTAACTATCTCAAACCATATTCTCACCACTCTCGAAATTATCCTGTAAAGCAATATATTTTCAGCTGTAATTTCCAAATGAGTTGGGAGAATAATCACGTGTAAATGACTGGAATCTAAAAAGTCATATTTATCTATAATATGTATCAAGTATTGGTATCGATACTCATACAACGTACAAAACAATCCATTTTGTGTTGATCTTGCTTCGAAGCATGGGGCTTTGACCAAGATGGACCATTAAATTTTTCCCTTTTATATCCAAACTATTAATATTTGAAATTTACCGGACCTCGACTAATTTTGTTGGAATTGGATTAGTTCACTATTAAGATAAAGCTCTTCAATCACTAATTTTTTTCATACAAAACTCGAACTTATGATCTTAAGAGCAAATATTAATTTCAACCAATTATACGCTAGTTAAGCATTAACTTCTTGTGGCAATATCATGCCAAAAAATTCATAGGTCCACGCTTAAATCAGCATGCATTTATTCTTATATGCATGCTGTAACGAATGCCTTTCTTGGAGGGTTCACACACAAGAAGATTCTAGAAAACTCTAGAGAAAGGTAGAAGAATGTAGAAGATCTAGAAGATTCTGTGTAAATATCTTTGGTGATTCTTTGTAGAGTAAAACTTCATTTATGCCCCTCATATTATATAAAGGCTTTGATGAAGTCACAAATTTTTTTTTTTTACTCTATTTATGTCCCTAACATTTTTAAAACATTTCAATTTTATCATTTTGATAGACAACATTTAAATTATAAATAAAAAATAGCTAATGTAGAAGTTAGACTATAATGCTAGAGAAGTCCAAACACCACCAATGGATATTGTTCACTTTCAATTCTCCAATGGAAAACTTTGAATTGGTATGAGTTTTAATAAGAGAAAGATTAATTAAGTATTATGGATGGTTCATATTAGGGAAGAACCTTTCATATTCTAGAAAAAATAATTTTGGCAAGGGAGGGATGATGAGATAAATAATATCATTCGACTTAGATAAGTAATGGATAATTTGAGCTCTATGTTAGCTTTTTTTGCTTATAATTTGGGTGTCATCTATTGAAAAGGATAAAATTGAAACGTTTAAAAATATCAGGAACATAAGAACCAAAAAACTTTTGAAATTAAATCGAAATCTTTGTAAACTATGATAAGTGTAAATGAAATTTTACCCTTCTTTATAACTATAACTAATGTAGATCATTCTACATAGTTGTAGAAGGTGAGAAGATTCTTGGTGTACAATTGCGCCTTTCATAGGTTAGATCTCTTATCTCTACCTCCATTGAGGGGTGGAGGCGTATATATAGGGGAGGCCACTCTTGGCCAAACCACCCAAGTCATTTGTACTCTCCTCAGTCTATAATCGAGTTTTCTCTCCGCCATGTTCTCTTGCTCACTAGTTCTCTTGCCTTTTTTCTTTTGCTGGGAGGGTAATTAAGGCTGACTTGGTCTTAGCTCAAGAGGTTGAGTAAGTTCCAAGTGCTATCCCCTAGCTATGTCTTATGAGCGCGCACGGACTAAAACTTCTGAACCCTTGACAGTGCAAATGTATTGAATGACATTCATGAAATCCCTCAAATTCAAGAGTTAGTGTTTTTTACCTTAACCTTGCTTACAAAACTTGAAGCTTCTTCATAGCCAACAGTCACCCTCTTAGGAGGTTGTTCATCCTCCAAGGGAAGCATGATTTCATATCCATGGGGCACGAAGGTGTTAAATCCCAAAATTAGATGAGTATGCCCTTTAAACAACTCCTTCACTATTGCTACGACACCATCGGTATCAATTCTACAAATGAAAGAAAGAAAAAACCAATCAATTTCCGTTAACATAATTCAGATTCCCTCTCCCAATAAAATACAACATTAGGGGAAAGAAATTGCTTATAGTGAGGACCGAGTATGATACAGCATGATCAAACCTTTGATCCTTGTAATCCTTCATGACATACAAAAAGCGATCATACTTTTCCCTATCATCTTGAAATGCTTCCTTTACTGCCTTGAGATATTGTACAGCATCATCTCTAGTTAGTTTCTTACCACCTTCACTCGTCATTTGGGGTTGCCCTGAGGTTCATTTCCGTAGAATTTCACACAATATTTAGACCATTTAGAGAAATTGATGAACAAAGTATTCAACATATATGTCACATGATTCAAACACAATTTAAAGAATAAATATCTGATCATATCTCACGATCGAAAGCAAACATTAAAGAACATAAAAAGGGAAAAAATAATTTAAATATTGTAGCTTTGCTAGCAACTAAATGAATTAAAAGATGAGAAAAACCAAATAAATAGACCTCAATACTTAGAAAATAAAATCTCACAAAAATTCACAAACAGCTATAATTGAAAAGCTCAACAACATAGCTAAAGATGCAACTGTTTCATCAAGTACAAAAGTTAATGAACAGTAAAACCAGAAATTGAAGACAACGAACAAATGAACTTACAAGAATTCCAACTCAAATTGCTAATAGCTCAACCGGGAAGCCAAATCCTAACAAATGAATCAAAAGCGAAATTTACATTAAATCAATGTGAAGCACGACCAGGAGAATTTGCAGCAAAAATGAGAGTATAGTTAGAACAAAATGTACAAAGTGATTGTGAAGTCCCAAACTGTGGGAGTCCTCCACAACGAGCTTTTCAACAAAGACAAAATTAAGCAGGTAGAGAAAAAAACACACACACACACACACACACACACACCAAAAAGCTTTACAATAGACAATGTACCAAGAAAGTTGACAGGGTTCATGTGTATAGTGTATAACATATATGTGCCTCTTAAGGGGATTGGGGGCTGGGAATATAATAATAACACACCCAAACACTTATAAATATTACAGAACGGAAAATAAGGGTGTGGAGGCAGCAAATTTTCATGAAACTCTTTTCCCCCGGCTTTTAAAATGATATAGGAATTTTTTTTTTTTTGGTTAAAAGAAAAAAAATTATATAGACCACCATCGGAAAGGAGAGGTTTGGCACAACTGTTCGAGTTGTTGCCATGTGGCCTGAATTTTGTAGGTTGATGTGGCAAAAATATTATTTGTATTCATGATTAAAATTCATTTTATGAAATTTATCAAAGTGTCTCTTAATTATTAATTAAAAAAATGGGATCAAATTCTAATCAATGATCAAAAAATATCTTAATGAATCTCATAAAATGAATCCCAACTATCAATACAAATAATACAACTCTTGATGTGGTGACATTAGCAACTTGCAAGAGTGAAAGGCAAGTTCGCCTACTACGTACACACTGAGTACAAATCTTGATGATTATTAATTTATTCAAATAATTGAATGACTTCAAAGATAGTTTTAATAATCCACTTATTGTTAGTCAAAATTTACAGTTTCGTCAAAATTTACAGTTTATATTTATATTGCAGAGCACAATGTCCACCAACAGCTATATTAATAGTCTAATAAATAATTTATGATATTACGTTTTGTCCACTTTATCTATCACTTTGATTATATACACAATAATTAAGAAATTTAAAATCAAGATTTAATTATGAAATATATTTACTAAAATGTCCTTATTTAATTTAAAATGTTTAATTAATTCATTCTACTAATCTCATATTATATTTTCTTAATTCTTAATTAATGGTATACTTAGAATTATGTAAACCATAAAATTGAAAACTTAACAATAAATGCTTTATTGATATGTGAGAATTACAGATAAATATTTTTTTTCAAAGTGACAAATAAAGCAGATTGGAAGTAGTATATAATAATTGTCTTAATAGACATTTAATAACATCATTTAATACACGTTTATTTTAAAAAATAGACTAAAACATATAAAAAAGACAGAGTATCAATAATGGATAGAAAATACTAATTATTATTATATAATAATAGCGACAACATATAATAAAATTGCTATAATAAGTAAATTCCATTTTTAAATAAAAATATAAAAATTTAAATATATAATAATTATTGTGTTAGAATATAATAAAAATATCTTGAGAGGAATTTAATAAGTTCGTAATTATGTAATAATAGTAATAGCATATAATATAATTATCTTAAGAAATAAATTTTATTTTAAATAAAAATAGAAAAAATTAAATACAAATGACCCATTGTGTTAATTTTTAATAGAAGGAATATAATAATGACACTTAAAAAGACAATAATTTTATGGTATTAGTGTGCAAAAAAAAATAATGAAATGATAATAATGATCATATATAGAAAAAGAATTTAATTTTGATATATTATCAATATAAATTTTTTTTTACATATATAGATATTTAATTATGTATTGCTGCATCATAAAAAATGTTTGACTTTCATATCCATTACTTAAAAATTCTTATAAATAGTAACATGTGATTGGATGATAATATAAAATATTTTTATACTGATAATATATCAAAATTAATCTCATAAAAAAATTGCATTGAAGAGTAAGTTACTTTTAATAAAAATAAATATAAATATTAGATAAATATTATGATATACTTTTAGGAAATAGTAAAATAATAAAATTGAAAAAAAAAAACAATGTTGAAATATAATTGTTACTAAAAAAGAGCAAACCAAATAATATTAAGACATACTAAAATTATTTTTAAAAAATTATAATAAAAATAGAACATAACATTGGTGAAAAGAATAATAAAGTTAAACAGGTAGTATATGATAAAATTATTTTTAAAATTGAAGTTATTATTAACGAACTTTGATTAATAAGAAATAACTCGTGTAATGGACAAAATAAAATGGCAAGTTCTGATATAATTTAATATAGACATTAATAATTTTTTAACAAAAAGTAAAAGTACAAATCGTTATATATATATATATATATATATATATATATATATATATATATCTTATAATCTTTACTTTTATCAAAAAAATTTAAATAACAATCATAATATATAAAAAAATAAATGTTTTATAATCAAAATTTAAGAGAAATATACATATATGTATAATATATTATTTATTATAATATTTAAATATCTAATTAAATAAAAGTTATATTACACTAGGATCCGTCCCTATAAATGAGAAATTATTGCATGATTATGTTTCATTTAATAATAAAATAATATTTTAATATTAATTACAAAAAACCTATATTTTTATTTAAAATATTACTTTATTATTAAATAAAATATAATTTATATAAGTACTCCATAATAATGCAAGAATTTCTGGTGAAGACTTCAACATCCGTGTTCAATTATGAACATAAGCAATGTCTAAGTTCTAGCAATAACTTCATGTTGTTACTCAATTCAACAAAGCCAAAGTCGGTTTGACCCAATGAATGTTGAACCAACGAATACCAAGAGATGATGACGTCCACTTCAACAAAAGCTGGCGAAGATGGTCAACCTTTGGTGTTACTATAACCGTATAACGTTACACATTAATTAACAAGAACAAAAATCACGAGTAACTGCTATCACAGTCAACTGTGCTACATAACGATCTAAAAGCATTAATCATAATCATTCAATCTAACTCAAGTATAAGTAAGGATTCAACCCTTAATTAGTTGTGACTATACGCTTGCAACTCATTCCTACCTCTAATTACTTGATGCATTCTTTTCATTGAGACATTTGAGTTCTCTTGGAACTGTGTATTTGTAAGTTGAAATTTTTGAAGAAAATTACTCTTTAAACCCTTCTTATTCCTCCTTTTTTCTTTAAAGTTTTAACTCATAAATATACTCTTAAGCTCCATATTTTCATGTGTACGTTAGTGTAGATGTTAGCAAATTTTATGTTTTATTTTGGATATAAAACTCACTCCCCCCCTCCCGTGGTTCCTAAGTTGCTAATTTATAATTTTGGATAACTTTATAATTTTATTTTACTCACATTAATTATTACTCTAACTTTCTTTTACCTAATTAATATTCATTCTTCAATATTTATCTCTACATGGACACTATCTCTATATTATATGTTTTACTATTTTAATAAAATATTTTTTTAAAGTTTGCAAACAATTGGATCCTCCTCAAATAACTCATGCTCCAAATATGATAAAAACAAATTAAAAAGAGAAATTAATGTTAACTTTGTACAATTTTTTTTTTTTGTTTGAAAACACTTACAATTTAGTGTTTGGTAAAGTGTTGGAAATTTTTTTATCTTATCTTTATACCGTAACAATCATATACTAGTAAGATGTTTCAGTACAGGATTTGACTCATGAATACGGTGACTGTCTTTTAGATAATAAATTATATAATTAAAAATACAGGTAAAGAAATGTGTGAATTATTTACGTGAACTATTCAAATAATACAATTCACACATAAATTAGTATTAACTCAGAAAATTTTAAAATGTTGACTTAGTATTAATACAGGTAAAAAAATGCATTAATTGTTCACCTGTGAATTAGTATTAATTCAAGTAATATAATTCACAAGTTTCTTTATAATTCAGATAATTTTAAAACACGTGAATCAATATTAATTATATTAGCCAAATATAATATATTGAATTAGGGTATCTTTGATTTAACTTTTGAGAGAATTATTTTTAAAAAAAGATCTTTTAAAGGAATTACTTTTAAAAGAATTGATTTGCATTTGGTTTGATTATTTTAAGTAAATTTAAGAGAATGATTTTTATTTAGATAGAATAAAATAAAATTATTTTTTATTATTGATGTGAGAGTAATAACAAGATTCCCTCTCAAAAAATTATTTTTTAAAATGAAAAGTAATTTCAAAGATACTTCTCCCAAAAGATATTTTAGAATTCTAAAAATAAGTTTAAAAAAAAGTCTTTATATACCCAAATATACTAGTTACTATATATTTTTATTCTTGTATCAATAAATGGTTTTTTGTCCCCCCACAAATTGCAATTCAAACGGGGTCTTGGTAACTAATAAATCAAACTAGTATGAATTATTGAATTAGTAAAGTATATTTACCAAAGTAAAGACCAAAGTAAAGAATATTTAACCATATAGTATAATAATGTTACTTATATAATATTCAGGTAAGGAAAAAAAAAAGAGACAAAAGAGAATAGTGTTTATGTAGAGATAAAACAATATAGAACAGATATTAATTAAGTGGAAGAAAAATTAGAGTAATAATTAATAAGAGTAAAATAAAATTATAAGTTTATCCAAACTTGTAAATTAGTCTAGGAAAGAGAGGAGTGGGTTAAGAGAAAGAGTGGCAGACATATTGATTCTTGAACAGAGGAAGGAAGAAGAAATGGCTTGAGTAGAACACATGTCAATTTACGAATTATTTTAAAACAATTTTTTTAGGGAAATTATTAAAGGTGTTGACTAAAATAATTTTTTTTACTTTGATTAAATTTAGGGAAATAGTTTTTCAAATTTTATAAAATAATCTGATTAAATTTTTAGTCAATACCTTTACAATATTGGGGTTATTACTTTTATATTTATAATATAACTCCAAAATTGTTTTACCAAATATTCTAATTTAATCAAATTCTTAATTTATCCTAAATTTTTAATTTTCGCAACTCTAATCCTATTTTTTTCATCAATGGATGTTTACAAAAATATTTACAGATTATCTATAAAAGGGGGAAACCTAAAAATTGTATGCAAGTTATAATCATGCATAAGTGGAAGGCTGACTAAGTGAGTCAACTCTAATATTATAATCATGAGCTTTTCGTATGTAAGTGATTCATATCATATAACATTGCTCATAAAATTTTAAATAAAGGATATCTTTGTCTGCGAGAACTTTAATTTATTTATCTTTTTTTTAAAGTCTTTATTTTCTCTTCCATTAACAAATTAACATCCTTCACAATCAAATAACTCAAAAAGCACCAATAAGAGTGTTGTCATAGTGATAGAGGTACACTATGACTTTAAGAAGAATCTCGGTTTGATTACTAGAAAGGATGCTAGTTAGAAGGGCAAGTCTAACTACAACCAAAAAGGAGTAGTCTCCCTGCATGATAATAGGGAGGGAAATACCTTCAATAAACCAAAAAAATAAGTTAAAAAGCATAAGGGACCAAAATATAGGAGATATATGCAATAATGAACTTAAAGAAGAATAATACGTAAGCAGACACTATATCTCAATTTAAAATCTTAAAATAATAAGTTTATAGATCCATTCACTTTAAAATATTTACAAAAAAAACTCAATTACTTATAAAATATTTGTTTTTCTTTTTTTTTTTTTGTGTAAAACTATTTTTTTGTGTATTAGGGAGGGCCAAAAACCCATGGAGGGAAAAAAACCATAGATTACATCATAAAGCGAACATTGTGGGGCGTAGATGCCCCTAAACTATCTTCGCTAGAGCGTGATGACCAAATCTGCAAGGTGCTATGAGAGTTGAGAGCGCCATTTGCAAGTGCATTAGCAACTTTGTTGGCTTCCTATAGACTTGTTTAATGACCATTGATCAATCCTTCGACAAGAGGTGGTGAATCTTCTAGATAACTCTGGTGAAAAATGGGTGAAGGATAGGGGGAGACTTGATGAGAGCAAAAGCCATAGTGGAGTCAGTTTCAAGTTCAATATGCCTGAAACCATGGTCCCAAGCTAAGAGGAGCCCTTGAAGAATTGCATTCAACTCAGCATTAATGGCCATGTTGATTCCTATGTGGAAAGCAAATCTAGTAACCCAATTTCCAGATTCATCTCTAATGATCCCTCCGCAATTGGATGGCCCAGGATTGCCGCGTGACGCTCCATCAGTGTTGAGTTTGAACCAGCCAAGGGGAGGGGAGCTCCAGTAGATATCTTGCAACACAGGGGTGAGAAAAGGGAGATTTTGCAAAACCTCTTATCTAGCAGTTGCAATGTTATGTGCATGATTAAAAATACCAATGATGGTAGCTTGATAGTGAGAGAAGTTCCATCAAAGACGAATTTATTCCACTGTTGCCAAATAAACTAGGAGGTGATCATGAATATGTCCTTCCACTCGTAGTGGCAGTTAAGGCCCTAATCATTTGTCAGGTTATTATGAACCCAAGTTAGAGTATCTCTATCAAAGAAGTGAGCAATCTTGCTAGGATCCAGGATCTTTACCCATACTTAAGAGGTCATAGGATAGTCTTGGATGCCATGAATTGAAGTTTCAATGTCAATAGAGCACCGCAGGCAACATGGGGAATCACCCTTTCCCTAAGAGGAGATTTTGGAGAAAGTAACGATTTTGTCATGACAAGGAAACAGAGGAAGGACTTGATTCTTTGTGTACCCTTCCATTTCCAAATGTAAAGGCAAACGCGATCAACATTGGGATGAGAGGGAGCAAGGGACTTGTGGTGTTCTTGATGGTGAAAGAGTCATTTCTTTCAGCAACCCAATAGGTTATGTCAAGGCCTTCCTAACTAGAAGGAGGAAAAGCCTCACAGACTTGGTCCATGATCTCCCTTAGAAGGAGGTAAGCAAAGGAGTTAACGGCCCAGAAACCATGCCCATCAACATAGTGGGCCACTTTTTGCTGGAGGTCATTAGTGTTAAGGGGCACAATGGCAAAGTTTTTGAGGTGAAGGTTAGGAGCAAGCCAAGCATTAGCCTAGAAACGAGCTGACATACCGTTTCCAAGCATGGAAGTTGTGTTATCCATCACTTTGGGCTAAAGGGATAAAAGATTTTTTGGATGATGACAACCTCGCCCATATTTACCGATAATGACTTGGGCCCAAAGATTACAGGGGTTTTGGATGAGAGAGCAGCCTAGTTTTAATAAGAAAGCCTCATTCAACAAAGAGAGATTCTTGAAACCAAGCCCACTAATATTCTTAGGTTAGGTTAGGATGGACCATTGAACTAGGTGGGTATTCTTCTTGGTAGAAGAGGAATCCCATATAAAAGATCTTTGAGTTTTTTTAAATTTTAGTGCTTAAGCTTTTCGGGATGCTAGAGTGTTGCATAGCATATAAGGCCATGGATCCTAAGATAGAATGGGCCAAAGTGATTCTACCTGCCATCGAAAGGCACTGAGACTGCCATCCATGGAGCCTACTCTGGACTCTTTCATTGATGTGTTTGAATTGGGCTTTTGAGGACCTGGTGTGGAGGAATTGGGCTCCTAAGTATTTCCCAATTTCATTAACTATCTTAAAGCCGCTTAGAGAGGTGAGGTTGTTCTTCTCATTCAAAGTCACATTTTTGGAGAAGTACATACTAATCTTCTCGCTATTTATTTTATGCCTTGACGTATCACAAAATTCATTATGAATTGAAAGAGTAGTGTT
The DNA here is from genome assembly GCA_031439585.1 of Pterocarpus macrocarpus. Classification (NCBI taxonomy): domain Eukaryota; kingdom Viridiplantae; phylum Streptophyta; class Magnoliopsida; order Fabales; family Fabaceae; genus Pterocarpus; species Pterocarpus macrocarpus. The sequence continues at coordinate 31,852,957 of CM062518.1, read as the reverse complement.
AAGCTGAGACTAAGAGCTTCCATGAACAACGTAAGATCGACAGCAAAGAGAAGATGAGAGATCGGGGGGTCGCATTGGCCAGCTTTGATGGGGCACCAGGAATTGCTGTCAATAGCTTGCGAAATAAGATGGGACAATCGATCCATGCAGATGACAAAGATACATGGGGAGACAACGTCCCCTTAGCGAATCCCCTGGAGGGAGAAAATTTGTCGGTGGAACAACCATTCTAGAAGAGTGCGAATGAAGTCGAGGTGATGCAGTACACTGTGAGCTTGAAAAAGCCTACGACAGGCTCAGTTGGGATTTCATTCATCATTTTGCCTCAGAGATTTCTAATTTCATCTTATCCTTCTCATGGAATGAACAAACTCTCTGGCTATAATGACATTGTCATGGATATTACTGGCTCAGAACAAAACTTGCTTGATGGGGAGAAATGTGATGTTGATTGGCAAGTTGAGCCCACTGATAATAATTTTCATAAGGCATTTGTAGATAGTGTTGCATAGAGCTATAGGCTAAAACTAATTTATGAACTCAGGCTTGGACACTTTAGGACTCGGGACTAGATAAGTTTCATTAAGAGTGGTTTGTGTTGGCTTTTTTGAAGAAAAAAACACTTCTTTTAAAAGTACTTCTATATATTTTTTAGGGTGTTTGGATTGGCTTTTAAGAAAAATCACTTCTAGTTAAAAAAGTTGTTTTACCATTTTTGTTTTGAGCTAATGATATCCAGCTCCTAAAAAAACAATAGAAACAGAAATAATTTTTAATAAAATTATCTTGCAGAACTATCCCTTGCTTTTATTTATAGTTATAATCCTATCCCTTTTCAAACCCCTAAAAAAAATTTCCTTTTCACTCTCACTCTCACTTGCACAAAGCACCCACACAATCACACCTCACAACGTTTTTCCTCCGCCATTGAGGACGTTTCTGCAGCAATTTTAATTGTAAAATTTAGATAAAAAATATGATTAATAAGTTTTGAGGGTTGAGCAAATTTGATAACACCGCAGAATAATAGCTACAACAATATCAACGAAAGAGTGTGTTTTGCCTTAAAATTGTACACCTCTTGCTTCAATCTAATGTCTGTTATATTGTTCTCACTACAATTTGCCAACTCCATTTTTCTTGTGTGTTCGATGCATAGTGGGATTGATACATTCAGCGTTTAGCTGCTTTAATATTCTTCTCTAAGCCAATTTTGATTAGTGTTATGTGTTATATATGTTATGATGCTTTGTTTATCTTATGGATTTAGTGGTAAGTATATTTGTTTTGCTAGGTTGGTTCTGTAGATGCCAATAATGTGTTTGTATATAATGTCTGAATCATGGAACACGTGTGTATTGCGTTTAGATTTTTCTTCTACATTGATTTAATGGGGATACCTAAGAATAGCTAGTTCATCAATACACAGTTGCCCATTTATATAATTTGAATATAAAAAAAGTGTTTTTATTTTTATTTTTATTCAAACAGACTTATAAATATTTTTAATAATTAATACACTTTTCAAATTATCTATCCAAAAAAAAAAAAAAAAGAAAACACTTTTTTCAAAAATCAATCCAAAGGCACTCCAAACTGCTTAACTTTGGAAAGATGATGCAATTGATAACAGAGGGGCCAACAACCTCCCGATTTTGATGAAAGAAAATGGCAGGATAATCATCTATTCCAAGAGCTTTGAGGGCCCCGATATTGAACATAGAAGATTTGATCTCAGCTTCCGAGACGGGAGCGTTCATATTAGCAACTAAATTCTGATCCACAGGAGGATAAGCGACAGAGGTTGAGATGCAGGGTCTCGATTGCACTTCTTCTGTGTACAGGTTGGCAAAAAATTCCGTGGCAAGATTTTCAAGGAGTCTTGATATTCAATCCAACATCCAGTATGATCACTGAGAGTTATACTCACGTTTTTTTATAAGAACTCATGGTTGAATTTTCACGTATCTTGCCCTCAAACGTGGGTCTATGAGGCCACATATAAGGATACTACACACAAAGCCACTTCCTTATAAAATCTTCATTTTCTTCAATTTTTCTTTCTTTTTTTTAATATGAGACTTCTTTTACCTACTTATTCAATAGTAACTCACTTAACTTTCTAACAAGTAGGCTTGAGGGCAAGACTGGTCTAGGAGCAGTGTGATATTTCTATCAAAAAAAGGAAAAAAAAAACAGTCTCATAATAATGTTTATGAGATATTCTAGTGTAGGTTAAAAAAAAGGAAATCTTTTTTACTAAGCCAATTATGTTGATGATAATATTGAGCTAAAGTTTAAGTTTTTGACTCCCTCATTTTCGTAACTTTAGTACTGACACACATGTTAGTGCTAACTCACTTACGATAAAAATCAAGTTTATAAAGTCAAGTTAGGCGAGTTCTTAAATGGAGACTATTAATTTAAAATTATGATCGTTTTAGTCTAAAACATATTAAAATAAAAATATCAAATTATTGTTTTACCCGTGTTTTCTTTCTTTGATTTTTCCTCTCTCTCCTCTGCCTTGCCATCTACCACTGTTCTCTTGCCCCCAACCCACTGCCGATACCACCTCATTCCATGGCGCCACCAACTTTGCCCCCTCCCCCATGAACACTAATTGCCCGTGGCTCACAGGCCTATATGATAAAAAAGCACCTCCTAATATGGTCACACAGTTGTTGAATGCTAACACTGCAAATATATTGGAGACCATTATAGATGACCACTACATAGAAATATTCAATAAAGATTGGCAGTGGCAGTATTGTAATGGAGGTTGGAGACAAAGTGTGGTGTGGAAGGGGTGAAATTTGGGGAGGAGAATATTTGAATTAAAAAAAATCACATTATGTAGTTCAAAGTGATGGTGGCTGGCGAGTGACATAGTGGTGGAGGTCAGGGAAGGGGGGAAGGGAGATGTTAGGCTATGAGTGAGAAAGTGATTTCAATGAAAGATAAAATAGATAAAATCTTATAAATATAAATATTAAAATATAAGTCAAATTATTATAGAATTATTATTTTTTATTTGATCTTTATCATTCATTCAATTTTTTATGGCTAAGATTTAGTCACCATCATGGCGACAATCTCAACCTTCCTCGTGTAAGAAGCCACCAGACGCCAGTCAATACAAAATCAAATTTGCAAATGCTCGTCCAATCGCACACAACTGCAAGAAAATACATCATTTATCAATAGTGTAGCCCAAATGGGCTGCCCGATTTACTTTTGCCAAACCGATGTGTCCCAGAAAAAAAAAAAAAATTCTATATATGGATGGGTGAGAATGAAATTGATAAGAAACCATATGCTAACAAACAACTCGGCTCAAGAAACTTATCGGGCTATCCAGTAGTTTCCTTAGCAATAAAAGGAATTATTCACAACATATCCAGCCAAAAATGGATATGGTCCAGTAATGCAAAACATTTCGCGAAACTGATGTGCTCTGCTTGATCAAAAGTTTCAGGACTTGGACTGTTCATGGCTTGAATTGTCCTGATGCAAGTTTCTCCTTTTTCTTTCTCGTCCGAAATAAAAGGTCTTCGGTATTACGAACATTAAAACCTGACAATGTGCGACGTGTTCCAAGGACAACACAAAAATGGGCAATTGAGAAACACTACCAAAGCAGATATGATGCCTTAATCAAATGCTAGGCACTAGCAAAATGTGCAAAACAAAAAGTACCATTAAGGGAGGAATGGCACATATATTTAAAAAATTTTAGAAGTAAATGATCAAACACATTGGAAGAATTGCAAGCTATGTTACTCTTCAGACCATTTATAACTTGTAGTCCTTCCATGGTTTGGCTTGAAATTTTATCACTACAGGATTATTTGAGTATATTCCCGCAAAAATAAATAAACTAAAATAAATACAAATGTCGTCTACAAGCAATAGCAATAGCATGCAATAGCACCAACAATTGTCCTCACTTGTCAAACATCAACTCTTCAATGGAATTCCTGACTTCTCCTTTTTGCCAGGGTCAACAGAAGGGAAGTCAATGTGCAGAGGCCGAAAAATCATGATCCATTGGTACTGCAGTTGCTTCAATCTTCTCATGTCCATAGTCCATCAGTTGAATAGACATCTTGGTAGGTGCAGGTGACTGCATGAGTATGAAATATAACTAAGTACCGGAAAATATTTTAAACTTCTATTTAGCATGTAGCTGATCCAATAGAGAATAAAGTAAACAAAAATGCTCACGCATTCAATACGATATAATTTCCCATCATGAAGAAGAACTCGAGCATCTTCATGATAAACTTTATCAGCAAATCTTCCAGGTTTTCTTGAATTCTCGTATAGACAAAGAAGCTTGTTATCTATCTCATCAGAGGCAACAGCTTGAAGCTGAAATAAAAGAGGATACATTTTCAGGATCAGAAATATGGAAAGGTATGGAAAAAAAGGAGAGTAAGAGGAACTTATGCATCTGACATGACCTGTTCAACAAGTTTATCTATCACATTGTCCAATGTGAATAAGACGTATGATTCAATCCCAGTTCCAAAAATCGCTCGACAGTTATTCTTAAATTTTCTATTATCAGAAGATCCATCAAGTACATCGTAGAGAGAACTCAAGAACCTGTAACAGAAAGGGCCCTCAGTCTTGCATAGATATGTGCTGTAGCTTCAAATTTGTAATAGAATATAACATTTCTAAGGCACATAACCTGTCATATTGATCAGTAGAGCTAATATCATTTGAAGAACTCCGCTTCCTTTCAGCAGATGATGAGTTGTTCTTTGCTGATTGTATCCTCTCATACAGTATCTGTCAAATCAGGTAATGAAAATACAAGATAAGGCAAATATATGCTATGAAACCTCGGTTTAGTCTGCAACCATAATCATAAATAGATACAAATATATATATTGACACATTTGTACCTGATGAAGTCTAAACAGCAAATAAAATGAATCATTTCCATAAAAAACTCGAGAATTCCTTTCTTTCTCATCCAACACTGGGGTTGAGGCAGTGAACTGTTGGAAAAGGTAACTCATTAGGCTAAGGATACAACATTTGAAACTTTCAATAGCCAAAAAAAAAAAAGGTAGATACAAAAACGTGGATATTGAAACTAAGGCTGGTTGAGTCAGTGTATAGAAATCAAGACTGAAGCTAGTGTTAATTGCATGCAGTAAAAGAGAATTAATCAATTTATTGCCAAGGGTGTGTTTGTGAGTTTTATTTTTGGGGGGGGGGGGAGGAGAGAAAGGAAGATGTTTGAAGAATAAGATAGGCTCACAACTACTCTAAAACCCCCTCCCTTCCCTCATTTCCCTTCCAAAACCAAAACTCATAAACACACCCCAAGTGACATGCTAGCATTGAAAAACCAATAATAGTACCAAAAAGGCGAAGAGAGCAAAGATAAATGTTTAATGAGAGCATATTGAGAAAAGAAAGAAAAAGGTTTACATAAAGAGAAACACGGCTAAAGAAGAGGTTGAAGGAATAGTGATGGATCTCATAAATTATAGGGTTTAGATAGGGAAGGAGTTAAAAAGAGAAGGCCTCACATAATTTATATAAAATTGATGTGATGTGCTGAAGAAGTTTTGTAGAATACTAACCCCATAGTGTCACCTATGCTAAGGTGGCATTTAAGGGGGACCACTTGAGAGGTGGTTTACCGGTGGACCACTTATAAATTGGTCCCCGGAGAAAATACAACAATAATAACAATAACTAAGTCTTATCCTATTAGGTGGGGTTGGCCACATAAATCATACGATGCATAAAATTTATCAATATATTATAAATTAGTCTTAAAAAAAAATAAATTATAAAATTTATTCATTCTCTCCCTCCACCGCCATGTCGAGAGAATGCTTATAATAAGGGGAATCAGTCTAGTCAATAAATTGCTACCATATGTCCTTTAAAAATCTACATGGTATATGTTTCTTTCTAATAAGTCAACAGGAAATTGTCACTTCATTGAATCGGTTAACGTATTTCACTTGAAGAAAAAGTAATGCTGTCTTTGCTCTTTTGAAATTGGTGTGCATCAAATGGATTAGTGACTATGTAAAACTCTTTACACTAACAATGAATCAAAATTAATCTTTAAAATGAAGCATGCCATAACATGAAAATAAACTGCATAAGCTTAACAATAATTTAAATCATACCTCTGATGAAGGCAAATTAAGTCCTCCCTCGCCAGCAACATTACCAGGTCTAGATGAAGCAGCTATATGTCCTTAAAAATAAAACATGTATTTCAGAGTTCCATTCACCATCAGAAAGTAAAGTTGAAAATAAAGAAACGAGAAACTAATGACCAAGTATTTAAGATAAAAGGTACAATAAGTGTTTGAAGTTATAGGGAAAATTGGAAAGAGATAGAAGAGAGAAATAGGATTCTGAAAGAAATCATGATGATGTGATGATTTAAGATGTGATGAAAACCACCCGAAAATACCTATTTCTACTCATATTCTACGAAGTACGATTATAGTTCAAATAGTACTATACTCCTAACATGATAAGACTCTGCTGTAATATGGTGGGTCACAAAGGCATAAATGAAGTAGCAAAAAATAATAATAATAAATTTGGTGCAAAAGAGTAAGACAAAAGACACAAAAGACAAAAGGAATTAATGTGATTTGGCTAATGTCTATATCCATGGACAAAGATAATAATTAAATATTTCATAAAAAGAGATAATGGCGAAGACTGCAAAAGTGGTTATACTCCACTTAAAATTCAAATCCTAAATACATTTAAAATATTTCAATATTTTTCTCACCGGTATATATATATTCAATGCTCAGAGAAGAATTAGAAGGAACAAAAAATTCTTCCCTACTATCAAAATGGTTGGAAATGATGACAAGATTGGGTGTGTTCGTGCCAAGAGCTGCGAAGCAAAGCTCTATTTATAGAGCTTTTGGTGCAAAGATTTTCAGCTAAACATTTAATGTATTCGATGCTTGGTTAATGCTTCCTAACTTGCTTTTGCAACATTTGATGATTGCCATCTTCAATTTATTATGGCTGCACCGGAAGTATGAATTACAGCACTTTTTGACCTTTTGTTAATTTGTTCCCATTCATTGGCTTGAAAAGTCAAGCCACTATTTCTGCAGACTCTTCGTTTAACAATAATAATAATCCTAAATAAATGCAATGACCAAGTATTCAAGACAACAGTAAAATAAGCATCAGATAGTGGTGTATTGCCATCATTCTTGAATCAATTTACTAACCTGATGCATTATTTAGATTTGTTCTTCCATTACTTAGCTCCATTCCGCAGGCCAGTGAGACATCCACATTCACCAGCTGTACAATGGACTTTGATTGCCATTCTTTGCAAGAACTTGGCTGTTCTAATCGAATACTCTCATTTTGATTTCTAGTATCATTTAAATTCTTTGGATTGATTATGGTAGTACTAACACCAGGACTATCATCTCCCTCGGCAAAACTTGCAGGGCCACTTCTAACAGCATTATCCTCAGCCTTGACAACATCTTCTGTACCCTCAGCTCCTTGGGGATGAGAAGGAACCCCAAGAATGTATTCCAAAAAATCTGTCCAAATCTTCATAATTTTATTCAACTGTTCAGGTGTACAAACTTCTTGACAGTAATATTCTATGAGCTGTTGCAAATCTTCATGAATCTCTGGGTCAGTAAACTCAAATTCCAAGTGAGGAAGACTAGGCTGTCTCTTTCCAGCAGCAATTGGGTGAAGAACTTCATCTTCTTTTTGTTTCTTCTCACTAATTTCTTTGATTTCTTCAAGTAAGGCTGTAAAATGCATAGCAAAAGAAAGAAATAGTAAAATCAGAACAATTCTTGCATTGTGACCCCAACAAATTGGAAAGTCAAAGTCCCATTGCTTTCTAAAAATAGCATACCACTTCTTTGCATGGGTTTACAGTGTCTACAGAAAACATTTTGTATTGTAATCAATACAAATAAATAAATATAATCAAGGAAAATTCTTGTTATGGCACATTTGATATAGATTTGTTTTTGATCAAAGATGCTGTGGATCATAATTATGTGAAAAAGAAAATAGAAGATATACGCCACAGACAAAAAAAAAAAATGGAAGACGATGATATCTCACATTGTTAAATTTTTGTTACCTTAGGAAAACTCTTAACAATTTATTTAAACATTTAAAAGCTACAGAATTCCATGACCTTGAAGTGAGAACAAATCTATTACCTATAGTGCTCAACCTTTCCATATCCTCTTTCTTAAAGCAGAGGCCAATTCGAACTTCATCTATGTCCTCCGCCTTCCATAGTTTACGTCCATGTCCTTCATTACACAAGAATTCAGATCAGATGAATAAATAACAGTCAGATTTTTTGGACCAAAAGATGAAGCTGAAAATGTTACGATTTCTGCGGCTAAATAAAAATAAAAGGGTCATGTTACATAATTTCCTTCATGACCCCAACATGGAATCTGTCTACACGAAGGAACTTGATTAGAAAGAATAACAAAAACCTAGACTTCATTGACAGTCATAAATTAAGTTGAACATTACCATTCTTCTCACATTGTGCCAAAAATTCATCAAATCCAAACATAAGATTTGGAAATTTTCCTAGTATATCAGCAACCTGGAAGAATAAGTTATGACAAGTTAGCTATTATATATCATTGCATGTCTTCTAAAGAGTAAACTTCTAGAGAAGAGATTTTGAAAATTATTATTATAAACCAAACAAGTTTTAACTTATTTTTTGGAGTCTCAACAAATATTTTCAGAAATTTTTAATGTTAAACAAACAAGATTTTTAAAATACTTAAGATGACATTCCAGAATATAATATTCCCTGAAATATGATTTCTGATAATATAATTTTAAACCTTGAAACAATCGCCTCCTTAATATATAACAAAACCCCTCAACTAATCTTGAACATTCAGCCATGATATAACCATTTTGATTAGCTCCTCTCACTCTAAAAATACTCCACTCCATTCATGCAATAAACTCCCAGCTCTATGCAGAAATCTTTTGTATTTTCCTATGACTTATTCTTCTTCATTTCCATATTTCACCATCACAGTTTTTGTTTTAAGGTCAATTTTCAATGCCATCCAAATTAAATTACCCATATTGACAAGATTAAAAAAACTTATGTTTAAAGCGTGCCATGAACTCCAACTCTTTTCGGGTAATTATTTTTGTGTTGTAGACAGATAGGAAATGCAAAAGTTTCTCGTAATCCTCTGGAGTTCGTAATTTGTCTGCAACTTTTTCAAGGAAAGCAACTCCTTGACTGCACATACCTGAGATGAAAAAATATGGAGAAAACTATAATACTTTCCAAGAAAGAAGAGAACTATAGAACCCAAACAAACAAATTGAAAAGATTTTTTTTTTTTTTTGCTTATAAGTGAACATGGAAAAGACAGTGAGTCTTGGTGCAATAGCAAAGTTGTCGTTTTCTGATGTAGAGGCACGAGTTTAAATTCCGAAAACAACCTTTTTATCTGTGGGCAAAAGACTATGTGTATCTATCTTTGGTTGCTCTTTTTTTTATAAGTAAAACATAGAAAACAACCTTAATCATAAATATAAAATACAAAGCATACTCAATTATGGAGAACAATCAAACAAAATAGATCATGATTTTTTTTGTAACCATTTTACCATGATAAGTGTTAGAAAAGTGAAGACAAAGTTTTGCGTTAGATAATGAATTTTCAAGTGTTTTGTGTTTTTATTTCTTTCTTTAATTTTTTCCACATTTGTTTCCTCCCCAAGCGAACATGAAAAAGATATGAGATGTAAATATAGGTTTTCAGAGTTAAATCATTGTATATCACAAGGACATAACATTTGCTTGGAACACTGAAATGACATTGAAAATAGGTCTGTCGATTAGAATGGAATGTATTGACATACTTTTATGGAACATTATAGCTGTGAATGCAATAACGGGAAGAAGATGAGTAGACTCTTCAAGGAGATCTTCATGGTCCCGGAAAAGTTTGGCAACCTGGAGCAAGTCTAATATATCATTAAAATGGATGTCTAAAGAATCATTAGACCTACCAGGCACAAAAAAAGAAGAAGACCAATATAATAAATTTGCTTTACTATAACAAATAAACATAGGCATAAACAACACAGACCTCCCGGTAAACCTCGTTATTAGACTTGGTTTGCTTTATGTACATATTCATTATATGCATAAATGACTCATAAACACGATCATTGCCTTTAAACCGAATCTGCATGAAAAGAACCCTATCAGATCAAGCTCAAAATTGAAACTGTCCATTCATTGTGGACCTTGCAACATACCATGAGAATTTAACCAAAATACAACAGGATATTGTTGTGGAAATATCACTGACAATAATTTCAATTTTCACATGTATAAACTTAAATTCAGCCAGCAGTCATACGTTACATGTTACTCTGTCTATGTGTGATGCTAATTAGTTTTTCTACTGTGTTAGCATGCACATATATGATCAAAGGCATACATAAAATGCCTAATATTTTTTTTACCTTAATCTTCCCTTTTTTACCTTAATCTTCCCCATAAGATACACAGCTTTTGCATATCCAACAGGCTCCTTCTGCGGATCTTCTTCATCCTCTGGTGTCATTTCATATCCACTCGGCAGGAAGGCGTTAAATCCATAAATAAGATCATCATGCCCTCGAAACAGCTCCTTCAACCTCACCACGAGGCCCTCTATATCGGTTCTACAAAAGTGAACGAAAGAGATACAAATCAATTTCTGCTGAAAAATCAATCAAGATCTCCGCTCCCAATAAACTAACTACAAACCATAACTAAGACAAAAAAAAATGTAACACAAAATGATCAAACCTTCCAGTCTTGTAATCACTTAAGACTAACAAAACGTCTTCAAACTTTTCCGGTAATGTGTCCTTTACTGTGTTGATATATACCCAGGCGTCATGTCTGGTTACGTTCCCAAAACTTGCATCCATCCTTTAAGGTTAAGCCGAGCTTCATTCCACAAAATTCAGTAAAAAGGTTTAAACTTTAGACCACTGGAGAAAATTGATCACAAACTATTATCACAAACATCTCCAAAGTCCAAACATAAGCCTTAGCTAGAGTTAACACCAACAAAAAATAGACAAACTGAAAAGCTATCAAGAACAAGAATGATTCAAACATTTAATGTTAAATCACTAAGTAAATTATCGAGGTAAGCGTGTATCAAAGTGAAATTCAGACATCGGAACCTGTTAAGGATGCATGCAAGAAGAACAAGTGATCAATTTACGAGAATTCCCACCTGTAAGCTGGAGCAAAAGGAGAAAGGACAAGATTTTTCAGAATTCGAATGTGAGTTGCCGGAACTCCGCAACAAGGTCGTCAAGGAAAAACGGAGTCTTTTGTGTAACTGAGAGTGTTTCTCAATGCACCGCGAAACTACGGAGTTTGATATGAAAATATATAGTAGTGGCGCGTGCTTGTGCGTTGTGTGTCACTCTGTAAGGATGGGATATTTTAATCACATACACATCCAAACACTTTACAAATATTAAAGAACAAACAAGATATTAGGCTCTCACGCGCTTCTTACCTTAAAATCTCACATGTAATAATATACGTGATTAAATAATATTGTAAAAATCTTTTATACTAATAGATTTAAATCATAAAATATATAAGTATTATGAATATAAAAATTGATTTTAGATATCTTAACGTGCATAAAATTTGTTTTCAACTCAAATCTATGTTAATTTCACTCAAAGCAATGTACTATTTAAGTTTGGGATTGTTTGTTTGTTTTTTTTTTTGTCAGAATTTGGGGTTGTTTGTTTAAATGAGCTAAACATAAAGTCTCCTTTAGATTGTAGTTTCTTTTTTATTTCCAGCACATAAAAAAAAAAAAAAGAAAAAAGAAAAAAAAAAGAGAGCTAAACATAAAGTTTTTGGATTTTTTTTTTCCAGTGGCAATGAGGAACGAACTTCTAGCTTCGTACATATTACCTAAACCTCTTACTATTAGACTATTCCTAATAGCTTAAAGTTTGGATTAATTAGGTTGGTATAAAATATAAAATTTGAATTTGACTCATTTAATTTAGGATTAATTTGTTTATTTTGTTATCAATTTTGTAGAATATTTTTAAAGTTTATTATTTTTATGTTAGAAATGAAAGAAATAAATATTAAAAGTTCTTTAAAAATTACAGCTACATAAATAATAGTAATATATAATTTATTATTGTCTAGCTTGTAATTTTTTTATTGAATATATACAGATATAAATGAGTTACTCATGATTTTCTAATATCAAGTTTACAAAACTTGAGGTTGACTTATCTATATAGTCGAGTCTAAAATTCGAGCTTGAACTTATTTTTTTATTTAAACAAACAAATTTGAGCCGGCATTTAACAAAATGAGCTCTAATTATGCACGAATAGCTCAACTCATATATTTGAAATTATCGAGTTTTTACGTACTAGTTATTATAGTATGTATTATATAGACTGTTTAAATTTAATATATATACAACAATAAAAAAAAAATATTGTTCCATTAGATGAAATCAGATAAATTTAATATATATGATTATAAATAATTTATTTAACTGACAAAGATTTAGTATAAGATAAAATAATTTACTTTAAGAAAAGTATATAATTAAGAAATTTTGAAGACATTGTTTTTTATTATGTTTTTTGTGCAAAACAAATCATTTTGTAATGTACTTAAAAAGTATAATTAGAAAACTCAAACTTAAAATCTAATAATTATATTATTTAATTTTGTTTTATTTATTTATAACAATATTTAAATGCACATATTATTATTTTTGTCAATATATATATATATAGACCAATATAGCAAAGCTTGATAATAACAAGCTAAGTCTACAAATACAGTCAATGAAAACTACTCAATTTTAAATAAGATATCAAAACATAGATTATTTTGCAAACTAAGGAATAAATATAAATTAATAACTAGTGAGCTTGTCAGATATCATTTTGATTCTAATGCCACTCCTAACCACGGGTTGTATAGTAATGGAAAATGGTGTTTGGTGCATGCTTTAGAGTTTAATTCAGAAATTAAAAACACCCATGGACTTCACATATCAAAGCTAATTGAACACATGACAATCACTTCTATAGTGACACATACACGGTCATAATTTCATAGTATTCCTGTCAAAATCCAAAGCATCCATGAATTGATGGTACTAGTAGTAGTGCCAGTTGCTGTTGTTGTTGGAGTTCCAGTAGAAGTGCCCATGTATAGAATGGATGGCACGTGAATTCTACTCGTGCTGCAGTACATCACCTGCAGAACATAATGTGTAGAGCACACTATTGAGTCAAAACAATAAAGTTCCAATCAGCCACCACCAATAGATGCTGCTGATTTATCTGTCTTAGACGCAATCCTTCGATACTGCATACACATTGACAGCAATGAAATAAGCTAACTCACATCATTTCTCATGATCCAGCATAACTGCTACCAAAAGGAAAAAAAAGAAAAGAAAAGAAAAAGGAGCAAACATAGAGACACCAAAAGAAAGTGTCACCAAACCACCATAGTAGGGATGAACCCCTCCCTGGGATCAGCTTCCCCCCTTGAGTTAGATCTAGAAGAAGGGCGACACGCCTAACACAAAGGAGAGAGCTCCAGCGCTAGGGTTTGCGATGTGGGGAGAAAGCTAATGCACATATTAATTGTATATATACAATATAAAGGAAGAAAAATTATGGGCCGAGCATTGAAACAACACACCACCATTCATCCTGTTTGCAAATTTCTTTTAAAGACTCAACTTAAAATGGCAATGATATAACTGAAACATGCCCTAAATATTAGTGTTCATTTACTACATTTCCAACTCCTAGCCCCACGAGTAAAAGTTCATTGAAATGGTTAATGAAGTTGATTTTTTCTCCAACAAATTTATTAGCTTGCGTTTTGTAAATTGGGAAAAAGAAACACTTATCCTAAAAGTTATTTACAACTATTTTTTACCTAGCTATCACATCCTCCCGATGCTCGAAGTCTTACTCTCTCATTAGTAGGAATGGCAATAGGGATCCATAGGTGGAGATGATATTTGTGAGGATATTCGCAGATGGAGATCCGAATATGAGGATATTTTTCTATGGGGATGGGAATGGAGATAAAAATCCCCTAGCAGTGGCTTTAGGAATGGAGATGAGGATTATGCCACCTGCTTTGTGGAAATTTTTGTTCTGAGGATATATTGATAATTTTCTATACAAAATTAATATTTATTATATTTTTAGCACAAAATAAAAAAATACAATCTTAACTTACTCACCCTCTCACAGACTCATAAATTCATTATTGTTTATTATAGTATTCTTGTGACAGATTGGTAATTGCAACTTGATTTAAAACTTTGAAAATTTGGCATTAATGATGTAAGACTATGATTTAAGACTTGGATCAATTTTATATTATTATTTTTAAGTTTTATTTCATTTTATACAAAATTTTTAGGTTAATTAAATTGCTTAGACAAGTTTTCTTAATGTTTTATAACATTTGTTTGGGAATATCCGTGGATCCCAAATGGGGGTGTGGATTCGTGGACATTAATGGAGATGGAGGTGAATTTTCCCTTGTAGCGGAGAAGGAGGATGGAGATTGAGAGAACTCTACATGAGTGGGGCAAGGAGTGGGGGACTACTCCTAGCCCTCACTCCACCTCGCCCCACTGTCATCTTTATTAGTAGCCTATTATAGGTTTTTGATTTTTTTTAAAAAAAAAAAAAGCTTCTAGCGAACGTCATCTCCATAGAATAATATTGAGCAAGTTCATTGTGATGTTAAATAGGTCATTCCCTGCCATTTTTTTCAATGTGAGCGGGTGGGGTTAGGTGAGTTATAGAGAGATGTCATAAATGGGATAAAGATTTTTTTGGAGTTTGGTTATGTTATGGTGTCGAGACCTTACTCTAGCCATGGTTTTAGATGTGGAACTACGTGAGCTGGTTGGGGTTGGCGGTACTATCTAACATGCACTTCGACCAATAAGATATATACACCACACACTTTCCTTTTAACCACATTTACAAGTATTGTTAAATACATGAAAAAGTGTTGTTAAGTGCCTTTAGCTCCATTTAGCCACATTTCAAGGAAATATCTAGAAATATGGCTAAATGGTAGTGCATTTAACCATGCTTTTTCATATTTTTAGCCAAATTTTTCAAGACATTTAACCACACCTTTTGGCAAGGTGCATAGTGCACCTTACTAAAGACATTTACACCCATAGTGCATAGTGCATTTAACCATTCTCCGAGATTGTTTGTAGAGTGTGGTTTCTACCAAATCTATCAATCCCACTCCCTTTGTAGAGTGAGCCTTGTTTGTAGAGTGTAGTTTCAATCTTTTCACCATTGTTGTGCTTTAGAATTGATTTTGAACTTCAAATTTGTTTTTCAAATCATTTCTTTCTCAAATGGGAGTAACTATCTAATTGTGTTAAGAGGTTTTGGATTAAATCAACCAAGTTATCCAGGATAACCCATAAATCGAAAAACAAATTAGGTTGGGTGTTGTTTTGGATCCAAATCTAGCTATGTTTTGGCAATTAGTATCATGTTTGGTTTAATGTTTGAAATAAATTATAGTTTGGGCAAAAACTAAACCAAACATGTTATAAATTTGATATTTTTTTGCTATTAATTAAATCTTCTTTTTTCCCCTCCTTAGCCACTTGCATCATATATTTCAACCTTTTCATTCGCACGAATGTATGTTTCTACTCGCTTCTTGGTTAAATGACTCTTTTTCTCGTTTTCATGCTTTTCTCTTCACTTTTTTATTTTGAGGGTTTCCCTTCCCCCCCCTTCCCCTACCCTCTCCTTTAGATACTAGAAAGACAAGTATTAAAGGGGCGAAGAAAAATCCAATGAAAAGATGTACGAAACTAAAACAACCAATTCGATTTTAGAAAGGACAAGATTTGTATCAAGTTCCTTATATCCATTTCAACCAATTCTTAAATCATATAATGATATGTGGATATTTTTCTTAGAATGAGTAATTTAAAACTTAAAAATATACACTTTTCTCAAGAAAAATGTGTATTTATTATTATTTAATTTGAGAATTTGATGGAATAGATACAAGGAATTTGATCTAAATTTTTTCTTTTTAGAAAACACGAAAATCATGAAAGAAATGTCTCTATCTATTGCTCTCGTGCAAACAGTATGAAACCAAATTGTACCAAATAGTTTTTTCCAATTAGAAATTGCAGTATATATTGTCCACCATTGACAAATAAAGAAAATTGTTTAATGGCATATTAATTGGCATGCCATATTAGATATGATAGAATATGATAATATTATACGTTATAATCTTATTCGTTATTTGGTATAGTTAATATATTATATAAATTTATCCATCATAACCCCTTTATATACTAAAAAGATGGATAACTTAATCAAGTCTCGGAAGACCGTATTAGGTCTGTTTAGCTTTTGATATGTACTCTTTCACTTTTTGTTTTTTAATATATTTTATTAAAATAAAAATAATTATTAAACAAATATTGAAAAAATAAAAATTATATAAATAGAAAAATATTATTTATTGTAAAATAACGAATCAAACTAATACAAAAACATATCAATAACAATTTAATATTAAAATATATAAATAATAAATAATATTAATATAAATTTAATTATATATAATAAAAATAATTATATATAATCTATAATGCAATCAAATATAAGAATGTGATATTAATACTTATTGGATTTTAATACATAAAAAGTTAAAAACTCTCTCTATCTTTTTCTTTCTATCTAATTTTTTATATTTATGAAAAAATAAAAATATTTATCAAAAATATATAAATAAATAGCCAATGTATTTTCAATATAAAATTATATTTATATATAATACAAAAATAATTAAAATAATGATAATGAAAAATAATAAATATTTAAAGAAAGGTTAATTACAGTTTACTCATGTATTAGAAGCTATATACATTTTATCTCCTACATTTTAAAAATGTACAACCTGACACCATTTATTTTCATAATATACACGTTGGCCTCAAATAAATACACTATACTTTCCTAAATTTTTGGGTCATGTGTGAATTGATCCTCTGAACTTTCCAAAATGTGCCATCTGACACCCTGTATTTTTGTTTATAATTGATGAAAAAATTAACAGAAGAGGCCAAAGTGCACATTATAAAAATGCAGGGTGTTGGGTTGCACATTTTTAAAATGTAGGGAGTAAAGTGCACATGGCCTATAATGCAGGAGAGTAAACTGTAATTAACTCTTTAAAGAATTATATTAATTTTAAATTTTAAATTTAATAATTAATAAAAATTATATTTTGTTATAATCTCTTTTTTTTGTTATATTTTATTTAATAAAATATCTTATATAATGACATATCTAATATTACATAGTATTAAATTTTTATCAAACCTTATATAATCAGACTTTATATTATCAGCCTTTATCCTATAAGATCTTATCCTATCAAGGTGTCAAATGGGCCCTAAGAGATATAAATTTGAGAACACAAGATATGAAAATAATAAAATAAATTTATAATTAAGAAGGACATTTAAAATACATGGCAAATTAAGACACACAGAATCTAAATGTTCACAAAGTAGGCAGAAAATCAACACAAAATTATAACTAAGAAAGACATTTAAGAGATAAAACTCATTGGGAAACGGGGAATTTAAATCTTTTACAATTGCTTATTATTAAATTAAGAAAGAAATCAATATTAAAGAGACACACAAATAAGAATATACAAAAGTAGAAAGAATATAAAAAATTTTAACCACATACTTAATTTGCATTAAACAGATTGGGTAGTCATTCTTTTATAATAAACCTAGACTAGGAAGTTACATGACTCATATTTTCGTTTGGCTTAAGTAAGTTACATTACCATTTTGTCTTGTATTTATGGGTCTTTATAATGTTTCAGATTTAGAGTGCCTCATGTGTATGCTTTATTTGAGGATGAAGTTCCATACTGTCTAGGAAGGGCTCTTGAGGAGTCTTTATATACGGAGATGTTTAACGTGTAAATACTCATGGAATATTGAGCTAGGATTATGGATTTGACCTAGTCTTAATACACGAATGCCTTGTCCTGTCCCGTCTGCTTGTGTGGGCCTATGTAAGTCGATTTTACCATGGACTTAAATTTTGTTGGACTCTTTTTAAACCTAAATGTTTATTCGTTGCCAATGAGTGACTTCTTAGTTGCTCTTATCTGTTGAGAATGCTTAATTGGTAAGCAACATTGGTCTATTTATTGGTCCTAACAAAGACAAAGAACGCACACCGGCTCCATTTTTCTCCCTGAAGATTTCTCCTCTCCCTCCTTTTCATCTTCTTATTTCATATCCAAGCGCCTCATAAAAATTCCCACAACATAGCGAACTAGAGGAACAAGATCAGGTTCATCGTGTGGCGGAGATCAGACCCACATCTAATCCTAGAGGATTACCCGTTGAAGTTAATCCTTCGAGTTTTGCTTTGGGTAAGGTGGAGATAAAATAAAGACAATGTCGATTCGTGCCGCATAACTGTTCTATCTATTCCTCACTTGTTCTTATTTTTCGGTTTTATCTTTGGTTCTTCTTGATTCTAACAGCTAAAATATTAGCATCCAATCTTATATTTCCAACATATCTAGTCTGCAGACTTGCAACTTTGGCACTTCAAGTGAAACAAAATCAATGGCATCCACGAATCAACAGGTTAACAACCATATACCTGATGATCTTGCCTTCAAGATCCTGTCCAAATTGCCTGTCAAATCTCTGAAGCGATTTAGATGTGTACACATATCCTGGGCCCATTTATTTGAAAACCCACATTTCATGAGCATGTACCGCAGGAATTTCATATCTAAACATGAGCGTGATAATGATGATTCACGTGTCCTCTTTAAGCAGTCAATGCCAAGGACATTTTATGAGGATAGGCTCTTTTCGCTTTCTGGTGAGAGGTTTGAGAACATGACGAAACTAGATTGGCCACCTCCATTTCAAGAGGAAGAAAGAAATATCTCTATTATGGGTTCTAGTATCAATGGCACACTTTGTCTCACCTCAGATTACGCCGTTGTATTGTGGAACCCAGCTACTGCGGAATTCAAGGTCATTCCTAATGGCACCATTGACTTTCCACTTGGTGTAGAAATTAGTGTTTCCCTTGAAGGATTTGGGTATGACATTGTGAGGGATGACTATAAGCTCATTCCATGTGCAACTGTTATCAGAGATAGACACAACGAAGTTTTGGCGAATATGCCAGAGTTTCCGGAGCCCATATGGCAGATATATAGCCTAAGCAGTAACTGTTGGAGAAAACTTGATGTCAAAATACCTTGTCCTAATTGGGGCCTTTGTTTTCAGGTATACTTGAATGGGGTATGCCATTGGTGGGGTCGTGTATCTATTGGCGAAGAGGTATTGGTCTCATTTAACTTGAGTAACGAGGAGATCCTTACAACACCCTTAGAGCATCAAGGTTGTTATACATTTGGGTTTAGACACTTGACGCTGCTGAATGGGTCCATTGCTATGATCACGTGCTCTTTTGAGAATGACCGGTTTTTTCATATTTCAATCTTGGGTGAATTAGGTGTGAAGGAATCATGGACTAAACTTTTCACCCTTGGGCCCTTGCATGGTGATATGTATCCTATTGGAGTTGGGAAGAAAGGTGATATATTCTTTAGTAAAGACGATGAAGAAGTGTACCAGATTGATTCACAGGCTCGTAAATTGGTCCGGTTTGATATCAGCACCCAGGCAATTAAGGAGATTGGTCTTAATGGAAAGTACAGAACTTGTCAGATAGTAATTTATAAAGAAAGCTTTCTTCCTATTGGAGGAATAGATTGTTGATTGTTTCTTCTTGTCTAAGCACAAAGTATTTATTTAGAGTATCCTTTTAGTATTTATTACTTCTTCAATGTTATGAAATTATTTGTACACAAATTGAGAAGGAATCAACTTTGTACTATGGAGTTTGATTTATCAATTTTATTTAGATGCTTTACGATCCCTTTTTATTTTCACATTTTTTGGTTGCTATGTCAATAGTTGAATGGTCTTCGTGATCCGTGATATAGCTCATATTTGAGAAACTTTAGATAATCTAGAGTGTGAAATTTTTTTGCATGAACGGCACTATATTTTGGCTTTTAAAACTTAAAGTAGCATACTGCATATACATTATATTTGCTCCATTAGTTTTAGTGCTTCAGTATTTTAGTTTTATTTCATATCAATTAACCAGGGCTGGACACGCAGCTTGATTGCTTAGTTAATCAAACTTATGAACTTTGAAGCGATCTCAAGAAATACTAACGTGAAACATCCGAAATCTACTTAAAAGAAAGCGGATTAATTATTAAAGACAAGATGCAAAATGCAAACTCATACTAAAACAAAAACAAAATTCGAAGTGCACCAACTCTGAAGCATACGCACTTTAAAATGACTGTCGTACTCGTGACAGGTACGTATCACACTACAAGAAAAATAGAAATTAGTGGCAGATAATTTGTGGCGAACTCAATCTCATTTGTAGTGGAAAATCAACGCAAAAAGGGCTTTATAGAATGTTTATTCTACTTGATATGGGTATTAAGTGATTTATTGTATTTGAAAAAATATTAGAGAAATATGGGGTTTTGAAAGCTAAAATCTAATGAACTCGCAACATATCAGCACATTTTTTGTGAAATTATGTTGATATATTGTGAATTCTCCCCCTATCACTATAAAAAATCACGTGTTTTATATATAATTGGTGCATATTGTATCATAGGGTATAGCAACAATAATTGAACTATCTCACGGGTATAATAATCTTAAATTACTCTTCTATAAATAGTTTCTTCAATAAAGAGTTGAGAGTTGTGAGTAAAAGAGAATTGATAAGGGAGTTGTGAAAGAGAATTGAGAGTTAGTATAAAGGAGCTGTGAAAAGCGAGTTAAGTGTCTGAAGATTCATAAGACTTGCCTACTAGAGGCACAAAAAATGAAGAAACCAATATCGTTAATTCGCCTAATTGTAGCAGATAACATAGGCATAGACAACACACACCTTCTGGTAAAGCTGAGTTTTAAACTTTGTTTGCCTTAAGTACATATTCAATATATGTATGAACAATTCATAAACGCCATCATCGTTGTCTTGAGTTTGACTCTGCATGAAAAAGAATCCTGCCCATTCTAGGTTGATCTACGTAACATGAGAACTTAACCAAAATGCAATAGGACATTGTTGTCGAACTATTACTGCGAACAATTTTAGAGGAATACACTTAAAATCAGCCACCAATGGAACATTCCATGTCACTATTTGTGTGGGTGCTGCCAAGAGTTTTTCTTCTATGCTGACATGCACATATGTGTCGAAAGACATACATAAAATGCCTCGAATTCAACAGGTGCCTACTTTTCATCCTTCTGTGGAAATATGATTTCATATTCCTTTGGCAAGAACATGTAAAATCCCAAAATTATACCTCAATGCCCTTTGGGCAACAATTTCGCTCTTGCTAACAAAGCCACCGTATCAATTCTAAAATTGGAATAAAAGAGACTCAAGCGGTGAAGGATGTGGCACAACATGGTAGGAAAATTTATATTTGATTATTAAATGACAAAAAGTATTTTATGATGAATTTGTAATAATTCAAAGCTATAAAAAAAAATTATTCTTCAATTTCAGGTTGTAGAACTTGGATCACCAACAAAAACAAGGCCATCATCTTCAGCTAGTCATTGAAACTTAAAACCACGACCCGCCGTCTTCTCAAACTTAGATATTATTAAAAATTGATAGAATTTTTACTTAGTATATTTGTAGCTCCATAGTCATGGATCACTAGCTGCAATGTTTTCAATTCTATTTTTTCGCAGCAGTTTCTAAACCGCCACTATGTTTTTCCTCCTTCTAAAGCTTGGTTTTTCAAGGCAATTTCATAGCTTGTGGCAATTAGCAGCAGTTGTTCTAGCAGTTTACTAAAACCACCGCTAATTGATCTAACGATGCTTTGGAAACCACTGCGATTTGCATTTAGTGGCGGTTACATGCAATGACTATTATTTCTACAATTTATGCAATTTTAGCATGAACTTGTTATGAGATTTATTATGAACTTGATATGAGAAGAATTTTATATACTTTACATTTTAATATCTTTTTAGAGTTTAATTGGTATGCACTAATAGTATAAAATAGTTTTACACTGTCAACCAATAAAAATAGAGAAAAGTGAGAAATCATGGTGGGTCCCTCATTATAATGGATAATTATTTGTATGAGTTGACATTTTCCACTATTTCTATTGATTGACAGTGTAAAATTATTTTACACTGTCAGTACATTTAAATTAAATTCATCTTTTTAATATGAATTTTATATTTCAATTCCAACTTTTAGTTATTTCCATTATATATACGTAATTACAATATTCAATATATAAATAAATATCAATAAAAATAAAACTATATTCAAATAAAATAAAAAAATTATAAAACAATTGTGGCAATTCTAACCGTCGCAATAATACAAAATCAAATACTGAAATAATGGCAGCGGTTTAACCACCATAAAAAATCAAATGAAAAATTCACGACAAAAATCATTTTTAGCGGTTCAAAGCAAAAGATACTAGCGATTATCAACCGTCACAGGAACCGTCACAAAACATATCTAGTAGCAATTATTCCAATGGTTAAGAAAACCACCACCAAATGAGCCCTCGACGGTACCAATGGCGTTGGTTTTGGAACCGCTGTGAGAGGTGTTTGGTAGCGGTTAAAATCATCGTGAATGGTAAATACAATCGCCACAATACGTCAATTTTTCTGTAATATATTAAGTGAAAAGTCCATTGATTTTTATTAACACCTAAGTTTGAGAATATGGCGGGCCGTGGTTTTGAGGTTTATGATTAGCTGAAGATGACAGCCTTGCTTCAGTTGGTGAACCAAGATCTACATTGAAGAATAAATTTTTTTTATAACTTTCAATTATTATAAATTCATCATAAAAGCATTTTAATAATCAATATATATATATATATATATATATATATCTTTTAATTCAAACTTCAACTCTTGCAATTCACTATTTGGTGAGCCACGAAGGCATTGTTGATCTTGTAGGACCAGAAGTTGATTTGAGCACCTAAGTGGGGCAAACATCAAATCCGATGCCTCGATCACGTCCTAGGTGCTCTTTTCCAAAGACCCTAGTATAGGCTTCATTCTCAAGAAACATCATCTCCCTCTACATATCTAACTGTTCGTGCATGTAATTAACAAGATATATATATAATCAAATCTCCAATGCATATACAATTTCTTTATTTTTCAATAACAATACATATTCATACATAAGATATTGTACTTACACTCTTTTGCCTAGCCTCATCATTAACAAAGATCTATCCTTTTTCTTGTCTGTAATAGAAAATAATTAATATGGTCGCCCAGTTTGAGTTTCCTAATAGGTAGTAACAAGTTAGTAAAATAATGACATAAGCAGTTTAATATTGAAAATTAGAAAAATAAGTAGAATGTATGAACCATACCAATTCATGCTTCTTCCTAGCTATTGTTTTAGAGCCAAGAGTATAAGGAATAGTCTATTTGCATCGATTGACAACATTTTTATCACAAATCTCCTGCATTATTACCAAAAAACAAAGTTAATAAATAATATACAGACCTAAAGATTTATTCAATGTATATTTTATTACCATTGTTTTGGCACTGGATCTATAGTTTAAAAATGCTGCCCATTGTTCCTTAGGGATGCCATCTGGGTGATTGTTAAGGTTTTCCTCCCAGGTATGTCATTAATTATAATGATCGGCAAACAGCCTCACCCGATTATCCTTCCATTTCTGTACAGGATTTTCAATTATGTACCTTTTGTTTTGCTCATCATGAATATTAAATTTTTTACTTCAAGATAATCATAATAGAGTAAATGTTAGTAAACAAAATGAGTTAAAAATTAAATTTTTATTGTTGAATACGATTCATACCTTTATAGTGTTATCGCAAATTTGTTTTTTGTAATTCTTCGGAACTTCGGTGCCATTTTTCATAACAAATTGGGAAGTTACCAAAATTGTTGGCAATAGAACCCAAAATCCCCTTAAAAGTTTAACTACCTCTCAAATTGGTTGACCATCTTGATTCCAATGTATGTCCACTTTCTTTCCTCAAGAAGCTCAAAAACGTCTTGAACTCTCAAACTACTTTCCGTAACAACATTATCTTCATCAATAATGTAAAGGCAATCAAGCTATTAGAATCCAAAAATAAATTTCACCTAAACCAGAAAATCAAAACTCATTGGCCGTTCGCTAAACTGCCGCAAAAACCGCTGCAAAAAGAAAAATTGCAGCCGTTACTTGGAATCGCCGCAAATAATCCGCTGCAGACACCTTATTTTGTTGTAGTGAAACCTTTAAGCTTTGTAATCCTTAAAGATCTCCAAGAAGCTTTTATATATTTGCTTCTCATCTCGGAATGTGGTCCTTATTGTCGCGAGAAATTCTGAGGCTGATGTCTCCAAATTTCTATCCATCCTTTGGAGTTGACCCCTGCTTCATTCCACAAAATTTAATAAAATGTTTATAGATCATTGGAGAAAATTGATGACAAACTATTATCATAAACTTGTCCAACATTTGATCTTAACTCATGAAGTTAAGCATTCAAAGGGGTATTGAAAAAACAAGAAAAAGAAAAAGAACTGAACAGCAATCAAGAACAAGAAAGATTCAAACATCTGCACTCCATTACTGCCATGATTCACAAAAAAGAACTCACAAAATTGAAGTTACAAAACAAAAAGAAAGAATAAAACAAACACGAGAAGAATGCATGCAAGAAGAACAAGTGAACATACAAAAAGAAAGAATGAATGCAAGTTTTTACAATGTGAGTGTGAGCTACCACAACAAGCTCCTACAAGGAAAAACTGGAGTCTTTGCGTAATAGAGAATTATGAGTGTCGGCATCAGAGAACTGCGTAACAGAGAATGAATGCAACGCACCAAGAGACTACAGAGCTTGATATCAAAGATAAATTGGCGGGTTTTTTTCGTGTTTGTGTTATATATTAGCTAAAATATTAGTTGGACTTCCGTATAACGGTCTTAGCTGGTAGTGAATGTTTAGACTTGAGATAAAAGAAAAATCAATATTTATTTCTTTTTCTCCTTATTATGTCCATTTTGATATCTAAATAATATTTCTCATTACACACACCCAAATACTTCAAAATATTCGAGAACTAGAAATGGAGCTGTGACTAGGGACGTAAACAAACGCAGGTGAAGATGACACGTTGAACTTAAACTTCGGATTCGTTTTGTTCGAAAAATATAATGATTGAGTTTATTTATTTTTTTCATCAAAATTTTTAAAGTTTGTTATTTCAGTATTTCATAAATATTTTTATGCTAGAAATGAAATAAAATTAAAAACTATTAAAAGTTCTTTAAAATTTAGGGTTAGGTGAATAAAAAATAGGGTCAAATAAAGTTATAATTTACTAAGTATAACAGTAGATGTGTTCAAGATCCAACCCAACCTATATCCTGTCCCAAGCTCAAGTTTTTTGGGTTGAGTTCAAACTTTAAAATTTTGACATAATACATTTTCAAGCTGATTTAGTTTGGTCATCTCCTCTCTGTTCTATGTTACAATTTTTTAAAAGTTGTATTTTTTAAAAATTAGTGATAAATTTTAAAATTTTTATATTTGAATTAATGCATATTATATTACATAATATTATCTTTTATTGATATAATTCATTTTGAAATATGTAATATAAAATATCTCTTAAATTTTGTTTTTTACTTCCAAATTTTTATGACTTTACAATGCATAATATTTAAATTTGTATATATTATCTAAAGGCTTAAATATGTTTTTTGGTTTTAGTCTTTGTAAAAAAATTTATTCATTTTTGGTCTCTCATTTTTTTAATATTATATTTTTAGTCTTTATCGTTCTAAATTTAAGTCCGAAAAATTATTTTAAAACATACGTTTACCTTTTGTAAATATTGAAAATTTTGTTTTATTCTTATATATATTTTAACAATCCTCTTTTGGTCCTTATAAGTATCATTACTTAACAGTATTGACTAATAATATGGACTAAAAGCATAATATTCAAAAAAAGGACTAAAAGCCAAAAAATTTTTTTTTTAAAGGGACTAAAACGATCTATATTTATAGGAACTAAAACCTTATTTAAACCTTATCTAAATATCGGTTGATTTGATCATTAATTGTGCCATTATCAGGCCGGGAATGAATCATAATAAAACTAGTCAAAAAATCGAGTTAAAATTAGGTATAGTTAAACTTGGCACAATTCATCCATTGTACATCCCTAAAAAATAATAAAATAAAATTTATTATTATTTAAATTTTTTTATATATAAACCAGTTACTTAAGATCTTTTAGTAATATCATGTTCACATTTGAGTTCTCGTTTGTATGATTGAGTACACCTGAATCCGAGCTTAAACTTATTTCTTTATATAAACAAATTTTTTGGTATAACTCTTACCTAAATTCAAGCCAACTTTATTCAAATTATCTTCATTATGAATACTAGTGGATTGGTAGGCACTAATGTGCCAATTAGTGCCTATCATCCTTTTTTTTTGGGTGAAAATTTCAAATTCTGTTTTTATTCATTTTTAAAAAAAATTAAAACTGCATTATTTAAGCACTAGTACTTGATCAGGTTACTTATCATACCTTCCTCTAAATTGGTTTTTATTCATTTTCTATTTTAACTTTTAACCTATGAAGCATAGATATAGATATAAAATACAAATATGATACGATATGGATACAGGAATACAATAATATTTAAAAATTATAAGACATAATACGGTTATAGTACAATATATAAAATTAGTAAAAAATTAACATAAAAACATAAATATTAAATTGAAATAGAGGAATAATTATTTGAAATATAACTAGAAGTATCTATGAAATATCTGACACGACATATATCGAATACGGATACGGTGGCTATTTTGAAGTATCCGTGCATCATAGCCTTTAACTTCTCTCAAATTTCCTCAATTTATGACCTTTTTTTTGTTATATCCTAAATAAAATTCTTCTGATATTTATCAACATCAAGTTATGAGTGATGGCTAATTAAACCTAAAGAAAGTATTGTACGTACACACCTTAAGAAAATGAGTCATTTCTATTTTTCTATTTTCATCTCCAACAATGCCAAAGTTCGGTGAAAACTATCAACTTCGATGCCAGCATATTTTATGTCTGGGCAAAAATCGTAAATTATTTCATGCACTCAAAAAAGTTGGTCATCCATTTCTTTTTTTTGTTGCCTCCCATACTTTTAAGTGTCGAGTCTTCACATGTTAGAAAACATAGTCTGTAAACAA
The DNA here is from genome assembly GCA_031439585.1 of Pterocarpus macrocarpus. NCBI lineage: Eukaryota > Viridiplantae > Streptophyta > Magnoliopsida > Fabales > Fabaceae > Pterocarpus > Pterocarpus macrocarpus. The sequence goes on along the minus strand of CM062518.1, from coordinate 31,825,434 downwards.
CATTTCAAAATTGAAGAGAGGTTGTGTGCAAGTCCTTGATCAAATGAAGTCATGTATTGGAGGCTGCTCCAAAAGTATCAGGAAGAACCGCGTGAACTCATTAAGAAGATCTTTGTGGCCCTCTAGAAGTGCAGCAACCTGAGTAAGTTTTACATATATATATATATATGTATGTATATATATATAGTGAGTGTCAAAAGAGAATCATCAAAAGACTTACAAGAGAAAACTAAAATAAAAAAAAAGATTGTTAAATAGGCATAGGCAGGCAGCACTGACCTCCCGGTGTATGTCCGGCATAGACTTGGTTTTCCTTTTGTGCGAAGTTAATATGTCTAGAAACGACTTGTAGACATGATCATTCCCTTGAAACCGAGCCTGCATGAAAAGAACCCTATCAGCCTTTTTAATATGAAAAAAAATAAAATAAAATAAAATTGAAGCTATCCATTTCTATGTTGACCTTAGTATATTGTTGTGGCAATATCACTGCCAACAATGTCGTAGGTCCTTAACTAAATCAGCCACAATATCCCATGTCACATGAAATATGCCTCAAATTCAATAATGTTTTTGGTTGTTACTTGTTACCTTAATCTTGTTCACAAAACGCACAGCTTCTTCACGTTCACGAAGCTTCTTTTGGGCTGGCTGCTCAAGTGGAATTTCATATCCCTTTGGCAAGAACGTGTTAAATCCCTGAATGAGTTCCCTGTGCCCTTTAAACAACTGCTGCACTCTTGCTGTGACACCTATAACATCAATTCTACAAATCAACAAAAGACACACATCAATATCTCAAGATCCCATCTTGTAATAAAATAATACAACAATTAAAAAAAGAGGGGAAATTTTGCTTTTATCTTTTGTTGGGGGTTGGGGGAGAATGTGGTACAAGTTGATGGCACCTACGAGTCTTGTAATCCTTCATGACGTCCAAAAACTCATCAAACTTCTCCCTCTTATCTCCAAACATACACCGTACTGCCTTGAGATATGCTACGGCATCAATTTTTGTTATTTTCTGACCACCTTTCCTTGCCATTTGTGACTAAAAAATTGCGTCTGAACATATCAACCAAGAATAAAAATGATTCAATAGCAACTTATAGGAGAGGAAATATCTCATCTTATCCCACCAAGTTACAAAATTTTCAACAGCAGCTTAAAGTGAAAAATTTAATCGCTCAGGTTTCATATGCAACATGTAAATTGCTTCGTAAACCATAAAGTTTGAGACTATACCCAAAAAAAAAAAAAAAAAAAACAACAACAACAACAGAACAATTCATGAAACAAATTGAGACCCAGTGACGCACTAAAATAATCGACCTTACTAGAATTTCAACCCCCAATTGCAAACAGGTCGCCTGGAAAGAGCCAAATCCTAACAAGTGAGTCGACAGCCAAATTTGCTTCCGATCAAATGAAGGAAGATTTTGCAGCAGAAAAAAAAAAATCAAACAAAATTTACAAAGTGGTCGTAAATCCCTGAATGCAGAGTTCTGTTAGGATTGTTGGCCTAAATTGTAGTTTTAAAAATTAGAAAAATAAGCATCAAAATTGAGAAGTAGAAGAAAGATTATAAAACCTTGGTTATTTGAAAGTTTGAATGAACAGGATAATTTCAAATTAGATACTGTGAAGCAAACAAGAATTCCATAGCATAAAAATAAAAAATTAAAAAAGAACGAACATTGGCCATAACAAGGTAATGATACCTGTCAAGAGACCAGAAGAGACGCTAGTGGCATGTGTAAAGATAACCAAACGCTAGGAATACCTGAGATGTTTTTGAGTGAGAATAGAAACAAACCCTAAAGAATAATAAAGTTAACACCTTAGATACATTCATTATAAAGTTAGGCTCTATCAACTTTATAAAGATATAGGATATTTTGTTTCAATTTTTAAAAAAAATAATTTTAAAACTTAAATTTTAGATATAATTAAAAAAAATAAAAATTAATTTTTTTTAAAAAATTATTCTTTTCAACTTCTAAAAATAATTGAAAATAAATTTTTTATATTCTAATTTTTTTATAAATTATTCAAAAATATGAAAATTAATTTTTTTTAATAAAAAAGCTTTTTACCAATAAATTTTTTTAAAAAAACACGTCCGTGCATACAAAATAAGTACGAAAATGTGTGGCATTATGCTATTGGTGGTTTTCTTATTACCCCCACCCATGATTTTCGCCAATCTTCGCTTCGTAACTCTTTAGCACCATCAGTCATTATTCGTAGACATCTCTTCCGTGCAATTTAGCACTGCTCATTCACTTATGAGTTTCACTAGTTTTAATGTAAATATATTTAAGGGAATATAAAATGTTGAATTTGTATTTATGTAACACAAAAAAAAAAAAAAAAAATTGTATATGTTCTTCTCTAAGTTTAGTAGTTTGACTTTTTGTTTTTGACGAGATGAGTGGGCTAATAAAAACATGTTCCCCTAGGTTGAGAAGAGCTTTTTATAAGTTATCGATCGAAACCTAGCATCAAGTTCCTACAATCGGTTGCTCCCAATTAGAATGACACATTTTTTTTTGGGTTTCTTATAAGTATTCTCCATTAAAAATAATCCTATTTGAGGTATGATCAAATATTAAACGTGGACACCAATAAATGTATATATATAACTCTAATTCATCATAACTAATTCCGTCGGCTGGGCTCAATTTCTATCAATAGCCAAATGATATATTATTATAGGTATTATTTTATAGTGCTCGAGTGACACTTAGTAATTATATATAGTAGCATTCAGATAATAATAAGTCTTTAAGTAGTATATATATATATATATTGTCGCGGAGCGGGTATTTTTTTTGGAGGTGAGGGTATAGGGGCTGTGCCCTTTTAGCGACTCGAAGCCATGTCCTCTATCATGCTCCTGTTTTAAGGCCAATCTGCATGACGACTAGACCTAGGCCTCGAGTGCGTATATTCTTTATTTCAAATGACCTAGTTTTATGGGCTACGGTATTGGGCCATTCCAATATCAATGTAAGAATATTTTTCCTGAGCATGTCATCCTGACTAGTGATTGAAGAGTAATTCTATTATGAGATATTCCTATTACATTACACTCAATGCTATTTATATTTATTTTTTACATTCATTGTAGACATATAACGAGAGAGAAAGATACAAGAGAATAGATACACTATCTTTTTCTTTTTCAATATTTATTATCTTATGTCTTTCTCCTACTTATTGTGTATCTACATAAATAAATAAGAACAGATAACATTTTTCGTTACATGATACCATTGTTGTGATGAGGGCTACCCGTGCATGCTTTTGCTGAAGGCATGCGCGAATCATGCTCATTCTGAGATCATTTCGGGCATGAATAGTCGTTTGAGCGCTCAAACTCACTCAACTTCAACTTATTTTAAAATTTTTTATTATGAACTTTAAAATCATTGTTGTAACTAATGACGTTTACGATAATAGACCTCTCCGTCCACATCGATAAGGGAAGGATGATATAATATCTCTATGAAATCCCGATTGTTCTTCAATTTATTTTTAAATAAGTTCACTTATTTCTCTTTCTTATTTCACCTTAAGTTAAAAAATAAAACCACGTTTAAAAATAATAAAAAGAACATCTCATTTATTTCTCAGAAGCTTTTCATCGAACTTTCACTACCTTCCTCTTCCTCCCCCGACTTGTAACACGCAATTCATTTCGTTGCTACCATCATTTTTCCTTCTCATTCTCTCTTTCTATCACCATCTTCACAATTTCACAAATAGTAGCCATTTTCCCTTCCCACTCACGTTCTTCTTCGAAGGTGACCTGAGATCGATCGATGTATATTATTTAAATGGATTCACCCCTGATGACATCTCATGTTTCTTCTTCTTCAAATTAAATGGACTTAACAGGCCAACGCCGCAGGAGGAAGCACGTGTTTTCCACGCCCAATTCCTTCTTCTCTCCAACACCACTTTTCCTCTTCTTCCCCTTCTTCCTCTTCCTCTTCTTCTTCTTCTTCTTCTTCTTCTCCTTCTCCTACAACCCTTCCATCACCACCAACATACCCCTCCAACTACAGCACCGCATACTCTTCCCCGATCACGTGCTCCTCATGCTCTCCAACCCCACCAAACCATCCCCCCTCCCAACTAGGGATGTAAATGGGGTGGGGCGAGGCAGGGGATAGCCCCCGTCCCCCGCCTCGTGGATGAATACCGCCTCGTCTCACTCGTATCCATGCGAATACCCGTTTTTAAATTTCTCATGGGTTTACGAGTACTCATGGATATCTATGGATACCCGTTAGAATATAAAAAATTCAAAAAATTTAAATTAAATATAAAAATTTTAATATCATAAAATACTTAAAATAAGCACAAATACTAATTTAATTCTACAATTCTATTTCTAACAACTTAATATACTTAAAATAAAAATACATAAAATAAATACAAAATAAGCACAAATTTTTAATCTAAATTTCAACAAATTAAAATAAAAATAAACACATAATAGTAATCCAACTATTAGTTTAACATATAATAAGTACAAATAAATCTAACTTCTAAATTTAAACATTAGTTCAAGCAATTTAAATAACAATAATATTAGCCTAGTTAAGTTAATAACTTAAGGGTAAAATAGTAATTTTATATCGAATACCTGTGAGTATGGAGATAGTGATCCTCACCTCTGCCCTGTTTAATATGCGGGTATTTAAAATCTCCATCCCCATTACCCACGGTGGCAAAATCTTCCCCATGTCCGCCCTGTTGCAGTATTATCCGCGGGTATTCGTGGGGGCGGATTTTTTTGACATCCCTACTCCCAACCAACTCTAGTGCGTCTACTTGAACCACCTCAACGCTTCCGCTCAAGCCGAACCGGTTTTCAACGTTCAGGTCGAGCCAGTCCTCTCCACCGACCGGTTCGAGGAGTCCCGATCCATCGCGAGGTGCCCGCTCCCAGCAACCAAATTCTCCGGCGTCAACTTGAGCTGCTGCAGCGAGGCCGGTCGCGGGAGCTTCGGCTTTCTGAGGTGGGACAAGCTGGCGTACGAGGCTTCCCTCGACGGCGACCCCGCGGTCGTGTTCGTCAAGGGACTGAACCTCCGCCCACACCAGGTTTCCGACCCGACCCGATTTTCGTGCCACTTCGGACCCAGCAGTTTCCACCAAGACGGTGAGTTTTGGCTCGCGACGGAAGCGGTTAGCGTCGCTCAAGAAGTCGTGAGGTGCTCGTTGCCGCAGAGCTTTAAAAACGACCCGGACAAGGCTCGAGGAATAACCGCCGCGGTGAGCCACGTGACCGGTCACGTGAGGCAGCTTATTCCATCTGTCGCTGTAGTTCACGGCTACGGCACAAAGAGGGGAATGGAGAATAATAAGCACGAGCTGTGCGCGTGCACCGTGGTGTGGAACCAGGCACGTGCGTTGAGAGAGTTGGGTTATGTACCGCGAGTGGCTCGGAGTGGAACGGTGGTTCATATATGACAACAACAGTGATGACGATACTGAAGTGGTGGTCATGGAGCTTGACCTTAAAGGGCACAACGTTAGTAGGGTGACATGGCCTTGGCTTAAGACCCAAGAAGCAGGGTTTTCGCATTGTGCTTTGAAGGCCAAAGAGGGGTGCAAGTGGGTTGCGTTCTTTGATGTTGACGAGTTTTTCTACTTCCCCAGTGAATTTACACGTCAACTGGGAAAAGGGGAGAATGCTCTGAGACCAATGGTTGCCAATTTCTCATCATCAGATTCCGTTGCTGAGATAAGGACAGTGTGCCATAGCTTTGGTCCTTCAGGTTTGAGCTCACACCCTGAACAAGGAGTGACTATAAGGTACACATGCCGGCTTCAGAGCCCTGAGAGGCACAAGTCAATAGTGAGGCCGGACATGCTTGATGCGAGTCTTTTGAATGTGGTACACCACTTTTGGCTGAGGGAGGGGTTTGGGTACATATACCTGCCTCCTGAAGGGAGTGTAGTGATAAACCACTACAAGTACCAGGTGTGGGAGAGTTTCAAGGCCAAGTTCTATAGGAGGGTGTCTACCTATGTTGTGGACTGGCAGGAGGAGCAGAACATGGGGTCAAAGGATAGAGCACCGGGACTGGGGACTAAAGCCATTGAACCGCCTCGTTGGTGGTTTCGGTTTTGTGAGGTTGGGGACACTGGCCTCAAGGACTTCCTTCTTGCCAATTTTGCTGATCCTGCTACAGGGTTGATGCCCTGGGAAAGGGCACAAATGACCCTTCCGTAAGGGTTACGTCCATACACATACACCGATCAGGATGACTCATTCAGCAATATAGCAATAGTGCCTAACGAGGAAAATACAGTCAAAATTTTCGACAAAATGTTGTACTAATTATTGAATAAAATGAAGTGATATAATTTATTTATTCATCTAATAATTAATAATCATACATGTCCACATAAAAAAAAGTACTAATCATAGACATAAAAAAAAATGTAATCAAATAGCACATTCTAACCAGATTAAAAAAAAAATTCTAACAAAGTTTTTGACAAAAATTAAAATAACTGTTAGTGAAATGAAGTAATTATGGCTCATCCATTTATCTAGCAATTAATAATCATATAACATCATTTTAACAAATTTACTATTCTCTAACATTTTTCATGCTCATATACGTACATCCATTCTTTCGGATAAATAGTGATAAATTCGATTCACTAGTGCAATATAAGTATTAAAAAAATATTGCCTTTAGATATAACGGGAGAATATATATACACCCACAGTCGCATGCATATGAACAATAAGTATAGATTTTTTAAATATTAAATATTATGGTTCTTAAGCCTCTAACGACTGATCCGGATGTTATCCTCACCTGTTTCTTTATAGTTTTAATAGAGAATAAGGTCTACTAGTTGTCATATTTTAGGATGGGCCCTAGTTCATCGTGGATCCGATATTTTGCCATATCTTGTGTGACAATTAACTATATTTGTATGATAATTAATCATATTTTTTTTTATTTAATCACATTAGGTCCATCATGCACCTGAAAATTAGTAATCCACCATAAATTTCACCTAAAATTTTGCAACTTCATTGGATTCAATCCAGGTTAAACCGAATTCAATACTGTTCATTTAAATAGTATTGAATTTGATACAGATTGGGTAAAATTCAATACTATTCACCCGAATAATGTCAAATTCTACTCACCCTGGATCGAATTCTTTGTATTTTGAAAAAATTTAAACAGTTATAAATTCGATCCAGACTCAATTGAATTCACCACTATCTCATATATAGGATATTTTAGTAAAAAAAAGTTGAAATAGGAGATATCCGTAAATAATATTTTTTTATTTTAAATTCGTAAAAAACCCTCCCCTCTGTAACTTGAAATTTAAAAAAAAAATAAAAAACGAAAATGTTGGAAAGTACAAAACTTTTTTACCCGAATAATACCAATGATATGGTTTTAATCTGAAAAAATAATGTTATTTGTACTTTTTTTTACGATATTTTTATAAAGGAAGATCACAATCATTAAGTGTTGTGAATAATGTGAGGGCTGTCTAAGAGTCTGTATGCAGCTAGTTGAGTTTATTTTGATGTTTTCTGACGTTTTTATCTAAATTTTGTTGTTGGAACTGTTAGATATCTCTCCCTTTGTGCTGTTGGGGGATTATATGCAGCTAGTTGAGATGTTGTTTAAATATTGATTGATTGGAAAAAAATTAAAAAAGAAAGCAAAGGTTTGATGAGTGCATAAAGTTCATGTCTAGCTTCCGCAAGGATATCTGAATGCAAATTCCACACAAATATTTTTATTTTTTATTTTTTGCTTTTGCCATATAATATACGCGCGCATCTTTAAATTTTAAAGATTATCATTAACAAGGCACAAAACAAAAGATTATAATTAAAAATAAAGAAAGAAATTAATTTCTTTTGATTACTATTTAAATTGGAAATATCAAATTTATAGCAGTCGATAATTTTTAAAATTTTCAACTAAAATAAAAATTCCTACTGCTGTTGATCAATTAGTTTATATATATGTAATTTCTAATTCACTTAAATATATATTTAGTCCATATAAATATAGATTATTTCAGTTTTTAGTCCCTCTAATAATTTTTTTCTTAACTTTTGATCTTTTATTTTTTCAACATTAAGTTTTTGGTCCCTGCTGGGTTAGTTTGGTGGTTAAGTGGTGATATATATAAAAATTAAAAGAAAATTCTTAAAATATTTATAAAAATAAAAAATAAACTTTTTAATATTCATAAGTACTAAATACATATTCTTAAATGCTTATAATAATTAAAATCACAAAGTTAGAAAAAAAAAAAAAAGAAACCAACCGTCAAGAAAAAAATTTTAAAAAACTAAAATCAAAATAATTTATATTTATAAGAATTAAAAATATTTTTAAACTTTTAAATTGCAGGCAGCTGGTAGCGAGAGTACGAGTTTATTTGTGATTTGTCTAAAAATATTCTTGCTAGTGTTTAAAGAGTATGACACGTATCCTAACTGTGGATCTAAGAGAGCTTTTATTACAACATAATTTTTTTCTTATTGGGAAAAAAAAAAAAGCTTTCGCCCATTTACTTTTTCGCTGCATATTGTGAAAGTGTGTAGAAACCCGAATGCGTATTTTACTAGTCCAAAACCAACCTTATAATTGGCCATAGTAATAATACTAATACTAAATTAATAATTAATAATAAACTGTAAGTAACATTGTCAGAGATGGTAAACAAGCCAACCCGCCTCGTCCTACTATAGTCAAGCCTTATGTAAGATAGGATAGACCAACTCACTACGGTAATATGAATTGAACATGTCAACCTGCCCTACTTTTATGCAGGTTGGCAGATTGGTCAATTAAAAAAATAAAAAATAAAGAAAATTTTTTATATAAATTAATTCATCTAATTTTTTTAAAAAATAAATAATTTTTTTATTAAATACAACAAAATAACATCTATATAAATTAAAAAAAATTCCTAATTACCTAATTCAATACCAAATTAAAATAATATGCTATCAAAAGATATTATTTAACAATTCAATATCAAATTATTCGTAGATATAATACATATCTAGCTGCTGCAGCTATTCTTAATAAGAATCACATCTTCAAATCAAAATAATTATAATAGAGAAGTTCATTAGCCAATATTCAAACTCAAATATATTAAAAAAATTCATACTCCATAAATTAATCATGTCCACAACAAAGTATAAATTTATAATCAACAATATAGTCTACAAAATATAAATATATTCAATTGAGTGTATTTTATGAAAAAAAAATTGAAAATAGAAAAAGAAAAAGAAAGAGGTGACCCATGGGATGGGTTATGTGGTCAATTTTTTTTTTGTGGGTAGTATCAACCCATCCCTCCAAAAAAATGCGGGTTATGCAGGTCGACTCAATGAATTCAATCCGTTTTACCATCTCTAAACATTATCAATCCCACTTTAGACGGTGCATGTTTCGCCATGATACTTACATACACATATATAGTTCAAATATATTTTTGCAAAAATATATTGGAATTTAGACTAATTATTTTTATACGATTAGTTCTAAAGTCATAATTCTAAATACCTCACTAATAATTGCCCGTTACCTTCACTCGAGGTGAAAATAACTCCTCACGTACCTGAGGTGGAAACATACAACCAAATATAAAATATTATCAGCTAAGATTTTGATAGGAAAATTTTTTAAAATAAATGTTGAAATTGATTACTCATGTTTTTACATTTTCTTAGAGAAACAAGAGATAGATTGCGATTTATCCTCTCCAGAGAAATATGTCGCAACTAAATCGCTAGTCAGGACTCAGGCAGAGGAAAAAGCAAAAACTTATCAGTGGTCCTCATATGGACAGCATACCTAGCAAGAAAAACTGCATATAATGAAGCGAAACCGGAAGAATATTATAACATGTCAACATCATACATGGTATTAATTATCATTTTAAAGTTCTCGTGTTGTTGGTATTAATTATCATTTTAAAGTTCTCGTGTTGTTGTTACAATAGATAATATTATCATGTCATGCACAACAATTAATAATAATTGACAGGAAGGTGGTACGCAAAGACACTCTGTTTGAACTTCTGATTGGTTTAAGTAGAAGGGATGCTTGTTTATCATGACTTCATTTTAGAAAAAAAGAAGCGAAGAAAATATCCGAATTATTATAAAAAAAATTCTTCACCTTTCTTCTACATTTTCTTTTGTCGTCATTCTAGAAAATTAAAAAAACAAAAATTGGAAAGAATTTAATTAGGCATACCACATACATGTAACAGCACCATCAATTCATCAGTTTAATTTAAATGATTAAACAGAAATATGTTACAACTAGCACAAATCCATTGGCGAAGGCCTCTACATTGACCAGACCAAACATTAAGGGTTCTTAATTAGTTCTTTCACTGAAACAACTAGTCCATCAATAATTGTGGAACATTAATATCAGTCTCTCTTCCATTGAATTATAACTATATTTATCAGGGTCATTTATGGTCTGATTTAATTTGGTTTTAGTTAAAAAATTCCAACTAAATCAAACCAATATGTCTCAACATATAGTCTTCCAACTGGTTTTTGTCAAGTTGGGCAACTAAATCGAACTGAACTGAATTGAACTAAATCAAATCAAATTGAGTGTTTTTTTTTCATTAACTACGGGCCTAAGCCCAAAAAAAATTTACACATGGATCAACCCAAGACAGCAGCGCCCCGAAATGTTAGCTTGGAATGCAAGGGAGATGCAGGTCGGCAACCTACAAAGAATTTCAGACCAACAAGGATATTATGTCCTATTTTCGCTGATATATCTACACATCTATTTACCTCTCGATAAATGAGACAAAGTTCTACATTCCACTCATCACTAATAAACCTTTCGATAGTGTGAATCAGTGAGGAGTAGGTGTGAGTACTAAGCACTTCCTGTTGTAGTAGGCCAAAAATTGCAGCTGAGTCAATTTTTAACACAATATTTCGATAACCCAAGTTCCTGCTTAAGAGCAAAGCACACAAAACTCCCCAGAGAGTTCAGATATTGTAATCATGACAGGACCTAAATGGACACTCTAAGCAGCTAGACATTGACTATGAGCTTGTTTGGATTGCAGTTTGCATCCACCAGAAGACCTTCTAGCAGAAGGAAAATGACTTCGTATAGTAAATGGTAGTGTTTGGTTTAACTTCTTATTTTTTAGAATTTGGAAGAAGTATTTTTGAGGTTACTTTTCATTCTAGAAAAAGACCTTTTAAAAATGAATCATATAATTATTCTTACATCAACAACCAAAAGTAATTTTACTTTATCCTATCCAAACAAAACTCATTCTCTTAAACTTACTTTTGACACATTCAAACCAAACAAAAATTATTCTTTTAAAAGTAATTTCTCTAAAAGGTCTTCTTTTAAAAGACCTTCTTTTAAAAGATCTTCTCCTAAAAGTTAAACCAAATGGACTCTATCATGGCTCCTTGCAATGCCTCCACAAGTTGCAATTCCCGAGACCTGAGAACAGGAACCATCGGTGTTCACTTTGATCCAATTCTGAGGGGGAAAGGTCCATGCCACTTGCTTGATCACAATTGTAGGAATATATACTTCTCTTAGCTGCTACGACCATTTTCAAGTTCTGATGGTAATCCTTAGCCAGCTTCATTACCCTGCAATCAATAAAACATGAGCATCATTACGGCTTCAAATATAGTTAGATTAGTGCAATACCATAGAGAACAACAGCTTCTCATAAAAATCAAGGCCCATTCTATCCCTTGTATCATTCAAGTTTCATTAATCATGTTATTTTCCAACCACAAATCCAAAGGTTGCTAGAAAAAGTAGTTATTAATGAAACTAATCCCAACGCTTCCCCACAATTCTTTCGCTTTAGAACAGTTGCGAAGAACGTGGAGCGTTGTTTATGAAGAAATGCCACATAACACACATAAATAATTTGCTGTAAGCCTCTTTTTGGCCGAGCATGGTTTGTCAGCAAAGCATCATTTGCTACAAGCCACATTAATGCCTTTAATCTTTGCGGACACTTATTAGATTTCCAAACGTACCTCAAAAGTTGTTACTTGAAAAACTATCAAACCAGCTTGAATAAGTTGTTTTCAAAGAAAACTTGCCATCTATGTTTGTAAACCAAGCAATAGAATCTTCACCAGCATTCTGATTTGGAACATTTATAGCCGTAACAATTCTAGAACAATCCTCAGGTAGAATTTGGTATAATTTGTCCCAATCCCAACTTCCATTGTCAGTAACATAGTCACTAACTCTTTGATTTAGTGCATCACCTCTTAACTCCGTCCTAGCTAAGTCACTAAGCTTGTGAATACCTGCCAGCCAGTGATCCACCCTGACAAAGCGGTAAGAGGGTTTGCGACACAAGAAAGAATGAAGAGAGTTTTAAGGTTAGCGTGGAGCAAGGGTATATTTGTCTATACCATGAAAAAATAAGAGCCTAATAGGTTGTTTATTGTCAGTTCAATTTGGATCAATTCCAATTTTGAATTTGCCAACCGAAAACAAAACCAAACGAGTTGCTTTTTGGGAAAAAGAAAACTTATTTATCGAGCTGGGCTTTTTTGTTCTTTTTTAATTTTTTAGCTAGATTTCATTGGTTTTGGTTGGTTTGATTCGATTTTGAACATCTCTAAATCCTGTATATATAAAGAAGATCAAGTGAAAGAAGTGATTAATTATGATATGGGAGGAGTAAATCTTGATTATTGAATTTTATTTGAATAGTTAAGATTAAAATATAAAATCATATAACTTTTAAATAATACTTTTAATATTGACCATTCATGTATGGTTATACAAACCGAATTTACTCCTCACACTCTTATAATAAATCACTCCTTTCACTTAATATCTCCCCTATACATATACATTCACACATATACATATACATATTTATGTATGTCTGTATTCATGTATGTGTATCTAGATGTATTGGAGTCTCAAAATATCTTATGCATAAAAGTGTTGTTAGCTCAATTTTGTATAACATAAGTTTCCAAAACTCAATGTTGAAGGTTCAAATCCTACAAAGCTTAATTCCATTCTTGTTAAACTGATCAATGACATTGAAATAATTTAACAATAATCTAAAGTCTAAGGGGTGTTTGACAACATCAAAAACCAAGTTAATATGGTAGAAAATAGAACCGGTTATATTAATTGATATAAAAATGAACTAGTTTTTAATTAAATATTGTTTGGTTCCATAACTTAAAAATTAATTTTAACATGTGTTCTTATTATTCTTTTGTACCTTTTTCTTTTTAACTATGTCATTAAAGAAACTAATCTAGTAGATGGCGGTAAACGATAATGGTTGGTGATGGCAAACGGTGGCAACCAAGGGTGGTGGGCGGTGGCAGACTGTGGTAGGTGGTGGCGGTTGCAGGTGACAGACTATGGCGGCTGCAGTGGGATGGTGGCAGCCAATAGTGATGGCTAGCGGCGACAACAAATGGTGGTGACTAGTGACGATGGACGGTGGCAACTGGCAGCAATGGACGGTGGGTACCGATGGCGACAGATGGTAGCAAACAGTGGCAGTCAACGACAACAAATGGTGGTGGACGAGATCGGCGGTAGTAATTGGCAGTGGCCGACAGCGGATGATGGTGGATTGTGGCAGCAAACAATGGTGGACAGCAACGGAGGACAATTAACAAGTAATCAAAAGATATAAAATAAAAGTAAAAAAATTGGGATAAAATAAAATAAAATTAAAATTAATTTTTTTTAATAGCTGATTTTAGGTCTAAATTAATTCAGATAAAAATTAATTTTAAAATATTTAAGTAGTTACCAAATAAAATTTATTAAAAATTGAATCCCATTTTATCTAGTTATCCGATTTTTTTAATTTGTCAAACACCCCCTTAATTTGACTCTTACGGAATAGAGTTAAATAAAGAACTATGATATCAATAAGAAAAAAAATACTAATTAATCAAAAACATTCCAACTGATCACTATGTCAGTATTGTAAATATGCAATTACAAATAATCCAACCAAAGTCATAGAAATTAGACTTAACACAATTTCAACCAGAAAAACTTCGATCATTCTCTTTTTGTTTGAAAGAGAAGAGGGGAGAAAATATATATCTTTAAATATTAATCTGCATTGACCATGAATTTTAATAATCAAGAATTAGAAATTGATCTGATGAGGAATTATAAAATATCTAGAGTATCAAATATTTCCAAAGTCTGATGAAAGGGTTTAGATATTAAATAGAATCCAATATTGATTTGAGATATTGATAAGGTCACCCACTGTATTCAATGCTGGGCATAACGAGTATGGGGACCTTTAAAAAAATAAATTCTCTTGCCCATCTTCTGAACCTGAAGGTGTAAGAGGCTCGTGATTCTTTAATTTTAGTAGGTCAATAAAGAGTCCACTAAGCTCAAGTTGCTCTAGGCCAGAAGCATATCTGCATCAGGATAATCCCTCAAAGAAGCACGCACTTTGGTAGTGCTCTACTGCTCTTGGTGCAAATCCATCAGCGAAGCCCTCTACTTTGACCAGAGCAAACATTGAAGGGTTCTTAATTAGTTGCACTGAAGCAACTGGTCCATCAATAATTGTAGCGAAAGGAGTACATGGGAACGATTCCCTCGAGTGAAGTTTGTTTATTCTAATAAACTATAGAAAATTAATTAATTACTATAACTAAATGATATTCGGAATTTTTATATATAAACCTATATAAACCAATGCCTCCAAGAAAGCAAATTGGAAGTATAGAAAGCAGGATGAGAATTTGGATCAACCAACCGGTACCATGTAAAATCGAACAGTTTTTTTTTTTTTTAAATTGCAATGTAACTTGAAGAAAATTAATTATTAGGATTGAATGAATTTCACCTTTTTCATATATAAGATCGTATTATTATCAATTATTTCTTTATATGGGGTAATACATCATCAATCAAAACTATCCCAAAATTAAGGCAACCAATGAAAGAGTCTACTGAATTTTCTTATGGATGAAATGTATTAGTTTTTATTTGCATGTATCTAAATATTAGCATGAAGCTTTTTGAGATTAACATGTGATGATGAGCAATAAGACCCATGCAAAAAGCAACCCCAAAAAAAAGAAATCTTGAAACGGATGGCCATTTACCAGTATGATTAACATGGATCCCACACTCCTTGACAAACATATAATATAAAGCTATTTCTTGATTGTAATTTTTGGGGGGTAAAGCCCTTAACATAGAATTCTTCCAAGTATGGCTCAACATAAAAGAACAAGAATTTCATTTCATACTTCGCTTGGCTTTTCTCAATAAAAGTAAGGGGCTTAGCTGGTAAATTGCTAATTTGCAGACTGTATACCACTGGCTGCACATTTATTTTCTTATTTTAAAGTAGACGTACCTCATATTTAGTTTTTAGTAATATTTTTACAAGTGTTGTATATAAAATATATTACTAATGAGTATTAATAACTTTTTTTTAATAATTTACTAATATTTTATAGAATATGAACAATTAACCTTTCCGTATTGTAAAAGGATTCTCCTGGTTGTTTCTTTATAATAAGTAAGACTTCTTTATTTATTTATTTATTTTTTTTTGAGACTATGTAAGACATTAATTTTTTATTGTTAGTGTTGTGATTTTTTTTAATCTTGGATTAGACGTATCTTAAATCGCGCAGAAGTTACGAAAAGTTATCGTGCCGCCACAAACCCGAAAAATGCATGACGGCTTACTTTTGACGACAATGATAGAAAACTATCCCAAAACGTGTTTGGTTATGTATTTATAGAATTAATTTTAAGTGAAGTTAATTTGGTTAGAATTAATTTTAAAATAAAATAATTTATATTTAATAATTTTTTAAAAAAATTTTTGATAAAAAATAAAAAATTTTATTTTATTTAAAATCAATTTCAAAAATAAAAATTAATTCTAAAAATCTAAAATTAAATAACATAAAAAATTTTCAAAATCGATTGCACATCCAAGCACAGGCTTTATTTTTTCACCACCAGCCAAACAGCCATTTTTCTTTTTCCCGTGTAACAAGTTATTTCGTTCTAAACTCTGGAGGTTAACATCGAGAGAGTATCTGCAAGCAAATTGGTCAATTAATTTCGAATAGGATTCACTTGAATCAAATATTCTTATGGGATTCTTTAATATCATCCGCCACAAAGAATCTGAATCTCATATAAATCAAGCCAAAACCATATAAATCAAATCCAATTGGAAAGGAAGATAAGAAAATCCAGTTGAAAGAAATTCCATTTAGCGGATGAGGTTGCCCCGCTTGTCCCCCTCCCCTAAACTCCCCTAAACTATGACCGGAAAAAAGAGAAAAAAGAAATTGCATTTTATAGATTAAAAGAACCTTATTGTTTGCTGCATTATTCGATTTTCTAAGCCTGATAAGTTAAAATAAAAATGTCCACAACCACGTTCCCAAAACAAAATAAAAAAAATATATTCACAGCCAAAACCATCAAGCCTCCAATGATTTTCGCCGCCATCCAATTTCGTTTCACCACATAAAACAGAAATAAAAAGAACAGGATCTTTTCATAATTATTCTGCTCTCTGTTTATTTTCTTTGCCTTTTGTGAAATGCTATGAAAATTCTTCTAAAAAGCACTCTGATAATAATAGTTCGTTGCCAAAATTGAAAAAATAAAGGTAGTGCATTTAATGTTTATCAAGAACGTTCCATTTTTAGTCTCAAGTAACTTTACTACACTTTTTGCAGAAACGTTGAGCATTTGCATTTTTCCTAATTTATATATAATAATAAATAATTAATAACAATAATAATAATAATATAAAACTTTAGGACAGCAGCCCCGTGATAGGAGCCCACCAGCCAGCAT
The DNA here is from genome assembly GCA_031439585.1 of Pterocarpus macrocarpus. Taxonomy (NCBI): domain Eukaryota; kingdom Viridiplantae; phylum Streptophyta; class Magnoliopsida; order Fabales; family Fabaceae; genus Pterocarpus; species Pterocarpus macrocarpus. The sequence goes on along the minus strand of CM062518.1, from coordinate 31,808,515 downwards.
ATGTGGACTCGATCTCAACTTAACGAGTACAAGACAAGATAAGAGGAGGAGACAACACATTCTCTTCTCTTTCGCTCTTTTTCGTCTGCTTTGACGGCTCACCCATTCCCTTCCACGCGTCCTCTCCGACACTTTTCAGAATCTTTCTCTCTACCCCCCCCTCCCTTTGCTTTCCCTCCACAACCAAATCCATAGTATTTAGCCTCTCTACCTTGCCTCTGGCGGCACCTCAGATCTCATCTCATTCTTCTTCTTCTTCTTCTTATTCAAATGGAATCATCAGACCAACGCCGCAAGAGGAAGCACCTGTTTTCCACGCCAACACCACTCTTCCTCTCTTTCTCCTTCTTCCTCTTCCTCTTCTTCTTCTACTCCTCCTCCTCCTTCTTCCACCCCTTCCCCACCTTCCCCCTCTTACACTCTTCCACACCCCACTCCATTCTCTTTCACCCTTCCCCAGCACCTCTCCAACTCCAACACCGCATACTCTTCCCCGATCACGTGCTCCTCACCCTCTCCAACCCCTACCACACCATCCCCCCTCCCAACAAACTCGAGTGCGTTTATTACAACCTCCTCAAAGCTTCCCCTCTACCGAACCAGGTTTTCGACGTCCAGGTAGAACCCGTCCTCTCCACCGACCGGTTTGACGAGTTCTGGTCCATAGCGAAGTGCCCGCTCCCCGCAACCAACTTCTCAGCCGTCGATTTGCGCCTCCGCTGCGAGCCCGGTCGCCGGAGCTTCGGCTTTCTCGCCAACCAAACGGTTCGAAATTGGGACAACCTGGCGTACGAGGCCGCCCTCGACGGCGACACCGCCGTCGTGTTCGTCAAGGGATTAAACCTTCGGCCCCACCGGATTTCCGACCCGACCCAATTCCAGTGCCACTTCGGACTCACCAGTTTCCGCCGCCAAGACGGTGCGTTTTGGCTCGCGACGAAAGCGGTTAGCGTCGCACAAGAAGTCGTGAGGTGCTCGTTGCCGCAGAGCATTAAGAACAACCCGGACAAGGCTCGGGGAATTAGCGTGACCGTGAGCCACGTGACCGGTCACGTGAGGCACCCGGTTCGGGAGCTTATGCCATCTGTCGCTATAGTCCACAGTTACGGCCCGAAGAGGGGCACAGAGAATAATAATAAACACGAATTGTGCGCGTGCACCATGGTGTGGAATCAGGCACGTGCGTTGAGAGAATGGGTTATGTACCACGCGTGGCTCGGAGTGGAACGGTGGTTCATATACGACAACAACAGTGATGACGATATTGAAGAGGTTGTTAAGGATCTTGATCTTAAAGGGTACAACGTTAGTAGGGTGACATGGCCTTGGGTTAAGACACAAGAAGCAGGGTTTTCGCATTGTGCTTTGAGGGCCAAAGAGGTGTGCAAGTGGGTTGCGTTCTTTGATGTCGATGAATTTTTCTACTTCCCTAATGAAATTAGACGCCAATTGGGAAATGGGGAGAATGCTCTGAGATCAATGGTCGCCAATTACTCATCATCGAAATCAGTTGCGGAGATAAGGACAGCGTGTCATAGCTTTGGCCCTTCAGGTTTGGGGTCACACCCCAAGCAAGGGGTGACTGTAGGGTACACATGCAGGCTTCAGAGCCCTGAGAGGCACAAGTCAATAGTGAGGCCGGACTTGCTTGATGCGAGTCTTTTGAATGTGGTGCACCATTTTCAGCTGAGGGAGGGTTTTGGGTACAGAAACATGCCTGAAAGAAGTGCAGTGATAAACCACTACAAGTACCAGGTGTGGGAGAGTTTCAAGGCCAAGTTTTACAGGAGGGTGGCTACCTATGTTGCGGACTGGCAAGAGGACCAGAACAAAGGGTCAAAGGATAGGGCACCTGGACTTGGAACTGAAGCCATTGAACCGCCTAATTGGCAGTTTCGGTTTTGTGAGGTTTGGGATACTGGCCTCAAGGACTTCCTTCTTTCCAATTTTGCTGACCCTGGTACGGGGTTGATGCCTTGGGAAAGGACTGTTTCTGTTTTATAAGGGGTACATACTTATACACTGATCGGGGTGCCTCACATCTTGGTGCTCCATGTAAAGCACAATAAGCATATTCTTGTAGACATTCATTCTTTTTTTTTTTTTGTTTCATTGTTTCTGGGAGCCTCTCTGTAACGGGAATTCTCTTTTGAAAAATGATTTGATAGATACGAAACAAACTCACGGAGCTTGTACATTGCTATATATTGGCAGACACATGAATGAATAGTTCAATACCCTTTCCTTGTTTATTTTTTTACGAGATTTTTGCCTTGACACTGGTTATTGGTTAAGTGTCTTCTACTTCTTTGTCTCTGTTACATCCTCTAATCATTGACACAAAGCTTGAATTCTGAGTGTGTGTTTCTGTCATTTGACAAACCCAACAGGTAAAAGAAATTCAAGAAAAAATAAAATAAAATGGGTGGGGTTAAATACACATCTTATACGATTGGAGACACACCTTTTATTCTCAATTGACAAAAATATCCCATACATAAGTGGCCATACAATATTAGATTTTATAAAAAGTTGAGGATATTTTTGTCAATTGAGAATAAAATATGTGTTTCTAATTATATAAGGTGTGTATTTAGTCCCAATAAAAAAAAAAAAAATGACTGCATCTTTCATCTTATGTCAATCGAAATTAATGCAGGCGTTCTGAGTCTATGAAGATGATAGGCTTTCAAGACATGGAGTAAATTTGAGATTAAAGCATTCGAGAGAGTGCTATTAATATATTCTATATCATACTACTTGTTTGCCGGGAATAGAAGTTTTAGCTGAATTTCATGCAGGTGAAAGATCAAGTCACACGCTCCGTGAAATCAATCTTATGATCCTAAAAATCTAAATGCAGGCACAAGAAAAGGGGGATTTTTATTTTCAATGGTTTGATCAGACGTGGGGCACTATAACATCTAACTCCCAAAACTTCACACCAGCAATGTTAGCATCTTCGATCATATTGGTTATGATAAATCCAAGTGCATGCATTAATTTTTCTGATCTGGTAACATTACAAGTTTATGACATCAAATCCTCTAAAGTTAATTCTTTTGTTTGCAAACTGTAATTTGAAAATAAAACAACTGACAGATATGAAAAGTTCTGATACTAAATTGCATATGTTGGAAGGCCACAACACAACAGATTAGATGTTACACTAGAAATAGCTGGGAGAGTATGGGATCTTCGATTAGTATACTTTCCCTGCTGGAGGTACGCAAGGACTTGGGACTGATGGAAGACGGGAGTTGGCATACTGAGTTCAGTGGTTTGGGCCAATGTTCTCAAATTTCCAGCCCAATAAGCTCACCTATATATCCACCAGGCTTTGAACCAACAGCATATGAGCCTGGAGCTCTTGTGATTGGACAGAATCTTGATAGGCCTATGGTCCGCAATGTCTTTGCAGAAACGGACAGGCCCAATGTGTTGACAGATTCTGCTCATGATGATACGGCCTTGGCTGATTTGGTTTTGGAATGCAAGCTTAAGAAGCAGTTTGATAATAGTTTAAAGAAAAAGCACAATTCTTCAAAATGCAAAGATAAAGTCGATGGCTCACAAGTGAATGTTGAAGCAGGAATCCAGATTCATTTTACCAATCAAGAGGGCGTTAGTGATAAGGCTTTATCTAACTCTACAGAGGAAGCTAGATGCACCTGGGACTTGGGTAAAAGCCTGGGTTTATCTGCCCAGAAGGAAAACGATGTTGTAAATGCTTTGGTTGAGCTTCATATCGAGAAAGAGGATGGGACGAAGCAAGCTCGTGCTAGAGGCAAAAGAGGTAGGAAGAAAAGAAATTGACTTTGTGATCCCTTTTGTTTGTGGTTGCCGTAGGCTTAGCGTCATGACTCTTTTCATTAGGTCTCCATTTTGTCTTTTTAGATAATGCTACTTTGTTTTGCTTTGTTACAAACTTCTATTGTTTTGATCCACCGGTAAAAGGTGTCTTGTATGTGCTCCACCTTTTATGGTGTTCTGAGCCTTATCTCAAGTTATCAAAAAAAAAGTATACTTTCCCTGGTTCTGAGTAAAATCATACAGAAATTTCATTTGAAACCTTAAATCAGTGGCTGGAAATAGTCCACAGAAAATATGTTGATGTATAAAATAAGTTATTACTACTGTCTTTGAATTTGGTTGACTATTAACACAAGTTGAACAAGAACTGTCTCAAAAAGAGAATGAAACACAAATTGATCAATTTGGCCCCTTATCCTACAACTTGGCTGAAAGTTCAAGTATTTATTTCTGCTAAAATCTAGTGTTAATAGACATCAGAGGTGCCCTGCATGTCTTTCAAATTCAGTCTTGCCATGTCGGAGGGTGGTGATGTTCAACATAATTTTGCAATGGTATATCCAGCTTATCTCCAATACAAGCATTTTAACTGAGTTTGAAAATAAGCGAAAAGGCGGAGGACTTACAAAATGAACTGATAGAACTGTCATGATTGAAACAGAAACTGAAATTTGACATCTTTAATGGAGTTAACTTGATCCTTCAGGAAACACAGGGAACCAAACAAACTTTGTAGGGGGAGGAAAGTAGAAAATCATTAATCTGATTTTGGAATGTTAACAACCAACATCCCCAATGATGTTTCATGGGAAAAACTTCCTGGCCTATTTTAATAACTTGTCCTAAATATATCAAATTTGAAGCCCCAAGATGTTATCACCTGGTGGTTCCAAAGATTAATACATATTGAGCAATTCAGATATATATCATCAGAATAGAAGATAAAAGCTAAAATGTATCTGGTAAGAAGTACACCCCACTGAGGAGGTGAGATTGAGAGATGCATAAGCATGACTCACAAAAACTAATAACAAAAAGTTCATAAATCACAAGAATTACGGAGTAATTCAATTTCTCAAGGGCATGATGAAGGCTATATCATGTTTCCCCTAACAGATTTTTCTTTTCCTCAGTTTTCCCCCCCTTCTTTTGCTCATAGGTTTCACTGGGCATCATTTCAAACAGTGCCGCAGTTTGTTCACAGAGTAGCATAAGTGGATGTTGTGCAGTTTTGGGAAGCCACTTCCTAAACTCATCAATAAGATCTGTGTGGCCCTGGAAAAGTACAACAACCTGCAGAATTCCAATGTATATATATATGTTTAAAATGAATGTTGAAAGCAAACAATCACAAGACCTACAAGAGAAAGTAGATCAGCTAAGATAGGCATAGATGGCACTGACCTCCGAGTGTAACTGGGTGATAGACTTGTTTGCCCTTCTGTGCGTGTTCATTATGTCCAGAAACGATTGGTAAACATCACGATTGCCTTGAAACCGAGTCTGCATGAATAGAGCCCAATCAGATCAAGAAAAATACCGCCAACAATTTCAGAGGTACACAATTAAATCAGCAAAAAATCGATGGTCCATGCAACTGTTTATGTGCTGATATGTGTGTTGGAAGACATACATCAAATGCCTCACATTTAACAACGGTTTTACTTTTACCTTAATCTTCTCCACAAATTTAACGGCTTCTTGAAATCCACAAGGCTTTCTCAGGGGAGGTTGTTGCAAGAACGCATTAAGTCCCATAATTAGATTTGTATGGCCCTTAAACAGCTCTTTCACTCTTGCTATGGCATCATCCTCTTTAATTCTACAAACGAATAAGTTCAAAAATAAAAGTAAGACAAAATTATTGGGACAGAAAAGGGAAGGGTTGTGGTAATCAAACCTTTTAGCCCCGACATCAGCCATGAGATCCAGAAAGTAGTTATACTTTTCCCCCTCATCTTTTAAGGTAACCCTTACTACACCGACATATGATTTGGCATCATCTATTGTTAGTCTCCGTTTCCGACCACCTCCACTCATCATTGACCCGAGCTTCATTCAACAAAATTTCATAACATGATTAGACAATTGGATAAATTTATGTCACATTAAAAGGAAACCAAGAACAAGAAGGACACCTGATTTAACTCACCAAGTCAAAATATTAACGGGGAAAAAGAATGTAGCTCTAACAATATGAGAAAAGCAAAAACAACTATTGTAGCGTATATAAACCCGAAAACATGCATGAAAATTTCGCCATAACTAAACTGAAAGCTCTACCACTCAGCTAAAGATGCAACAGTTTTATCAAGCACAAACACTGAAGATACAAGAAACTAGAAAGCAAAACAAAACGAAACACGAGAACGATCCATGCAACAAGAGAATCGAAATTAGAAGTTACATCATTGCTTCATCGTAAAGCAACGCGAGGAGAATTTGCCGCAGAAAAGAGATGATAGTGAAATTAGTCCAGTCAGTTGGTTTGCCCTACTGACTAAAATAAATTGTGAAATAAACTATGTAGAGACAATTATCTTATTTGAAACGTGGCAGAATGAAGATAAGCCTTGTGATTTGAGATTTTTGTATGAGAGATTAATCTGGGATCAAGTAACGTGAAGGACAAAAATAATGCCAATACTCTGGGGAGTTTGTTTTCAGTACTATGTAATGTTTGGATGTGTGCGTGACAGTGTGTTGGGCTGTTGGCTGCGCAGAGTGTGAGAACGAGTGAAAATTTTAATATTTGTTTCAAAATTTAAAAAAATATTTTCGGATACTAATCATTTTTAGAAAGGTTACATTCACATATTTTGATAGCTTTTTATTCTTATTATAGATGTTGGGAATAAAATATTCCCATGACATAAGAATAGAAATTATTGAACAAAAATATCAAGATATCCCTAAAATAATAATAATAATAATAATAATAATAAATATATAAAATTATTATATTGGTGGTATTTTGAAAATTATCATATATATTCTAAGAAATACGTAATATAAACTAAATAAGTTTTTAATTTATTTTTAACAATATCAACAAATATATCTAGGAATTTTTAATACTAAATAAATAAATTTTATAGAATACTCAAGAAAAACACTCCTAGATATAACACTCTCAGAAATGTGATTCCTAGAAATGTAATTTAAAACTTTGAAACAAACACCTCTATTACGTAGGGTTGTGCACGAGTCGGGTTGAAAGGAGAAAAAAAGACCCAACCCAATTATTTGAGATAGGGTTAGGTTGGATTGGTTTTTTAGAATTTTAGCACTCAACCCGAACCAATCCAACCCAATCTAAATCGGGTTGGATTGGGTCGGGGTAGTCGGGTTGCTTTTTTTTTTTCAAAAATAAAAAATAAAAAATAAAAAATAAAAAGAACAAAAGAGGCAATTTTCATCTAAAAACAAACAAACAAGTAAGAACAATATAACTCTTCAGATCCATCATCAAATGTTGCGAAATGCAAATCTTACATAAAATACAAACAGATCTATACAAGAGGAAGCTACAGCAAAACAAAAAAGGGAAAATCTTACATAAAATAGATCCATACAAGGGAAGCCATAGCAGAACAGATCCATACATAAAACTGATATATAAACCCCAAAAAAGCTATAAGAGAACAAGGGAAGTCCGAAAGGAGCCATTACAGCCAACTGTGTGCGACGGCATCGGACAAGGCCTTCTCCTGCGTCCGTGCTTGCTCTCGTGGTGGTGGTTGTCTCTTGCAGCTGTGCACATGTTTTGGCGGAGGTGACTTCTCGTGATTGTCTCTCATAGTGTGTGGCTCGAGATAGAAGGAGGGAGGAACAAGGAAGACGGAGGAAGATAGAGGAAATAGAAGACGAGGAAGGGAGGATAGGGTTGGTGGCGATGGCAGTGGCAGCTGCCGATGCGCTAAGGAGGGGAAGGTTGAAGGGAATGGGTCAAAGGATGGTGGGGGAAGAAGAAATTAGAAACGACATATGAAGGGATGAAATGAGAGTTGCTGTCTTAATTAGTTTTAGGGTTTTCTATTTTATTTGGAAAAAAATGGGCGTTCGGGCATACAGGTCGGGTAATGAGTATTATTTTCATACCCGATTACCCAACCCAATCCGAAATTTTGTTACTGGGTCGAGTCGGGTAGACAAGTATACTCATACCTATGAACACCCCTACTAATGGGGTTATGGGATATTAAAAGTGTAATTTATTAGAGAGTTTGTAATATATGGAACTTGTTTAAAAGAGTAATATATATATAATATAAAATCAAGATTTTGAATAATGTTTATACTTTTATTAGATTGATAAGGAATGTGATGATATGATTCAAATTCCAACTGAATAATTCTTTTTATGTATTTACTAGTGAAGTCTACTAATTATAATAAGACCAACACCGAATAAATTAAATTAGAAAACAAATAAAGAAAGATAATGAAAATATGGATGTTCAAATATAATTCAATCAAAATCACTAAACTAATTAAAAAAATGAAAATTGATCAAAATTGAAAAAATTTAGATTGAATTATTTTTTTTTTTCGAAAACTAAATTAGATTGGATTGCATTTTGGATTTATTTTTCAAAACTGATCAAATTCAATGGGGGGTTTTTGGTGATTTTTATGTGGTGTTCTCCCATGGGTTTTTACTATCATTTGGCTTGAATAGGTGTTTTGGTGTTTCATGTGACTGTGAGAGGTGTTGTTTTAGTCTTTTATTGTTTTAGATTTTGTAATGATGGTGTATCTTTGGCTCCTCTCTTACTTAAGACTATTTTGAGCCAAGTCCAATTATTTAAAAAAATGATTAAATTCGATTCAAATTGAATAATATTATATAATATAATTTTTTATCACTAAATTTACAATTTTAATAATTAAACATATCAAATTCAAACAGTTATATAAAATTAGTTAAGATTTGATCAAATTCAAATTTTAAACCAATTCTATAATTCAAACTGATATTATTGGTATTATTTAAATTAATTGCTTTTTTCATTGAAAATCAATCTAAAATAAATTGAGAGATAGAATATAATTTATATCAATTCAAACAATAAGTTGGACTGAGTAGACGTCAATAAATTCCTAAACTACATTAATTTTATATTGTATGATTCATACTTTTATTTTTAATTTTTAAGTATGATTAACCAATCCCATACCAACGAAAAAAAAAAAGTATAATTAACCAACATACTGTCTTCCACATCAAACTTCTCAACAGTGTTACAAGAAATAAAAGAGGAAAAGCAATTGAAAAAATTGAAAGGTGGTGTCTTTGTGTGTGTGATATTATTATTATTATTATTATTTTGGTAAATTATGTATTTTATTATGTTAGTAACTTTAATATGTTAGTAATCTACTAGCTCTTAAATTTTTTACAAATAGCACTATAGTCTAATTTGCGTGTTTTATAGAAGTAATAATTATTATATGGCACCAACAATTGAAAAAAGACACACACAATCGATCTACAGGAGTTACTAATTTCATTTAATTTATTGGTAATTTTCTTTTATTATGTTATTAACTTCATGCATTAATATGTTAACAACCCAACAGGTACCTAAATTTTTTTTGTATAACACTTGTAACATAAATTGTGTGATTTATAAAAGCTTATAATTACTATTTGACATTAACATTTGAAAAAAAATACACACATGATCAATCTACAAGAGTTAGTAACTTCACTCTTGGTAACTTCTTTTTATTATGTTAATATATAACTTACGTAATATGTTGATAACTTAGCAAATACTTGAATTTTTTATAAATCACACTTGTAGTCTTGTAAAAGCAAATAATTACTATTTAATAGTAAGATTTCCCAAAAAAAAAAAATGATGTATATGCTAGCTTGGCTACCTTTTATTATGTTACTAACTTTCTTAATAATATGTTGGTAACCTATCAGTTACTTGAATTTATTGTGAATCATACTTGTAACCCTGTTTGTGTATTTTATAAAAGTCTATAATTACTATTAGGTACCAAAATCTAAAAAATAAAAAACATAATTAATTTGCAAGAGTTAGTAACATAGCAAAATTTGATGGTATTTTCATTTATTATGTCGGTAATTTTCTTGATATATCGGTAACCCAAAATATACTTGAATTTTAATTGATTATATAAAAAAAATGATTATATAGAAAAAGTGATTATACAAATAAGTGATTTTTGAAATAATTTTAATCTTACAATTGTTTCTAAACACACACTTAGTATGTTGATAACCCAATAGGTACTTGATTTTTTTTTTTTATATAAACAAGACTTGTAGCCTTATATATGTATTTTATAAATGCCTATAATTACTATTTGGCTCCGAGATGTAATTTAGAAAAAAAAAAAAACACATAGTGGATATGTAAGAGTTAGCAACTTGGCTTTGTTCGTAACTATCTTTTATTATGTTGGTAACTTCCTTAATATGTTGGCACCAAGATATATATATATATATATATATATATATATATATATATATATATATATATATATATATATATATATATATATATATGTAGATTGATTTGCAAGAGTTAATAACTTAGCAAAATTTGTTGGTAACTTTTTTAATATATTGGTAATCTACTAGGTAATTGAAATTTTTATTAATAACACATATAACCTTATTTATGTGTTTTATATATGTCTATAATTACTATTTGCACCAACATTTGGCAAAAAAAAAAAAACGCATGATTAGTGACAAATCTAAAAAATTTAGGTAATGGGGGCAAAGATAATATCTAAGCATATAACAAAAATATTTCACATAATTTTTCTCTTAATATGGAATCAAACTTAATAAAATAATGGAAGCAAAACATACATATTCTTGTATGCTTTTAAAAATTTTCTCAAATTTTAGTGGGGACATATGCCCCAACATGCTTCAAGTAGATCCGTCCCTGCGCATGATCAAGCTACAAGAGTTAGTAATTTAACTTAATCTATTGGTAACATCTTTTTATCATGTTGGTAGTTTACCTGAATTTTTTATGACAATTGTAGCTTTATTTACTTGTTTTATTAATGCTTATAATTACTATTTGATATCAAGATTTAAAACTTAGCTCAATTTGTTAGTGACTTCCTATTATTATGTTGGTAACCTAGCTAGTACTTAAATTTTTTATGAAAAGCACTATAACCTAATTTGTGTGTTTTATAAAAGCTTACAATTTCTATTTGGCACCAACATTAAAAAAAAAAGAAGGCACACATGATTGGTTTACAAAAGTTAATAATTTCACTCAATTTATTAGCAATTTTCTTTTATTATATTGGTAACTTCGTTAACAAGTTAGTAATCTAGCATGTACTTGAAATTATAGTAAATCGTACCTATAGTCTTATTTGTGTATTTTATAAAAATCTATAGTTACTATTTGCCACCAATATTTGAAAGGAAAAAAAAATTGATTGAATTTATGATTTCCAAGAATTAGTAACTTAGTTAAATTTGTTGGTAATCTTTTTTTATTATATTGTTAACGTTCTTGATATGTTAGTAACCTAGCACAGATACTTAAATTTTTTATTAATAGCACATGTAACCTTATTATGTGTTTTATAAAAATCTATAATTACTATCTACACAAACATTTAAAAAAAAAAAGACACACATGATAAATCTACAAGAGTTAATAACTTAACTAAATGTTTTTTTTTTCCTTCCAAATCTTGGTGGAAAAAAGTAATTATAGGCTTTTATAAAATACACAAATGCAGCTACAAGTGTGATTCTCAATAAATTCAAGTTTTTGCTACGTTACCAATATAATAAAATAAAGTTATCAACAAATTAAGTGAAGTTACTAACTCTTGTACCCTGATCATGTGTCTTTTTTTTTTTTTCAAATGTTGGTGTGAAATATAATTATAGGCTTTAATAAAACACACAAATTAGATTATAGTGACATTCATAAAAAATTTAAGTATCAGCCGAGTTACCAATATATTAATGATGTTACCAATGTAATAAAAGGAAATTACCAACAAATTAAGCTAAGCTACTAGCACTTGTAGATCTATCATGTGTTTTTTTTTTTTTTCTAAATCTTTGCGCTAAATAGTAATTATAGGCTTTAATAAAACATACAAATTAGGTTATAGCAATATTCATAAAATATTCAAGTATTAGCTGGGTTACCAACATATTAATGATATTACCAACGCAACAAAAGGAAATTACCAATAAATTAAGCTAAGTTAGTAACTCTTGTCCATTATGTGTTTTTTTTTTTTTTTTCAAATCTTTGTATTGAATAGTAATTATAGGCTTTTATAAAATACATAAATAAGCCTACAAGTGTGATTCATAAAAATTTCAAATACATACTAAGTTACCAATATAATAAAAGGAAGTTACTAACAAATTAAATATAGTTACTAACTCAAGTAGATTGATCATATGCGGTCTTTTTTCAATGTACGTGTCAAATAGTTATTATAGACTTGTACAAAGCACACAAATAAGGGTATAAGTGTAATTGATAATAAGTTTAAATACTTACTCGGTTACCAACATATTAAAAATTACTAACATAACCAAAAAAAAAAAATTACCAACAAATTTAGCAAAGTTACAAACTCTTGCAGATCCATCATGTGTGGTTTTTTTTTTTTTTTGAAATCTTGGTGCCAAGTAGTAATTGTGAGCTTTGGTAAAACACATAAATGGCCACAATTGTGATTATTAAAAAAAAAATTCCTCTACTTGCTAAGTTACTAACATACTAAAAGATTTTCCAACAAATTGAGCATAGTTACTAACTCCTGTTGATCAATCATATGCATCTTTTTTTCAAAAGTTAGTGCTATTAATTATAGGCTTTTATAAAACACATAAGTAATGCTACATGTGTTATCAATAAAAAATTCAAGTACTTGTGCTATGTCACCAACATATTAAGAAAGTTACCAATAAATTTAGCTAAATCTTGCAAATCATGAAATCAACCATTCTTCTTCTTCTTGGTGACAAATAGTAATTATTGGCTTTTATAAAACACACAAATATAGCTATAAGTGTGATTCACAATATATGCAAGTACTTGCTAAGTTACAATATGTTAATGATGTTACGAACATAATAAAAGAAATATACCAATAAATTGAGTGAAATTACTAACTTTTGTAGATTGATTGTGTGTGTGTGTTTTCAAACATTGATGACAATTAGTAATTATCGGCTTTTATAAAATACACAAATTTGGTTATATTGCTATTCATAAAAAAAATTTAAGTATTAGTTGGGTTACCAATATATTATTGAAGTTATCAATATAATAAAAAAAAGTTACTAACAAATTGAGCTAAGTTACTAATTTTTGCAGGTCTATCATATGTCATTTTAAAAAAAAAATAAAATATTTGTGTCAAATAGTAATTATAGACTTTTAGAAATATATATATATATATATATATATATATATATATATATATATATATATATATATATATATATATATATATATATATATATAAGACTACAAGTGCAATTCATAAAAAATTTCAACTATCTATTCCGTTACTATTATACTAAGGAAGTTATCAATATCATAAAAGAAAGTTACCAACAAATTGAGTGTAGTTACTAATTCTTGTAAGTTGTTTCCTTTGATACCCTCAATTTTATATGGGTATCAATACTTTTCACATGTGTTATATAATAATTGGTTTCTTTATAATATTAAATTAATAAAAATTTTAAAAATAAACTAATAACTCACTCAATCGATAAAACAAATAATTTGTTAAAATTATAATATTTTCCTACTTTTTTTCAAATTTTACAAATGCACCCACTTTCTCTTTCTCTTATTCTGTAACATCGTTTGCCTTAGATCTTGAATATCCACGAGCTTTTAGTGAGAGATTGGCTTGTGCTTTTTCTTCCCTTTTGGAGTACAGTTTAAATCATACAAGTTACATTGGCCCTGTTTCCCCTCATCATAGCCAACAAAAAGGTCAATTACGTGAGGTCACAAGAGTTTTATACCCTTGATTTTAGTCAGGTACGCGCCTTGAGTAATGATTGAAGTCTGCTTTCTTAGAAATCTAGAAAGCTTACCAATGGGGGTAGCCTCTTTCTTCTTATCTTCGTCTCACTATAGGTTCCAGAGGCTGAGACTTTTTTGGTGAACAATGGAAAGAATGGAAAAAGCACAAACAATAAAGCAAGAGTGTGAGTGAAATTTAGAGCAAAGAAAATGTGTTTTTGCTTAGGAAATAATTAAAATAGTATGGGCGTTTATACTTTTTTGTGTTTGAAATGTTTTGATGGTGGTTTGATAGAATTATTTTTGATGTGTTGGAAGAAGAAAATTTAACGTCGAGTAACATTATTTGGGGCTTATCTAGAATATTAAATAATTTTTTTAACAAAATTTTAAATTTAAAATTAAGAGTTTAAATTTAAAATAAAACCCATAAACCACTTCCACTAGTAAAAAGAGAGTTTTGAAACTTAAGGGTACCAGTGCCCAAAGAAAATAGGGGTACTGGAGTAATCCCCATTTTGTCAATGATTCGAGTACCACCACATAGTAATGGTTTCGGAAAGAAAGAGCGGTTAACATCTAAAAATTGGAAGGAATATAAATGGAGGAAGAGAAGCAAGCAAAGATTGGTATACACTTCAATGCTTACGTTTATTGTGTTTGCATTTTGGTGTGTGCTATACATTCTCATCAAGCCTTTCCATTAAAATCTCCTATTAAGTGCATTGTTGAACATTGGTATAAAATGAAGTAACTTTAAAGGGATAATGGTCAAAATATTGACTTCAAAAACATAACTTTTTCAATGAGGGAATGCCATTCTTAAAAGATGAATTGTAAATCGTTTGAATTTTGACCGTATGAATAATTTTTATAAATAACATATATCATATCTTTACTCTTTAGCATTGTTCTCAAAATTTATCGAACCACTATCCTCAACTGTAAGAGGACTGTAGTTCGAATTCTCCTTATACAATGATCATAAACCAGTTATCACAAGCGAACTAACGTAACTATCCTCAACTCTATTACGTGATTGTTAGATAACCTAGCACTACCAATGAAATATTGTAAATAACCAATTAAATAAAGAATTAATATTTTTCCTGCTTTTAAGAATTAATATTTTTCAAGTTGTGTGATTAGTGAGATTAACACATTTCTAAAATTATGCACATGTCGATCGGTTTTCAAATGAAGAAAATGTTTTTTAATATCAGTAAAAATTTTCTTATTTTATACCAAGTAACATATAGCACTTCAGTAGTATTATAAGTTATGGTTATTTTCACTCCAACAACATTTTTAATAACCATAACCTATATTATTTCGTATCATGTACATCATATTTATACAACTTTATATAATTCAATATGTTTATTCATTTGAATATTTGAAATCAACATTAATGACTTTCTAAACAAATAAAAACATTAACCTTACTTTAATTACCTATATTTTAATTATTGATAATTTTTTCCCTTAAAATTAAAAAATAGTCTTTTTTAATTTTTTAAAATAAAATAGTAAATTTTAATATTGAAAAATATTACGAATCCATTTAAATTTATATCTTTACCTCTATATAAAAGTGTTGGGGAGGTATAACTGCTATTTGGTCACAATTTATAATACCCATTATGCCCCTATTCATAATGCCCAATATATCCTTCTTCACTTAACATATTCACAAACATAGGGACTGCATTCATTGCCCACATTCATGTCGCGGTAGTTTGCACCCACGCTCCTATTCCTTTAGGCACAAAACACACTACTATACTCACATCCTCCCTCATTCTGTTTCTCATTTTACATTCCTAGTCATTTTAATAATAATTTAATATTAATGAAAATTTTACATTATAAATCCTATGAAAATTATTATTGTGTATTAGTAATATTAATACCAAAAAAAAAATAAGAAAGGCCATGCTTACTAAGCCGCTAGTATGATATAATTTATATATATGATATAATGGCTGGGATATGCTAAGATGCTACAAGATTTTTATTTGGACAATTTTTTAAATGGCTAATTTCAAGAAGTTCATTTTTGACTATCTGTAAAACAATAGAAGGTAAAACCAAAAAAAAATTTAGGAAAATTTTACATTACAAATCCTATGAAAATTATTATTGTGTATTAGTAATATTAATACCTAAAAAAATAAGAAAGGCCATGCCTGCTAAGCTGCTAGTATGATATAATTTATATATGATATAATAATGGCTGGGATATGCTAAGATGCTAAAAGATTTTTATTTGGACAATTTTTTAAATGGCTAATCTCAAGAAGGCCATTTTGGACTATCTGTAAAACAATAGAAGGTAAAACCAAAAAGATATCTAGGAAGCCACTCTGATTTATCAGAGCCTGGTTTCGATCCAGGGACCTGTGGGTTATGGGCCCACCACGCTTCCGCTGCGCCACTCTGATTGTTGTTGCTTTTTCAACAAACATTTTATTTATAGTATAATTAAGGCAGTGCAGTGAGCAGGGTCCTTGTGCTGATTGTTAATGAGTTGATTTTACTTCTAGCTAGAGTCTGCGCAGACATTATATGTCATTTTGATGATGTCTAGCACGTCGGGTTTACCTGTACTAAGTTTGTAGGTTTAACTAGATGCAGTCAAAATCTTCTAAGTCAAATTCAAGTCTTCCTAAGCTTGACTAATTGGAAGGCCCTGGATCTTCAGAGATATGGTTGACCAACAAACTTGCATTGTTCATTTTGTATGCTATATATAAGCCTTGTAAAACAGTCCCACTGTAATTATTTTTTCATACTCTTTAGAGATGATAAAGGAAGTATATATGTTCAGAGTTCAGACCCTTCGCCGGTTTAGAGCGGTGCAATAGATGGCCTTATGGATCCACTTAGATTCCTTCAAAGTAGAGAAAACTCGAGAAAGCAATGGCTTAAGAAAATTATTCATTCCTTTGCCTAATTCGGAAAGCCAGTGAACAAGAAAGAAAAATAAGTCAACAATAGTGTTAGAATTGTTGGAATGACAGAACTAGCATCCATAATATTTAGGTTCATGTGTCTAAGACAGTGACAAAGGAAATAGCTTAAACTCATTATTATAGTATTGTAAATAGGAAAAATATTTAAGATGTAGATAATATATGATGTATATATATACCCAAGTGATGTTATATTACCCTATAAATCTTTTTACATATTAAATGAAGTAAAAAGTATATATATATATATATATATATATATATATATATATATATATATATATATATATATATATATATATATAAAATTAATTTCTTAGAATATTAAAAGGTAATCAATGCTTACTTAATTTGGTATGTAAGGGGATTTGTAGGAAGATGTAGTGAGGAGATTTAGAATTATTCATACATACCCCCTTTATGTTGAATAAAAATCATGAAGTACTTTTTAGTCGCAAGTTTTAGCCTCTTCAGTTTCAAGTTGGTATCAGAACTAAAGTAGTGTATAGAAAATATCCTCTAGTCTCAAATCTCAATAAAGAACAAATTTCTCTCTTTCAATTCCAATTTTACCTCTATCAAGTCCAATCTTAGTTAATTGATTCAACCTGAAGGAAGAAGTAGTCATGAATATGAAATTTATGAGAAAGTCATATGCTACATTAAAAAGAAAATAATAAAAAGAAGTTTCATGGGAAGTCCCTAATTAGAATTTGAATTCTCTAAAATGAGCATATTTATGAAGTGAGAAAGTGAATGATTAATCACCTTTAGATCATTTAATAGGACTCATGCTCAATAAAAATTATTGATTCAAAAGTAGTTAACCCCTCATTTTTTCACTTTACAAGCATACTCATTTTAGATGATTCAAATCGCATTAATTGAGTTACTATATGCACTTTATATTAAGAACATTATCTAATATATTAAATTGGGAGGAGAATGGAATATTTCTACATTAGCTATAAAGAAAACTACATACCTGTGATTTCTTCGAAATATTCAATTAATAGGACTTGCTTCCTTCTTTTTTCTCTTTTTTTGTGTTGGTGGAAGTCAACAATTTCCACCCTATTTTTGTTAGACAAAAATGTCAATTTCTTTATTATAATATAAATAATTTACTTTTAGAGAAATTGTTGTAACTTATTACTTGTCTTAATAAAAGTAAACCCCAAATATTCTCTATACTCTCTTAGCAAAACTCTTAATTAATTTATAAGAATATAAACTAAATAAGAGTTTATATATATGTTCCAGCACCATTAGTCTATTCAAAAACTAATTATTGATTTGGCTCTTTTTTTTGTTGGGTGTTTATATGTAAGATTTACTGAAATATAGTATTTTAAATTGATTTATAAAAATATGGGATTTTAAAGAAATATGTCAATAATGCAGACAAATTTCATAAAAAGTAAAAAGTGAATTCACCACTAGTAAAGAAAAATTGTATAAAAAATAATAATAAAAAAAGTGAATCCGCCATTGTGCTAAGATGGATTGCAGTATTTCACTCTTTTTCTTTCTTTCTTTCTCTCTCTCTCTCTCCCCTTATGTGTGATTGTGTGTGTGTTTGTGTTGTGTTATGAGTGTGTCAGAGTGTGCAAGAAAGAGAAAGAGGAAGAGGAGAGAGGGGGGAGGAGAAAGAAGAGTTATTAAAGAGAAAAGAGGAGAGAAAAAAAAAGAGGAAAAAGAGGAGAGAGAAAAAAAAGGGAAGAGAGAGAAGAGAAAAAAGATGAGAGAAACCAAAAAAGAGAGAAAAGAGAAGAAAAAATACTATATCTTGATAAATGGTCAAAAATTCTCATACATTGGTAATTATATCATTCATACATCACAAAAATATACATTGTCCTCCTAATTCAGTAGCTCCTTAATCCTTATTAAGCTTTTTGGCAAAAAATGAAGCTGAGCAAAGGTGGGCTAGTGACATATCCTTACACGACAAGTTAGTATTACTTACTAGCCAAAAGAGCAAAGCTACTTAGCTATACAAGGTTAGTTCCAGCTGCCTAATGCAGACTCCACGCTCCAGATCCGCTAAATGGTAGTCTACACATCACCCATAGTATCTTTAAAATCACCCATCAGCTACATTGCAAATGTGATGGTTGCATTAATGTCACGAACACCCATCACTTCCGCATACATTGCTGAGTGGCTTGCGTCACTGCCTCTGTTTCGCGTTGTACATGATTTATCTCGTCAAACATGCACTGCTTAGCAGCACCTGCTTCAATAGTTGCAAATCATTGGTTAATCAAAGTCACAATGTCTTTTGTGACAAGCATGCCTATAAACATGCGCTGCTGCTCATGATGAGGCTCAGCACGAAGATGAGCGTCAACATGAGGATGTTGAGATGAAGCCTCTAATGCTTAATATGGATAATTTATTGATAGGTTCTCCATGTGCTTGATTTCCCATATTTTTGGAGTCATATCTCCAATATTCTACTGATAATATGCATGTCTAATTATTTTGGGGCTAATCCCTTGTTGTATTATTCTTAAGCTGCACATTGTTTGGTTAAACCAACACAAAGAGTATATCCATCTGCGCATCTTTGATCCTTAGAGTTTAAGCTATGCTTATACTTGTCAAGCTATTATCCGTGAACAAGTATATAGCATAAGCATATACTTATAACTAATAATTAATGGACCTATATTCTTGTTATTGAGCCTGCCTGACATTACTTAATAATTTTTAAACTTTTCGGAATTAGCTAGTTCAAGTAGCTCATAAAGTAATTTTATTTTTGGTGTCAATTCATATGCCATGAGTCAGTTCCTTGATTTACCTCCTCAACCTCAAGGGTGAAGTCATTAGAGGAGATTTACAGACACCATGTATTTTAGTTTGTCATTTTAATGATGCAATAATAAAATTTCGATTATAAACAACCAAGTAGTAACTCTTATCTTTTTAGGGAATTAAAAATCTTAGTCTAGGAAGAACTTCCTAGGTTGCTCAACTTAATTCTTCTATTTGGTATGAGGCTTTGGGTTGTACATTCAATCATATCATCCATATGTTTTGATGGAAGGATTGGGAGGAGAATTGGTTTACAAGCAAGTTTAACAAAAATTTACAAGTTTAAATTTATATTTCGTTTTGAATCAATTTCAAGTGATTAATCCTAAAAAATTTAATAAAAATTCAAAAAACAATCATATATATAATATTGAAATACTACTTTTTCTAAATTTTTCATATAAAGTTTGTTTCTCATTCACACTGCATGATTAAAAGTTCTAAAGTTTTAATGCAAAATTTGTTTCTTGCTCAAATGTGAAATTTAATCATAATTCATTTAATTTAAGAATAACATCTTAAATATACTATAAAAAAACTATTTCATTCAAAATGTCATATAAAAATTATTTCCTTCTCACATTACATGATTGATAATTCTAAAAAAAAATAATTGAGAAACTCTCATATAATTATTTTTTTATAATTTATTACACTATATAACATATTTACTAAAAATGAAAATGTGAAAGGGAAAAAAATTTAATTAATCTACATGTCTTTATAGTTTGGCTTAATTTTTAATTAGGTCTCTGTAGTATAAAAATTTTCACTCCAGTCCATGTATTAAATAATTTTTTATAATTAAGTCCCCGAAACAATCCATCATTACAAAATTTTTAGTTACATTGAATAAATTTTCATGTTTGAACTTATAAAATTGGATAAGGTCATGAGGACCTTTTAAACTATGTAAAATTTTCAAAAATTTTGTAACATTAAGTTGCTCTAATGACTTGATTACAAAAGTTTATCTAATGTAGGGAACTAATAAAAAACTTTTAAACTATAGACCTAATTGAAAATTTGATCAAACCATAGTGATATGCTAATTAATTAAACCAAAAAATAATAAAAGAGAAAAATTAGACAAATTATAAGATTTTAATTTGTTTTAATAGGTTTTATATTTCAATTGAAATGAAAATGAAAAGTTTCATTTCCTTTTGATATATTTCTTTTAATTATTTTTTATAAGATGACTAATAAAACTCATATTTTTATTTTATTTATTTGTGCTTGAGAACATACCACTAATTTTTTTTTATTTTACATAACTAAAGAATGTATGATGATTATCATTGCTTATTATTTTCTTTTTAAAAAGTTACGATAAATATAAGTTCAAATAAATTTTATAAATAATAATAGAGTATGTTGATTAAAAATAAAATTATTATGCATATTTGATTGATTTCTTTTTGAAGTTGACATAAATCTATGTCACTCAAAAAGGAGGGTTGATTCAATAACTTTTATCACATAAATCCATACAAAGTAGAAAGAGTTAATTTTAGATTTTGCATATATAAATGGAAAAACAAATTGATTTGTTATGAAAAGCAAAATAAAGTATATGAAAAAATGATAATATATATATATATATATATATATATATATATAGAGAGAGAGAGAGAGAGAGAGAGAGAGAGAGAGAGAGAATCAAATGAGAAGAGTAGTTAATTATGAGAGTAAGAGAAGTAAATCTTAACCATTAGATCTTATACGAATGATCAGGATTAAAATATAGAGTCATAAGACTTTTTTAAGTGATTATATAACCTTTAAATAATTTTAAATTTTAACTATCTATATATAATTATACGACCTATATTTGTTACTCTCACCCTTATAATAAATTATTTCTCTCATATGATACGCCTCCTATAGACATATTGTATGTTAAATGAAATGGATAACTTAATATTATGGATAATTAACAAAAAATAAGGGTTGAGATGGCATATAAAGGAAAATTTTGGAAAAATATGATAAGAGCTGCATTGCCTTGTGAGGAGCGGATTCATACAATTAAGATGCTTGATATAGAGACAAGAAAGACGAATGCAGCAGACCTTTATGGTACCAAATTAGGGAAGAACAAGCTTGAAAAACTTTGTCCCCACTAAAGGGATCTCCAAAAATACATAATATTTTATATGCACATTAATTTTATTAGAAATCTAGCTAGCTTGTCATTTTTTCATTTTTCCTTCAAAATATGTAATCTTGGTTAATCACTAACAATAATTGGGGCTAATGGATGGTACGGAATGTAATTTTCATTTTAGTTTGAAGTGAAATGCAATATTATAAAACCTCAGCTGTATTTGTGTTAGTTACCTTAATCATAAATATACCATCTAATTATATTTAGTTAACATGATATGTTTTTCAAATTATATTCTTTTTAATCGGCAAGCTCTTCCGAATCTGAGTTGAATTTACGATTTGAGTTTAATGAAACTATGAATTTACTTAAGCTCTAAAGTTTGATAACCTTAACCACCCCTCTACCATGATATAATTCAATCATGCAAAATGAAAACCTGCACTTTCATTTGGCACCATCAAAAGTCTCAAATGAACATCATTGTCAGGACACAAAAATCTGTTCTCTAACTTGAGATTTAATTGAAAAAAATTACAGAACAAGATATACCATGTTATTGCCGCTTCCTCGTCCGAAAAATATACAACATCAATTGGTGGCTTGTGTCAGTTCTCCTATTGATTTCTTGTGCAAATAAGGCAGCAGCAGCAGCAGCAGCAGGAGGAGGTAAACTCCAAAAGAAAGAATTATGTTGATGAACACCCTCCACTTAAACAGTGAGACTCCTTTCCTTAAAGACACATCTACAGTAACAGCAGAAAGCGGTAACTACAAACAGGCAGATATATGAAGTTACAAAAAATAATCTGGAGTCTTGCGTGTAGTGTCAGGCTCAATTTGCCTGGGAGCTGGATCAAACTGCAGAAAATTCTGCTCCATGTTCTCTCCAATTTCCAGTATGGCAGCCATATTCCCACATCGGTAACAGTAATTTGGAGCACTAAATACAGTCACCACATTCTTTTCCTGAAAGGATCATCAACATGATGTCAGTGCGTAGAATTGAAAAGGCATCCCAAACCTAGAAAAAAATATAACTATACTGATTCAAAATATTTTTGTTACCTGGCACCAGTTGTATCCTTCCATAACGAGCTGGTGTGCTCTAGATATGAGGGAGAGGCCATTAGTATGATTAAACTGAGCAGCTATATCTTGTCCAAATGTATAGCCAGCACCACGTGGAGATATTCCCCACCCACAGCGATCATCCGGATCAGACCATAAGAGGTCACACATTGGTCCTTCATGTGGAACCTGTTATGCACAAGACCATTTGTTAGGCAGCCTATGTGCGAAATTCATCACGCATCCAAGTAACCTCATCAACATATGTTTGGACAATATGAATGTTGACATTCCAGCAAGACTGATAACATATAATAAATATTTTATTCAACTAAATAGAAAGAAGAGAGAATCCATACTTATTGTAGGTCTTTCAATGTAACATTTCAAGACCAACACAACAGTATTACACACTACAATCACAACAACAAATAAACTACTTCTCATACCATATTAAACACTATGTATTCTTCTCAATATTAAACATACTGAGATTGAAGCTATTGAGAATATATATATACATATATATAGCTCAAGATATCATTCTTCACACAGAAATGCTCTTAATATAAAATGGATCACCAGAACATGCAGCGCATTCATACAAGTCATTACATACAAACCTCTTGTATACGATCCAATGCCCTGATATTATCTAGTGTATCCAAAGAAGGTGAGAGACCTCCATGCAAGCAGAAAATCTGCAATATACATGGAAGTTAGAAGCTGCCATAAAATACCAAAAGAAAAGAAGTTGGCATTAAATTAGTCAGATGAATCCTCTGCAATATATTTAATTCAAACCTGACTCTCAATAAGGGCAGTCAGAGGTAAATAATCAAACAAGTCGGTAAAGTATTTCCAGACATTGGCATTTCCGTATTTTCTTAAGCATTCATCATAGAAGCCATACCTGAAATAAGAAAGCAAATGATACAGAGGAAATGGTAAACCAACAAATAAACATTTTTCAAAATAAAAACTGCTTTGTTTCTTGTGTTTAAAGAGATCTTTCATTCTTTTCATTTATACATTTTGATCAAACAACTAATGAATTGGCACTAACAAGTAAGCCATGTGATTCATGCTTACTCTCATTCAGATTCATCATACAGGCTTGCTATATAATGCTTCGCTTGTTAAGAGTGTCCTTTTAATTTACACACCCCTAGGCATCCACAAACCAGGTTCGTTTCGACAAAATAATATCACTATTCATTTCCCATACACTTTACAATTCTTTCTATAAAGAAGTGAAAAGAAACTGAAACATCAGCCGCAGCATCAGAGACAGCTCAATAGTGACAAACTATATACATTTGCTAATTTGCACAGTATTGTCATTTATAATATCCTAATACCAAATAATACATTAGAAGAGTGATGAGAAAGACAAACCAAGAAAGAAAAGAATAATTCGCTAGACCCATCATAAAACCAGGTTGCTACTCCTAAGCAAATGATTAGAGGCACTGGCCTGCTACGACTTATTCTCAAACTTCAAGCAAAATCTATACTAAACCTTCTGCTTAAACACGATGCACCTTTACACACAGTCACACACAAATTACAATGGATACCAGAGTTTGTGTTGTGTGAGGAACATAGAATGTGAAGAAAATGTTCATACACTTGAGTAATTTGACGGCTCTCATGATTTCCCCTGAGAATTGTAATTCTATCTCTGAAACGGACTTTCAAGGCCACCAGAAGCGTAACAGTCTCCACAGAATAGTACCCACGATCTGCATTTATTAAGCCATTACCATGATTCATGAGGAAATGCCAGCAGCTCCATATATGCAAAGACTATATAACTTGATCATCATTAAAATCAATATGACAGAAAAAATGGATGATATTGCCAAAGGTAACACCCTATTATAACATATTTTTCAACAATTCCATAACATTTAAGTTGTTAAACTCCATGTCCTTCAATGGAAATTTAGAGAGGAGACCACTATAGCTAAATATTTAACTCCTGCTTAGGGGCTTATTTTCTGCAAGAAAATGCCTACGGATTTTCACTTTAAGAATGAAGACTAAGTTTCTTTAAAATGCCACTGTGAAACACAGTTTGTATACCTCAATACAAACAGAACAACTACTTGTGCTTCTTTTTATATTCTCAACAAAATATCAAAGGACTGCTTCTTGGACATCACAAGCTTCACTACTCACTGAAACATAACCTAGAAAACCCACTCATGCCATCACTCTTCTAGTCCTCTAACAATCAAAATGAAAATATTTAGAAAATCACAAAAATATTTGTTATAATTTACTCCATATTCAGTGCTCCCATCACATTTGTTTTGTCAGATTGTCTTCCACCACCCTACTACCTACAGTAAAACAGAATAACCACACTCCCATGGCAAGATCAAATAACAACAATTTCAGTATCATAGCAGCCATTAGCAAAACCTGTATCATTGATACATGGCAATCACCTCACCAGGAGGGAGGAAAGGGCTCGGGTGGAAGCAAGTTTCACCAAACAACTCTCCATCTAGCAAATGTCGGGTTGGCACAGCTAAACCCAGGAGCTCAAAATTTGAAGCTCGAATGGATTTCAACAGTGGCACCATGGAGCTCAGATACGGAAATAAACAAAGATCACTTTACAATTTACACTCATCCAATAAGTCACGCACGGAGACATAATCAACAATTAAAACAAGAATCCGTTCATAAAATCCAAAACTAAAAAAATAGAGAATTAAAAATAAACAAAGGACCTAAAATTAATAAAAATATCAAGCATTCCAACTTTCAAATCCAACACCAAGCTACATCAACCTCGTAATTTCCTTCAATCTTCAACACACCAATACACATTCAAACCACCACCAAGCCCTATTCATACCGAAACAAAATTACCCTTCAAAAAAGGCAATCTTTGAGCTTTGGGCCCTAACCACATAATTTCATCCCTAAAAAAAAAATTCCCCCCCAAAAAAAAAAAAGTAAAAAAAGGGAAATTGATTTTTGATTTTGAGAAAACTCACCTACATAATCACCCATAAAGAGGTAATTGGTATCGGGGGCATTGCCTCCTATCCGGAAGAGCTCGATGAGATCGTAGAACTGGCCGTGAATGTCGCCGCAGACGGTGACGGGGCACTTCACGGGCTGCACGTTCCACTCCTCAACGAGAATCGCCCTCGCCTGATCGCACAGCGCCTTCACCTCCGCCTCCGGCAGAGGCTTGCACTCCATCAGGTGCTCGATCTGACGGTCCAGATCCGCATGCGACGGCATCGTTTTCCCCTTTCAAAACCACCAAATTCGCGAGGATCCAAACGCCTTCAAGATCGCTTGCTTCTCCTTTCTTCTTCTTCTTCTTTGCGGATCGATTGATCTTTGCGGACAGAGGGGAAAAAGAACGGGAACGATCGGGAAATCGATTGATTTCGGGGTTGGTTTAGCTCGACCGGAGCGTCGTCGACGGCGACCGGAGAAACGACGGGGGTAGGGTTAGGGTTCGCAAGGGGAACGCGGAGAGCAAAACACACCGTTTTGGAGATGGCGCCGCTGTTGGTTTCGGCCTCTTAATCATTCCCGACTCTGGTACTTTCTTTTCTCTTTCTCCCCCAGTTTTGTGTTTCGCGGTGAGACAGGGACAAAAACAAAATTACAAAATAAAATTAAAAAAAAATTAAAAAAAAAAAATGAAATTTCCTTCATTTTTTCGTCTTAAAAATTAATAATTAATGATTAGTAATTTATTTTTTTTCTGGTTTTTGTGCCGTGAAGGGTGCGGAACCCTGCCAGCCAGAACTAAATAGAAAAGGGGAAAATGAAACTCAAATGCAGATGAAATGACATGAAAATGAATGAAATTTCCCAAGAATAAAGTATTGATACATTTTCTTCTGATTAAATTTGACACAAAATCATTGTTTATACTTTTCGATGCTACCACATAAAATAGTTTGTCATTTTGATCTAGAATCTTTCAAATTATTAATTAATATAAATTAATTATTTAAAATTTTAAATAAATATAAAAAATAAATTTATAGATACACCTTATTATTTATTTTAAAATTTAACATAGATATATAAAATTATAAATACTTGCTATTTTCTAGTTATAATTATTTTAAAATATTCCTATTTTTTACTGTATAACTATATGATATACACGAACAATAAATAATAGATCTCCAAAAAAAAAAAAAAAATCATCGACGATACCATGACATATATGATAGTAGTTGATGGCAAAGGCTCCGATGCGCCATACTTGCCAGGGTGCACCATACGGTAAATTATTGAACGGTTCAGGTAGGATAATCCATAAATACACCATAAATATATGTTATTCACTCTAAAATTCCTACAGTGTCACTTTTCCCCCCTCCCACTTCACCTATCTCCGAGAGCTTCCTTTCTCATCTCAAGCCATCACTCCGACACCATCATCGGAGCTCTGGAGAATGCACCTCACCAACTGCCTCAGCCCCGGCATCTCTGGCGTCGAGCAAAACCACCTCATAGGTTCGCCCAGGTCAGCGAATCCCTCCGGCAATCGAACGTTGGGCTCAAACTCATCTCCTCTTCGACATCGTTTAACGAAGAAAATGTTCATTTTGCGTTTCAATGTTGGCACAACAAAAAGCTTTTAATCCATGGGCGTGGAGGAACATACCACAAGCCTCTTGAACGCAACTTGACCTCGGATACACCTTGTCTAAAATTGAGCCACAGCCCAAAACCTAGGGATGGAGGTGAGTGGCCATGGCACTGAAAAGTAGTTGGGAGCAGACAAGAGATGGAGGGCTTGAAGTGAGAGATAAGTTGGGAAGCGTTGCAGTACACTATCAAAGTGTAAGTACATATGTAGTCTATCAAATTTGCACCGTTAGATAAAGTGGTATGTGATACACCTTCCCAAGTAGGGTGCATCAGAGTCTTTCCATTAAAAAACCAAAATAAACTAGCAGAATCTTGCCAAATCACAGTAGCTAATTAAAGAGAGTGCGTAATGCTCTAACAAGGGAATTGAAGAGAGGACACATGGGCAGTGTTGGCTTGTTTCTTCTTTTTTCTTAATTTTGGAATGAATGAAGCCTGTTTCGTTAATTTCACTCCAGGCAAACGATACAAAAACTATGACAATGAATGTTGTCCCTGCACGACATAATTAGTGGTTGCACTAATAGAATTACTACATCTAGTTTTTGTGGGTTTGGAATTACTACATCTAGTTGATTAATCCTCAAATACAAATACAAATACAAATATACGCATTTATTTTTGAAACTTCTTCAATTTTAAAAATTACTGCTTTTCCGCCTTTTCAAAATTGTGAATTTTTTTTTTTTTCAAAAAAAAAAGTATGTCACCCCCGTTTGATTGTTGAATAATTAACTGATTCGAAATAATTCCGGAAAAAGGGAAAAAAAAAGAAAAGGAATTTAAATATAGTAAGGAACGAAAATTTTCTCACCTGAATGAATGGCTATGCCTAGTGGTCAATTCAAAATTACACATGTGAGCTTGTGGATAGCAAGCGCTTTATTGAAGTTGAATGCTTCAAAGTTCAAACTTCAAACTTCAAACTTCAGAGGCTTTGCTAACCGAAGCGCATCTTAGCACGCAACCCCGCATGTCTTTGTCTTTTTATCTCTTTTTTTTTTTTGGGCGGCTGGTCCGTTCCTGTCATAGCTAAAACATGGCGCCGGCTTTCTTTGATTTCTTTGTGATCTATATTCAAATTTATTTGTTGGAATCTTAGATGGTTGCAATAATTTACAATAGTTCATGCATATAGAGAAGCTAACAATTATGCTGATAAGTTAGTATAGTTAGGTCATAGATGTTCAATAAAACTTTTTTTTTTTAATCAGCTCCCAGTTTGCATCTCTTTGGATTTTTTAACAGATTTAGTGGATCAGTGTATTCCTAGAGTTATTTATCTGTAGTTCTTAGGTTTAGGCTCCGATGTTAAAAAAAAATAATAATAATAATTTACAATAGTTCGGCTTTATTGAATTTTGAAGTTTCGCTAGAAAACTTGTCAACCAGAACACAGATGGTTACTTTGCAAAGTAGAATATTTTATAGAAAGCAAACTAGAATCAATGTGATTTATGAATTTTTCAGCGGTTTCAGTCCATTTTTGACTTTTGGTAGATCAGTATTACGAATTTCTGATCACAAATTGAATAGGATGGACAGTTCCTACGAGAGTATTTGATAACAACTAAGCGAACCACACATGGAGATGTGTATTTTCTTGATAGAGAAATTGTGTGTTTGGGATGAATATGAAATTAAAATATAATTAATTTTTATTATAAATTATAATAAAATTAATTTCATGTGTAAACGTAGTAATTAAAAAGTGATTTTAGAATAATTACTTTGTTTGGATTATATGAAAAAAAATATTTATACATAATAAATTATTAAAATAGGTATGAAACAATTTGTTTATATCGTATAATTTCTAATACCTAGAGTTAATTTGATAAAATATCATAATTTTAAAATGATAAGTTTTTGTATACATTCAAAATACTAAAAGATAATTTAAAAAAAGTTATTTTAATATATAAATAAAACAAATTGAATATTATATAATGCGACATGGAATATAAAAAACTATAATAAGTTGCACAAAATAAGTTTAGAAAGTTTAAATTCTAGCAAGATGTAATAAATTCAGAGACTGTTTTGAATTAAGAACATTCACAGACAGAGGTATATATTTAATTATTTTGTCCTTTGAGCATCTACTGGCTATCTATTATATCTTGCTAGAATTTAATTTTTCTTTAAACAAAATTATAGTTTTTTCTTCTATAAGAAAAACAACCAATATCTAAACCCTTAACCTTTTATAAAAGTTGACGCGTCTAACTAAAACTTGATGGTTTTTCCTATATTTTTTCATTTTTTTATTCCTGTGATATATATATATATATATATATATATATATATATATATATATATATGTGTGTGTGTGTGTGTGTGTGTGTGTGTGTGTGTTTGTTTGGACGAGATACAAAAATGAGAAAAGAAGTAGGAAAGGAGAACGGAAGGGGAGAGTAAGGATTCCCTTCTTAATCAAAGTCGCGAAATTATTTTTTCAAGAAATGAGTGTAAACATGAAATAATTATAAGCAAATACACTCTTCATAAGAAAATTAAAGTTTAAAACAATAATTATAAAAATATAGTAATTAAATTAAAATAAAAATAATTTTTATTTGCTTATAAATTAAAGTTTAAATTGAAAGAAAAACTCGTCTTAAAGTGATCAAGTACTTATAAAATATCCATCAACCAAAAAAAAAAAATGAAAATTACGATAAAACATGAGTAAAAAGTCTTCAAGCTGGCACGGATCCATGTTCAATGAGTTGGGGCATATGCCCCATTAGCCTTTGAAAATTTTTTTTACTAGTATATAAGTACACATATATTTTATCCTTATTATTTTATAAATTTGACTTAATATTAAAAAAGTTATATAAAATTCTTTATTATATTTATGTATTATTTGTGCTCCCACTAACTAAATTTTCTGATCCATCATTCTCTCCAAGTGACCCAACCTATCAGCTTTGATTCTTTTTGTTAATACTTGACTCTGAAATCCATTTTACTCAAGCATTGAAATAAGGCGAAGTAGCTTCCACTTTATTCCGGTCCTTTTCCTTCCACTCCTGCCTCTCCGTCGCTCTGCGAATAAACTTCCAAAATTAACAAAAATATAAGAATAACCAACACGACAAAGATGGGCATACAAGCACTTCGCCAATAAAACAGTCTAGCACACAAATATTGGATGATTTAGCCACACCTACTAACTGGTACCGCACTATATAAGATTCAATTTATATCATTAAAGGTTACTCTACTAAGAGGCAGGAAGTGGAGCCAATGGTAAAAATAGAATATGAGGGATCAAAACTAACGTAAAATATGAAAAAGCAACTTTTAAATAAATAATTAAATTGTGTCAAATTAACGATTTGAGGAGGGTCATTCACTAAATATATCAACGGATATACAACCCCCCCCTCCCCAAAAAAAAAGGCAAGCTTTGGCATGAATCCGCCTCTCACTTTACTTATTGGTCCCCCCTTCTTCCTTCTTCTTCTTCGTTTTTTTTTTTTTGGTAGACTATGGGGCATTTTTAAAATTTTTCTCCTTTGTTGTATTTTTTTTTTGTCAGTACTCTTTTTTTCTTTGGTCAATGGTCAAGGTGCGGGGGAGGGATCTTAACCACTACCAGCTCCATTGACTCGAATTCAAGTGCACATCTTTTGGAACCAGACATATTCTCTATTAAACCAATGCCTCAAATGCATCAGTACTCCTTTGTTAATCAGTTGTCTTTTTTTTTTTTTGATGGAGGGGGGTCACCATTGTTTGACTTGTGACTTGCGAATGTGTGCTGTAGTCCAACAAAAGACCCAAACTGAGCTGAGCCCAACAAAGCCCGGATTTACAAAATAGAAACTAAGTTTACTTTAGTTCTATTATGTGAACTTATTTAATTTAAGATTTGATGTCTTGGATTGTATCCTACTTTATAAAAATACATTTTTACGCAAGAGAGTTGTTAATCTTTCGTTTTAAATCTTAGATTTATTTTATTGGGCCATATTAACTTTATCAAGTTTAGATATTAATATGGATTCACCTAACTTTATTACAAAAGTTAACTCAGGAATAGAGGTTTGCAAAAATATATATATGACACCCAAGTGCAAAGAATCAGGACCCAACACCGGCCAATGCAAAAGTAAGCTCTAATACCATATGATATGAATCCACCGAACTCTATCACAAAAGCTAGTTTAGGAGTAGAGATTTGCAAATCCTTATATATAACACGCAAGATCTCTTTACCTAATTGATGTGAGACTTGAATCTGGCTTAGTCCAAAATAGTGTAAATTATCATTTTTTTTTTAATATTGAAAAGCAGATTGATTTTGATCATGTTTTTAACATGTTGATACCTACAAATTAAGGGTTCTTCCTCATTTTTTTTAATCACATATTTGTGTTAAGTCCAGCCAGTCTCAACTAGGGAATTTTATTTTCCCAACAATGATAGACATTGTGATGAAAAAACATGATAACATCTAAAGGAGGTAAGAGTAAAGAAAATCATACAATAGCATTTGACCTAAATTTAGTCTTATGTTTTCACTACCCATATTTTTTATTTAATTTTAAAGTTAGCAATATAAAACTTTTTTATACCGTTATCTAATCAAATTTTTTCGTATACATGATTTTTGAAGTAGTGAATGTGAGAGTAAAAATATATTTGACTAATATGACAATATATGATTAGATAACAATTTAAAAAAACTTTACATTCTTAGTACACCAAAATTAAACTCTACTTTTTTTTACCTTTGCATTTGCTTGAATTGGGTATAGTACTTAGTATTTCTCTAAAATAAGAGTAAGCTTTCTACACATACTCTTGTATTTCTCTAAAACAAGAATCAGTTCCCCACACAAGCTCTGCCCGTATGCACAAAATTTGAAGGCTCACAATAGGAATCTAATGAAAAATATACTCTTGCAAACACACAACTCAAGTTTTAAATTGTTGGGGTGTACAAAAACAGTCCCATTAACCTGTTTTAAATCTCATCAACCACACAAAATTGAGAATCTGTTTCCTTTTTCCCTTTGTTGTAACTTGTAATAAATGTTCAATTTAAATCCAACATGCTTTGGACGCATTCTTTGCTTGTTTGTTACCAACCAAAACAAAGCAACAAAAAAATAAAGCAGGTAAAATTTCTTGAGTTGAGAGCACCCTTTAATTTCCACTTTGAAGACCATATACGGTTGTTTCCTCCTTTTTCATTGTTATTTTTTTATTCCATTCTTTTCTTACCTCTTCTATTGCCACGAGATAATAAGAATCTGTTGCAGTTTAAAATGTTTGAATGGACCAAAGACCAAACAGTTTCACCACCCCCACCAAAGAATCCAGTGAAAAAGACTAGCACAAGATGCAAGCACCCTTCTTTTACTGGTGCGCCAACACCTTTAAATGGTGGAGTTTACTTTACTTTAAGAACTCAGGCTTAATCTTTACAATAAACTAAAAAGAGAATGAAATTCTAAAAATAATAGTGAGCAAACCAAAGCTAAAGCTGTTTCTTTTGTGACATAGAGACTTGTACTTGATGTAGTCCTCCAAAGCATGCATGGCTGCTGCTATTGCTACAATATCTTGTCCTTGTTCTTTGTGGCTTTTTAAAACTTTAAAGCTAGGTTATTTGCTTTACATGCAAACACTGGAATTCATTACATTGAAATTTGTGTTACTATTCTCTCACCCTCTCCACCCCCTCTCACAAGATAAGCCTTAAAAACAAATGTAAATACCCACTAAATTGCAGTTCTTTCTGCTGAAACTGAACAAACTTTCTTTTGATTGTAGTGAGCTTATTTTTTGTGGGACAAGCTTCCTTTTACTTTTCCTTTAGCCTTCCAACTCTGCCCCCCTAACAAATCAATTTGTTAGTGAAATATTTAGCTCTTGCATGCATACTTGAATTACGAGAAGCTATTCAGTCCAGGTTCTAGTACATGGCCAACGCCATGTCTCATCATGTTCCGCAATGTTGCTGAAGCTTGTCGAATTCTAAGTTGACTAAGCTTGACCAGGTGGTCGACCAGAATTTCCGGCTCTCCTGAACCAAATATTAAATAATGTTTTTAGGTAAATCAATGTTCGTGTACATGAATACAATGACAACCTACAGTGGACAATATGCATATATGAGAATTGCCTGTGATAAAGAGCATGATTTAAAGAAATCAATACTTATGAAATAGTTTCGTGTTAAGTTCTGTACTTCATGCATGCTTATCTGGTTTCGTGCTAAAAGTAATAAAGGAAGTTCAATAGAAGACGACCAAGAAAAGGTTAAAAGTTTCCAAACTATATAGAACCGAATGGAATGATACATAATGTGATACATCTGGGAGTAATGTGGTTAAGCTTTTTATTTTTTTTTCCCCTCCTCGACCACCAATATATTTTAGTTAAGAAATCAATATACTTTACTGGTGTTTGGCCATACTTTAATTCTTCTTTTCATAGCTTTATGTATATACAACCTATTTCAAAAGTGCTATGCCTCTTGAAGACCTCAAATCAACAATTCAATGTAACAGTTAAAGCGCGGTAATCAACCCTGATAGTTGGCTTGTCTTACTTTTTGTGAAGCTTCACTATAGCAGAAACTAAGAAACTTGAAATTGATGAGTCTGGAATCTGTAAGAGGCATAGTACACTTGATTGAATACTCGAACGCAAATTTTAGATTCTGAATTGGGAAAGTATAGATTTAACTACCAAGAAGGTCGTTGCGTATGGGGATAGAGTATAGGTATATAATATTACGATCTATATACGAAAATTAGCATAGGTAATATGGCTTCTTCAATTTTAAAATTGAAAGCAATTTAAAGTATTTTTAAGGGCAGAGGATGTTACAGACCTAATAAAAGTCCAATTAATTAAAAGTTGTTGTTAACATTATTATTAGAAAATGGATGTAGAAAAAGTTATTATAGAAAACTATCGTCGCATTTAATAATAAGGAAAATTGTACTTGGGTTAAATTTGGTTATATGAAAGCATATATTAAATTAGGATGACACAATTTTCCATACCTCATCTTTGTACTTTAAGTACTCCCTTAGCTATATAGATATTTTTCATATTAATCAATGAGATTCCACTCTTTTTCTTTTTTCTATTTTTTGAGTTGTTTATACTTATTTTCATAACAAAAAGAGACATAAATTGAATCATGAAAAAGCAGACAAAGCACGAAAAAGAATATTAACATAATTCAACTAGAGAAATGATATTTGTATATAGTCATTTGAAGTGTCTATCGACACTAGAAAATCACGTGTAATCAAATGAATGGAAAATTCAAGTAGATAATTGGAGAATTCAAGTAAATGACTGAAGAATCGAGAGATTGCAATAATAAATAATAATTCTGTCATCTGATTCTCTAGTATATATTACATATGAATCCTCAATTCAATTTCAATATTGTTATTTATTACTATAATCTCTCTCGATTTTTAGTCATCTACATGAATTTCATGTTCATTTACCCGTGGCTCCCGAGTGTCAATGGATACCGCAAATCTCTACGTATAGGTATCATTACTCAATTCAACTAAATTTAATAGTTGTCTTGGGATAAAATAAAATGGTATTCGTCCAAAAGTCAACAAGGGCATCAGCTCATTCCTAAAAAATTCTCCAACAAAAAAAAGATGATTATCTAGCATTTGGTTTGAGTTCAGCTAGACAAACCTGTTGTGAATTGGATCTGGTCCATTGGGAACTCTTCGTTTGCTCATGTAGTTAAAATCCAACTCTGCACGCTCCGCTGGTTTATCTCTTCCTATCACATGCTCCTGCTTCACTATTTCTACTGACTGACTTGATAGTGTAGTTGCCTTTCTTGTTCCTCCACCACTACCACCTAAGCTTCCAACTACTACAAGAAGACAAGCAAGCCCCACCAAGAGTGCTCCAAACAAGAACCTTGGAAGGAAAGAGCTACTACTATTACTACTACCCATATGCAATTGTTTTTTTCTGAATATATGCATATGCCTTTGTATATTTTATATCACAAAACTCAAAGGAATAGGAGGTGCCTTACTGTGCTATGACACATACGAAAGAAAGAACAGAAAAGTCTATCATTGCATGATGATTGTGCTGAGATTGGGTTTATAAGAAGACAAGTGAAGAGAATAAGAGAAGAGAGAAGGGAGGGTAGCGGTCTAGGACAAGGTTTCTTTTTACCTCAAAGGATTGAGGGTGTGGTTGGTTTTCTTTATAGGTGGGAGGGATTCTGTGTCACTTTCTCTAAGGCTGAGAGGGAGAGAGAGTGTGTGTGTGTGAGAGAGAGAGGGCTTAGCTGGTTTCTAGCGTGATATGGAACCGTTGCTTTATACTGAGGACGAGGTCCCAACACGGCACACTTCTTTTGCTTTGATTTGTGTATTTTCATGCAACTATGGTGCCAAAAGATGAATACTTATCCCATTATACTTTCTGTACAAATACAATGGCGTAAAGGGAAAATAATGAGGTTGCCTTGCCTATAGTGTCATCCTCTGAAGTGGGAAGGATAGAATACAATTCATTGCATTATTTGTGATGGACAGCTAAGAATAGTAATGAAGATACTTAAATTGCCAAGTTCCTAACCATTTATGAATGAAGAAATATTAATTTGAGGGGGAAGAAAAGTCCTACATCACAAATCTGCAATTGGGTTGGCCTCTGTCTCTTTCCCAGCTGTTAAGCTGAAGTTTGTTTGGTTTAGCACTTGGCCATTTGCCCCAACCGAAACAATCACAGTAAAACAAGTAACAAGCAAGTGATAACGGAGCAAGGAGTCTACTGCTAATTTGACTAATAAAATAAAGCTAAGAAAAAGTAAATTAAGAATAATAAAGTACAGAAAACAAAAGAGAAAAAAAAATTAGATCACACTGAAAACATGTTAGATTTTGTAGGCATTCAATATTCCTCGTCCGTGATTATTTCCTTTCTTATGACACAAGAGGACCAGACACACAGTCAAATTACTCGTGTCATGGCTGACTTCCATCCACTCTGCTGAACTTTTTCTATTTTCTCTTTGAACCGAAGTTTTTGATGGTGTTATGGCTTTTATTTTTTCATATTAGACTAATATAAATTGATATTCATTGCATGATACTGGAAGTAATAATATCTATTCGAAGCATTTTAAGTAAATCATTCGGTAGTCCATTGGGGATTATTTCTTTTTCTTTTTTGTTTTTGTTTTAAATCCTTTACTTTGAACACTTTTCATCAAAGTATGCTGCCATCTTAATTAAGTTCGTATATGCCCTATGGTTAGCACCGAGACATTGGCCGCCAGACAAATGGCCCACGAATATATACGCTTTAATAATATCTTGTGAAGCACTTAGTTGCCACTGCAAGTTATATACATATTTGTAATCCGATTGATCCCTTGGACTTGAGGGGTATCACTGTGAAGAATCTCTACGCTAAATGAATAGTAAAGATGAGCATATGAATTTGAACTATAGAATAGATTACAAACCGAAGCTGGTTCCTTTGAATGGGGCTTGTGATTAGGGGGAATATATGTAGCACACCTCAGATCTTACTACTCCTTAAGGCTTAGGCATAAAGCACATTTTGTTTTATCCATTCCATATGAAT
This sequence comes from Pterocarpus macrocarpus, assembly GCA_031439585.1. Taxonomy (NCBI): domain Eukaryota; kingdom Viridiplantae; phylum Streptophyta; class Magnoliopsida; order Fabales; family Fabaceae; genus Pterocarpus; species Pterocarpus macrocarpus. Next base: position 31,771,421 of record CM062518.1, on the reverse strand, counting down.
CTCACAATAATCACAAACCAAAAGTGAATTTTGTTGGAGAATCCAATGCTTTTTACTGTAATAGCTTCACATTGAAGGTACATAATTAACTTACTTATTCATAGCAGCAAGTAATATATTACTCTAAGTAGCTTTAGGAACTGATGCCTTGCCTATGGCACATGTTTGATTGAGATGGAGTATTACACATATATGTTTTGACAATTGACAGTGATTTATACCTGTGACATCTACGAAGTTAATCAATTTGAGAGTGTATAAGGATGGTTGTAAGGCCCTGAAGCATGCACCTTTGCTCATTTGCCCATTGCAGTGAACTTTTTGTACCTGCCCCGTAGAATATGGCTAAAATGCATAGAGTAGTGTGCTATATACATGCATTTTATTAACTTTATAAGTAAATTATTCTTCTAGGATGGCCATATAAGATGCACAAGGTATTTTCATGATGTACAAAGTTGATGAATTAGGACATAGGCATATGTTAGGCTCCCTAGCCAGTTTACGAATTTAGCATTTTCACATAAATAGTTGTAAGACACTTTATGAAAAAAAGGGGTCGTAAGCTATTGAGACTCCGAATTGCACAAAACAATCAATTGGAATTTGAAATGTCAATGGATCAAATCATACATTTTCAGAATGCCCTCTATACGAATCTTTTGGTATCTGTTAGTAGAATTAGAACCGTGGTGTCACCGTAGGTATGTTGGTCTAAAGGATAAGTATGCCGATATAAGTTATTTTGTGTATTAATTAATTAATTTCTATTGACATATGCGCCTTTTTTTTCCTCAGACCATAAGTATGCCAGAGCTACATTCATCTCTGCCTCGACCAGTTCCCCCATTACACTATCTATTCTATGCAAAGGTATGTTCTAAAAGCTATCTCTACAGATATGTTGAATTGTTGGAAAAACCCACACAGTAGATTGACCCCAAAAGATCATGAGTGGTTCACACAAACAATAGAAAGAATACTGCAAATGAACAGATAAGTGTACATAGAGATTAACGTAGTTTGACACAATCCTACCTACATCTCCTAAGAGGAATCTATTTCACTATGAGAGAACATAATTTAACTATACAAGAATATTAAAAGTTTGATCTCAAACCCACCCCAGATCCCTTGTAGACCCTCTTTCATAAATGGAAATAATTTCTCTCTCACTTGCTAATAATCATAACACACCGCAATGTTATTCTTGCACTCTGCCTCCCTTGGCCTTGGTCTTATTTATAGCCACCCAACTTTAGGCCACAAAGTTACTAGACTTGGCCACAAAGCAAATTTGGCCTCCAAGCCTTTAGATTTGTCAAACAAGCTGACTTTTCCACCAAATAAATAGCTAATAAAATAAAACCAATAATTTTCTAATTAAGGAATTTTGACATGAGCCAAAAAAACCAATTACAACAAAGTTTGTGCATGGTTTGTAGCATAGTTTGGAAGGCATATGGAAAATATAAACAAAAAAGAGATTAATAAACAAAGAAGAGCCTGACCAATATGAAGTTTCAACGAAAAGTAATGCATCAGTAGAAGAAGCTAGTTTTTATTTTTGTTTAATCATTTTTGTGAATTAGTCCTAATCCAGACCATGTAAAAATCACATCAAACTGTTGAAGCAGATCGTGTGACTAAAATATGGTAATGCTTCTTTGGAAGAGAACCTATCCTGGAAATAGTTAATGGTAGATATTAAATGCAAATCCCATTTGGCAAACAAATTTAAGCAGTGGAAGTGAAAAGATTTCCTTCTCTTTGTAGATTTGTTTTGAAAAAACTAATCACTTATAATTTTATTTTTATTTATTTATTTATTTATTTATTTTAAATCTGTAGCCAGATGGATGACACTGCTGAGTGTAATCCATTGCTTTTATGAGTTTATCTCGAAACTTTGGATTCGACATAAGGAACAAAGCATCCAGTCCAGCTTCATACTTTCACTTTTTGCTGGAACCTTCATAATCTGTCACATAATTAAATTTTTGCCGTTCAGCAGGCTGAGTCTTTCAATTTGTTGGCTGCTTACTGCTTATAAAAGGAAAGAAGAAAATCTCTATTTTGTAAGAGCAATGTGAAACTCGAGCAACGTATCTATCATGTTGAAGGTAACGTGCGTGAAAATCCCCATTTAGTATTACGTTATTATCATTATATACTTTTATTGGAACAGGCTAACACCAACGGTGGAACTCTATCATTTACCCAAACCGATCTCAATTTTTCAGGTTTTTTTTCTTTTTTTTGGGGGGTTGTCTAAACAACCGTTATGACTTTTCTATACACTCACAAATCCAGCTCGAATCGGGTTGGTCTAGTGTGATAATAAGTGTCAAATTACTTAAACCAACTCAACATTGATATTTTGGGGTAATACCTTAATCACATGGCAAGTATTCTTTACTGCTCTCAATGGGATACTCTCTGCTTTTGGGACAGAGAGTGGCAAGAAAAGTAAGTAGGTTGGATTGTTTTACAATGAGATAAAGCGCAATACAAGCCCATACAGGATTGATAAAACAAAATTTCACCTGCATGAATCTTGTGCTCTTTATGGATTCGTACACTACAACTTTGCCAAATGTTCCCCTTCAAGTTAGATATGATTAATAATTTTGTTCTGAGGCTCGAATAAGTGATCTGACATGTTTTGGAGACAAAAGGGTCACCATGTACTCGAATCTATGATTCTTTACTATAGCAACCAATAGATTTTGGGTGCAAAAGCATGCACTTCGTTGCTTATTCACGCTCCTCTGGCCGTTGGCAAAATATGCTTAGATTGCTAAAGCCGCACTTGGGAACATCATTCTCGTACAAGCTTCTTTTGATTTAATCTGTATGTTAATTACAATTCATTTATATAACCAAATTCTTTAAAATGTTGAAATACATGCGTGCGGGCGGGATTGTGCTGTACAAATTTATGTGTTAGCAACATTATTATGTGCAATACAAGTATACGAGATACGTGTTATTATGTTAATGTAATTTATACATTAAAAGTGGATACTAATAAAGGTGGACACCATAAACCAAAAAGGATATAAAGCATTTGATGATAGTGGGTGAAGTCGAGGCTCTGTGTCTATGCCTCTTTATAGAATCCACATTTAATGTTCACTTTTAATATACAAATAATATTATTTTATTGGTACATTGGTATTTTCACCGGGCATGCATTTGGCTAATTAAGAAGATGTTGCGGTGGAGGGTGAGTGTACATCAATAAATTGCACGTGGTGGAAAGGGAGTGTTATGATGTATTGACATGTCACATGTGTTATATTTGTAGGAGCTACCAAGATGTATAGAAGGATTTAGAAGACTAACATAATAGAAATATACATTAATAAATCACATACAGTCCATTTTACTCAGGAATATGGTCCATGAATCCTTTTCAGAATGGAAGACATATCAAGACCACATTAGGCTATATCTTTTCAGTGGTGGTGTCGATAGAGCGTTGAGATCACCTAGTAATATTATAGACCTCCAGAGTATCAATTCAACCTGTTTGATAAAATCAAAATATCCATTAAACATATGTAAATTAGGCATTACTTCATATTATATAGGAGTTCTCACCATTTCAATTCGTGTCTATGTTCACTAGTTCACAAATTTTTACTATTATTATTATTTTTTTTTTGGATGTTAAATTTCCGTTAGTGTGATATGTTCATGAAACAAAAACCTAGAGCGTGCTAAGAAGCAAAATACCTACTTGATAACATGGTTTTACCTTCCTGCCCTGATGAAATGTGCTTCTCACTCTTCTCCTATTTTTCACTTAATTTCCCTCATTCTCGTTGCTTTTGCTTGGTTACAGCTGCACTCTCATATTCTGTACAAATAACAGAAAATTAGAGAGTAGCTAATTAGCAATCACTTCCTATGTATGATGCTTTTGTTCATGCACTTGTATTAGCATCTGGTTTAATAGTTCATATGCATATCAGCGCAGTTGCTTTCAAGTATTGTCACTGAGTATATAGCAGTGTCTATTCAGTTACCTTGAATGATAGAAATTTGTCTCCCAAATCTCCTAAGAAGACTGTTTTCTTTTAGTTTGAGCTGCCAAAGAATTGGGTAAAACCTTTGCACTAGTTTAATATTGCAATGGCACTATTAGATCTGGATATGCCATTATTTTGGTGTTAGCCGAAGTGTTACGCCGACAAAATTTGAAGAAGCAAGCATAAGCAACCTGGAATTGCATCTTCACTGAGGCAAAAGCCTTTGATCACAGTCCAAAAAATGAATGTATGCAAAAAAAAAAATGTTGAAATACGGATGAATTGATGGATGGGAAAATTTCACGCGCTGAATTAAAAATTGTAAGGTTCCTGTATGCACTTTATGTGTGCATCTAATACTGCAATAGTTGGGTGGTGATTGTACAATCTCTTCAATTCCCATATATGTTTGTACTTTAAGAATATAGTTCATTAAAAGAAAGGTTCGTTATTTGTTTTGTTTCTTGTGATTAACTTTCAGAGCCTAGAGGAAAGCAGCTGGCCGTTGCCTTTCCTTGCAATTGCAACAAAGAAAATCTGGGTTCAATTATTCTTATTATTATTATTATAATTATCATCAGTATTATTATTATTATTATAATATAAAAGCTAAGAACATGTTCGGATTTTAGTTTGTACATCCTAAATCATATCTTAAAGGGTTTGTAAATTGGGTTTTAATTCCTTTCAACGTGTTTGGTAAAAACACTTTCAAGTTATCAATATAATTTTGAGTCTCAAACCATAATTTGGGTAGAAGGAAAAATAAAATTACTTTCTTTGTTGAGCCAAACTATGGACAAACTATAATGCAAACACTATAGGTTGGGCTTCAGAGAAGGAAGGATTCCCCTCTTCTCAAATGAACCCTCATCTTAACATTTGGGCTGCTTTGAAGCAAAAAAAAAAAAAATGGAGAGAACACATCCCACAGACTTCAGCCATTCCTTACATTTTCCTCTTCACCTAGCAGTTCTCATCACTGGCTAATAGTTTAATAATGAATAACGACTTTCAGGGTCCCTGTTAACTTTTCATTGCACTTTAGCAGATTAAAGTCCCAATTTCACCCTTCATTTTTGTCAATATAATCCTTAGACACTACTAGTACACTTGATAATACTAATCTTAAACATGAATACAAGTCAAACCATCAATCCAAGCTCTCAATTTACGCAATAGGATAGTGCATTTAAGCAGATATACTCAAAGCAGGGAACTTATCAGAAAGTTCCGCCGTGATGGAATATCTTATCGAAATGAAGTCATATATTCATTTTTGAATTTCAGGTTATTTGACCGCTAATTTTATTCTGGAAACCCACTTTTAAGTTAGGTGTACATTTTACTTGTATAGTGGGAATCTACTCCTGAGTCAATTATGTATTAAAAATACCAATTCCATTGAATTTGTAGTGCCACTGTATTGGATTAATTAGAATGAAGACCAACACTGATCCAATACACTAGTATCTTTCATTTTTCTGGGACTTCTTATGAAGTCAAATTACCTAATTATATGCATACATCAAATGCCGCCACAATACCCTCCAGGGCCCCCAAATTGAAGGGTGTATCGATTTTGGTCATCCCTAAACCCAAAATATTTGAGGTCATAGCAATCAGGATTATCAACCACAATGTTTGGAAGATTCTTATCTGGTTCTTGAGTTGACCCAGATTCAACATATGAAATTCTTCTGACATAGCATGCATGCGTCATATCACCATCTGGAAAGTGCCCAGATCCCATCGGTGGACTGGCACCCTTCATAACACCAGAAACTCTGCCGCCCCACCCAACCATATTAGCCACAGACAAGTTAGAGAATAATGCTGCTGGAAAATATCCAACATGTTTGTTCTTCACTATTAACCACCAGTTTTTTGATTCAGGATCCTGCAAGTGGAGCATTAAGAACTTCATAAATCATCTCCCTCTAGTATAACTTAAACTGCAGGAAAATAATTCTATTCAATATTCATATAGATAGACAATATGATTAACACGTTTGTCAGTCTCACATGAAATGCGCAATATATAGGTCCTACACATGCTGATATTGCAAATACCGGCGTCCTTATATTCGGATTTTGGACTCAAAATAAGCATATCAAATGAGAAATGTAGATGTGTGAGACACTAATGTAGAACTTAGTTATGATACTGTACATTAAAAAATAGTTATTTTATCATATGTTTAGGTTCAGATATCCATCAATTACGGCAAATTCATACGCAAACAAGTGAGAAATTCACGTACATAACCAAAAAATTGAATGATAAAATTATCATTTAATATTGTACTCACCAAATTGACTAATACCCTAATCATTACTTGAATTTTCCACTTGCATACAAACACCAATGGTCAATAAACACATAAATAACTATATCGGACTCTTTGATGTTATCATTCGATATGGGAGAACAAAGAAAAAAAAACACATTTCTGTAAATTATGTAGCTATGCTTAATTATGATGCATGGCAAAACAGAATTTATAATCTTTTGATTAATGTGAAGATTATATTCTACCTGTGAAATTGAGAAAGGAAGTTCAAATTGTGGTCCCTCGTAGGATGAGAGATTACTCACAGGAACGCCAACACGGTACTCCGGATCCCGATCAACCTGTACGAAACCTGGACAAATCGTATTGTAACATCCCGTTGTCTTGAATGAGTCGGACTGTAATTTTCGAACAAGTTATTAGTCTCATAAGTAATTAAAAATTCCAATGTCAATATAGTAATAAGGAATTTTATAAATAAATGATTTTTTTTTATGTCAAAAGAATATATATTATCTTTTCTTACCGTCCATAGAATGAAGAAATGTGTCAATTTGTTATGATAAATTTCTGGGGACACCTGTATATAGCCAAATAACTGAGTTATTAGGAACATTTATAAGCACGTTCAAATTTTCTCAAAAAAATTAATTAAAAAATTTGCATTAAATTTAAAATAATTAAATCAATTATTTTTAAAAATAATTTTTTATAAAAACTGTTTATTATTTCATATAAATTTAAAATAACTTCTAAAAGTTTTTAAAACATATATTATATCTTTTTCTTTCAAAACTTAGATAACCGCATCCATACAACAATTAAGATCATACAACAATTAAGATTTGGCCTAGTCGTAAGGGACTGCTAGTCTATCACAAGGTAGCAAATTATGGTTCGAATATCAGTTGAGAGAATTACTTATATTTAAGTACCTAAAGTATTATAAAAGGATTACTTTCAGTAAAAATATATTTGTGGTAAAAAAATAAATAAATAAATAAATAATCCATACATATAATTTTTGCTAACCCAAAAACTCCTATGTGAACATTGAACAAATTAATCCAATTTGTAGTAAAATTTCCGAAGCAACTTTCATAATTGTTTTCAAAATTACTAATAGCTCCTTATTGAATTTTTTTAAAGAATTAAAAAAAAAAGAATGTTTAAACAAAAAAATATTTTTTTTAAGTTTTTCATGTCATAAATGTTAAAATTTTATTTAATAATTTTCACATTGATTTATGAACAGGTGTCTTTAAAATATTCATCAGCAAAATTCCTAAACAAAATCATTTCCATAGTTTTTGTTGTTTAGCATAAAGTTGATATGTAAAGCCATTAGAAACGAACTAATGGTGAAGGGTATGAGTAATTAGCATAAAGTCATAAATTCAAACTCCATTAATATTGATGTACCAAAAAAAAAGTTGATATATAGATTAGTATTTCTTTCATGTTATAATAGAGAAAAAGATAAAAATAAAATTCATGGATCAATATAAAAAAATGATAAATCTTACGATAATACAATTTGTATTTTCTTTATCATAATATGAAAGAATCTCAATTCATGATATATCTCCCATGTGTAACTTGCAATGAAAGCGATGATAAATGTTTAACCGTGAGAATTTAAATTTTGAATTATTGAATATGGCCTAGTAACTGTTCTTTTCGTTTTTTTAATTTATCATTTTAAGATTTACATTAAGAAAGTCAACGAATCATATTGATAATAGTAAAAAGTAAGCTAATTTTGTAAAATTACTCTCATATTAAAATTATAACTTCATTTATATTTTTCACTCCCTTCATCTATATTCTCTTATTTATCATTAAAAGGTAAAAATAAAATTAAAAAAAACTAGTATCTGTTACATATCCGAAATCCGAAACAAATAAATCATTTAAAACATAAAAATTGTAAAATAATAGATATTTAAAAATAAAAGAAGCAATTAGATGCAGACCCAAAAAATAAAAGGAGTAATATGATCAATACAGGATATAGGAGGATCGTAATTGTTTATATTTGTGTGAGGCCTATGAAATGGGCAATTCGCTCAAATTGACTAAATAAATTGAAAGTTACCTGCCATCCAGCAAGGATCGTGTTAATGCCATCAAATTCACCATTCTGAACCGCTATTTGAGCAAGACTCATTTGGTACTTTTTTACTCTTGGTTTATAAACATTGATGACGCCATTAACTCCGGTATAATTTTTGTTCTTGTTCATGATAAGCGTTGCAAACTACAAAAACGTAGCAATTACATGTTCGCGACCATAAAATCCAACACAGAATAATGTGCCACACTCTGCCAAGTGGGACTACATACATGAATTAATGGAAATTGAACATTTGAGCAGCATCCCAAAAATGAATAATAAAAGTGAATTAAATGAGAAAACTTACATGACTACCCGGGAAGCTTTGAGTTAAGGAATGAGCAATAAGAGATTTCATTCGATTGAGATCTTCTTTAGTTGTTCTGCGGATAGGAACAGACCCTTTTGGACACGAGACTTTCTCAAACGCAAATTCTAATGTTCTATTTGGTAAAGCATGCTCTCTTCTCTTTAGAAAAGTTGGCATTCTCTGCATGAACATATAAATACATATGTACAAAATATAATTAATAACATATCAATCATCATCGGAATCTACCTCGTCAGAATATAGTACCTGAAGCTTATGATTCTTCAGTAAAGGATGGTCAAAAGCTGGCTGCTTGTGGATATCAACACAATCAACAATATCCCCTAGCTTCGTCTGTAGATATCACAAACTATAAATTTTAATAAAACCAAAACTAAACAAATTAAGAGAATTTAAACAACAATATTGTGTAGATTAATAGTTACTTGGAAACTCCTAATCGGAGGCTTGTTGATGAGCTTCAGGTGTCTCTCTATCTCCTCGTCTTCTGCTCTAGATATGGTTAATGCAGCATCAAGCCCGTAACTATTGATTGCTAAGCACAAACAGAGGAATAATAGAATGTTGGTCATTTTCACAATTCTCAAACTCGTTTTGAAGAGAGTAAAGAAAGATGCTACTTTATACTCAAGCTGAGATGGGTTATATTTATAACATTGGCGGATCCTTTAGACTTACGCTAATAAATATTAAAAACACATAAAATAAAAAGAATACATATTGAAAACCAGATGTCAGTAAAAATTTCCGAAAAAGGAGTTATTAATGAGTGTCATTAAAGTATATATCAAATAAATATAATCTTTATTATTTATCATTAATTATTTTTAGAAAATATTAAATATATTTTTAAAGTTTGAGACATTAAACACTTTATTTTTAAGTTATTAATTTTTATTTTTTAGAAAAATGCTATTTGATATGCACAAATTAATAAAATACAGAGATAACACATTTGCCATTAACATTTCACTGTTAACAACTCAATGTAGTAGAAGAAAATAAAAATTCAAAACTTCATGTTAGTACGTCATTTATATGAGTTTCATTTCGCACCAAAAATCTTTAATATATGTTGACGAGGCCAAACACAAATAGTTAATGTAATGCCTCGTTAGAAAGAGGGGATCAGATTTGATCCCCAAAACCAAAGGCTTCCCCCGCTGCTGCCCCCCAAGTCCCCCCTTGATTAGAAAAAAAGAATCTTTACTATATTTTAACATGTGACTTAAACAATATCTTTAAAAAAAAAAATTTATTTCAATTCAGTTGCCTATACAAGAGCCTACTTCTGCGTCCTTTATGGTTTTCAAGTCAACGTCATTAATAGTGTGCTTACTATGAAAGGCAAAACAGAACTAGGCTATTGTAAATAGGTACTTAAAAAATATCTTTCTTTTGTGTTTTTTTTTCATAGGTATTCTTTTATTAGATATAATTTTGTTCGAATATTATGAAATACTTAAATATGAACAATTTTTTCGGCTGAAATTCAAACTGTATTTCTCTATATTATGGTAGTCTAACTTTTGTACCGTTGGACCAAATCTCAGTTGATACCTAAACATAACTTTAAATATTTAAAAAAATTACATAAAAATTTTAACGTGATAAAATATTTAATATATTAAAAACTTAACAATTTAACATTTCATGTAATTTTTTATTTTAATGTTTAACAAAAGTTTCCGGCAGTTATTAACAAAATCTAAACAACTGTTGTTTTTTGACATGGGAAATAATACTTGGTGCCAAAAATTTTATGTATAATAATAAAATAGCTTTGAAAAATGGTGTTTACCAAAAGAGAAAATAATGTTTAGTACCAATATGAATTCGTGTAAAATCAAAAACAGTGTTATAAATATCAGCTCTTTCTAGTTTTATTATATCTCACTTGTGACTTATGCTAGAAACACTTATTTGATTAGTTTCAACCGACATCATACTCAAATTTAAACTGTTAAAATACAATTTAACATTTCACGTAATTTTTTTATTTTTAATGTTTAACAAAAGTTTGCGGCAGTTATTAACAAAATCTAAACAACTATCGTTTTTTGACATGGAAACTGATACTTGGTGCCAAAAATTTTATGCATAAAATAGCTTTGAAAAATGGTTTTTACCTAAAGAGAAAATAATAATGTTTAGTACCAATAAGAATTCATGTAAAATCATAGATAGTGATGTTACATGAGTTTAATTGATATGCACTGACATTATAAAATAATTTTATACTATCAACCAATAGAAATACTGAAAAATGAAAAATTACAGTGTATCCCTCATTATAATGGGTGATTATTTATATAAGTTGGTACTTTCTATTATTTCTATTGACTGATAATATAAAATTATTTTATACTGTCAATATATTTGAATTAAATTCTTATTATATCTCACTTGTGATTTATGCTAAAAACAATTATTTGATTAGTTTCAACCGACATCATGCTCAATTTGTGACATGTTATTTATATAGGAAAAATGCTAAAAGGCACGAATTGTTTTCGTGCAAACGACATACGAAAAGAACTATAAAGTGAAGTTAAATTGCGTTTTGACTAGAGCAACTCTTTTCTCTCTCATCCCTAAAAAGCGCAACCCACCTTGAGTCCTTATATTGCCCCTTGTGACATTTATATGAAATTGCTTTTGAGAAAGCAATACCGAAAATAGATGACACCCGCGTTCGACAGGGACGGTAAGTGTTTTCCCACTCTGTCCCCGCCACTCCATTTGCTCTGTCCTAATCTCCAATCCCCACCTTAAGGAATTTTTTCTCCGACTCCACATAGTTCCTGCGGGATCCCCAGACAAATAAAATAAATACTTATAATGAAATTATAAAAATAATAGTCATATAAGTATAGTAAGATTTGTTTTTTTCTTTTTAAATTAATATAATAAAATAATATAAAAATACTAAAACAGACATTTTTATATCTATAATATTTATGATATCAAGAGTATCTTAATATATTATATTTAATTATATGCAGGATCCTATGAGATAGAAGTGTGATCCAAGTTGTAGACATATTTAATTATATTTATTTCCTTTCAATAGACATATCGCTGATTGTGCAAATTGGAGTCGTTGTAACCTTGATGTTCATGAGCTGGTGATTCATGTGTTGCGTGATTGTTCCTGCTTGGGTGATTTTTGGCTAGGACTAGTTAAGCCTTCAGATTCGTCTTTGGCTTGCTTCCAATCTGAAGGGTGGGCATATTGTTACTGGTTCGGATTGGCCCCAAGTTTTTGGTTCTGCATTGCATTTTCTCTGGCGCAGTTGAATGAAGAAATTTTTGACAAGATTGTTCTATCTCCAAATGAGTTATTTTCCAAGTTTTGGACAGTTTTTCATGGGAATTTGTTGGCTGTTGATTTTGCGGATTCCCAACAACTCACTAGTCTCAGGCGTATGAGTTATACTGCTTGGAGCACCCTTTGGAAGGCTAGGTTAAGATAAACTCTGATGGGCCTGTTTTAGATTGGTCCAAGTCTACTTGTGGTGCCTTGATTCGGAATTCTTGTGGAGAATTTTTTAGTGGCTTTTCTGCTAGCTTAGATTTTGTCCAATAACTATTGTTGAGATTTGGGGTGCATTTTATGGTCTTCAACTTACTTGGAATAAAGGGCATTATATGGTTATTCTTGAGATGGATTCTGCTAGTGCCATTGCACTCATCACACCCAACAATGTCATTTCTCATCCTTATGGTCCAGTTGTTCAGAGGGTTTGTGACTTTCTTAAGTGCCCTTAGGTCATTGAAGTGCGTCATGCTTTTATGAAAGCTAATAGATCTGCTGATGCCTTGGCTGCTCTTGGCCATTTATATCAGTTGGGAGTTATTTTCTATGAGCTACCTCCTGTTTCTTTGGGTTCATTCTTGTGAGAGGATTTGGCTGGTGTAATCATTCCTTGTTTGATTGTATAGTTTTCTTTGCTTGTTTGGGCTTTTGCCCCAATAACTTGCCCAAAAGAAAAATAGAAGTGTGATCCACGTTCCAGTTTTCGTCCCTGCATATGCTTCAAGGGAACTTTTATTCTCAGCTCCATCGAAGAAAAAAAAAATCCCAAATTTTAGACCTTAAATAGAGTAGTCCTTGCAAGGATTTATGAATAATAGGGGGAATTGCCATCCCTATATTCATAGAAGCTTCGCTCTTACCACAAAAAGGGTTAAAAAAAAAGTTATAAATAATGGTGATGAGACACACTTTATTTAGCTTCCACTTTTAACTTTCATAATTTTTTTTTAAATTTAATTCTAATGTATTGATAGTAAATTTTTTTTTATTATCATCCAATTATATCTTATCAAATAATTAACAAATATGATTAGATCTCACATACTACTATTTAAATGATCATACAAATAGAAAAATATAATTGGTTGATTATATAAAATTCATTTTACACTATCAGTATATCGAAATTCAACTCCTTTTTCTCTTTCATGCAATTAGTCTCGAACTTAATAGCAAATTTCTTTTGACTTCTGTATTAATCCAGACATATGTTATATGTAATAATTAATATTTCCTCTATTTTATAATTTTTATTTTTCTAATCCGTACTTAAAAGAACCTTAAAAAAATAATTTATACTTTTTAGTCCATTGAAAATTCAGTTAGTTGATTCTACTGTATTAACATTAAAAAACGCAGACATATATTTGCAACTTAAAAATAGCATGAAAGGGGCGCCATAAAAATCTCTTCTTTCGTTAATATTCTTCCGCGTGAGGATCCAGTTCATAGATGTTTTTCTAGTACTTTTGCTTTTTATTTGTTTAATATTAATTACAAAACTTTTTTATGTAGAAGGAAGGGTGAAGGTGGCTTGGGATTGAAGGATTTGAGAGCCATGAACATGGCTTTGCTTGCTAAACAATGCTGGCGCTTGGTCACAGAACGAAATTCCCTGTTCTACAAAGTCTTTTTAAGGGCAAATACTTCCGATACGGATACGGATACGGTGATGTGATGACAGTGGATACGGATACAGGCTCTGTTCGGTTCCCTCCCTCATGGGCGTGGCGCAGCATCCTTCAAGGCCGAAAAGTGATTGAAAAAAGGCCTTAATTAGATAGATGGTCAGTGGGTAATGGACGAAAGAAATATCCAAGCGTATTCAGTTACGTTCAGACCCATGGCTACCCTCATGTAAAAGTTAGTTATCCTTTCACCATGCACCATGCACCATGCACACCATGCCTCGAGAGATCCACCAAGACTCAAGATTCCCACTAATGCAGAATTTGATGTTAGAGAATGGTGAATGGAACTCGGTGCTCAGTTACGTTGCCTCTGGGTATAAAGTTGCATTCGAATCTTTGAAATGATGCCTGGCCATAATGCGGAATAAGGAAGTTTGAACAGCTGTTTGATCATTGAAGATATATTCCGCAGAAAAATAAAAAAATCTTCATATGGAAGGTGATTCATGAGGGTGTGGCAGTTCGGGCCAATTTACATAGAAGATTTGATGTGATTATCCTCAGGAATCGGTGATCCACTGTCTCATCACTTGTCCTTGCTCAGATATGGTTTGGCCAATGCTCTCCCTACATCTTAACACCTCAATTCAAGACTCTGGATCATTTTGTGGGATGGTGGCAGCTATGGGTGGAGCGTGGAGGTTTTGAAACGAGTCCCTGACGGCAAGAAGATCTTGGGGAAGATTGCTGTTATCTGTTGGAACATTTGGGAATCGAGAAACTCCCATTATCTTTGAAGGGAAGGATATAAGTGCATCCGAAGTTGTTAACTCCTCTCTAAAACTAGTGGAGGAAATTCAGTCTCGTATCCTTCCCCCCTTCCTCTTCTTACACTTACGCTTACATTGTGTTTGATGGGAAGGAAAATGGAAGGAAGGAGTGGGAAAGAAAACAAATTGAAAAGAAAGAAGCTACTTTTCCTTGTTTGGTTTGGTTGTGAAAGGATAAGTGAAAGTGTTGTGTGGAGTCCGCTAAAATTTTTTCACCCCAAAATTGGGCAGAAATTGGAAGCAGGATGAACACAAATTATGATTTCTATTATTACCCTCACTCCTTTTGTCAATATTTGCGTTCTTGATAGCATTATTGAACCAAAAAAATTGGATAGACAAAGGATCCCACGTTAGTGCCTTAGTCATTTTGATTTATTTATTTTGGTAGAGTAAGGGGCTTCACGCCCAACACAGCAAAAACTAAACTAGCCTTAGAAAGGCTATGTACATAACATCCTCTATGAGAACATACTGCAAACAATATTTTTATTTTAAATAATTTATTTTTATTAATATTGATTTGATTTGATTTAATAAGTTGAAATTATTTTAAATTTGTTAAATTAAAAATACAGAGGTGAATATATTTATATAAATGTAGAATACCAATTTTTATTATATTTTTTTTTATGGATAAATTTGTGATAAAATTGTATTAACTTCTACATTTTTACTAATTTTTGTAATGATTTCATATTTATAGTAGGAACAATATTTTATAATATTATAAAGATAAAATTATCATTTGGCATCCTTATCTTTTTCTTTCTTTTCACTTTTCTATACAAGTAAATAAGAGAAAATAATTATATTTCTTTTTCTTTCATTTTCTTTTCATCCAAATATACTTATAAAAAATAAAAATTTACTCAATTTCTTTCCTCTTTATTTTTTTCCTTTGCCAAACACACCCTTAGTGATCTTATTCTCTTATTTCCTTCCTGCCTTGTTTTGGTAGTGAGCTTGGGTTTTCCCATTTCTGTTTTCTTGAGTAGTCCGTGTATGCTTTTTTTTCCAGTTATGCAATGCATTATCTACCTTTGTCCAAAAATATAAAAAAAAAAAAAAAAAAACTTTTTATGGATTTTTCTAACAAGCGCGAGACATTTACTAAAGAGTAAAAAAATTATAACCGCAAGATATTTTCTTATAATTTTTTATTTGAGGGATGCAATTGACGGAAGAAAAATTTTCCTATAAAGACATGACTTAATGGGAAAAGAAAATGTATGTTTTACTTTTGGTATATATTATTGTTCATTTATTCCGCATTAGAAAATTCTCTATTTAATCTTTTTTCGCCGAACTCCATCTTTTGGGCTCGTTGAGGTACTCTTCTCCATGAGCTCAGATAGAAACACTAACAATTTGAATGGACACGGCAAGGGGAACAAAGATTGAGTAGAGGAAAACAGTTAAGAATTTGATTATGAGGCAAAAATATTGATTCGTCTTCTAACTTTTTTTTTTAATTTGTCCTTTAAATAATAAACATTTTCAATTCATCATCTAACTTTTAAAAATCAGATACATTTGTTCTTTTTATAACCTCTTCATAAATATTATTTGTTGCATTAAAGGATAAATTTAAAAATATAATTTATCACATACGATATTATATATATTATTTTTTCTAATTTAGATATCAAATAGGAATTTTTTTTTGTCAATGTAACTAACATTGTTTACAAAAAAGACAAATTATGTTCAATTTTTAGAAGTTAAAAGGGCAAATTTAAAATATTTATTAATTAGATAATGAATTTAAAAACAAAAAATAAGTTAGAGGATGAGTCAATTATTTTTGCCTATTTTTTATCTTCCACTAGATATATGCCATCTATTGGACATCTATGTCCTTTGCAAGAATTATCTCTCAGACTCAAATACTCTAGTCTGTTCTATAAATAGTTCGCTTGCAGTTCAATAAGAATCAGAATACATACTCCATTTCAAACTCAAAATTCACTTTCTCTCAATCTTCTCTAGTTTCATGCCATATTTCTCAAATGTCAACGAGATATGCTTTCTCGTGGCATGGCTGGTGTTGAGATCCAGCAACCAGTGGCCTTCCAACTATGAAAACCCCAGCGCATCTAAAAGAAAAGTCGTAATAGAAAACGATAATGCTTTTGATTAAAAGTAATTTTATATCATTCTATAATTCTTTGTTCTTACATGTACTTGGTCTCTCTCTCTCTCTCTCTCTCGATATATATATATATATATATATATATATATAATACTAATACTGATATCTATTAGATTTCAACTAATTTAATTCAAATCAAGTTAGACCACTATACAAATAAAACTCTCAACATTTTTTTTTTAATTTATAAAGAATAAAGTTCAAATTGAAGATGTTACTTAATTTGTACTTAAATAAGTGCAAAAGCAATGTTACAATATAACAAAAGACAGATTGGCTGTCACTTCAAATGAGAAATTGTATGACTAGCTTCACTGAGGAATCACAGAAATTGATTTGCAAGAGAGCAGAGCAGGTTCACAGAATGGTTAGCTTTCTCCATGTACAAGAACCGTGTGCTAAATGACCTAATCATAGGTTTTGCTTTTCAAGTCAACCATGATATACCTAATTATAATTCGAGATAGATTTAATTATTCTTTAAGTTTCTATAGTTTCACTCAATTCTTAATTAGGTTCCTATAATTTAAAAATTTATAATCAAGTTCTTGTATAAAATTTTTCAATCAAATCTCTGTTTATATTTACTGTTACAAAAGCACCAATAAAAATAGAATATTCACAAAATATTCCATCTCTTCACCCTCAACTCCCACCATCCTTGACTCCCTCCCTCTTCATCACCTTCCTCCCCCACCAGCCCCCACCCCAACCTCCCAATGTACACATGCACACAATAACACAATATTTGCGCCCACAAAAAATCCAATCTTGTCCTGCAAATTATTCAATCTCTGCCGTCAACATTCCCCCTCCTCCATCAAAAACACCAAACTCAACAAACTCATCTTGTATTGGGACATCCTCATGGTCAAATTCCATTGTAATAAATATATGCAACAACAACTAATGCCACTTTTTATGTGTAATGTTGAAAATAAGACCATGTGGGGGGAGGAAGTGGGGGGCAAGCAGGAGGAGAAGCGGGAGGGGGAGGTGATGTGGGGGGTGAGAAAGAGTGATTGTGTAACAACTAAGACCATGCGGGTTTGTAGAGGGAGGAAGTGGGGGCAAGGAGGAGTTTGGGGGGGGGGGGAGTTGGCATGGAGGGAGGAAGGGAGTGATGGTAAAAAGGGTGACGATACATCTAAAATGCTCTACACTAAGTAGATATATTAATACTTCATATTATTCTTAGCCTTAAATTTTCATTTTATACACATTAAATGGTTCAAAATCAACAAGATATATAAAGCACCTGG